>CAKXYN010000011.1:1507500-2107500 GCA_935064755.1 Tragelaphus eurycerus
TGAGTGTGTAGGTGAGTGGGTGATGGATGGATGAAGGAGTGGGTGGCGCTGCTGGTCTCGAGGGGCTTGCCTCCATGTTTCTGCATGAGGCAAGGCTTGCCATGGAGTGATGCTTCAGTGAGGAGTGGGTCAGTGACTCACGGTGTGTCTTTGAGGATGGAGGGATGCTACCCATGCAACTACCCCTCCTCACTTATGCAAAAGGAAGAAACAGGCCCTCCTGGATTAAGTAACCAACTGAAATACAATTTCAGAACTTCTGGTTTTGACAGTTCAGACTAACCTTTGTACAGAAGCAGTTGGCTGTCTTCTGGGCAGTTGAACACAGCGAACGTGGTGGTGGCCGTGAACACCTGCTGCTTCCCCCAGGAGTCTGACCATGTGGGAGCCAAAGGCCCTGCAGCAGGTCGGCCCCTTCCCCTCGGCATGCCCTGTGCGCTCTCTGCGGACCCCCTGCCACCCCCTGCGCCCGGCCTGCAGCCTGGGGGCCTCTGCTCCCCTCCCCTCCCCCAGCCCCTCACACTGGAGCCTGTCCCTTCACACGGGGTCCTGGACGCTTGCTTCTCAGCAGCCAGCTGTCCTCCCCTGTGGAGAAAGGGAGACTTTTAGACTGAGGTGCTTGGGAGTGTGTTTGGGGGGAGGTGGCGAGCGCTGCCCCTCCTACTATGTGCAGAGTAGGGGGCATGGGGTGTGTCCCAGGGTCCATGGGCTGTGTGTGTCCTGGGGTATATGAGGGGGTGTGGGGTATATGGGGTGTGTCCTGGGACACATGGGGTGTGTCCTGGGGCCCATGGGGTATGTGTGTGCGCGTATATGGGGGGTGGGTATATGGGGTGTGTCCTGGGACACATGGGGTGTGTGTGTGCTGGGGTATATGAGGAGGTGTGGGGTATAGGGGGTGTGTCCTGGGACACATGGGGTGTGTCCTGGGGTCCATGGGGTGTGTGTGTCCTGGGACACATGGGGTGTGTGTGTGCTGGGGTATATGAGGAGGTGTGGGGTATATGGGGTGTGTCCTGGGACACATGGGGTGTGTGTGTGCTGGGGTATATGAGGAGGTGTAGGGTATAGGGGATGTGTCTGGGACAATGGGGTGTGTGGGGTAGGGGTGTGTGTGTCCTGGGACACATGGGGTGTGTGTGTGCTGGGGTATATGAGGAGGTGTGGGGTATATGGGGTGTGTCCTGGGACACATGGGGTGTGTGTGTGCTGGGGTATATGGGGGGTGGGTATATGGGGTATGTCCCGGGGTCCCTGGGGTGCATGCCATACATGGAGGGTGGGGTGCGTGGGTTCCTGGGGCCCAGCTGTCCTCCCCTAGGGGTGCGGGCCAAGCCAGCCGGGCAGTCCTTTCACCTGGAGAAGTGGGTTGGCACTGCCTGGGGATGAGGAATTCGGGGCAGGAAGGCAGAGCCCCCGCCCCTTCTGGGCGCTGTGGGAGGGGGCGGACCCACTGGACCAGGGCAGGTACGCCTTAAGGCGCCCCAGCGGGCAGCGTCCGAGCCCCTGCCCTGCTTGTCCACTGCTCACTTGTTTTCCGGGGCATGTGACCGAGGAAGGGGGAAGGACTCTTCCTTCTGTCTTTGGAGCCCCGTCCTTTAATCCCGGATTAGCTGCAAGCCCCTGTCTCGACTGTCAAGGGTCCACTGACCTTCCTCCTCTGCAGTAGCAGGGGAAGGGCTGGAGCCTGGGGGCGTGTCACTTTTCCAGGACAGCACCCCGTCCAGCGCGTGCGCTGCAGCACCGTCCCCCCATGGGTTAGCCCCTGCTCCTTTTTTTGTGTTTTGTGTTTAACAAGAAGAGACAGGGCGGAAAGAACCTGCCTTCCAGATGGCGGGTGGTGCAGTCACACAGGGCTCCCACCTGGACCTCAGAAGGCTGGGTTTCCAGGTCCCCCGAGCAGCCTTCCCTCCTGCCTTGACTTCACACTCTGAGCCCAGGACATGACCTGCCCTGATGAGACGGCGCTGTTTATTAAGGGAAGGAGCCCTAAATGGGGTGAACACAGGGACTAGGTGGAAGGTGGGAAGGTCAGCGGTTCAGGACAAAGGACAAAGCCATGCTCACACCTGCAGGCCCTTCCTCGGTAGGAAAAGCCCGGACGACTAAGGAGCTGAGGGTCTCTCTGTGCCCACGCCCGAGTCTCCTCCTGGAAGGTGCCCTCTCACGTCGCTGTGACTCACTCTGCTAGAGGTCGCCCGCTCCCACTGGGGGTGCAGGGACGTCGTGACAGACTGTCCCCTTGGCAGAGTGGAGGGCTGGGGAGTCTGGTGGGCAGGGAGCTCCTGCTCTGGGGTACTCGGGGATCCGAATGGATTCCCAGTGGGAACAGCGGAGTGAAGGGCCTCTGGGCGGCACACCCTACACACTGGCCATCTGGAGGAGCAGCTCGGTTTTCCCTGGAGCTGCAGGTCCTGAGACCAACCTAGAGCTGAAGATACAAGTCTCCCTACCAGGTGAGGGGGCAGCAGGTTCATGTGGACATGTGGGAATAGAAGCTGGTGACCCGGGCTCAGAACACGGGCCGGCTGGCCCAGAGGCAGGGCCGGGCTAGTCTGGCCTTCAGGACAGTGGGTATTGGGCAGCCCAGAGGGCAGGTGTGGCTCTCAGCCTGCAGGTGTCAATGACTGGTGAGCCCCCTCCCCATGGAGCCCGGTCCAGGGAGAGGTGACACCACCCCGGGACGCAGAGTGGGGTCTGACCGCTCAGTGAAGAGGCCAGCATGCTCCTTCCTGACTGGCCACCTGTCCACACTGGTCCCTCAGGGACCCACCACCCCTGGAGAGGAGGAAGACACTGGGGGCCAATCACGGTAGTTCCTGAAGGCTGGGTGAGGACCACAGGGTCACAGATAGACCCCCACGAGGATGGGCTTTTGCAACCAAATGAAGCATCTGGAGACGGGAGTGGAAGGAGGCTGTGCCCAGTGGAGGTGGAGAATCCCCAGGGTATCCAGCGAGAGGCCTTGGCTAGGAGGAGGAAGAGACAGCGAGGCCCTGGAACAGCTGCTTGCCTTGTGAGGGGGCCCCCAGGTGACCCTCTGCATGTCTCTCCACCCGCCCAAGGAGTCCGGAGGCCTGGAGTCCTGTGATCATGGGGGTGGGGTGGGGTGGGGAAGGGGGTTCGGTCAGGCAGCAGCAATTACATCATGCAATGTAGTTACAAAGGCACCGGCGAGGCTGTGCCAGGAGCGTGCAGGATAGAGTCGATGGTGATAACCAGCCTTTCGAAGTGTGTGAGGGGGCTTTCTGCTGTGATGGGGAGATATGCAGGGTTCAACAGCACAGAGACATAGCCCAGGCTTCTGCTGCTGCTGCCCTGACCTCCACTTCCTGTTTCTCTCCCACCTGTTGCCCAGCGGAGAGGCAATGGAGGAGTCAGGAGTGTGGGGACCGGCTCTAGCCCCTCCTCACAGGTGGTCCAGGAAGGCCTGGGGCTTTGGGGTCCTGGGCCCCGGCAGAGAGTGCACTGCACACGGACACAGGAGCTTCGGGCTCTGCCCCAGGCGGGGCCAGAGTGGGTTGGTGGAGCATCTGCCAGTCCTTACCTTCCCCTTTAGGGGAGCATGTCCCAGCTGAGCCAGGCCCGGGCTCAATGGCCACTCAAGGCGGTGAGGATGGAGGAGTGGACGGAGAAGAGGACTTCCCTCTGGCCTTGAGACCTGCGCTCAGCGAAGCCCCTTCCCAGGCACGGGGAGCCTGAGGCAGAGCCCGGGGCCTCGCAGGGCTGCATGTAGGTCTGTCCATCACCCTCCTGCATCCCTGATGGAGACCCTCAGATTGTTGGTAGCAGATGGGACAGTTCACTCACTGCAGCATGGATTAGGAGGCAATGAGGGGTGTCGTAAAGATCCAAAGCATTGAATTTGCCCAACAAGGCCATTTTATTTTATCACCTCAAAAAAGTTTTGACCTAGGCCCCAAAATTGATTAAAACACATTTAAACTTGGAATGCCCATCGTTGTGAAAATGTGTGTCTGCTTCCATCTGAGAAGTTAGAGACCACAGCTGATGGGGTCACCCGGGGAAGGTGGGCCCGAGCTCCAGCATCTGAGTCTCGGATCCAGGGCTCGTTGCTCAGGAAATACCATCGTGAAGGTCATCACCCCAGTTGGTGGTCTTCATCACACACACACACCACTTCCTCCCAACAGACACAGTTCATATGGATTAATGTACCTGCAACAGTCACAGGGGCAGCACAGCCTGCGTTGTCCTTGTCTGAAAACCTCAGTGGTGACCTTTATCCTTCTTTCAAATACACAACTCAGAGAAACAAATGCCACTCAATAGTTACATGCATACATACATGCATATATATTCTTGAGAGTCCCTTGTATTGTAAGGAGATCCAACCAGTCCATCCTAAAGGAAATCAGCCCAGAATATTCATTGGAAGGACTGATGCTGAAGCTGAAGCTCCAGTACTTTGGCCACCTGATGTGAAGAGCTGACTCACTGGTAAAGACCCCAATGCTGGGAAAGATTGAAGGCGGGAGAAGGGGACAACAGAGGATGAGATGGTTGGATGGCATCACCAACTCAATGGGCATGAGTTTGAGCAAACTCTGGGAGACAGTAGAGGACAGAGGAGCCTGGCGTGCTGCAGTCTGTGGGGTCACAAAGAGTCAGACATGACTTAGCAACTGAACAACAATAACAAAATACATACATATATATATATACACACACACACTTCTGGGCATGTGTGAGGCTGTTTCTGGAAGACATGAGCATTCGGATGGTGGGGGCTGAGTCCAGGTCCCCCTCACCAATCCACGTGTGGGGGCCTCATCTGATCCATGGAAGTCTGAGCAGGACGGGAAGGTGGAGGAAGGGGTCTGCTCTCGTCTGAGCCCAGACACTGTCTCCTCTTGCCCTCGGACTTGAGTGCTTGATCCCCAGGTCTTCAGACTTGAGGGGACTCAAACCAGCTGCCCTCTGGTCTCTGGCCTTTGGACCTGGAGGGAACTGCACCCCTGCTTTCCTGGGTCTCCAGCTGCAGAGGCAGAGGTGAAACTTCTCAGTCTCCATGACTGTGTGGTTCAATTTCTAGACTGAATCTTGTCCTATATATTGGTTCTGTTCCTCTGGATAACCCTCGTACACTTGTGTGTGTTCAATCCAGATCTTCCTTGACTTAGGATGAGGTTATGTCCTGATAAAACCATCACAATTTGAAAATATCACTAATGAGAAAAGTAGTGCATGCACTTGACCTTCTGAACATTAGAGCTTAGCTCCACCTGCCTGAAACGTGCTCAGAACACTTGCACGAGCCTACAGTGGGGCAAACCCCTCCAACACGAAGTCTGTCTTCTAATAAAGTGTTGACTAGCGCGGCATTGAATACGGCACTGAAAGCGGAAAGCCAAACGACTGTCTGCCTAGAGTGGCTACTTGTGTCAGTCGCTACACACTTCAGCCTCTGTGAACACTCACGTGCAGGTCTGTGTGGACATTGTTTTCACTGCTTGCAGATACATGCCAGAGGAGAGAATGCTGGCAGGGCTCAAGGGGTGGCTGCTGCCCAGCATCTGGAGAGTGTCATTCCAAGTGTCACCAGCGCAGGAAAAGGAGAAAAATTAAAAATTTGAAATACAGTTTCTACTGAATGAGCAGTCATTGCAAGAACTGATGCTGAAGCTGAAACTCCAATACTTTGGCCACATGATGCGAAGAACTAACTCATTGGAAAAGATCGTGATGCCGAGAAAGATCAAAGGCGGGAGGAGAAGGGGAAGACAGAGGATGAGATGGTTGGATGGCGTCACTGACTCGATGGACATGAGTTTGAGTAAACTCTGGGAGTTGGTGATGGACAGGGAGGCCTGGCATGCTGCAGTCCATGGGGTCGCAAAGAGTCGGATACGACTGAGGGACTGGACTGAACTGAATTGATCTGAATGATTATCACCTTCACACTATCATAAAGTCAAAAATCATCCAAGTCCAGCCATGGTAAGTGGGGGACAACCTATATATATGTGTGTGTGTACATATACTCACTTGCAGAGCTTAATATTTAATCTATAATGACTCTTTTCTTATAAGATTAAAATTTTTTCAGTTAACTTTTAAATTTCGAGTTAACTGTAGATGTGCATGCAGTTTTGAGATTTAGCAGAGATCCTGCAAGCCTTTCACTGAGTCTTCCCTGATGGTAACATCTGCCTTCATGAAAGAGTGACGCTGCAGTCAGAGCATTGCCACGGGAACCACCCACAGGGCTCACTGGAGCTCACAGTTCACCTGCCCTCAAGTGTGTTTACTCTAGGTGGTTTTATCACACTTATAGTGTAACTTCAATCAACAGCAGCTCAGTCTGGATACAAACCCGTAATCGCACCAGAACCCCTGGGCTAACATCACCACGGCCACACCCACCTTTGCCTTCTTCCCAGCCTTGGCAGCCATGAAAATCGTCTCCATCTTTATTTATTTATATGTCATTTTAAGCATCACCTAAAGTGGAATCGTGCAGGATGCGTTGAAGTGGGATTTTTTTCACTCGACGTGATGGTCCTGAGATCCATCCCAGTTGCCCCCAACCCTAAGGAGATCAGGGCTGGAGGGACCTCAGTCTATTATGCGCATGCCCCTGATGGAGACCCCCCACCCCCGTCTCCTGCTGTGAGGGGTTACAAATAAAGCCGCTGTGAGCATTCACGTGCAGGTCTGTGTGAACACTGTTTTCACTGCTTGCAGATAAATGCCAGAGAAGAGAATGCACATGCTGGGTCCTGGGGTGTGTGCCTCCTGCGGGGCCCACCGGGTGCAGATCCTGAAGACCTGCGCCTTCCCCATCAGCCCATTAACTCGAGCCAACCTGCTTCTCAGACGTGCGTCAGCACTCACCACTGCCACTGCTTTTGGTCTGATGAACCACATTGAACATTAAGCGTCACCTGAAAAAGTGAAAGCTATGCCTATCTGTAAACACAGACCTCTGTCTAAATCTAAACTGAGGTTCCCAATAATCAGTGACCATTTACAATTAGCTAAACAGCAGGTGAACCTGGTCAGGAGGAGACATGAGTCAGCATTTGGCTTCTTGAAGAAAGAAGACTACACCAGAACCTTCACTCCCCGTTCATTTTCTGATGAGAAAGAACACTTCCTTCCAGATGGGAGGCCCCACGTTGGACTCGGAACATCTCTACTTGAGCGGGGGCCCCTCCAGTTACATGCCTTCAGCATCCTCTGGGCCAGCTGTCTCCACCACCACCTGGGATGGTGGGAGGGGAGGGCAGAGACCGCTGAAGGCCTCGACACCCTGGGCGTGCCTGGGTGGATTTAGTTACATCTGGGAACCTTAGAACTTGAAGGAATTTAAACCGCTTGGTGGACAAGTCCATCCTGGAGGCACAGAGCAGGTTCCCCCCACCTCACCTGGCAGACAGGTGGAGCATGGCCCCAGGGTTTGGAGAACAAGACCCCCAGCGTACTCCTCAGGCCCCTGGGCCCCTCTGAAGGTCTCCAGGAAGACGCCTGTCTCACGGCTCACTGTCAGTTTGGCGGCAGGTGTCCACACGTCTGGGGTGTTGCAGAAAAAAGCCAGTTCTGACTTCATACTTCGACTGTTTCTTTGACTTGTTTTTCCTTGCTGTTGTTACTATAATCAAACCCTGCCCCTCAGCCTGACTGTTAAACTGAAAGCATTTGTTCGGGGCCTCGTCCACTTGCAGATGGTGGGAAGGGGGAAATGGACACATCTCTGCCCAAGGCTTGCCACTCGAGGAGACACTTGCACGACCGGTGGCTCTTTTTATTTCACTTCTTCACCACCTCGCCTCTATTTTGCATTTTAATGTTTCTCCCTCACCTTCCTCCCTGCTCTGTAACAGGACCTGCCTCCAGACCACAGACCCGGCCTCCAGACCGCGGACCCGGCCTCCAGACCGCGAGGACGGTTATTGTGAGACACTGTCTGCCACCTCCTTTGTCAACTGGCTTTTCGAATAAAGTCGTGTTCAAGATCATGTTCTTTTTGGCAACAAACACCTCATCTCCCAGATTCTCTAGCCTGTTGTGCAAGCATAGACTCGGTAACAGGATGGTCATGGGCTGGTGTCCTGGAGAAAAGGTGGCCTCCAAGGTCCTTTACAACCCCCATCTAAGTGTCTGTTATAGGTTTGTGGATTGGATCCTGTCAGGTGGAGCTAGAAATGGGTCTACAAACATGGTCCAAGAACCACCCCTCAGCACAAATCCACACACTGGGGATTTCCCTTGTGAAACTCAGGCCTCCCTTACTGGGTCGGCTCCCTGAGTTGTGAAGACGCTGGGCCCAGGGCAGGGCCATGGGATGGCTCCTGGGCAGAGGGAGGCATTGGTCGTGGGTTGGCTCCTGGGCAGAGGGAGGCATTGGCCGTGGGTTGGCTCCTGGGCAGAGGGAGGCATTGGCCGTGGGTTGGCTCCTGGGCAGAGGGAGGCATTGGTCGTGGGATGGCTCCTGGGCAGAGGGGAGGCATTGGCCGTGGGTTGGCTCCTGGGCAGAGGGAGGCATTGGCCGTGGGTTGGCTCCTGGGCAGAGGGAGGCATTGGCCGTGGGTTGGCTCCTGGGCAGAGGGAGGCATTGGCCGTGGGTTGGCTCCTGGGCAGAGGGAGGCATTGGCCGTGGGTTGGCTCCTGGGCAGAGGGAGGCATTGGTCGTGGGTTGGCTCCTGGGCAGAGGGAGGCATTGGCCGTGGGATGGCTCCTGGGCAGTGGGAGGCATTGGCCGTGGGTTGGCTCCTGGGCAGAGGGAGGCATTGGCCGTGGGTTGGCTCCTGGGCAGAGGGAGGCATTGGCCGTGGGTTGGCTCCTGGGCAGAGGGAGGCATTGGTCGTGGGTTGGCTCCTGGGCAGAGGGAGGCATTGGTCGTGGGTTGGCTCCTGGGCAGAGGGAGGCATTGGCCGTGGGTTGGCTCCTGGGCAGAGGGAGGCATTGGCCGTGGGTTGGCTCCTGGGCAGTGGGAGGCATTGGCCGTGGGTTGGCTCCTGGGCAGAGGGAGGCATTGGCCGTGGGATGGCTCCTGGGCAGTGGGAGGCATTGGCCGTGGGATGGCTCCTGGGCAGTGGGAGGCATTGGCAGTGCACAGAGTGGCTGCGGCTGCTGCTTGATCAGGAATGAATTCTGCCGAGGTGACAGCGGCTGGCTCTGCCTGCCTCTCCAGGCTGGTCATTAAAAATGGAGCAGGGCAGGATGAGCCCTGGAGGCCTGTGTTCTCTGCAGATACAAGAGAGAGACAAGTTCACGGTGTGTCACCAGCAATATCCATGCATGTTTCCTCTTCAGGCTGGCTCAGTGGCCTCCTGGCCAGAGCAAGGATGCCATGCTAAAGACAATCAAAGGGCCTTTGAGGATTTCCCAGGCAGAGAGGGTGAGGGAGGAGGTGGGAAGACCTCATCACTCTCTGCCCCTTGGGGAAGGGGCTGTCTTGTTGTGGGATTGGAGGGTGGGAGTCTGCTCCAAGCATCCTTGGAAAAGAAGGTAGCCTGGTGCCATGTGATGGGGACCTTGGTTCTGCATCAGAGTTTTTGCTTTTTAATAATAAATGGATGTGAGCAGCTTGGGCATGCCAAACAAATTCTCTGCACAAAAACTCAACTGTCGGAACGAGGAGCGTCTGCCCACCGAGTGCACTCAGGGAGAACGTACCCACTGGCCGTGCGGCCTGGGAAAGAGGCCCCGCCTGCTGGTCTCATGAATGTTTAGTGACGATCCGTGTTTCTGTCGTTGCAGACAGGAGCAGGAGCAAGAGCTTCGGGGCTGCCGTGTTGGAAGCAGCTTCTCAGGGAGGAGGTGGGAGGGGCTTTCGTGGGATGAGGGTCTGTAGGCATTTCCATGGTGGGGTGGGCCTGCATCACTTCGTGAAGCCTGGAAGCCTGGGAGCAGCCTGGCTCTAGGCCAGCTTTCTGTATATTAGCCTTTCCTCGGCTTGTCCCAGAAGAGAAGTTTTCATGTGCTGTATCTTGATTTATTCTTTAGTCAGCTTTGCCAAAGAGCAAGATCGGCTTGCCCACCCTTCCGAGTGCAGCCTCAGAGAACTGCCGCCTCCCCCTGTGGACAGGCTGAGTCCCGGGGGCTCAGAAAACTGCCTTCGGGAGCCGAGGTGTGGAGATGAGACCTGACAGTCTTCAAGGTCCACCCCAGGCCTTGGCAAATGTTCTGGGCATTGGGCCAGGCTTGGCCCTGGTAACTGTCGGGGAGGCTGGCTCACGGGTACCCTCAGCAGGACCGCAGAGGGAGACTCGAACCTGTAAGAAATGGTACCTGGATCCTAATGAGTTTTGTGGCCTAGAGGCAAGTTCATGTACCTCGGGGTCATCGTTTAAAGGGGACAGGAAACTCTCCGGTCAGCCTAAAGGCTCAGGCAGAAGACACAAAGAGGTGAGCAGGCAGGTGACCGGCCAGCCTTCCAAGAATCTGATGGGCAGAGTGGAAGGACGGAGTGACCTTCCTCTCGGGTGGTCTTCAGGAGCCTCAGGTGTGTTTGGGCCCCAAACACACACACACACACACACACACACACACACACACACACACGCACTGACGCATCTTCCTTCAGGCTGTCTGGCGCTACCACATGCTAACCTTTGAGGACTGCTGAGTGCAGTGTGCTGGAGTGGAAACTCCTCTCATCTCCACAGGCTGAGTTTGGGGTCCTTTTAAAAACCAGATTCTTCCTTTTCTTGTCTTGTGTTTCTTTCTTCCTTTTTGCACACACAGTGGGCAACACAAGGACTCCGTCAGGAGGGCTGGACTCCAGCATGGGGGCGGCCTGGAGACTGCCCGGCTGGACAGGAGATGGGATGATGGGCTCCCAGGACCCCCAGAGAGCGTCTCCCCAGAACCGAACTGTGCTCAAGCCTGTGACCCATCCCTTCCTCGCCCTGAAGGGGCTTCTGCCTCCGCTGATGGAGGAGCCTGCCCAGGGTGATGCCTGGCCTCACAGCAGGCTCGGGGTGATTTCCTCTCCTTTCCCAGCTCCTGGTGGCCAGAGTGGGTCCCGGGGGTGCCTGTGGTCAGCACGAACAGGGACCATGGGTGAGGTCGTGGGCAGAGTGTGGTGGCCTTGGATGCTGAGAAACATCCCAGGCTGTATCCCAGAAGCTGGCCAAGCCCCCAGTGAAAGCAACCATGCTTCTGCGGGGTGTGGCTGTCCCAGTGAGCTGGCTGAGTCCTGCTGCGGCCTCGGGAGCTTGTGGCCTTCGTGGCAGGAGGCCTCTGTCCCTCATAAGGCTGCACCTGACTCACTACATAGGGTGGGGAACTGCCAGCCCCAGACCAGGGGTGTGGGCCCTTAGCCGATTGGTGAGATGCCTTCCATGTGCATTCAGGCCTGTCTGCCCCACAGCTGCCCCGCTCTGCCCCGCAAGGCTGCCTCCATCCTGGTGGGAGCCAGCCTGCCTGGAGCAGGGGCTTCCCAGACCCTGGGGGCCATTCTCTGCGAAGTTGGCTGTTGAAGGCTGGTGGCTGGGAATCAGTACAGCCTGACCTTCTTTTCCGCGTGTGCGTCGTCCTCCTGAACTGGGCCTGAGCCTGTGGGGCCGGAGCAGCTCTACGGGGGTGGAGGGGAGAGGGGTCCACAGGGGTGAGAGGCCCGGGAGAACACTCATAAGCTGGGAAATCTGTCCTCACCAACCCCCGGGGGTAAAAACCACATTGCCAGGTCTTCCCCCTGGAGACTGAGGCTTGAGAGGCTCCAGAATGGCTCACCTATTCTGTCTCCTTCAAACAAAACCCGTCAGGAGTTGGTCAAGGATGGCGCAGAGCAGGGAGGGGTGTTGGTAAACGGGCTCTGGGATGAATTTCCGGAGAGCGGGGAGCAAGGGTGCTACCGCCGCAGAGCGGGGTGGGGACTCCTATTGCCCAGATTCAAGGGTGAGAAGAGAATGCCCACGAGAGTCTGAAGCTGTGTCTGCAGAGCACCTCTATCTGTATTCGTTTCAATGTTATTTTAACTCGTCATTTGTAAACTGTTGCCACTGGTGAAAAACACCGGTGCCTGGCGGACACTTGGACCTGCAGATTTGCATCTATGTCTGCCGTCCATCTAGGCGTCATCCCTGAGGCTGTGGTCACGTGGCTGCCGCCCAGGCACCCCGTCCTCTCCCTGGTCTCCACCACCCACCCCTGGACACGCTTTGTAAAACACAACACTCACACATGCTTGCCCTTTGGACTTGCTTCTGGGAGAGCCGGTGGGGCCATGGGAGCTCACACCTTGTCCACTCTCAGAGGAGATGGGCTGTGCTGCCTGCAGGCCCCAGGCGGACCCCCAAGCCCAAAGCGGCAGGGTGGTCCCTCTGGGCCAGCGCCTCTCCCACACTGCTGCCAACAGTCCCCATGCACCCAGCCGGGAGCACTCCAGCTGCTCGAACCAGCCTCAAATGTCTGCTCTCAGTTAATTTTTATCCAGCACTTCAGACGCTCAAAAGTCAGGTGGGTAATCTGAAAAGAAGAAATCTACGGTGTCATTAGCACAGAGCTAAGAGAAGCCTCGCGTGGCTGGTGGAGATACACAGGGATGTGTATTCCATCTGATCGTCCGATGTGAGGGAGGACCAGATGCCACCACACCACAGGCACACTCCTGTGTCTGGGTCCAGGTGCAGCAGGGTGTTCCTCACTGCACTGATGGTTTTACATGTTTAGAATCACATGTTCTGCTCCTTACTTTTCAAGACACGTGCATCCTTGCACCTTTGGGGTCCAGTCCCAGACCCCCTCCGAGAGGCAGTGGGAAACGTTGCTGGAGCCGCTGGGGTCTCAGCAACAAACAGTGAGCTGGTCCCTTTGCTGCTCACTTTAATTTTAAGAAGTGTAGGTAAAGCCCCACCTCCCCACATTCAAATTCCCTTCTAAAAATGGACTGCCATAATTATATGTTAAATATGATTCAAACCTGCAGGGAACTGGGACTCAATAAGCATGAAAAAATTAATGAAAAGCTTAATTATTATAATAATACCATTAAAATCTAATAAAGAAAGAAAAAACTAGATTTCATTCTATTTTAGCTTGGGCATCTAATATCTTTTCTCCCCTCCTTTAGCAGAACTGTAATTAATTTAGACTTGAGTTTTCAGAAAAGCTAAATTATGTGCTACACTACTCAGAATTTTTAGAGGAAAAAAAGAAATCACGTGAAGCAGTGGAGGATGGTGTAGCTCCGTCCTGCAAACTTCACGTCAAGGGCTGCGGTTTCAGGAGGTCCAATCTTCTTCTTTTTTTTTTTTTTTTTTTTTACCACTTTTAATTATTAATGAACCTTCCAGCTGCTCCGATTCCTCCCTTAGCCCCAGAGCTGCCCCAGTACAGGTATTTAAGGCTCAGGTGTCAGTTAGCAGTCGTGGACGCTCTGGGTGTTTGTAAAGCGTCTGCTCACTCTGGGCCACTCCCACCCCACCCCACCTCCAACTCCTGGGAAAGCTCACAGCCCAGAGCCCCAAAAGTGGCACTCCCAGCTTGCCTTTGCGGTGGAAGGAGTCTATTTCTTTCTCTTTTAAGCTCAACTTTCATTTTATACTGGAGTACAGTTGATTAACAATGTTGAGCTAATTTCAGGTAGGCGGCAGAGTGGTTCGCTTATTGTGTAACATAGCGGCGCCAGTGGCGGAGAATCTGCCTGCCGTTGCAGGAGATGCAAGAGAAGAGGGTGCGAGCCTTGGGCTGGGAAGAGCCCCTGGAGGAGGAAATGGCAGCCCATTCTAGTATTCTTGCTGGAGAACCCCATGGACAGGGGAGCCTTGAGGGCTACAGTCCATGGAGCTGCAATAGTCAGACATGACAGAGCACAGCACCTTCTTTCCCACGTAGCTTCTTGCAGGATACTAGGCAGACTTCTCCGTGCTACACAATCAGCGCTTGTTGGTTATCTGTATTATACACAGTGGCGTGTGTGTGTTCCCAAGCTTCTAGGAGTGCGTTTCTTCATCCATCAAGTGTTCTTGGACAAGCCTCCCCCGGAGCCCGAGGTGCAGGGCACAGTAATGGGAATCACGGTCTTGACCCCACAGTGGTGACTTAATAGGAGACGGTGCTTTCCCCTAATAATTCAGGCCCACTGCAGCTCCATTCTGAAGAGCGTGACCTCACCTCTGGTCCACTTCTCCATAACTGTATAAAGACAGTTTGGGTGTTTATTTGTTCCACAACACTTGTTGGACTACATGGAAGATTGCTTCTTGGCCCTGGGACGTCAACTCTGCACAAGCATCGTAAGAGTTAAAAGGGAACTAACTGAATGGTTCGGATGCCACGTCGGCCGCAAAAGCACTGCTGGCTCTTTGCTTTGATTGGTGCTCTTACGTCCCCAGTCCCTCCTTATTCCTGGAAGCTTATGTCTTTGACCACCCTGCTCTGATTCCCCTGCTAAGCTCAGATCTGAATTTTCTACTGGTTTCTGCTTTTGTTTTGTTGGAGTCCACACACAAGTGAGGTCCTAGGGCGTTGGTCTCTCTCTGTCTGACCTGCGTTGTTTTAGCACAAGGCCTTCAAGGTCCATTCATGTTGTCAAAAATGATAGAATTTCCAAACTTTTATGCCCGAATCAAATTCCATTCTCTCTCTCTCATACATATATGTATATACATGTATAACTTATTGTCATTCAGTAGTATCCGACTCTGTGACCCCATGGACTGCAGCACGTCAGGCTTCCCTGTCCTTCACTGTCTTCTGGCGTTGGCTCAAATTCTTGTCCATTGAGTTGGTGATGCCTTCCAACCATCACATCCTCTGTCCCCTTCGCCTCTTGCCCTCAATTTTTCCCTGCATCAGGGTGTTTTCTAATGAGTTGGCTCTTTGCATCAGGTGGCCAAAGTATTGGAGCTTCAGCTTTAGCACTGTATATATATATGTATGTGAATGTTTATCCATATATATATATACATACATAAATAATGGTGCAGTCAACACTGGGGTTCAGATACATTTTTGAGTTAGTGTTTTTATTTCCTTTGGATACATTCCCAGAAATAAAATCTTGTGGACACACGGTAATTCTATTTTCAACGTTTTGAGCACCTTGCGGATTGTTTTTCGCAGTGATGGCGCCCAGTCACATTCCCACCAGCAGTGTAGGACGGCTCCCTCTCCTCCACGTCTGCCCCAGCGTTTGTCATATCTTTTTGGTGATGGCCACTCTGACAGGTGTGGGATGATAGTTCATCGTGGTTTGATTTGTTTCCCTGAGGACCACTGATGTTGAGCATCCTTCCATGTATCTGTTGACCATCTGTATGTTTTATTTGGAGAAATGTCCATTCAGATCCTTTGCCTATTTTTAAAGTTTTGTTTTCATTTTATATTTTTGCTACTGAACTGTGTGAGTTCTTTACATGACACGGGTAGCAACTACTTCCCTTCCAGATGGTTTGCAAGCGTTTCTTCCCACTCTGCACGCGGTCTTTCCTGGTGTTTCCTCTTACACAGATGTTGATCCTGAGGCACCAAGGTCCCATCCTTAGGATCTCATTTACGGTGCTTACTTCCTCAGGGGCTCTGTCACCAAACACAACCACGCCCGGTGAGACTTTCCACATGTGAACTTTGGTTTCCCTGGTGGTACCAGTGGTGAGATACCTGCCCGCCAGTGCAGGAGACACAAGAAAGGCAGGTTTGATCCCTGGGTTGGGAAGGTCCCCTGGAGAAGGGAAGGGCGACCCACTCCAGTATTCTTTCCTACAGAATCTCATGGTGAGTGGAACCTGCTGGGCTATAGCCCGCGGGATTGCAAAGAATTGGGCACAACTAAAGCAACTTTTCACTTTCATGCATTGGAGAAGGAAATGGCAACCCACTCCAGTGTTCTTGCCTGGAGAGTCCCAGGGACGGGGGAGCCTGGTGGGCTGCCGTCTGTGGGGTCGCACAGAGTCGGACACGACTGAAGCGACTTAGCATGTACACAAACAAACAATCTCTGGTATTAGTTATTTGTTATTTTTTGGGGGGTGCATTCTAAAAGATACCTGTTACTCTGGAGATAAAGCAGAGCTCAAGGAAATTCTCAAAAGGAACTTTCTGTACTTTGTGTGACTGGCTGTTCATAGCTTTGGGTCAGGAATGTGCCGGGAACGCCATTTTTAGGATCATGGCTTTCTACGGCTAGTTTTCCAGGGTTAGCCATCTCCCTTAAAGAAAGGAATGCATGCTGGGCTGCAGACAGGGCCATGGTTCACGCAGACAGTCTGGAAAACACGTGTATTTGGGGGGTGGACCCCAGCCCTGCCCATCTTGTTGGCAGGGGCGAGGTGACTCATGGTTTGTCCTCTGAAGCTGTCTCCACACTCAGAGGAAGCAGAGCTATTTCTATTCAGCCTCTACCTGAAGCCGCAAGCAGCTCAGGCAGACCCTCGGTGCCGGGCTGTGGTTTCAGCTGTGCTCTGGGTCTGACGGCGGACTCTTAGCGCCCACCTGGAAGCTCGACACGGGGCTGGGTTGCTCTGAACCCCCAACTTTCCTGCAGCAGGGAGCAGGGGAGCAGCTGGCCTGGATCTTACGGCAGCATGGGGACCAAACCGCTCACAGAGAGGGCCTGTCCTCCCCCTTGGGCGGAGCCCCGAACAAGAACTGAAACGACCCCTGAGCGGTGGATGGGACCACTGACACCAGGTGAATACAAACGAACGGACCCCTCGTGAGGTCTGGGGGCCACCCTGTGAGGGGCGTCAGGCAGCAGTTTCTGAGTCACCTGGCCAGCTGGCCACCACCTTCTCGATGTCCCCAGGGGAGCCCTCCACAGCTGGAGAAGCAGTTTGCGGGCAAAGCTTGCCTGATCCACCTAAACGGACCTTCAGCGCTTCCAGCCCCCATGGCCAGCAACCACCATTGACAGAGCCTTATCCTTGGCCCAAGAAGCAGGTCCTTTAGAGCTGCCATGAAACACTGCAGGACCCCTTCTCCAGCAGAGTTTGGAAGCCTGAGTAAGACCCCCTGGAGCCGTAGCCCCTGTCACGGGGCTGACCTCTGCAGGGCGAGGGGCGCTGGCCTGGGGAACCTGGAAGGCGGGCTGTGTCATGTTCTCCAGGCGAACACGAGCTGCGTCTCACGCAGCTGGAAAGCAAGCTGGGCTGTGTGTGCACCCGTGCAGTGGGAATCCTCAGTTCTCGGAGTGAGCTGCATCTTGCCAGGAGCCTCCAGGTGCCTTTTCATTCGCTAGCTGGATCCTGACTGGTGCCTGAGGTCCACAGAATCGCACGCGCAGTTTTAACAACTATGGGGCCAAGAATTTGGGGGGAAAGGAATAGAAATGTGTTCTTCGGAGCACGCGTCACGTGAGACGATACGGGGTCGTTTTACGATGTGCTGACGCCACCAGGAAACGAGACGCAGGTGCGTTTTGGCCGGTGGGCACCATCTGATACCCCCATTTCCAAACAGGCTGCTGCCAGAGCGTGAGTGGGGAGAAACCATCCGTGGGAATGAAAGGATCTATGCCTTCTCTGCACACTGTTAGAAGAGGTTCGAAAGACAGATGGGCCTGAACTGTTTCTGGTCTTGAGGAGCCTGCTGCCCATCACCAGTGTGAGATGGGGAGCCTGCTGCCCATCACCAGCGTGAGATGGCCCTGCTGGAGCAGGGGACCCTGTGGTTCCCGAAGGAGGCGTCTGTGTGGTCTTCCTCACTCTCCCACTCCAGTGTGTGGGTCACAGGTCATGAGCGTCAATACCCGGGGCTGTCTGAGAATGCAGACTCCTGGGCCCATGCCAGGCTTCCTGTATCAGAACTCGGGGCGGGTGCTGGTGAGCTTAGGGCATGGATTTCTAGTGACCTGTGAGGATGAGAAGGACCGTCTGTAATTTAAGGGTACTACCGCACAGCGGGGCTGCTGGCTCATGGTTTCCATCTCGCTGGAATGCACCCAGAAAAGACACCTGGACTCTAGTCCCAGGACCTGGGGGGTTTGCTGCTTTTTATGCGGCACCTTTTAAGTGAAGGCAGCTTGGTGGTCATTTTTGTCCTCTCTAAAATAGCGCCCTGGCTTTGCCAGTGCGCCTCCTGCAGAGGTCCCTGGGGACTGAGGTGCCCCTTGACAGTCCTTTGTTAGCCGAGGGTTAGGACGTCCCTGTGCTGAACACCGAGTCGGGAAAGGTGTTTCGTGGGGCTGGATTCAAAGGCGTGCCCTGGGGTGTGGTGTTCGTCCACGGTTTCGCTCTTCCTGCTCTTCTTTCTTCAGTCCTCATATTCTAAGATTCCGTCTTTTACCATTTTCCTTCTGTTTAAAGAAATCTCTTTTCCATTCTTTTAGGGTAAGTCAGCACACATGCCTAGGCTTCCTCCATTCGAGAGCGCCCTGATACACCCTCCGTTCATCCCGTATGGAGAGGCACTGGGTCAGGGGCCCGGCAGGTGGCTCTTTCCTCTGAACGACTGACGACCCCGCGCTGCCTGCTCTGGACCCCCTCCTGTCTAGTTCAGGCTCTGCTGTAGTTTAGGTTGTTTTCTTCAGTACCTGTTGCTTCTCCTCACGTGTTTCCCTGCTTTCAGTTTTCAGAAGTCTGACCATGATGTGTTTTGGTATAAATTTGGGGGGGATTTGTTGTGTCAGGAGTTTTATTCTGAGGAAGTGCTCTAGCGTCTTGAATCTGTAGGTTTGAGTCTTTCCGCCACACACGGGAGACTCCCAGAGCCCCTCTCAGTCCTGTCTTTCTATGACTCCAACACCGCCACACACGCAGGCATTTGGTTGGCCCTGCGGGTCGCTGAGATGCTGCTAACTCGGCTTCTCTTTTCTCTTAGGTGTTTAAATTGGGTAACTTCTATCATTCTGGCTTCTTTAACTCCACGTCTGGGATACAAAAGGAAGGAGGAAACCCAGCTGGTTCCCCGCTCATCCTGCTGGGGGTTCCTGCCCTGACGTTCCTCGCCAGTCTCTTTTCCCCCCATGTTTCAGAGAGTCTGTGCACTTGTTTCATATGTAACGTCATGAGATTTTAGGATTGTTGCTGCTGGGTAGTCACTAAGCCATGTCCGACTCTGTGCGACCCCATAGACTGTAGCACTCCAGGCTCCTCTGTCCATGGGACTTCCCAGGCAAGAATACTGGATGGTGTGGCCATTCCCTTCTCCAGGGGATCATCCCAACCCAGGGATAGAACCCGGGTCTTCTGCATTGCAGGTGGATTCTTTACTGCCGAGCCACCAGGGAAGCCCAGATTTTAAGATCAGTTCAGTTCAGTGGCTTAGTCATGTCTGACTCTTTGTGACCCCAGGACTGCAGCATGCCAGGCCTCCCTGTCCATCACCAACTCCCAGAGTTCACTCAAACTCAACTCCATTGAGTCGGTGACATCATCCAGCCATCTCATCCTCTGTCATCCCCTTCTCCTCCCGCCCTCAATCTTAAGGAAAGTATTTGCTCTCCATCTGCACAGAGGAAGAGCTTCTACAATCATCACCTTTTCCCAGAGGAGTTTCCTTTGTGGTTCTTGGGCATATCAGCGTCTTAGGAATTAGCTTGGCACAACCTATCTGAGGAGTGTTGACTGACGCTGCCACTTTCATGATGTCGCACCCTCCTGTGGTGTAAACCTGTTCCTTACCGTGAGACCCCAAGTCTCTTAAAGGCACGTGATGTTGGACAGTGTTCTCATCATTCATCAAAACTTCTGATGAAATCTGAAACGTCATTTAGTAGGAAATGCGATATCCCAGTGAAATGCACACTGCTTTTCTTCCTTTCGGATTTGAAGTCATTCTCGTCCGTGTCCTCCTCCCTCCTCTTCTCCTGCTTTCTGTTTTATGTCCCTTCCTAGGGAGCGGCAACTGACCAGTAGTTCTGCTTGACAGAGAGTTGGACAGTCTTCACGTTCCAGGGCCAGGTACACTGGACTTGGTGTGTCCTCACTTTTTAAATGAAGTTTTATTGGAGTGTAGTTGCTTTGCAATGTTGGGTTGGTTTCCGCTGTACAGTGAAGTGAACCAGCTATACTTAGACATATATCCCCTCCCTTTTTGGATTTCCTTCCCCTTTTGGTCACCATAGAGCACTGAGCAGAGTTCCCTGTGTTACACAGTAGGTTCCACTAGTTATCTATTTTATGCAGAGCATCAATGGTGTATACATGAATGAAGGGGCCGTGTCTCATTCAGAGGATGGTGTATCTAACTAAGCCAGTAGCCCCGAACACAGCTCGGGTCACAACCTTCCCAAACCACCCAGAATGCAGGGTGGAAGGCTCATGTGGCAGGGAGCGGTGGGGACTTTGATCTTTAGGAAAGAAGACTTGCAGCCTGTGGCTGGCAGGAGACCTGCCTCCCAGGGCTTCAGTCAAGACCTGAGGTGGTGCTTTGTGTTTGCTTACCCCGTCTCCACCTGTGAACACTCTTGGAAAGCTGGGGGCTCCTTTGTTACATTCATGGCTCCCCCATAGCACCTGGAACCAGGTAAGAACCCCATAAATAGTTATTGTAAAAAGAAGTAATAAAATTTTCACCCTTAAGGCCAAGATGTTTCTGGAACAACATGCTTCTTTATATAAAGATATTCTGGAACTTGAACAGCTCTTACAGACTTGAGGATCTTACCTTGATGGAAACACCACATCCTAACTGACACTTTAGTCTCTTGTGACATTGGAGCAGAGTCTAGCAAACTTGTGTGTTTGCGGTATAAAGTGAACAAGAGTAGGTCATCTGTGCAAACTTGAAGCACCGAGTTCAAAACTTTCCTATGGTGATAAATGCAGCTGCACCCGAAGATACGCTCTCAAAAGGTGACAGCGATCTAGAGTCATATGGAAATTGCAAATTTAGTTCAACTACTGAGACCTGTGTATTTCTTAGAATAGTTTACATGCTGGAAGTGGAAGATGTGGGCATGTTGAGATGCCTACCTGTCCAACACAAAGACACTGGTCAGAACCAAGGCCCAGTAGCTAGAGAACTCAGCATCAGCCCCAAGCAAGGTGAAGCCAAGTAAGGGCCACAGGGGAGCCTGACTTGATATAGAACAGATATAGGTATGTTTAAAATAATTAGTTATAAAAGGCAACTTCCCCGTCCCAAAGTTACTTTATGTTGATCACACCAATCCCAAAGTTACTTAATGTTGATCACAGGTTGTCATCAGAAAATGTGGAACTTCTGAAATTTAAAAATTCAGCAAATAAATCGCCCAGATTTCAGGAATTGTTTCATGGATGGGTGCTCAACTGGATATTTTTAAGAAGGGCTCCCCACTCACAGATCACATAGGGGTCCATGATTCCTGGGGCCACTGACTGCAGAGCTTTGGCAGGACCAGAAGGTTTTCAGGTTCTGGTCCCTGAAGAGGCTCTGGTCTGGGGTGAATGTTCTGTGATTTGCAAAATAAATAACCCAACTTTTCTGAGCACTTGATTCTGTGCTGAATACAAATGTGGAGTGCGTTAGGGAGGCATCCGACATCTCAATAATGCATGCTCCCCAACACTTAATTATTTTGGAAACATCTGTTGAAGGAGAAGACGCTGTGGAGGGAACCTGGGAGTCAAAGACTCAAACCGTGCAGTCATGTTTCACCATCTGAACGGGAGCGGGGGCCTGTGCGCCGGGGAAGCAGGGGTGAGGCAGTCTCCAGGCTCCCAGGAGAAAGCAGCCCTGGACTGACCATCACGTGATGGAAGGCACGCAGAGGTGGACTGAGAGAGGCCAGCTCTGTGCTGATGCTTGTGCCCATGGCCGGCTGTCCCGAGGTTTCAGAAGAGAAGGGTTCCTCCTAGAAGGTCAGGGACTTGTGCATGCAGATGACCCACCCAGGGAGCCTCAGGCGGAGAGGACAGGGCTTAGGGAAGCAGGGATCCCCCTGTTCGGCTGGCATTTCAGGACCATCAGCTAACCACCCTGAATGAGGGCATGGGGGTCATTTCCCCAGTGAAGAATCAAGACCATGGTAGAGACCCTGCCAGGGCTTAGGGGTCAGGGACTGAGCCCCAGGTTCTGACACCCTCTGACCATCTCCAGAAGTGAGGAGGGGCTGTCTAGACACAATTGCCTCCTGTTCCCCTTCACAAACTATTTCTCAGTTATCCAGAGAGTTTTCAATTTGTAAATTCATCCTTAGGGATGGAAAGTGTAGAGGAAACCTTCAGTTCACACCTCTCTGAGATGCTGCTGGTGACTGAAGGGGGCTCAGAGTCCAGGACTGGGGGTGGCCTGCAGGCTGGGGAGTGGGTGGGGGCTGCTCCCTGGGGTCTGGCTCCAGCTTCCTGGGCACCGTCTCTGGGGATCTGACAACAATGCCCATCCACCCTCACTGCTCAGCGTCCCAGGGAGAGTGTTCTTTTCAGGTCCATTTCAGCAAAACCTTTCAGGAGTGATAAATACACAAACATTGCAGAAAAGATGATGGAGGGAGAGAAAGAAATCAAATTCCAGCTAGTGCAGGAGCAGCTGTGAGGAACATTGATGATTTCTTCATGACAGTTGCAGACTTGAAGCGCAGTATTTGCTTTTTTGCCATTTTACCCATGGTGAATACCATGCCCCTTCCCTCCCCACACATTCCTCCCCACACAGCAGGGCTGCATCTGGTCACTCTCCCCTAAGTCACACCACAGACTAGGTGTCACTGTTTTCCCCTTAAAGCTTCAGGAATTTCACAGCCCCCCTTGGTAACTTTTTAAAATACCCAAAATCTCCTGAGATTTTTAAAAAATTGTTGTTGTTTTTCAGTCACTAAGTCATGTCCAACCCTTTGAAACCCCATGGACTGCAGCATGACAGGCTTCCCTGTCCATCGCCAACTCCTAGAGCTTACTCAAACTCATGTCCATCGAGTCAGTGATGCCATCCAACCATCTCATCCTCTGTCGTCCCCTTCTCCTCCCACCTTTGATCTTTCTCAGCCTCAGGGTCTTTTCCAATGAGTCAGCTCTTCGCATCAGGTGGCCAAAGAATTGGAGCTTCAGCTTCAGCATCAGTCCTTCCAATGGATATTCAGGGTTGATTTCCTTTAGGATGGACTCATTTGATCTCCTTGCTTTCCAAGGGTTTTGACCTGTTTTTATTAAAATTCAATGAGACTTAAAAACCCCATCATTACATGAAATAGCCTCCCATTTTAAAAATTATTATTTTATTTTGATTTTCATAGTATCTGCTACTATAACCAATTTAACCACGTTACAAATTGGTATACTTGAAAATATTCCTTGCTACCTTACATACCTCATTCACATTGATGATCATTTAAAAATTGGGCCAATAAATAGGCCACAATTAAATAACGATATTAGGGGTTTCATGCTTAGCTCAGCTGGTAAAGAGTCCACCTGCAATGCAGGAGACTTGATGGGGAAGATCCCCTCGAGGAGGGCATGACAACCCACTCCAATTTTCTTGCCTGGAGAACCCCATGGATGGAGGAGCCTGGCGGGCTACAGTCCATGGAGTTACAAGACAGGACGTAGTGAGTAAACGACTACAAATAAGGATGAAACAGTGAAAACAGGTGAAAGGCAGTTTTGCAAATAATACAGCTTTGCATTTTCTATGTCTTTAGAATTTCAGACTGTGGATAAATGGCTGGCATGTCACAGCTGAACTCAAACACATTCTCTGCACTGAGTCTGAAGACAGATCTCAGGTTCCTACTGGAACCCCCAGGCACCACTCACCGATGGCCCCATCCTGCCAGTGGGTGGGTCTCAGGGAAGGCACTCTGCCCTACGGCGTGGACAGCTCCTCATACCGGCATGCCATCGGCTCACCTGGCGGGTGACTTGGGGAGAAGAAGAGCGAGGAAGACATCCGTTAAGGTAATTTTAAATTACTTAAGACTTTGAAAATTAGATTGGGTGTTTGGGATTGACATGTGCACACTACTGTATTTAAAACAGGTAACCTACAAGGACCTACTGTGTAGCAAAAAATAAATAAATAAAAGAAAGCCCTAAAGTTTCAGAATTTGATTTCCTTGAATTCTACTTGAAAGGAAAAAGCTGTGTGTATGCGTATCAGAGTGCATGTTATATTCATATGGAAATGGAGAGAATGGCATGAAAAGGTTTGTCAAATGCCTTGGAACACCGTAGGTGAAACATACCACTCGTGAATTAATATTTACCGTGATGGGCATGGTATCCGACATAAGTGTGCAAAGGTCCATTAAGCACGCACATACGACTTAGGATGTTTTTCCTAAATTTGAGAATTAACTTGCTGTTTTAATAAATGAAGTCCCGTAAAAATTTTCATATAGCTTTCTAGTGTTAATAGCATCAAAGGGAGAAGAGACGTGGCTCCTTTACAAATCTGAGCGTGGCCTGTGGGAGGTGGTCCTAGCCTGTGAAGCTGGGAACCAGGGGCCGGGCTTCGTGGGTCACCTTCAGGGGCTGCTAAGAGGGGTCCTGCCGGGGACCTGAGCTCGCTCAGCAGAGCCACTGCGCGGAGCTGGACCGTCTACTGGGGGAGCCAGAGACTAGGGAAGGAGCCCTGCAAAGCCTGCGAGTGCCGTCACCGGCTCCGGGGCCGGGAGAGCCAGGCGCTGTGGGCGCTGTGGGCTCGCAGCATCCATGCCCCGGGCCCTGGGACGGAGCCCCCGGCAGGACCCGGGAGAGCACCGTGGAGAGAGGGAGTGGGAAAGAGACGAGGCTGTGAGAAGCATCAGAGGAAAAATGGAAGAGCTGTGTACAAGAAACTGGCACAAAGATTGCCCCCGACATGGCCAAAACCTGATCCATGCATGATGACCTCAGGAGGAAGTCAGTGTTCTTGGACCTCACCCCAGACGGTCACAAGGCCAGGGCTGGGTCAGCGGCTCCAGAGTACATGCATGTGTGCACGTGTGAGCATGCACATGCGTTCACACGTGTGCTGGCAAGCGTGCACGTGTGTGCATATGTACGAGCATGCATATGTGTACACGTGTGTGCATGTGTGAGCATGCACGTGTATGCACACGTGTGAACATCCATGTGTGTATACATGTGTGTGCGCGCATGCACATGTGTGGTTGCTGGCAGCCCCACATGAAGTCCAGGAGGGAGTGGGAGGAGAGGATGCACCCCCAGGGCAGGCCTGCTCCCTATCCTGCCCTGACTCACTGCAGAGACAGACTTTGTCTTTTCAGGCAGACTTTCTCTGACTTTTGTCAGAGCACAGAGGAAGGGTGGCACGGTGTGCCTAAAGCACATGTTTCTTTGCTTCCTGATGCACACTAAAGCTTCAGTGCATCAGGTTTCTTTGAACAGACACACTGCGTGTCCTCTTTCTGCAGCTCTCAGGACATCTAAGAATAAAAT
The DNA here is from genome assembly GCA_935064755.1 of Tragelaphus eurycerus. NCBI lineage: Eukaryota > Metazoa > Chordata > Mammalia > Artiodactyla > Bovidae > Tragelaphus > Tragelaphus eurycerus. Next base: position 1,532,715 of record CAKXYN010000011.1, read on the forward strand.
AGGCATAAACTGCCCAGACAGAGGGCACTGAGGGGCAGAGCCTCACTGGGCGGGCCGGGGTGACTTGATGTTGGAGGAAGATGGTCCAGGGGGCTGATGGACGGGACTACGACGGTGGGTTGGGGACCCTTCAGAGCTCGGAGCCTGCAGGAAGGTCTGGATTTGGGACCGTGGGCCCAGGTGGAGAGTGGGGGTGGGGGTGGGGCTTGCACCTGACACAGAGCGGGGGCTGCAGAGACCCCTCCCCACCCCCACCTCACACGCCCACAGGAGCCAGAGGCTCACAGTGGGGGGAGTCCCTGAGAAGGGCTGCGTCCCTGGGGTACCTGCTCGACTGGCGATGTGAGGGTCCAGTGGGTGTCCCCAGTTTGCTGAGGCTGAAGCACTTTTAACTGGGAAATATCCCCCTAGCCAGGAGCCCTGACCCTGCAATGGTTTTGAGATGGGGTTCTTTCAGCCGGGACAGCACTTACACAGGCATATTAGTTCAATTATTTCAATGCACTCCTCAAGCTCCAAGTGTGCAAGAGAACTTCAAAGCTGTTTGCAAACATTTGAAATCTTGTTAGATGGTCTCCTGTACAGTCTTTACCCCAGAAGCTCTCCAGAGGGTGAGAGGGGATCCAGAGCCAGAGCGCGGCACCCGACAGCAGGGGGCGCCCAGCCTGGCAGGGGAGCGGGAGCGGGATGGGCCTGGGACGGTGGCCCCTCCCTGTGGACCGTCCCGGGGGTCGGGGGTGGGAGGTGAAGTCTCACTAAACCGAGAGAAACTTTTCTAGCTCTGATAGAAAGTCTGGGTGCAGGTGGGTGCAGGTGAGAGAAAACTACGAAAGCCAGGGAAGACAAAACAGGAGCAAAAGTGTGTGCAAGAGCGGAAACCGCAGGCCGCGGGGTGTGCGCGTGCGTGCGTGTGCCAGGGTGGAGGTTCGGCCAGTTAGAAGCGGAAAGTCAGTGCGCCGGTTCTAAACCTAGAGAACTGGAATGCAGCCATGTAAACGGCTTACCTGGAAAAAAAAAATGAAGTTAAACGCTCCCGGAAGCACCTAAAAGAATCCAGGGCTCAGTCTCTTGCCCTGGAGGGTGGGTGTCCGAGGGTCAGTGGAGGTGGCGGGGCTGCTCTCTGTTCAGCCGGCAGCAGGACCGGACGTCTGGAATCCCTACAGGTGCTGGTCTGACTTCACATCGATAGCAGATGGGCCCGGTGGGGCGGCGGGTGGCCGGGCGCTGGGCTCCAGATATCCTCCGCCACCCATGCACCCAGCAGCAGGCGGATCCTCAGCGTGGCGGGCAGCCTGGCACCTTCTTTCTAATTGCATTGCCGTAGCAGCTACCAGGCTGGATTAATGACGGCTGCCTTCCACCGCCTGGACTCCTGGGTGGACGAGGAGCTTTGTCCATCATTTATCCCAGGATCCCCCGGTGCTTTGTCAGGAAGACGCAGCAGAAGAATAAATTACATTGGTTGCCAATAAGATCAGAGAGAGGGAAAGCGCTCAACGGAGGGAGTCAGAGGTTTTTTGGCGTAGAGGGCGCCGGATGAACGCAAAGCAGAGCTTTCTCTGCCGCGGCCATGTCACCAGACCTCTGCCGAGGTGTCCAGGGCCCCCCGCCTGCTCTGTGAGACGGACAGCTGCAGCCGCTGGCTCTCTCCACCGCACACACGCGCCAGCCCCTGTGCTCTGAGTGGCGGGTTTCCGGAGCATCGTTGTTGATGGTCCCCAAGTGTCTTCTCCATGATCTCACTGACCCAATGTTACTTTCAAGATAAAACACAAATCGGAATAATAGCGAGCTGTTTCTATGAAGCCCAAGTTCAGCGCAATTAATAAATTGCTTGAGAAGTTCTTGCTTGTCTTTAAAGAAGGCAGAGCAGGAGATGTTGGGTGAACTTGGGTCTGGGATGCGGGAAAGACATCAGGAATTACTGTCGGTAACCATGGAGAGGTCTGCACAGGCTGACTGCTGAGACAGTCGTCCCAGGGACACAAGCTGAATGACGCCTGGCAGGCACACCAGAGGCTGGGGAGCCACGTGGGGCTGAGGTCCCGAAGGCTCTCCCTGCTCCTCTTGGGGGAGAAGCAATTGACTCCCTGGCCCTTGCTCTCTTTATCTTTGTTCACTGATGCATTGATCAGACATGAAAACTCCTCCTGAAATAAAACTAGTTATTTGGTTCTAGTGGAAAAACAAGTGTTCCTAAGAGGAAAAATCTGCGTAAGCTGCACACTGCTTATTATTTATGTACTTACTTTTGTCTGCACTGGGTCTTCCTTGTGGTGTGTGGGCTTCTCTTGCTGTGGTGTATGGGCTCCAGAGAGCATAGGCTTGGTTGACCAGTGGTATGTGGGATATTAGTTGGCTGATCAGGAATCAAACCCACATCCCCTACATTGTGAGCACAGATTCTTAGCCACTGGAAAGCCAGGGAAGTCCCTATACACTATTCAAAAAGTGGAGCACAGCACAGCCAAGAATGCAATGTAAAGGCTTGAGTCCTTATTTGATAATTTGGCAAAAAGCAGTCAGTACGAACTTGAGTTAAGACTGAGGTCTACATAGAATAATCTGAGGGGAATATTCTGAAGATCCTCTTTTGCAAAACAGTTTTATCTGGATTGTAATTCTGAACCATCACATTTGTTGTTCAGTCATGAGTCGTGTCCAACTCTTTGCGACCCCATGGACTGCAGCACTCCAGGCTTCCCTGTCCCTCACTGTCTCCTGGAGCTTGCTCAAACTCATGTCCATCGAGTCAGTGATGCCATCCAACCATCTCATCCTCTGTCGTCCCCTTCTCTTGCCCTCAGTCTTCCCCAGGATCAGGGTCTTTTCCAAACCATTACATACTGTACCATTAACACTGGTTTTTAAATTGCTTGCTGTACCATATGCTGGGCAGTGCTTTTAATGGTTTTTACTCATGTTGCAGAATAAGATTAGCCTCTGAGTCACAGAGGAGAACCAGGGCCCCCGGACCCCTGGGAAGGCCCTACACACTCTGTAAAAGGTGGAGCATGACCAAGAACGTGCATGTCTTCCCCGGTTTATTCATCTTCATCCTCAGCCTCTGTCTCTACTTCTCTATCCACCCATCACCTCCTCTCTTCCTTTCTCTATCTTACATCTATCTACCTACTGTCTGTCTGTCTATCTCTATTTGAGTTGGCCTCAGGAACCAGATATCAAGTTGCCAATGTTTGCTGGATCATAGAGTAAGCTTGGGATTAGCTTACTCCAGAAAAACGTCTACCTCTATTTCATCAACTAGACGAAAGCCTTTGACTGTGTGGATCCTAATAAACTGTGGAAAGCTCTCAAAGAGATGGGAATACCAGACCGTCTTACCTGTCTCCTGGGGAACCTATATGTGAGTCAAGAAGCAACAGTTAGAACCCTGTATGGAACAATCGATTGGTTCAAGATTGAGAAGGGATCCAGCAGGGCTGTCTGCTGTGGCCCCGTGTGCTTTGTCTGTGTGCTGAGCACGTCATGAGAAGCGCCAGGCTGGATGAGCTACAGGCTGGAATCAAGATAGGCAGGGAAAACACCAACAGCCTCAGATATGTGGATGATACCACTCCAATGGCAGAAAGCAAAGGGAAACTAAAGAGCCTCTTGAGGGTGAAGGACAAGAGTGAAAGAGCTGGCTTAAAGCTAAATATTAAGAAAATTAAGATCATGCCCGCCAGCCCCATTACTTCATGGCAAATAGAAGGAGAAAATGTGGAAGTAGTGATAGATTTCCTCTTCTTGGGCTCCCAAATCACTGCAGAGGGTGACTGCAGCCATGAAATCAGAAGATGTTTGTTTCTTGGCAGGAAAGCTACGACAAATCTAGAAGGCGTGTTGAAAAGAAGAGACATTAGTCTGATGACAAAGGTCCATGTGGTCGAGGCTGTGATCTCCCTGGTGATCGTGTACGGTTGTGAAGAATTGACGCCTTCCAGTGTGGTGCTGGAGAAGACTCCTAAGAGTCCCCTGGACAGCAAGGAGCTCCAACCAGGCAATCTTAAGGGAAATCACCCCTGAACATTCACTGGAAGGACTGATGCTGAAGCTGAAACTCCAGTATTGTGGTCATCCGATGTGAACAACTGACTCATTAGAGAAGTCCCTGATGCTGGGAAAGATTGAGGGCAGGAGGAGAGGGAGTCAGAGCATGAAATGGCTGGGTGGCATCACCAGTGCAGCAGGTGTGAACTCGAGCAAACTTCGGGAGTTGGTGAGGGACATGAAGGCCTGGCGTGCTGCAGCCCATGAGATCGCAAAGAGCCAGACGCGACTGGGCTACAGAGTGACGGGCAAAACAAACGTGTCTTTACCCTCAGGGAGCTGAATTCTAATAGAAATCAAAGATATTAAACACAATTGTAGAAATAATGTTCTGTGTATGGTTGCAACTAATTGTAATATCTATTAGAAGAGATTTCAGGCTCCTACATAAGGGAGAGTGCAGCAGGCAGACACAGTACTGTCTGGGAAGAGAGGTTATCAGGAAAAAGGGCTTTCTGTTCTGTGTCTATTATGATTTATCAGTTATGCAAGCCCATCTTTCCATCTTTGAGTAGCTAGAAAAGTTGAATAAAAATCAGATCAGATCAGTCACTCAGTCGTGTCCCAACACTCTCCTCGGCTGGAGGTAAAAACTGAGGTTTGGGTCATGTTGCTCCCAGGTCTGTTATTGGGCTCGTGTGTATTTACAGCTGCTGAATCCTCCTGGGGTGATGGCCCTTTCATCAAGCAAGAGTGAGCCTTGGGGTCTCTAATCAAGCTCTTGTACAGAGACCCCTTCCGTCTGATATCTCCAGGGCCAATATGGCTGTTATGTGATTACAGTTGGCCTGGCATTTTTTTCCCTAATCTTTTGCTTTCAGTCACTTTATGTTCAAGTATTTAAAGTTCATCTCTGATAGACAGAGTGTCGCTGGTTTTCATTTTTTTTTTAATTTTCATTTACTTTTTATTTTTGGCTGTGCTGGGTCTCTATTGCCGCCCAGGGGGCTTTCTCTAGTGGCTGAGAGTGGGGGCTGCTCTCCTGTACCTCCTTTGTCCGGGCATCACTGGTTGTGGGGCGCAGGGCCCTCAGGGGCACAGGTTTCAGTAGCGGTGGCTCACAGGCTTGGCATTGAACTGGTGTCTCCTGCATCGCAAGGCAAATTCTTAACCACTGGACCACCAGGAAGCCCAGCTCTTGCTTTATTGTTGTGTCTGACTAGCTTTGCCTTCACTGAAGTGTTAAAAGCTATGGTTTTCCCAGTAGTCGTGTATGGATGTGAGATTTGGACCATAAAGAAATCTGAGCACTGAAGAATTGATGCTTTTGAACTGTGGTGTTGGAGAAGACTCTGGAGAGTCCCTTGACCAGCAAGAGGATCCAACCAGTCCATTCTGAAGGAGATCAGTCCTGAATATTCATTGGAAGGACTGATGCTGAAGCTGAAACTCCAATACTTTGGCCACTTGATGTGAAGAACTGACCCATTGGAAAAGACACTGATGCTGGGAAAGATTGAAGGCAGGAGAAGGGAACGACAGAGGATGAGATGATTGGATGGTATCACCGACTCGATGGACATGAGTTTGAGTAGGCTCTGGGAGTTGGTGAAGGACAGGGAAGCCTGGCGTGCTGCAGTCCATGGGGTTGCAAAGAATCAGACACGCCTGAGCAGCTGAACTGAAGTGTTTAGTCCACTTACATGTTCGCACTCACCCGTGTGGTGGCATTCGGGTCTGCTATTGTGCTACTTGCTGTTTATTTGTCTCGCCTGTTTCACGCTTTCTGTCCCTCTTTTCTGACCTTTAGTGTTAATCAAATACTTCCCAGTCTTGGAGGTGGTCCTGAAAATACACCTTTCAGATCTCTAAGTGCAGAGAGCCCTGCTGCAATGCGAGTGCGTCAGTGTGTTTGTGAGTGTTTGTGAGACGGCCACGCTCCCACAGCCAGGTCCCAGTTGGGAGTGTGCAGCCCTGCCCTGTGAGATGTGGGGCCTCCCTGGGGGGTCACTTTTCCTTGAGGACTTCATTGGCCATGTCACACTCTGTCAGCCCACATCACAGTCTCAGCCTCCTACTCATCCTTTCTCCCTTCCCTCTTCTGTGGGAGGGAGTCTGCAGCATGATCTGACCCGAATTCCCTGTGGGCATCTTCTCCTGGAAGTCTCTCAGATACCCTGAATTCCCCGTGGGCATCTTCTCCTGGAAGTCTCTCCATGCCCTGAATTCCCCATGGGCATCTTCTCCTGGAAGTCTCTCCATTCCCCAAATTCCCTGTGGGCATCTTCTCGTGGAAGTCTCTCCATGCCCTGAATTCCCCGTGGGCATCTTCTAGAAGTCTCAGATACCCTGAATTCCCTGTGGGTGTCTTCTCCTGGAAGGCTCTCAGATGTCTAACCCCATCTCTGCGTTTGCTCCTTGGAGAGCACACTAATGTTTTATTTTAATGTGTCTACTGCCTTCCTAGCTGTGCCTCTGCATTGGTGCTTAGACACTGCCATGGAGATTGCAACATGCATCTTAAACTTAACCCAATCTGCTTAGAGTTGATACTCAGTTACTTCAGGTGAAATGTGGAATCCTTATAATCAAATGAAGAAGTGAAACTCAAGGTTGTACATGAAGGATAGATAAAACTTAGCAAAGAGAAAGGAAGGGTAGAAAGAACTTTCCAGGAAAATGTTATATTCAGTAATAAGCATTGCCTGGAACAGGACGGGTGAGAAGGGTGGCCTCAGAAGGGCTGGAGATAAGACAAGAACTAGCCTGTGGGGAGCACTTAAAAAGCGCCCCAAGCCCCACGCGATTCCTCCGAATCCCACAGAAGCCAGGAGAGGGTTCCTACTGTTTGCAGCTTACAGATAAACAGAGGCTCGCCCACGCCCTCCAGGTCACTTGGGGAGGCTGAGGGCTGGGGTTGCAGCTGGTCCGGGAGAGGCAAAAGGCAGCTGACGGAGGTTTTGGCCTCTCGGGGGCAGGGGCTGACCGAGGGGCCATGAAGTATGACCCAGGGTTAAGACCATTTTACTTTGCAGCCAAAGTCATCGAGCGCCTTCCTAACCTCGCTCAGCCCGGGTGAGACCCACCTGTGGCCCCTGCCGCCTCCCGCTACCCCAGAGGTGTGATCTCCACCACCAGGCTACTGGACTGGGGGCCTCCCCCTCGTCCACCCTCTGCCCCCACCCGCACCCCTATGCCCCTGGCCTGCACTGTCTCCGTGGCCCACCCCCGTCCCTGGGTTTGGTCCAGAGACAGTGAGCACGCCAGCACCTGTCCTCAGCGTCCTTGGGGAAGAAGGAGCCTGCGTCCTGAGAGGTGATCCTCCTGAGACAGGATGCTGAGGCCACACGGGGGGCTGAGGGCAGCCCAGGGGCTGGACCAGGCTGTCAGCAACATGGAGTTGGAGAGACAGCCGGGTGGGCTGCGGTGTCAGGACCGGAGCGAGTGGTCAGCCTGTCCAGCAGGAGTCTCAGGGGGAGTCACAGAGGAGGCCTGGCTGCCGCTGTGTGGGAGCCAGGGCTTTCTCTCCAGGAGGGGAGTGGGGAGGGGGATGGGGAGGGGAGGGAAGAGGAGAAAGGGAGGGAGGGAGGGAAGGGAGTGGGGAGGAGGGATGGGAAGGGGAAGGAGGAGGCATGGGAGGGAGGGAAGCGGGGGGATGGAGGCGGAGGAGGGATGGGAGGAGGGAGGTGGGGGGAGGGAGGTGGGGGGAGGGGGGAGGTGGGGGGAGGCAGGGGGAGAGGAGGGCAGGGCCACTCCAGGGGCTGGTCCTGACACGCCTGCGCCCCTGTGGGTCTTGGGGCCTTGGGGCTGGTGCTCCGTGCACAGAGGGTGGTGTGTGGGGGACTTCCGGGTCAGCACCCCTGTCCCCCGTCAGCCGTGGTCACCACCTTGCTCTCTTCACTGGAAGCAAGGCTGCAGGTCTTGGCTAAAATCCAAGCAGGCCAGCCAGGAGGTGCTTAAATTAGAGCCTCGTCTCCCTCCTGGAGCTGTGGAGGAAAGAAATGCCGGGGGTGTGGCTTTCCATTTCAAAATGCAGGGAGACTGCAATCCCCACTTTCCGCACAAATAGAAACACACCTTACTTTGTTCATGAATTCAACAAGGTTCAATTCTGGGCTTTAAATGAGTGAACCCCCGGCTTGTATTTGGTCCCCATGTCACATGTCACGGCCTGGTCGTGTCCCCTTGCCATTCCTTCGCGGGGTGTTCAGCGCCGTCGTCACGCACACAGGAGCAGGGGCGCGCGCATATGCACACACACGTGACCCCGTGTGCACACACCTGCGCCTGGTTCTCTGATGTGCTGCTTCCACGGTTTCCATCCGCAGGGCCCGCGGCGTCCGTAGGAACTGTTCCCAGTGTGTCCCTCCCAACCACACGCAGGGCCACCCCCAGCCCCGCCCCTCCCTGTCCTGTGACTTCACCCTCAGAAACTTGGGGTGCTTCCCGGAAGCTGCTCAAAACAGTTCAGTGAGGACGGCGCTTTGGCCTGCCTCCAACGGCCCTCTCGCTTGGACCCCTGAGACGGCCCTCTGTGCGGACGGCCCAGGGACAGCTTGCAAACCGGAAACGGGCCAGGCTCCCTGTCCCGCTCTAGGGCGCCGGGTCGGTCTGCTGTGTCAGAACTGGAGGGGGGCTCAGGAGGGCAGAGAAAACTCTTCTTCCTCCGTTCCGGAGTGTCCCATCCTCTGCCCCTTTGAAAAGAAGCAGAAGCAACAGAGCCCTGGGCGGAGAGCCGGGTGGCTTCTGCAGAGGCCGCCCCACCGCCCCGCGTGCTCTCTGGCTTGCCTGCCTTATTTCTGGAAGCAGGTTGTTCAATAATTCAGGAGGAGCAAGAATCAGCATATCTTAGAGCATACTTGATGTGCCAACACACAGACTGCAGACTGTTTCATTTCAATTAGCCTCTTTGTTGCCAACAAAAGCCTGGCAAAGCCCCCTGCGAGCCGTGGGCCGGCCGGGGTCCCTTTCTCCCCGTTCCCCTGTTCCTCCTGCCTCGGCTGCTCCCTCAGCTTATCTGCGCTTGTTCCCGCTGTATCACCTTACCTGGGATCAAGTGTCTTTGCCAGTGCACAGGCCTGGGCCGCCTCCCTCCTGACTCTCTGATCTCTGTGCTAATTGGCTCAGGTGTAAGCTGAGCCAGTGGGCTGTGGCTTTGAAGTGGCAATGCAGTGCCCACGGACCCTCCCCATCTGTGCGTCAAATGCCAGCCACGGACCTGGCTTGCCACAAGGGCCGCTAAAAAAACAAATGAAAACGGGAGCCGTCAGGCTGCACTACCCGGCTCTGGGCCCCGCTACCTGACCGTGAGTGCGTTGCTAGTTTTGCAGGCTGGGCCGGGCTGCGATGGGACCTGGGCTTAACGAGAGAGGGGGCTGAGCCAGGGCATGCAGGGGTGTGGGCAGGGTGCCAGCAGCTCCTCCTTCGAAGGTGAAGCCACCCCACGCTTTGATCAATGCTGCTGCCTCACGTTACAGGTGCAGGGTCAGCTCCCCAGCCCGTGCGGTGCTCTGTTGACCACCGTGTGATCACTGAACAGTCAGCCCCACAGCACAGAGACTGCTGGCTGCCTGCCTAATGTGCCTTCTCGGCCCCTTCAAAGGGTGTGCAGGGCTCCGGCCTCGGTGGTGTGACCCAGAGACCGCTTTAAAAAGGAGCAAAGGCAGGTGTAGCCGACTCTGATTTTGCCCAGGTTCTCTGTTTTCAACCTACAGTGTGAGAAGGACACCGAACGTGAGCTCCTTCCCGAGGAGTCTGGCCACCAGACACTCCCCAGATTCCTGCTCGCCTATGAGAACTGCATGAGGACCTGTCCACTCGGCCACCCCCTCAAGCTCTGCTCTGTGTCTGGGACTCACAGAGCTCCCTGTGCTCAGCTTGAGGCTAAACCCTCAACTCCTTCCAAACCCTCTTCCTGATGAGATATTTTGAGAAACCAGACCTTCACGTAACCATGGCAGACGTAGGGAGCAGGCTTCGGTCTGATTTAAAGGACACACTTGGGACTCCTGTGAACTTCTGCACAGGAGCTGCCCGTGGCCAGGCCCTGGACTGCCTGCATGCCCAGGACTGCTGCTCGGGGCCCTCAAAACCACCTGTGAGGTTTAATTTGTTCTGCAGACAGCATCCTCCCACTTGATTATTCCCAAGAAGGAAATGCTAAGATTTGTGCTGGGAAAATCTTTTAAAAATCCTCACCACAAGATAAAATTGTTGGCATGTCATATAGCTCAAGCATAATTTTATAATCTTCAATCCGCCCTTATTAAATTATATAATGTGGGGTGTACGTACAAAGGAATATTACCCAGCCATGAAAAGGATGAAAGCTGTGCCACTTGCAGAGACACGGATGTACCTAGAGCCTGTCACACAGAGAAGTAAGTCAGAAAGAGAAAAACCAACACCGTGCATTAGTGCATATGTGTGGGATCTGGAAAATGGTGCAGATGAACCTATCTGCAAAGCAGGAATGGAGATGGAGGTGTAGAGAATGGATGTATGGACACCGAGAAGGGAAGGGGAGGGGCTGAGTTTTGAGACAGACACATATACACTGTTGCGTGTGAAATAGATAATGAGGACCCGCTGCAGAGCCCAGGGAGCTCCACTTGGTGCTCTGGATGGGACGGGAACCCAAAAAAGAGGGGCTGCATGTGTGTGTGTGTGTAGCTGCCGCACTTGTTGTACAGGAGAACCTGATGTGACGCTGTAAACCAACCATCCTCCATTAAAGATACTTTTAAAAGCTGTAAGCCTGTGATCTAGTTAAGATAAATGACTATCCACTTGACTATTAAGAAAGCTCGTTTTGTCTCCTTTGTTTAGTGACATCTGTGAAGTTTTTATGAAGATTTTTAAGACAACTGAGACAGATGCATCTGCCCCTGGACTCGCATAAATTCCTCTTACTTGGTCATTTGAATACAGAACTCATTTAAATTCTCCAAGCCACATCCTGGACCTACAAACTTTCCAGAGGTGCCTTGAAGACCCACACCTCACGCACTCTTGACATTTCCAGGGAAACCGTGGACCACGGTCTCTGCAGAACAGTTTAACTCCCTGGCCTTGGTTTTTAATTATTAGTGAGGGAGAAAGCCTGGGGAGCGAGGAATTAGCACACCGTCCAGCCTTTCCCCCGGAGCTTGGCTAATTAGTGAGCAGCAACTAAATGACCACCTCACTCCGTGAGGGCAGTTTGGAGGATGCTTGCAGACAGAAAAAAAAAAAAAAAAGCAGCAACTCCAGTTCGTTATCTACTGCCCGAATCTATCAGGTGGTGCAGGATTTAAGCAAAGATGTGGCTTTACAGAGGCATAGTGCAGGAGGGAAACGTGCTTCATGTAGAAAAGCACATCCAGAAAGGTTAAGGCGCTGAGGGCTTTCACGGAGCCGCTGAGGTTTGGCAGCGGTGTGCTATTCTGGGCTTGCTGCATATTTTATGTCTATCATCTCTGGAGACCTGAGCCGCATGTCAGGAGCGCAGGGAAATGGCAGCTGAGTCCCGGGGAGCAGTCTGGCCACCTTGTAATGATCTGCATGATCGTTCCACAAATCCATCAGGACGGGCGTGGAGCGAGGCTCCCTCCAGTTCAGTGAGGTCTGATGGAGGATGCTGGAGTGTTGAGGAATGGCCCTGGTCCTCCGGCTCACGGGTGGAGGGGTGGCTGAGTCAGGTTGGCCCGCGAGATGGCCCGGCCTCCCTTGCCCGGCCGCCCATCCGCTGTCCGTGAGGGAAACGGACAGGGAGGGATGAGACACACCAGCTGCACCGGTCCACTTTACAGATGGGGAAACCCAGGCAGGGTTCGCCATCAGCTGAATTCTGTGTTTATTGCAAAGCCTTCAGTCACCTTCTTGTCTCATAGTGAGCACCGTTCAAGGACGTGGCTCCAGGGAAACGCCTGCTCCTGGGAACAGAGCATCACTTCCCTGGAACAAGAGGCACAGGTCGCAGCGTGGAAGTGGTAGCCGTCTGTCTGTCTTTGTGATCGGCTTGTTTGTGTGCATATTTGTGTTTAAGTGGGAGCGTTGCCTTGAGATGCTATGAAGGAACAGAAGGCAAGGGTGGTTTTATTCATCACTTTCCACGAAGGAGGAGGCCACCAAGAGTTTGTTAAACACACAAAGGAAGGACGCTTCAGAGACACCTGCACACAAAGCCCCTGACACAGGCGCTGGGCGGGAGAGAGCACGGCACTCAGGTGCCAGGCGCCCTTCCTGGGCTTCTGTGCAGCAGACGGGCCGCTGGCGCGGTGTCCACAGGGGTCTGTCTGTCTGCCGACCATGGGGATGTCATTAACACATGCACAACACTCACCTGGTCCAGCTACTCCTGAGGACACCGTTATAATGAGCCTCCCTGTGTGATTTTGCAAGGGCTATTCTTTGAGAAGCTTCGAGCTCATTACCAGCATTATCCTGCAAATTCTCCAACCACCCAAAGAAGTGTTTTCACATATTTATTCCTTTTTTCCAGAGTCCCAGCCCCAGAGAACAGCTTTGCAGAAGAGAGGTCATCTTTGCAGCGAGTGGATAATTATACTCCCAGTTAATTTAATACAAATGACCCGCATGAGTGATCTGTGCCCAAAACATGGTTTTTCTAGGTATTATATTTTGATCTGAATTTTCAAGATTTCACACTCCCCACTGAACTTTTAAAATTTGTAGATAGCACATCAATCATTCCTTTCTGAATGGTACTGCTTTGCTGCTTGTTAAGCAGTGTAAATGCAAGTATTCTTTACATTGAGTTAATTCTGGAGTATTTCACTGAAGACATTCGTCCCGGTTGCCTCATCTCCTCCGTCTTTCATCTCTGTCCCCTCATCTTCTTTTTCTCCGGCCCCATCTTCCCCGGCTCTGCACGGTCACGCTCATGTTCCTTCCATCCAGCTGGTCTTTCAGTCCGAATTGTGCTCCCACTCTGTGTCATCCACAGAGACAGCAAGAGTCCTACTCAGCAAGGACCACGGTCAGCAGACAGGAAGGAGGCTACGACGGCAAGTCCATGTCCACAGTCTGTGTGATCTCACAGCCACAGCTAACAGATAAGAGCTCCTCATGTGTCAGGAAACTTTCTAAGCTCCTCACGGAGACTCACTGAACCCCACGCCATGTAATTAGGCCAGTGCCTTACCATCCAATCTTCTGGAGGAAAAGGTGCAGCGTGGCTAGCTCCCCAGGGAGAACACCTCAAAGCTGATGCATGAGTGGGGAGCCCTAAGTGAGCCAAGGATGACTTAAGGATCTTTGCCGACTCCAGGGAGCAGCAGACTTGGTTTTACTGTCTCAATTTTCCTGAACGACCAAGGTCTGGTGTGAGCAAGGAGAGAAGTCCATTAGGACTCCGGGTCTGCTGTTGAAGGCTGCACTGTCTGCAGAAGTCTGGGGGCTTCCGAGCTCACCTTTGGCTACATGTCACAAGAACCGAGCTGCTGCAGCTCCGACAGGTGAAGGCTTACTTGTCCCTTGCAGCACACGTCTAGAGGCCCTCAGCCCAGGGCCAGCGAGGGGTCGAGAGGAGTCCCTGGGAGACCCAAGCACTGTCTTTCTCCGTGTGCTCCCGAGAACACTTGCTGGTGAATCTGTCTGTTTTGGTCAAGGGTGTAGAGGCATTGCAAGAATCCCCATCAGGTAGAATCCTCACGTCTCGCTGGACATCAACCATCTTTGCCTGTAAAGGAGTCATCCTTCAGTTAGATATGGAAAACTGGCTAGAATAAAGTTATTTAAGTAGGAAGATGAGAAAATAAGATAGACAAAGAGTGGTCTCTGCCACAGGGAGGGCACGGAGGGGAAAATAAAATTTGCTTGTTTTCAAATGGACTCTTATCTCTAGGAGGGAAAATACTGTAAATTAAAAACCTGTATCCACATTTTGCCCTTTCTAAAGGCAAATTTGGATTATCTGTAACACATAAGAAATTTCAACCAATAAACTAAATTAAAGAGAGCCTAGGCTGGTATCAACCTAGATCAGGGATAGAAGCAAATGAAAATCTCTCTAGAAGAAATATCATCACCCAAGCCCCTCAGAATTCTCTACCTTGAGATATCCCAATATAAGTTTACAATTTAAAAATGTAGGAAACCCACACACAAAATCAGCATGGACACAAAATAGGCAGGGAAAAATAGTGAAAGATGTCAGATGTTTGAATATTCATGTACATAATACAAAATAGGTATGTCTAAAATTGTTAAACGGAAGAACAAGAGACTGTAGAAAATATCACGCTTGCTATAGAACCAGAAAGAACTAGAACGAAAAATGCTAACAATGGAAATAAAACAAAGCAAAACAAACCCTCAGTGATGCTCACAGAGCTAGAGGTGACTGAAGGGTGACGAGATACTTGGAAGAATCACCCTGAATGTAGCTGGACAGACAGTGACAGAGACCAAATGGAAATGACTTTCAAAATACGGAGGTTGTTACACAGCCTCAATCAGTCTAATCAGAGTCCCAGGAGGTGAAAAGACAGGAAACAGGAGAAAGCAGAACGTGGAAAAAGTGGCAGTGCATTTTCCAGATTTGACAAAATGCCTGCTTTCAGGTTTAGGCTCACAACAACTTCCAAACTAGAAAAACAAGCAAGCAGAAGAATTCTAACCCTAGACATGTTCTAGTAAAATTGCTGAAGTTCAGTTTAGTGGCTCAGTCGTGTCCGACTCTTTGCGACCCCATTAATCGCAGCACACCAGGCCTCCCTGTCCATCACCAACTCCCGGAAGTCACTCAGACACGTCCATCGAGTCAGTGATGCCATCCAGTCATCTCATCCTCTGTCGTCCACTTCTCCTCCTGCCCCCAATCCCTCCCAGCATCAGAGTCTTCTCCAATGAGTCAACTCTTTGCATGAGGTGGCCAAAGTACTGGAGTTTCAGCTTTAGCATCATTCCTTCCAAAGAAATCCCAGGGCTCATCTCCTTCAGAATGGACTGGTTGGATCTCCTTGCAGTCCAAGGGACTCTCAAGAGTCTTCTCCAACACCACAGCTCAAAAGCATCAATTCTTCGGCGCTCAGCCTTCTTCACAGTCCAGCTCTCACATCCAACATGACCACAGGAAAGACCATAGCTTGACTAGATGAACCTTTTTCAATTCTCTGCTTTTGAATATGCTATCTAGGATGGTCATAACTTTCCTTCCAAGGTGTAACGTCTTAATTTCATGGCTGCAATCACATCTGCAGTGATTTTGGAGCCCCCAAAATAAAGTCTGACACTGTTTCCACTGTCTCCCCATCGATTTCCCATGGTGACGGGACCAGATGCCATGACCTCCTGAATGTTGAACGCCACTTTCACTCCTACTTTCACTTATCAAGAGGCTGAGTTCCTCATCTAAGGTGTGTATCTAGATCTCTGATTATTAGCTTTGATCCAGCCCAGCGTTTCCAGATGTACTCAAAAGAATAAGAGGTGAAATACAGTTGAATACTTTTTTGGAACATTCATCATCTTTCTGACCTAACAAACAAGAGGAGTCTTGTCTGTATTCTCATCTCAGATTTTCAGTTTGTGATCACATAGTCAAAGGCTGCAAACAAAGAAAGATTCATGATCCAGCAGAATGATCTCTGTTCCTCTGCCTTCTAACCAGCAAAACTGAAGTATGTACATTGTGAAGCCTGGAAAGACTAGAGTGAGAAGTGAATTGTGGTTGAGACTTTGATTGCCTCGAAAAGCCCAGTCCGCACTGCTGAGTTAATTTGCTGAATGAATGCAGACCCAGATCACAAGAAAGCCCTGACACACCACAGCTGATACTTCTAAGGCCACTACCACATTCAGGATGTCTGCCGGAGTGATCACACCACGTGATCTTGTCATGAAGATCTTGTACAGTTCTTCTGTGACTCACCTCCTATCTCATCTGCTCTTAGATCCATACCATTTCCGTCCTTTCGAGTCTACTTTGAGAAATATTCCCTTGTTCCTATTTTCTTGAGGAGATCTCTAGTCTTTCCCATTCTGTTTTTCCTCATTTCTTTGCATTGATCACTGAGGAAGTCTTTCTATCTCTTCTTGCTATCTTTGGAACTCTGCATTCAGATCTGCTTATATCTGCTTATATCTTTCCTTTTCTCCTTTGCTTTTCACTTCTCTTCTTTTCACAGCTATTTGTAAGGCCTCCCCAGGCAGCCATTGCTTGCATTTCTTTCCATGAGGATGGCTGATCCCTGTCTCTGAATCACGAACCCATCGTAGTCATCAGGCACCTCTCAGTCAGGCCCACTTTCTCACTTCCACTTATCATAAGGAGATTAGTCATACCTAATGTCTAGTGTTCCCTCCTCAATTCAGTCTAATTGAATAAGGAGTTCGATCTAGCCACAGTAGCTCGTCTTGTTTGCTGACTTGAGAGCTCCTCCATCTGGCCAAAGATCACTAATGTGACACTGTGACTTGAGAAAATGAATAAGCAGGGAGAGATGCCTGAAGAAGTGAAGGAAGGACACAGAAAGTATAAAAAGTGACCGAGAACAAAAATGCAAGATCTGCTGCAAGCATAGTAAGGGAGATCACGCAACAGAAATAACCACATGAACACCAAAATACCAAAAAAACACAACTGAATCCAACCAAAAAGTTAATTAAAAGTATAGGAGTACTTGAACAAGCTAGCACCCCCAGCAACGCAAGATATAGCTATGAAATGCACTAAGAAATTCAATAATTAATGAGAAAAGAAAATCTGTATAAGTGCAAAAAGCATCTATACACACTACCACTCATGACATTTAAAAAAAAATTATTGACAGTAGCAGGAAAAACCTCAACCTGAAAGAATGTCTACCAGAAGCCTATGGCAAATACCGTGGAGGAGATGAATCTCTAGACCATCTCCTTAAGTAGAAAAAAGAAACACCAGTAGAATATCCTACGGAAGTCCACCACTGAAATCAGTTCAGTTCAGTTCAGTTGCTCAGTCGGCGACCCCATTAATAGCAGCACACCAGGCCTCCGCTCGGAGTCTCAGACTCATGTCACGAGTAGTGATGCCATCAGTCATCTTATCCTCTGTCGTCTCCTTCTCCTCTGCCCCCAATCCTCCCAGCATCAGAGTCTTGTCCAATGAGTCAACTCTTCGATGAGGTGGCCAAAGTACTGGAGTTTCAGCTTTAGCATCATTCCTTCCAAAGAAATCCCAGGGCTCATCTCCTTCAGAATGGACTGGTTGGATCTCCTTGCAGTCCAAGGGACTCTCAACAGTCTTCTCCAACACCACAGTTCAAAACCATCAACTCTTCCATGCTCAGCCTTCTTCACAGTTCAACTCTCACATCCATACGTGACCACAGGAGGAACCATAGCCTTGACTAGATGAACCTTCTCTGCTTTTGAATATGCTATCCAGGTTGGTCATAACTTTCCTTACAAGGAGTAAACGTCTTTTGATTTCATGGCCGCAGTCAGCATCTGCAGTGAGTTTGGAGAAATAACACAGGCATAGGATTAAACTGTGATTGGAGAAGCTATAATGTTCTTTTTTCATAAATTTTTCTAATCAGAAAACCCAGAGTAATATACAAACTGTTAGCTCAATAATAGAAATTAGTATATTTTCTACATATAAACTCAATATACAATAATTTATCTTAATACATCAGAAAAAAGATGTAATTTTTAAAATAAACTAGACTGAATAGTGTATAAAAATAATGTAGATAATTTTTAGAGAAAATGACACAGATTTATTATAGATAAATTTACTTATTAAAGAAAGTCTAAAGGGAAGACTTAAAGATCTATTTTCCCCCCAAGTTGTTCTATATATTTAATGCATTGACAGTAAAAATTCTTGTTGTCTCAAGGAGCTTGAGGATGGACCAAAAATTGCTATAGGAGAAAACTGAGATTGCCCTATTAACTCCTAACACTTATTGTAAAATCACTGTGTTGTGATTTGTGTTCTCCAAAAAGACATGTTCATGCCCCCTAAGCCCCAATACCTGTGATGTAAGATCTTCACAGAAGTAATTACTGAAACGGGGCCACACTGGGATAGTGGGGGCTCTAAACCCATGTGACTGCTGACCTTGTAAGAAGGGGAAGAGACACAGGGATACGCCCACACACACCCACAGCCACCGACACCCACACCAAACACACCCCCCCCCAAACACACAGACACACCCACCCACACCCACATCCCCCCACACACACCCAAATATATCCACACACACCAACACACACACACAGACACACCTACACACAGCCACACCCTGCCCACACACACACCCAAACACACCCCCACACACCCACCCACACCCACACCCACACACAGACACACCCACACACACACCCAAACACACCCCCAAACCCCCACATACCCACACACAGCCACACCCCCCACACACACCCACACACACCCACACACCCCCACACACCCAAACACACCCACACACACCCACACACACACAGAGACATACACACACACACACCCACACACACCCACACAGACACACACCCAAATACATCCACAGACACCCACACACCCACACACACCCCCACCCACCCCACACACACCCAAATACATCCACACACACACACACACACACACACAGACACAGCCACACCCTGCCACACACACACCCAAACACACCCACACACACCCACACACCCCACACACACACCCAAACACATCCACACACACCCACAACCCCCACACAGACACCCCCACACACACACACAGAGGGGGGCACCAGGGAAAATGAAGGCAGAGGCTGGCGGAGGCTCCCTCAGCGGGCACCCAGGGCTTCCAGTCCCCACTGGAAGCTGGAAGGGACGGGAAAATGCCTTCAGGGGCCGCACGGCCCTGCCAACGCCTTGACCTGGACTTCTGGCCTCAGACAATACACTGCCATTGCGTTAAGTTGCTGGGCTTGTGGTGCTTTGCTCTAATCCCTGTGGCGTGCGTGTGTTAGTCGCTCAGTCATGTCCAACTCTCTGCGATCCCAGGACTATAGCCCGCCAGGCTCTTCTCTCCACGGGATTCTCCAGGAGGGAATACTGCCATGGATTGCCATGCCCTTCTTCAGGGCATCTTCCCAACCCAGGGTTTGAACCCATATCTCTTATGTCTCCTGCATTGGCAGGTGAATTATTTACCACTAGTGCCACCTGGGAAGTCCTTGGTAATACGCCATAATATTGATTCAGTAATATACAATGGAACAGGAGGAGGAGATGACAACCCACTCCGGTGTGTTTGCCTGGAGCATCCCAGGGACGCGGGAGCCTGGTGGGCTGCTGTCTGTGGGGTCGCACAGAGTCGGACACGATTGAAGGGACTTAGCACTAGACAACAGAACAGGAAACAAAAGACGGGAACACATCCAAAGCCGTGTGGACGTTTGGGAGTCAACAGAGGTAGTTCTCAAAACCGGGCGGGAGGGTAGATGGCTTCACAGTGGGGCCAGGACAGTGGTGTTCGCGGGCTCAGTCATATCTGACTCTTTGCGATCCCATGGACTTCAGCAGTCCAGGCTCCTTTGTCCATGGGATTCTCCAGGCAAGAATACAGGAGTACATGCAAAAAGGGTCAGGGGCTCCCTAACCTGCGTGGCATTCAAAAGACTAAATATGACACAGATGGTTTTGCAATTGGTTTGAAAAATAATCTTATGGAGTTTTGATTAGGAAATATTTTCAAAACAAGAGACAAAAGAATGAGCTGGGAAGGACAGGATGGAGACGAGGCGATCAAGCGCAGGGGAAGGATGAAGGCGGGCTGAAGTGAGGCAAGCCTGCCCAGCTCCAGGCCGCCTCTAGTGCCAGCTGAGCCCCGACGCTCAGGGAGGAGCCAGGCTTCCAGTTTCTGCTCCTGACACGTTTTCTCTCCTTCAGAAGCACCTTCTGGCTCCTACTTAGACACCCACAGCTCTGGCTAGTACGAAAGAGAAGCCCACTCAGATCCATTAGTATTTCAGGCCTTCATCCCTGTAACTACAAACTGCAGTGTGACCCTCATCCACATTTTGTGCCTGTGCATTAAGTGCTCGGGGTGCACGCACCCCATACGCTCTGTGTTGAGTCTCTGCATGAGCGCAGCTCATGTGACGGTTAGCTCTGTGTGTCACCCGGGTTTGATCGACTGTTATTCTGGGTGTGTTGGTGAAGGTGTTTCCCTTGAGATCAGCCTTTGAATCCGTGGGCGGAGGACACAGGTGGACCTCCCCGGTGTGGGGGGCAGCCTCCAGTGAGTCTGCTGAAGGCCTGGGTAAGAGGGAAAGGCTGGGTCGGGGGAGCATGCTGTCTCCCCCGCCCGTCTTTGAGCTGAGACGCCACTCGTCTCCCTCTGGACTCAGACTAGGATTGTCACTGTTGACTCTCCCAGTTCTTAGACCTTCAGACTCAGGCTGGGGGCTGCACCAGTGCCTGCCCTGAGTCTCCCTCTCACCTCCGCTGCTGTGTGAGTCGATTCCTCATCTCTATCTAGCAAGCTGGCTAGTTAGCCATTGTCTATCATCTGTTATCTATCTTTCATCTGTCTATTTGTCTATCACTTCGTGGTAGACAGATGTAGGAAACAGTGACAGACTTTATTTTTGGGGCCTCCAAAATCACTGCCAAAGCAAAAAGAATACCCAGCTGTGGATGTGACTGGTGATAGAAGCAAGGTCTGATGCTGTAAAGAGCAATGTTGCATAGGAACCTGGAAGGTCAGGTCCATGAATCAAGGAAATTGGAAGTGATCAAACAAGAGATGGCAAGAGTGAATGTCGACATTCTAGGAATCAGCGAACTGAAATGGACTGGAATGGGTGAATTTAACTCAGATGACCATTATATCTACTACTTCTGGCAGGAATCCCTCAGAAGAAATGGAGTAGCCATTATGGTCAGCAAAAGATTCCGAAATGCAATACTTGGAGGCAATCTCAAAAATGATAGAATGATCTCTGTTTGTTTCCAAGGCAAACCATTTAATATCACAGTAATCCAAGTCTATGCCCCAACCAGTAATGCTAAAGAAGCTGAAGTTGAACAGTTCTATGAAGACCTACAAGACCTTTTAGAACTAACATCCAAAAAGATGTCTTTTTCATTATAGGGGACTGGAATGCAAAAGTAGGAAGTCAAGAAACACCTGGAGTAACAGGCAAATTTGGCCTTGGAATACAGAATGAAGCAGGGCAAAGACTAATAGAGTTTTGCCAAGAAAATGCACTGGTCATAGCAAACACCCGCTTCCAACAACACAAGAGAGACTCTACACATGGACATCACCAGATGGTCAACACCATAATCAGATTGGTTATGTTCTTTGCAACCAAAGATGGAGAAGCTCTATACAGTCAACAAAGATAAGCCCAGGATCTGACTGTGGCTCATATCATGAACTCCTTATTGCCAAATTCAGACTTAAATTGAAGAAAGTAGGGAAAACCACTAGACCATTCAGGTATGACCTAAATCAAATCCCTTGTGATTATACAGTGGAAGTGAGAAATAGATTTAAGGGCCTAGATCTGATAGATTGAGTGCCTGATGAACTATGGAATGAGGTTCATGACATTGTACAGGAGACAGGGATCAAGACCATCCCCATGGAAAAGAAGTGCAAAAAAGCAAAATGGCTGTCTGGGGAGGCCTTACAAATAGCTGTGAAAAGAAGAGAAGTGAAAAGCAAAGGAGAAAAGGAAAGATATAAACATCTGAATGCAGAGTTCCAAAGAACAGCAAGAAGAGATAAGAAAGCCTTCCGCAGCGATCAGTGCAAAGAAATAGAGGAAAATAACAGAATGGGAAAGACTAGAGATCTCTTCAAGAAAATTAGAGATACCAGGGAACATTTCATGCAAAGATAGACTCGATAAAGGACAGAAATGGTATGGACCTAACAGAAGCAGAAGATATTGAGAAGAGGTGGCAAGAATACACAGAAGAACTGTACAAAAAAGATGTTCACGACCCAGATAACCACGATAGTGTGATCACTCACATAGAGCCAGACATCCTGGAATGTGAAGTCAAGTGGATGTTAGAAAGCATCGCTACGAACAAAGCTAGTGGAGGTGATAGAATTCCAGTTGAGCTATTCCAAATCCTGAAAGATGATGCTGTGAAAGTGCTGCACTCAATATGCCAGCAAATTTGGAAAACTCAGCAGTGGCCACAGGACTGGAAATGGTCAGTTTTCATTCCAATCCCAAAGAAAGGCAATGCCAAAGAATGCTCAAACTACCACACAATTGCACTCATCTCACACGCTAGTAAAGTAATGCTCAAAATTCTCCAAGCCAGGCTTCAGCAATATGTGAACCGTGAACTTCCTGATGTTCAAGCTGGTTTTAGAAAAGGCAGAGGAACCAGAGGTCAAATTGAAAACATCTGCTGGATCATCAAAAAAGCAAGAGAATTTCAGAAAATCATTTATTTCTGCTTTGTTGACTATGCCAAAGCCTTTGACTATGTGGATCACAATAAACTGGAAAATTCTGAAAGAGATGAGTATACCAGACCACAAGACCTGCCTCTTGAGAAATTTGTATGCAGGTCAGGAAGCAACAGTTAGAATTGGATATGGAACAACAGACTGGTTCCAAATAGGAAAAGGAGTATGTCAAGGCTGTATATTGTCACCCTGCTTATTTAACTTTTATGCAGAGTACATCATGAGAAACGCTGGGCTGGATGAAGCACAAGCTGGAATCAAGATTGCCAGGAGAAATATCAATAATCTCAGATATGCAGATGACACCACCTTTATGGCAGAAAGTGAAGAGGAACTAAAAAGCCTCTTGATGAAAGTGAAAGTGGAGAGTGAAAAAGTTGGCTCAACATTCAGAAAAAGGCTCAACATTCAGAAAATGAAGATCATGGCATCTGGTCCCTTCACTTCATGGGAAATAGATGGAGAAACAGTGGAAACAGTGTCAGACTATTTTTTGGGGCCTCCAAAATCACTGCAGATGGTGATTGGAGCCATGAAATTAAAAGACGCTTACTCCTTGGAAGGAAAGTTATGACCAACCTAGATAGCATATTCAAAAGCAGAGACATCAGTTTACCAACAAAGTTTCGCCTAGTCAAGGCTATGGTTTTTCCTGTGGTCATGTATGGATGTGAGAGCTGGACTGTGAAGAAGGCTGAGTGCCGAAGAATTGATGCTTTTGAACTGTGGTGTTGGAGAAGACTCTTGAGAGTCCCTTGGACTGCAAGGAGATCCAACCAGTCCGTTCTGAAGGAGATGAGCCCTGGGATTTCTTTGGAAGGAATGATGCTAAAGCTGAAACTCCAGTACTTTGGCCACCTCATGCAAAGAGTTGACTCATTGGAAAAGACTCTGATGCTGGGAGGGATTGAGGGCAAGAGGTGAAGGGGACGACAGAGGATGCGATGGCTGGATGGCATCACTGACTAAATGGACGTGAGTCTGAGTGAACTCTGGAGTTGGTGATGGACAGGGAGGCCTGGTGTGCTGCAATTCATGGAGTCGCAGAGTCAGACCCGACTGAGCGACTGAACTGAACTGAGAATCACTGCAGATGG
This sequence comes from Tragelaphus eurycerus, assembly GCA_935064755.1. Classification (NCBI taxonomy): domain Eukaryota; kingdom Metazoa; phylum Chordata; class Mammalia; order Artiodactyla; family Bovidae; genus Tragelaphus; species Tragelaphus eurycerus. The sequence goes on from CAKXYN010000011.1 coordinate 1,556,220, forward strand.
TGACTGCAGCCACAAAATTGAAAGACACTTCGTCCTTGGAAGAAAAGCTATGAGCAATCTAGACAACATATTAAAAAGCAGAGACATTACTTTACCAAGAAAGGTCTGTTTAGTCAAAGCTATGGCTTTTCCTGTAGTCATGTATGGATGTGAGAATTGGACCATAAAGAAAGCTGAGCACCAAAGAATTGATGCTTTTGAACTGTGGTGTTGGAGAAGACTCTTGAGAGTCCCTTGGACTGCAAGGAGATCCAACCAGTCCATCCTAAAGGAGATCAGCCCTGAATATTCATTAGAAGGACTGGTGTTAAAGCTGGAACTCCAATACTTTGGCCACCTGATGTGAAGAGCTGACTCGCTGGAAAAGACCCTGATGCTGGGAAAGATTGAAGGCAGGAGGAGAAGGGGATGACAGAGGATGAGATGGTTGGATAGGACATGAGTTTGAGCAGGCTCCAGGAGATACTGGAGGACAGGGAGGCCTGGCGTGCTGCAGGTCATACATGACTGAGCGACTGAACATTTACCCATCTATCTCCCTATTATCTATTATCAATCAAACAGGGGATCGATCAGTCTATGCATCTATCCATCCTACTGGTTCTGTCCTCTGGAGACGCTAATAAACTCGGATATGCCACCCACCTTTCCTCATTCAGGAAGAAGACTAGAACACGGGCCTTGAGTGGAGATTCAAGCTCTGCCATTGGGCTGGACAACCCTGAGGGAAAAGATCATCCCTTCTGGGGTCCATATCAAGTAAACACACACGTGCACACACACACACACACACCCCTCTGTCTGCCCTTATATCACTGGTGATACAGTCACTGACACTCAGTGTAACAATCCCTTTATGACTTTGCATCATTTTCCAGCTCTGAAGCCTGACATAAATAGGAGAAGATGACAAAGGCACAGACCCTAAGCTCCTGTGGTCTGAACGCTTTCCTGTGAGCTCCCTCAGGAACCCTCTGCACAGGTGACCCTCAGAGCATCTGCATGATTCCTCAGACCTCAGCTGGATGATTTTCTGCACAAGGCCAAATGCCAGGCTAAGACAGGAGAACTACCTCTGATGCAGGGTGCAGCAGGAACTTTTGAGAAGCTAAAAATACTTATTTAAATGTTCAAAATGACTTTGGGGTTAATTTTTGCTTCCAAGACCAGCAGGCAGAACCCCTGCCAGGCACACAGCGCGGGTGTGCTGTCCCCCGCTGCTAGGACAGCTGCCAGTCACTTCCTTCCCATTATTTTCAGACCGCGGGGCAGTTTGGGGACTGAAATCAGCGCACACATGCAGAGCAACGTGGGGAAGCGAGGGGAAGCGGGGCTGAGGTTCCCAGGTTCCAGGCCCAACGGTCGTCGAGTCTCTACCGTCGAGCTGTCTGCTGCCCCTCAGACAGGAGACGCTCGCCTTCATCCAGCACCTCGGCTCCTCAACAGCCTAAGTCCGTGGAGTGTGATGTCCTGCCTTCCCAGGGCGGGCAGGCCCGTGGGCAGGCCTTGCATGGCGGCCAAGGGTGAGCTGGGAATCCCTGTGGCCTAAGGCGACACGTCGGAGGGAAGGTGACCCAGCATCCTCCTCGATCAGGAAGGTCAGGATGGCAGTGAGCTGCAGCTCTGGGTGAACCTCTGCCCCGGTGTGAGTCAGCCGGCCTTCTGCTCTAAGCTATCTGAGACCCTTACTCTGGACACTCCTGGAGACGAGGGAAGGACTCCTGTAACCTGGCCGAGCTTACCTGAGCCCCCGCCCTCTCCCACGTGACCTTCCCTATTCCTCTTCCTCCAGCTCCACCCTCTGACCAGCGGCTACTTGGATGGTAGCCGGGGTGGGGTTGGGTGGGGTGGGGTAGGGTGGTTTGTGGGTGGAGACACAGCTTCTCCTTCTGCAGACTCTACCTCTCGGAGGCTCAGGGACCTTATGCTGCCTGAACATTGAAGACACTCCCTAAGAAACTCAACATTCAGAAAACTAAGATCATGGCATCAGGTCCCACCACTTCATGGGAAATAGATGGGGAAACAATGGAAACAGTGAAAGACTTTATTTTCTTGGGCTCCAAAATCACTGCAGATGGTGACTGCAGCCATGAAATTAAAAGATGCTTGCTCCTTGGAAGAAAAGTTATGACCAACTTAGATAGCATATTCAAAAGCAGAGTCATTACTTTGCCGACAAAGGTCCATCTAGTCAAAGCTATAGTTTTTCCAGTGGTCATGTATGAATGTGAGAGTTGGACTATAAAGAAAGCTGAGCACTGAAGAATTGATGCTTTCAAACTGTGGTGTTGGAGAAGACTCTTGAGAGTCCCTTGGACTGCAAGGAGATCTAACCAGTCTATCCTAAAGGAAATCAACCCTGAATATTCATTGGAAGGACTGATGCTGAAGCTGAAGCTCCAATACTTTGGCCACCTGATCCGAAGAACTGACTCATTAGAAAAGACCCTGATGCTGGGCAAGATTGAAGGCAGGAGGAAAAGGGGATGATAGAGGATGAGATGGTTGGATGGCATCATTGACTTGATGGGCATGAGTTTGAGCAAACTCTGGGAGTTTGTGATGGACAGGGAAGCCTGGCTTGCTGCAGTCCATGGGGTAGCCAAAAGTTGAATACGACTGAGAGACTGAACTGAGATGAACTGAAGAAGCCCAACCCACCTGCTGAAGATCCGTGCTGAATTATATTGCTCTCATGATTCTGCATCCAAGCTCTCTAATTGTGTATTCAAAGCAAATGCATTATTTAAACAATAATACACTGTCTGTTAGTTCCTGGCTGGGTTAATGGTTGGCTAAAGCAATTACAGAGCCCCAGGGAGGGACTTGCAGGAGAAGCTGAGATGCACAAGCCGCTGACACGTGCCTCTTCTTTATGGTGGGAATGAGAGGTTCTTATGCTCTGTGCTGTGCTTCCCTGGTGGCTCAGATGGTAGAGAATCTGCCTTCAGAGCAGGAGAGTTGGGTCCAATCCCTGGGTGGGGAAGATCCCCTGGAGAAGGGGCTGGCTACTCACTCCAGTATTCTTGCCTGGAGAATTCCATGGTTGGAGGAGCCTGGCGGGCTGCAGTGTGTGGGGTCGCAAAGAGTCGGACACGACTGAAGCGATCTGCCAAGCACGCACACAAGCTGGCTGGCTTTACACGTGCCTGATTCTCACAGTCACAGCACTATGTGATGCGCCAATCACTGCTGCTGCTGCTAAGTTGCTTCAGTTGTGTCCAACTCTGTGCGACCCCATAGACGGCAGCCCACCAGGCCCCGCCGTCCCTGGGATTCTCCAGGCAAGAACACTGGAGTGAGTTGCCGTTTCCTTCTCCAATGAATGAAAGTGAAAAGTGAAAGTGAAGTTGCTCAGTCGTGTCCGACTCTTAGCGACCCCATGGACTGCAGCCTACCAGGCTCCTCCGTCCATGGGATTTTCCAGGCAAGAGTACTGGAGTGGGGTGCCATTGCCTTCTCCCACGCCAATTGCTTCTCAGTTTAAAATTCCAGGAACAACGCCCACCATCCATCAGTGCCTTCTGCCTCCTAAATTATTTGCTGAGCGTTGTTTACATCTCATCTCCTCAAAGCTCTGATAAAGAAGTTTAATTATTCTTGCTCACACTGAGGAGACTGCTATTTGTTCACATTGTATGAAAGTAGGAACTGGCCCTGGGCCTTGAACCTGAGTCTGGCCGTCCAGGCTGTGATACAATGTGGAGCTACAGCCCAGGTTTCCTGAAGCTCCTCAGCTTGTAGGAGCCACACTGATGGGTGGGTGTCACCAGGGTTGGCGCTCATCCTGGTCTGATCAGGAGAGCTCCAGCTTGCACGTGCAGTCCTGGAATTACTGTTGGACTGTCCTGTTCGTGTGATAAATCATAAGGTCCCTGGGGCAGTGTTTGCCCCGAGTGCTGGTCTCTGCTCACCAGGGCAGTCAGGGCAGAGCCAGGAAGAGGCCCAGGGCCTGCCGGACAACGCACGTTCCAGGGCCACCTCCTGTGAGTCTCAGGCAGAGAAGCTGACGTGCGATGGAGCTGAAATCCACCCCAGCGCTCCCAGGCCTGTGAGAGTCTAGCCTCGACACCGCATCCTTAACAACTCTGTGGCGGATCCACTCCTTGGAGTGTGGGCTCAAACCTAGACTGGCTTCTGGCCAGCTGAGTGTGACAAGCATGGGGAGAGCCACCCCCACAATCGGGTCGCAGTAAACAAGGCTCTGTCTTAGCAGACTGGGGCAACAGGGCTCCCTGTGGCAGAGAGCGGGGGAGAAACACGGTGGTCTGCTGGGGTCGAGAGAGAGGGTTCCAGCTGAGCACTGGCAAGATGACAGAGACTTCAGTGCTGTAAGTACAGGGAGCCGGGTCTGCTACAAATGTGACTGAGCTGGGGAGCACATCCTTCTCCAGCTGAGTCTCCGATGAGGCCGCATCCTCCATCAGCATCTGCGATGCGGCCTGGTGGTCCTGGACGAGAGTGCTAGGCTAGCCCGTGCCCGCATGCAGGACCTGCAGAAATGGGGAGATGGTGAGTGGGTGCTGTTCTGAGCCATTTGCCACCTCGATCAGAGCCAGGCACGCTCAGCTCAGTGTCTGCCCCGCCCCGTCCACCCCACCTCCTCCAGCATCAGCCTCTTCTCCAGAGACCTCCAGCTGCAGGCGCTGACCCAGACCTCCCACCTGGGTTGGACGGAGGGCTTTATCCATGCAACAGTCAGATCAATTGCTTCAAATGGTAGAACTGCTCAGGCCCTTCCCATATCAAGGCCACCTTCGTCCTCAGGGTCAAGTTTAAACACAATGGTGTAGTTTAGAAGCCAGTGTACCACCAAACCCAGATGACCTTCGCCACCTTCAAGCCATCCTGACAACTTCAGTCAACCTGGGTTTGTCTGTGACCTCTCATTAACCCCACCCACGTGACATCCATCTGTTGCTTCCTAATTCTCTGGTAGGGGAATGAAAGAGCCAGCTTAAGACTAAATATTAAAAAAAAGCAAAAAACAAAAAACTAAGATCGTGGCATCTGGCTTCATGACTGCATGAAAAATGGAAAATGTGAACTTAGAGACTGATTTCCTTTTCTTGACTCCAGAATCGCTGCAGACGGTGACTGCAGCCATGAAAACAGAGGACGATTGCTTCTTAGCAGGGAAGTGATGGCATATCTAGACGAGGTGGTGAGAAGCAGAGACATTGCTCTGCTGAAAACGGTCCGTATAGTCAAGGTTATGGTCCTCCCAGGGGCCGCGTTCGGTTGTGAAAGCTGGACCGTAAAGAAGGCAGAAGGCCACAGGATCGATGCCTTCACACTGCGGTGCTGGTGGAGACTCCTGAAATCCCCCTGGACAGCAAGGAGATCCAGCAGTCAGCCTTAAGGGAGATCAACCCTGAGTACTCATTGGAAAGACCGATGCTGAAGCTGAAGCTCCATTATCTTGGTCATTTGAAAGGAATAGACAATTCACTGGAGAAGTCCCTGATGCTGGGAAAGACTGAGGGCAGAAGAAGAGGGCATTAGAGGATGAGATGGTTGGATGGCACCACAGATGCAATGGACATGAACTTGGGCAAACTCCGGGAGACGGTGAAAGACAGGGAGGCCTGGGGTGCTGCAGTTCACGGGTTGCAACTAGTTGGGCACGACTGGGCAACTGAACAACACATTCTCTGGCCTCACATGGACACCAGTTCTCCTGGGAGCTGAGCGTCTCTGCGCTCCCCTCCTGACCCGTGGACCCCTGGCCTGAGCGCCGTACCTCTCCAGTCCTTCTCTACGCAAGCAGCCACTTCACTGCCCTGGCATTTTCTGTCCCTCTGAATTAGCCAGGGTTCGTCAGGGGAACAGAACCCACACGACGTTACAGAGCAGGTGGGCTCATCAGAACCAGAACAGGCTTTTCTTTTGTGAGGCAGGTGTGCATATACACACATTTCTGTATCTGTATGCACACACTCACGTGTCCAAGTGCACATGACCCATTCCTCCCCATCAGGCCCTCTGGCCACTCCTGGCAGCCCTGGTAACAGACGATCTATACCCACTGCAACTCTGCACGTTTTCGCAGTCTTCACACTCAGCGTTCAGTTTCTCCCCCTCCAAGCAGGGCTGCCAGACTACGGGGCTGTTAATGAGCTGGCAGCTCGGAATGTCATTAGGGGCCCTGAGGACGGGGGCTCTGGTTGGCTCAGGTGCCCAGATTACCCCCTGCCCTGCGTGGCACGGGGGCTGGTAGCTCCTCTTTCGCTGATTTCCTCCAAAGTGATACCAAGAGCCGACGCTTAATGATAATGAATTGAATTGTTCCTATCCAAAGTGGATGGACTGGCAACATTCTGGAAACAGAGAGATCCTGAATGCCCGCTAAGAAAACAAAAGTAATCGGATTACACAAGGAAAATGAGATAAACATTCATTAAAATTACAGTAACAGGCGGTGATGGACGAGCCGGCAGAGGAGCGTGGTGGGGCCCAGGGACCCCTGCCAGGCCGAGGGTCTTGAGTGCCCCCGTCCTGAGGAATGCCCTTGCCTCTCAGCTCAGGGGGAAGGCATTTGGCTTCCCTAAAGGTTCTTTTAGGAAGGCTGACCTTTTAAAGCTACCTTTACTATTTCATGATCAGATCTCAAAAATGTTCCAGTGGAGCTAAGAGCTTCCAGATGGAAAACATTTTTTTTTTTAATCATTGTCTTTGGAATCCATAATTCTGGACGTTTTGAGGGAGGCAAAGGCCAGTGCCCTCAGCATCCACCCTCAGCATCCTTGGTCCTGGGTGTTCTCAGGAGGGAAACTGCTTTTATGCCAAAGTCCACACATCCTCGGACCCTCATTTACGGTGACCCATAGAAAGCTCCTAGAGTGGGAGGGAGACCCCTTGGGCTCCCTGGTTGAGTGATGACTGAGCTGTCCTTCTTCAGCTTCACCGAACTCAGCAGACCGGCTGGTAAGTGGCGTGAGGCGTCTGGGGAAGCGGCACCTGTCTAGGCTGGTGGCAGCCACCATCAGCTAAAGCCTCAGGTGTGTCCATCACTCTCACCCAGCTCTGGACAGGGGCCACGACCTCTGCAAGCTAGCCCTCCAGGGGGTTAGCAGCCCAGGCCTCTCAGAACTGTGTCTACAGCTCGAGGACATCAGGACAAGGGTGCTCATCGCAGAATCTGGCCTGCAGAGCGCCCGTGGGCATCAGCTGAGCCCAGACCTCGGGCAGGTGGGCTGGACGCTGTCTTGGAGGAGGCCGTATGGGGCCACTGAGGGGCAACCGGCATCCACCTGCCCCCCGCCAGGGGCTCCCAGTGTCCAGGGCCCTCAGCCCTTCCTGGACCCCCACTGCGTGACTCACGCAGGACAGGGAGCCCAGGAGGAGGAAACCGGGACGGGCTGGGCCAGGCCGAGAGCACCCTCTCTGGCCCACTGGGGAGTCCCATGAGCTTGGGAGAGGCCATTGACAGCTCCCACTCGGGGCCTCAGTCTTCTTATCTGTGCAAAGGTCCTAACTGCAGGATCTCCTGGGGTCCCTGGAAGGGTGACTGGAGTAACACAGACTGAGGGTCCAGTGAAATGCAGAGCCTGGGAAGAAACAGCGACCAGCATCTGTACATGAGATGCTCACCCCGATGGGAGTGACCGCAGGTGCTGTGACGTGGAGCGTGAGTGATGGGGACATGAAGGAGGCACCTTACGAAGCCAGAGGTAGAGCTGGCACGTGGGAGAATCCCACGGACTGTGTAGTCCATGGGGTCGCAAAGAGCTGGACACGACCGAGCAACTCACACACACACGATCCAGCAATCTCACTCCTGGGCGTGTATCCAGACGAAACCATGACTCAAAAAGATATGTGCACCAGTGTGTTCATAGCACCACTATTTACAGTAGCCAAGACTCACAATCGCCAAGACCAGGACATGAGTTTGCATAGGCTCTGGGAGTTGGTGATGGACAGGGAAGTCTGGAGTGCTGCAGTCCGCGGGGTTGCAAAGAGTCAGACACGACTGAGCGACTGAACTGAAGACTTGAAAACAAACAGAGGAACCGATAAGGAAGACGGGGCGCACACACAATGGAATACTACTCAGCCATACAAAGGGCGAAAAATGCAATCTGCAGCAGCGTAGAGGGACAGAGATTATCATACAAAGGAGAACACCATATGATATTCATATGTGGAATCTAGGGAATGACACAAGTGAACGCATTTACAAAGCAGAAACAGACTCATAGACATAGAGAACAAAACTATAGTTACCGATAAAGGAAGGGAGGATGAATGAAGAGTCTGGGACTAATAGATACACTCGCAGGAGACCCAGGTTCGATCCCTGGGTTGGGAGGATCCCTTGGAGAAGGAAACGGCAATCCACTCCAGTACTATTGCCTGGAAAATCCCATGGACAGAGGAGCCTGATGGGCTACAGTCCATGGAGTCGCGAAGAGTCGGACACGACTGAATGACTTCACGCTCACGTTCACTGGGTATGAGCTAGATGAACAGCAAGGAGCTGCTGGCACAGGGAACCACATTCCGCGCCTTGTAATAACCTACAATGGAAAAGAATGTCACTCACTGGAAAAGACCCTGATGCTGGGAGGGATTGAGGGCAGGAGGAGAAGGGGATGACAGAGGACGAGATGGCTTGGATGGCATCACTGACTCGATGGACGTGGGTTTGGGCAAACTCTGGGAGATGGTGAAGGACAAGCAAGCCTGGCGTGCTGCAGTCCACGGGGTCATGGAGTCACAAAGAGTCACACAAGACTTAGCGACTGAACATAAACATATGTGTACATGTATAACTGAACCATTTTGCTAGGCTTCTGAAACTGACACAGTTCTGTCAATCATCTCTATTTCCACCGAGAACAGAGAATTGTGACTGGAAAGTGCAGGTGACTCGCTGCTGCTTGGGAAGGGGCCAGACACACCCTGAGCCCCCAGGGCCCTGGGGGCCAGAGTGACTTGCAGAGGCACCCAGGGCCACTACTGTCTTGGTGAATCGCCTTCCCCACCCAGCACCATTGGCCTCATGCCTCCGGGCAGTGTCCCTTCCTGTCCTGGCTTTTCTCCTGGAGGTGGAGTTGGGAGAGAGGACCTCACCTGGCCCCGGGACAGCCCACCTGAGGTCTGCTCCAGTCCTGATGGGGACTTGGGGGGTCTCCCTGCGCTCTGATCACATCAGCCTGCATGGATGCCCCGCCCCCGCCACAGGCCACTGGGGTTGCCATGGAGGCTGTCACTTGGGAGACCATCACCCAGCAAGGGCGGCCTTCCGTGCTCTGCCTGCCTGCCGTGGTCTGTCCCACCCTCCTGGGTGCTCCCAAAGGATGCATTTGGCCTCTGGTGGTGATGTGATCCCCATCCAGACAGGGTCGCCTGTGAGCGGCGCCAGGACAGGGCTGAGCCAGGCCATCCAGAGAACAGCTCGTGCGGCCACCCCACAGGGGAGCCTTTTGTACGGATGTCACCCACTTGGTCCCAGACTGAGCCTCCAGCCTGCCTTTGTCCCAGATACACCCTCCCCAACCTTGCATCTGGAGTCCCGGTGCCCTAGGGCCCCTCCTGTAGTGGGTCTGTTCTCCACGTGGACAACAGGAACCCACGGCCATGAGGGACAAGCAGCTGGTCCTAGGTGGTCCTGGCCCTGAGTATTCGCAGGCAGGACTTTCTGCTTTCTATCCTCAGACCATCACATCTTCTGCCTTCTCCTGGAAGAGGCGGCCACGTCCAGCCTCCTCGGTCTTAGGGGGTTTGGAGACAGGTTGGAGCTGGGGCAGCGGCAGGCAGGCAGCCTGCCCAGTGACTGCTCTACAAGGAGCCTGAAAATACGAAAGAATGTTTCAGAATGTGTAAACAAATGCAAACACAACCTAAACACCTCGTGATGTTCTAAGGAGACCACACTGCTTACCCAACACGTGTCGTTCATGCCATGAACTACAGGGAAGACTGGAGCTCAGGCTGTTGCGATCGTGTGTGTAAGCCGAGAATCTTTATGCATAATTTGCTTCCATTAGCTCAGTCTTACACGGTGATTCATGAGTCAACCGCTGAGCATCATCCTTCACGGCCTGCCTGCCCTACCAAGGTCAGACGATGCCGTGCTGGCTCCAAGCACGCAGGGGCAGCCACCTGACCCCGCAGGCCGCCGGGAGGCCCTTTCTTCTCAGCGAAGAGCCGGCTGTGCCCACGGTCAGCAGGGGGACGTGCTTTGCCCCTGGGGGGAGCTGCGACAAATTCCCTGGTGGAAGATGCTGTGAGACACGCTCATCCTTCTGCATAAAAATGGCAGATCCTGAGAAGGGAAACAGGGCAGACGCTGGCAGGCTGGAAACCGAGTCAGCACGTGGGCTGGATGGCACGCTCGAGGGGCCAGAGGTGCCGCCCTGAGCCGGGCGCCGTGGGTGTTGCCCGTCTCTATCTGGGGGCTCTTACCTTCCTGTCCACTGCCACGTCCTAGGGCCTCTGAGGGGCTCCTTGCACACTCAGGGACGCTGAGTCCCTGAAAGACCTTCAGACGAGGTTTTATCATCACTGCTGTCCACACAAGGAAATGCCACCTGTGGGAACAAAGGTTGACGGCTCTGAAATTTCACCGTTTCCACCACGCCCGTGGGATAAAGCAGCACTTCTTCAAGAATCTCCTTCTGAAAAACTAGTCTATGCCTCCTGCAGTGAAGGGTCGGCCTCCAGGGTGACTCACTGAGGAGGATGCACTCACATCTGTACCCACGTCCTGAACACGCAGCCGGCAGGGCCCCAGGCCGCCCAGGGCGCAGGCCCACATGGCTGCTTTTCTGTCGCTAGGTTGTGACCAATGCTTTGCGACCCCGGGGACGGCAGCACACCAGGCTTCCCTGCCCTTCACCACCTCCTGGAGCTGTCAAACTCGTGTCCATTGAGTCGGTGATGCCATCCGACCCTCTCATCCTCTGTCGTCCCCTTCTCCTGCCTTCAATCTTTCCCAGCATCAGGGTGTTTTCCAATTAGTTAGCTCTTCCCATCAGGTGGCCAAAATATTGGAACTTTAGCTTCAGTACCAGTCCTTCCAGGGAATATTCAGAGTTGATTTCCTTTAGGATTGACAGGTTTAATCTTCTTGCTGTCCAAGGGACTCTCAAGTTTCTTCTCCAACACCACAGTTCGAAAGCATCCATTCTTCAGTGCTCAGCCTTCTTTGTGGTCCAGCTCTCACATCTGTACATAACTACTGGAAAAATCATAGCTTTAACTATCAGATCAGATCAGATCAGTCACTCAGTCGTGTCCACTCTTAGTGACTGCATGAATCGCAGCACACCAGGCCTCCCTGTCCACTACCAACTCCTGGAGTTCACTGAGACTCACGTCCATCGAGTCATGGATGTTCAAGCTGGTTTTAGAAAAGGCAGAGGAACCAACATCAAATTGCCAACATCTGCTTTAACTATATGCACCTTTAACTATATGGGCTAACTATATGCCAACGTCCAGAAAGTGATGTCCTTGCTTTTTAACACACTGTCTAGATTTACTGTAGCTTTCCTTCCAAGGAGCAAGTGTCTTTTAATCTTATGGCTACAGTCACCAACCACAGTGATTTTGGAGCCCAGGAAAAGGTGCTCTGTCACTGCTTCCACTTTTTAACCTTCTATTTGCCTTGAAGTGAGGCTCTAAATGACCCAGAGGCACCTGCCTTTCCCTCATGAATGGCCTGCTCATCTCCTGTCTCATGGTGAGACTCCAGGGCTGCATCTGAAGCACTTTTCAGTTGATGGGGACCAAGGAACATGAATGTGAAGTCACTCAGTCATGTCCGACTCTTTGCGACCCCATGGACTGTAGCCTACCAAGCTCCTCTGTCCATGGGATTTTCCAGGCAATAGTACTGGAGTGGATTGCCATTTCCTTCTCCAAGGGATCTTCCCAACCCAGGGATCGAACCCGGTTCTCCCTCATAGTAGACAGACGCTTTACCGTCTGAGCCACCAGGGACCAAGGCCACACCTCCAAGTCACAGGAGCTCCAGGGCATGGAGTGGGGCTGCCTGGGAGAGTGGCCTCAGGCTCAGCCCAGATGCAGTGGTGGACACCGTGGTCTGGCCATGGCTGTGGGAAGGGCCCCCGGGAATGCCATGCGGGACCTGCTGAGCTGCAGGGTGGTCTTGGGCACCAGCTCGGCTCCTTTTGGTCACGTGTCAGTCGGACACGTGGGGTGGGGACCAGGAGCCCCTTCTGTCTGCGCGTCCTCACTCAGCTCTGCTCTGACTAAAGCTGGAGAGCAGTGTCTGCAGCCTCCCAGCTAGTTGGAGAAAGGGCAGCCGCTGGAGGGGGCGGCAGGGGTCTCCAGGGGCTCTGAGAAGGTTGGATCAGAGCCTCTCTAGGGCCACTGTCCCTTCTACCATCCACGCAGCCTGCCCTGGGGCCAAGCCCCCGGGACGGAAGGACAGATGACTCAAGTTGATTGTCCTTCCCTGGATAGTGGGACCTCCGGTTAAAACCTACTGACCACAGGCTCACCACAAAGTGAAGCAGTGAGATTTCACCAGCCAAACGGCTGGAGACCCGAACTGCTGCTTCAAAGCCCCATTTCTCGGCTGGGGACATCATCCACTCCACGCACCACGGGTTCAGCGACAGGAACCCACGCGGGAGGCCCCTCTCCCCCAGGTCTCCCCTGAGCGATGGACGGGCCCTTGGAGGGGCCAGGGCAGAGACCCCTGCTCCTCATGCTTGGCCTGTGGGAAGGGGAGATGTGAGCCCCACGCTGTCCCCGCAGAGAGCAGCCCTCCCCGTCATCGTGTGTGAGTGGGGTGCCCTGCAGTCCCCACCCTACAGAGCGAGAGGAGCGGGACCCCCGAGCTGGGAGAGGGTGCTGGAGTCCAGACCCCACTCTTTCCACAGCCCAGGATGTACCACCCACGCCAGGCCGTGGGCAGTTAACACGTGACTGGAAGTGCTTTTGCATTAAAAAAAAAAAAACAGAAACCTTATTATTGCGCAGACACTGGCTCCCACCTGTCAGCCTCCTGCAGGGTCATCTCAGAGCGGGCTCCCCAGCAGGTGCTGGGGCAGCCCCCGCCCTTAATTCTGGGAATGAAGCCCAGGAAGGCGCCTAGTGGGCTGCAGAGTCACGAGCCATACGCAGGAGGAGGGTGCACCTCTCACGGCTGGCGGCAGCTCTTCGCCCCATGACCTGCCTGACCTCAGGTCAAGGTGAATGCTGTTGCGCTGAAGTCAGGATCTAGGACTGCAGACAGCGGCTCTGCAGGCGTCCCGCTGGGGCCTGGAGGTGGGAGGAGCGGCACCCAGGCCCTGGGCAGACACCTGCAGCCCGTCTGGAAAAGTCGACAGACTTCTCTCAGCCTCCTGTCCTCGGGATCCAGAGGAGAGGAGCCCCTGTTTCCATGGGGACCATCTTCGGAAACCTGACCGCCCGCAGCCCCCTGGAACTCATGCCTGGTGCTCAGGGACGCGGGGCCGGGACTGGAAGTGTCGCGGCCACAGACCCCCAGGGTGAGGGGCAGGCAGGACTGAGGTGGACCGCACACGGGCCCTGACGGAGGTCCCGGCCACAGTGAGCGCGTCTGCGGCTCCCGGCGGGCAGGCGTCTGGGCCGAGGTTCCCCAGGCGCGCAGGGGCCAGACGATGCCCACGGCTGGGGAGCCGGTGTCTCAGTCCCGTCTGAAGGTCGCCTGCGGTCCACCTGCTGCTCTTCCAGGTGTTGCTGAGGCTGGAACAGCGGGCTGCGGGACACGTGCGGGTCTAGGTCATTCATTTTTCCGGGGCTGCCGACAGCCCATAATGGGAGGGCGTCTGCTGGGTTGGGGGTGCGCGAGTGGAGAGGGCAGCCCCAACGACCACGAAGAGCCCCGAACGGAGGGCTGCTGGACACATGGGGGTGCCCAACAGCCACGTCCAAGGATGGGGCCCTGCTTGCCTGCCTGCTCTTTTTCTCCCAAGTGCCTTCTTCTGAGTCTGCTGCCCCTCTGCCACCACGGCCAGGTCTTCATGCCTCAGATCCTGACCAAGTGTCCAGAGGCCACAGCCAGGTGGGTGGGGGGCAGCTGCCTGCCCCCAGCACCCCCCAACCCAGTTAGGCCCCTCCCTGGAGGCTCAGAAGGTGTCCCCACCACCTGCCAGCCCAGTCACCATGACGCAGCCAGGGGCCCTGAAGTTCAGCCCACATCCGAGGGACAGGGCGGGTCCCGAGCCTGGCGGGCCCTACGTTCCTGTCTGTCCATCCGTCCCTAGTCTTTCCATTGCCCACAGCACCCCCATGGTCATGCTCGTGCCCACCTCGTCCTCCCATCCCGGTCATGGAGCCACTGAGACTGTTTCCTCTGCTGTTCAGCCCGAGGTCCATCTGGCTGATGAGTCATTGTCCCCATCTCAGGCAGGACACCCCAACACTTACAGTTCCCTGGCTGATTCATGTTGATTCTTGGCAGAAACCGACACAGTCCTGTAAAGCGATTATCCTTCAATTAACAATAAATCAGTTAAAAAATGAACCTTGTAGATGGATATTCCCTTCGGGGATTTTTTTTTCAGGAAACAAGGTTTTTTGTCTGCTCTGCCGGATGGGACACACCGTCAACCCTGAGTTGCTTCTGTGTCCTGGGCTCTTGGCGTCATGCATTTCCTGGTCTCTTAGCTCAGAAGGCTGAGCATCAGTTTGGTTTTAACTAGAATCAGCCACAGAGCCTCCCAGCGTGTCCCTTTCCTGCTGGGAAGAGGCACAGGTTCAGGCCCTCGGGAGCAGGACAGAGGGACCCGCTCCTCCTTTCTCTAATGAGGGCCCCCACGCTGAGGCTCGGGGCCCCAAGTCAGCCGGGCTCCTGGCCCAGTGCAGACGTTGCATGTGGGTTTGTCAGGGACGAGCTCTGCAGACCTAGCTCTCTTCTGGGCAAGGACAGCCGCTTGACAGTGAGCAGATCTGGGATTTCTCCTTCAGAAAGTGAAATGACTTTAATGGCACAGAGCACACTGCATTGTCTTTGGAAAGGGAAGATACCCCCAAATTAAAGGATGCAATAAACACCCGCACCGATCTGAGGTCACCCCACAAGCTGAACCCCAGGGGTACTGCTGACGGCCACCACGTGGGCTTCGAGTTCTCAGTATTTTCTAAAACCACTAAGGCGGCAGGAAGAGGGGGCCAAGACCTGGGAGACCTCGCCCCGCCACCAGTCCGAAAGAGCACCCAGGACGGTGCCTGGCCGGGTCCTCGCCCCCGGCTTCCCCAGCCCCACGCTGGGTAACAAAGCCCCTCTGTGTAGCATCTGGGGAGGGCCAAGACCTCAGAGACATTTCTTTCAGGCTCCAGGAACTCTGCACGAAACCTAGCCCCTGGGGATGATGGACGGGTGGGTTCTGACCACCTGGGTCCCTGCTTGGGGGAGCAGGGCTCACAGAGCTGCAGACGCTGAGACAGGAAGAAGGCAGAAAGGGGTCCAGCCCTTCCTCCTCCACCCCCAGGCTCAGCCGCTGAACTGGACATTCCCCAGTCCGGCATCATCTGTACCGCGTGGGAGGTGGTCCGTATCTCAGATTATTTGTTTTATCCTGACAGCATGCACACGAGGTTTCTGGGTCAAAAGGTGGGTGATGCACACTCTTACATGATGCCTGTGTGCTCTGGGCCCTGGGGAGAGGCGGAGCGGGCAGGAGTCCTGCAGGGGAGGAGCCCCAGTGACGAGTCTCAGGGCCTCTGCTGGACTGTGCAGGGGACATCGAGGGCTAGGTACGCGCCTTCTCACTGATATGCGCTGCTGCTAAAAGGCAAGAAAAAGAAAGTATGGGGGGAGGGACAGAGGGAAGGAGGGAAAAAGAGAGAGAGGAAGAAAGAAAATGAGAGAAAATGTAATCCAGAATGACTCAGCTAAGGCAGACAAGAGTTAAAGAAACAATGACCCCCGTTCTTTCCTCTCAGCCGGTCTCAGCTTTCCCCCAGCCCTTTTCGGGCTTCCCGGCCGCGGGTAAGATCCACCTGAAGCAGGGACCCTGGTGTAGCCTTCTGTGTTCAGGAGCTTCCCTGGTGGCTCAGCTGGTAAAGAATCCGCCTACAATGCGGGAGACCTGTCCATCCCTGGGCTGGGAAGGTCCCTTGAAGGAAGGAAAGGCTGCCCACTCCAGTATTCTGGCCTGGAGAATTCCACGGACTGGATAGTTGATGGGGTCACACAGAGTCAGATACACTGAGTGACTTTCTCTTTCTGTGCTCAGGCTCTCCTGGTGGGCGGGGAGGGGAGGGGTCTTGCGCCCCCTGCTTTCCTGCAGGAGCTCTGTGCCAGGGAGCAGCACTGACCAGAAAGCCACCCCACCCGCCTACCCTGCAGCGACCCCTCCTCACCCCACACGGACAGGGATAGCCCAGGGTGGTGCCGGGCCCCACAGCCGTGGTTCCGGCAGAAACAGACGAGCGCTCAGCCCACCCTGTCAGCAGCCTGCGGCCGGCTCGGGGCCTGGCTCCGTGCGGCACCACCCCGGACGAGCTGTGATCTTCTCAATCCTGGACTATTTCTCCTTCCAGAGGAGGAGTCAGGATCTAGCCTCCGCAGAGACGCAGCGGAGCTGGCTGAGAGCTCCTTGAACATGGGGGTGAGTGCTGTTGGCAATAAGATCCATGACAGTGGTGTAAATGGCCAACAGGCTTTATTGAGCTGCAATTACTAACTTAATGGGGAGAAAACTTGAAAATGGACTGAACCTCCGAGGGGTAAAGTGGACACCGGGCTTTCGGGACTCCTCCCTCAGCACTCTTTCACTCGTGGCTCAGAAGCCAGGTGGAATCCCGGATCGTTGACTGCTCCAGCAAGACCCAGCGTTCCCCACCCAGAGCACGTCTCTCCACCGACGGCTGTTTCTCCAGAGCAGGGAGCCAGAGTGAGCCTGACCCCAAGCACCCCTCTGCATCCAGCCCGATCCATCCATCACTCAGAGCGTGGTTCAGTCCACAGACACGCCAGGGATTCAGGAAGGCACCATGGGGAGGATGGGCCTATGCTCCCCCAAAGCTGTCTCTCACACAGCGGATCCTGAGGGCCCCCAGCACACATCCAACTAGGATCCCCGTAAAACCCCTCACCCGGCCGGACACAGGCCTGGATGCGGTCCTGAAGTCACACATACATCCCGGGTCCAGACAGTGACATGTGTGTGGCCTCCCCACCTCCCCACACACGGTCCTGCAGTCACATATACATCCCGGGTCCACACTGTGACACGTGTGTGGACTCCCCACCTCCCCACACGTGGTCCTGCAGTCACACATACATCACGGGTCCACAACGTGACATGTGCGTGGCCTCCCCACCTCCCCACACGTGGCCCTGCAGTCACACATACATCACGGGTCCTCACTGTGACATGTGCGTGGACTCCCCACCTCCCCACACGTGGTCCTGCAGTCACACATACATCCCGGGTCCACATCGTGACATGTGTGTGGCCTCCCCACCTCCCCACACTTGGTCCTGCAGTCACACCTACATCCCGGGTCCTCACTGTGACATGCGTGTGGACTCCTCACCTGCCCTCGTTTCTCTCCAGCCCTCCCAGACCCTCGGGTAGGGCTGTGCCATGTACTTCCGTGTGCCTATCTAAGCTTTACATGTGAAAGCTCACTTTAGTCCACTCTCGATTTCCCACACCTGTGGAGATGCCCCAGAAGACTGAAGGCCTCAGACGCCCCCTTTCCTGGTGAACGTCTGCAGCCAGCAATGATCTGATGTCAGTGAGATCTTAGGAATCCCCCAGACACCAGATTGCTACAAGGCTCCCACGTGCCAAGTCCGTGCCCAGCTCTGAGAGGCATGTCTAAGTGGCTCTTGCCCCGACGGTGTTGGCCGCTCGGCTGGCAAGCTCCGCTGGTGCAGGAGACACTGACACGGCAGGTGGATCTGAGGTTTCCGCCAGAGACACCGTGGGTTTAGAATAAAACTGTGAAAGCCTACGCAAGGCTTGGTCTCTAAATGTTTGTGATCAACTCTTCACATGAGCCCTGTATTAGAAGCTTATGTTCACCAATCAAGATTCTTTTTACACAGGTCTCAGTTCAACATCAGGGGACATGTGGGTAATTAGAAATGTCTATTCAAAACTTAATTAAGGTACAAATCCCTTGTTGAGATCTAAGCACTTTTATTGGGACAGTATTTGTATCAACAGGTATTAACAGGACACTGTGGAGAGGCGTTGGGAGATGCTATGGTCCCCATGATCTAATTGGTAAGTCATACAGTTGAGAGGTGGATAATGATAAGATCTGCTAAATTTATGTTTAAATTGGTGGCCAGCTTTTTGTCCTGTGTTACCTTAAGCTGGTAGCTCAGTTGTGCTGTACCTGGGTTGCCTTTGTTACCAGGTGACCGCCAGCCCAATTGTTTCACAGTGGTGACGCAGCGACTTCCGAGGCCCTGGTATTAATTTAGTGTTTATAGAGTTACTGCTCCGGAGAAGGCAATGGCACCCCACTCCGGTACTCTTGCCTGGAAAATCCCATGGGCAGAGGAGCCTGGTAGGCTGCAGTCCATGGGGTCGCGAAGAGTCAGACACGACTGAGCGACTTCGCTTTCATTTTTCACTTTCATACATTGGAGAAGGAAATGGCAACCCACTCCAGTGTTCTTGCCTGGAGAATCCCAGGGACAGAGGAGCCTGGTGGGCTGCCGTCTATGGGGTCGCACAGAGTCGGACACGACTGAAGCAGCAGCAGCAGAGTTACCGCTCAGAAGTAGGGCTTCCCAGGCGGCTCAGCGATAAAGAACCCTCCTGCCAGTGCAGGAGACGCAAGAGGTGTGGGTTCGATCCTTGGGTTGGGAAGATCCTCTGGAGGAGGAAATGGCACCTACTCCAGCACTCTTGCCTGGAGAACGCCGTGGACAGAGGAGCCTGGTGGGCTACAGCCCATGGGGCGACAGCGTCCGATGTCACAGGGAGACTGTGGCACTCTGCCACGCACTGATGGGCAAGAGGCGCCATCGAACCAAGTTCCTCCAGACCAGGGGTCACATCTTACTTTACTTTGATCCCCAGAAATGCTAATTTCTGACACACAGGTGAGAAAAGAATGTATTGAACGATGGGCAAAATTAAACATATGTTAAGACTTGATAGGAGTTATTGAATTATTGACTTTACAAACGAATCCTTTATGAGCCCATAATGAACATAATTATGTATTCTAAATGAATATAACAAAGCAGCAGTATTCTAATTAACTATTAGGGTCTGTAAGGAATTGAACTGTTAAGAATGGCATGAAAATATTTTGAATGTTGGCAATGTGTCTACAAACAGCAACACACACATATGTATATGCATATACACACTGACTCTAGAGTAATGGGGAACTATTCCAGAATATCGGCTCACATTCAACTTGGAGAAGACCTGCTTTTCAGCAGCTTCTGTACTTTTGGCCCCTTGTTTCTGAAAGCAGTCAGAGCGTGGGGAGGGAGTTGAACCCTCTTGTTCAGGCTGGTGCTCGGGGTGTCAGCTGCAGAGAAGTTTTTCAGCCAGGGGCGGGCGGGTGGGCTGGGAAGCCCCACAGCCCATTTTCATGGCTCCTTTTGATTTACAGACTGCTGAATCAGACCTTCAAAACTGGTCTGGGGAACTTGAGAAGCCCCTTGAGTTTTTGCCCAGTGCCTTCCTAAGCCGAACGGCTCTCTTAGGGTTCAGATCAGTTCGCTGATGTCCTTTTCGGCAGTCTGGATCTCCAGGGCTGGCTCGACTGCCTTGGCTGCGTCTTGAGTCCACACGGCTCTAGCGGCACGTCAGGAGACGCTGCCCAGCTCTGCTCTGTGGCAGGACCTTGGCACACAGGAGCTGAGGCAGGTGGGAAACCGTGCCAGGGGCTTGTTCCCACCTAGTGGGGACTCAGTCTCAGTCACCATGTGATGCTCAGTGTCAGCGGAGGGCCGCAGACTTGGGGGGGAGACCACGTGAGACCAGGGTCCACGCGTCTGCAAGTCTCCAGATCCAACAGGATGCGGCTCACTTTGGGTGGGGGCACTGCGTCTTGATTTCATCCCTGGTGATACCAGGTACGTGCAGACAGGGGACCTGGGCGCTGGTGAAGGAGGCCAGCCTGAGGGCCTCGGCCTCCAGCTGTGGCTCAGCGTCTTAGGCGCCAGGAGCGGGACACAGGGCCTGTCCTCCCGCACCCGTCCCAGCTGGCACGTGTCCCTGTGCCTCCAGCCCGGGCTGCTCTCCTGGCAGCTTGAGGCTCGGAGGCTGAACCACGCGGTCACAGTAGCGTGGTGCTCCGTTGCCCGGGTCACCCTGGAGAAACTTCATCATGGTCAGGACATGTCAGAATGAGTCACTGAAGGGTGCAAACGGCCCCGGCAATGGAGCGGAGCAGGCGTCGGGCCATCTGTTCCGAACGCCGGCCTGCGCTGGCACCGTGGGCGCTGACTCACTCTCCTCGCCAGATGAGGGCCAGGGCTGGGCGTCAGCTGACGGCCCCTGGGCAGCCAGGCAGGATGTGAGCAGCCCGCCCCTCCCTGCCCGGGGGCCCGGGGCTCTGGCTCGGTGGGTGGGCAGGGGCAGCAGCTGGCGCAGCCCAGGACCCGCTCCTCCAACACACCCTCCCTCTGTTTTTCCTCTGCTGCAGCTGTGATGTGCAGCCATTACCAGCAGAAGCGCTGGAGTGGGGAGACACAAGCGTGTGTGTGTGTGTGTGTGTGTGTGTGTGTGTGAGAGAGGATCGCCCCGCTCCCTGCTGCGTGATGCCCGCGCCTGGCCCTGGGGTCACCTTGGCTAGACTTTCCATCCCGCCTGCTCCCTTACCCACTGCGACCCTGGAGATGCCTGGCCTGAACCAGGCGTGGAAGTGTTTTTGAGGGACAGCAACAATCCTGACTTCTCTTCACCAGAGCTGCTGGTGGAGAAAAGCGCCCTTTCAATGGATCTGACCCAGGAGCGCGTTCAGATTCTCACTTTGCATCCACATGCTGTGCAGCGTCCCCCCCGAAATTTGGAGCTGGAAGCCTGAGTCCTTCCCACCCACACCCACCCGTGGAGTCAGAGGACAAGCCCCAAGGAGTCACACCGACCTCAGGGAATAGTTGCTGTGATCGTGTCAGTAAATTAGGAAAGTGAGCCTGGGGCTCCTTGGAGAGCATGCCTCTGTGTGGGATAATTTGAAATTTAGCTCCTGGGCATTGCCATAAACCGGCTTTGATTCTGGAATCCATCCACCTGTGGGGGATACGAGCTGGGAGGACCCACACCACCAATGGCAGAAGGGCATTGGGTTTCTCCGGAGCTAAACTCTTGGTGTCTCGGTGGTCTCGAAGGAGAGATCTCAGGAGCATCCTTCCTGGATGCAGGATCCAGGCCCCTTGGACCACTTGTTCCCCGGGGACTATGGCCTCCCCAACCTCGCCTCTGCTGGCCTCACTCTAGGAACATGACCCTTCCCTTCCTTCTGGGAAACTTTCAGACCAAAGTGGGGTCCCTCCTTCCCCCGTCCTGTCCTGCCCTCTGGAATCTGCTATCACCTCGGCCTGGAAGGTGCACGGGGGCCAGATCCTTCTCTGCCTTACCTGCCCTGGCCTGGGCCATCACCCCACCTGTACAGCTCCCAGGCAGCCTCCCACCTGGTCCCCCATGTCTGCCCAGCAGACATTCCCAACCCGGCAGGAAAACTCAGGCTCTTAAAGCAGGAGGTGAACAAGCGATGCTAGTCTGACCTCTGATGACCCACTCTCTGTTTGCTTGGAATGCCCCCTGGCCACAGCCCCCTAGGAGTGGGAGCCCGGGTCCTCACAGCACCTTCAACCCACCCCTGCCCCTGCGGGGGTCCTTCCCCTGGGGGGCCAGCCCCTTCTCCCCAGGGGAGCCACCTGGCTCCTGATCTGGATAAGGCCTCCTGCCTCAGGGCCTTTGCACCTGCGGTCCCCTCCATGGGAGAGCTCTGTCCCATGTGTCTTTCCCACTCCCTCTTCACCCCCTGCAGAGCTGTGCTCAGTTCACCTGGGACCGAACCTCCCTGGGTGCCTCTCCTCTGTCTGTACCTCCCTCTGTCCTGGTCTCCTGCTCTGCTCGTCTCCAAGAGGCAGCGTCTCCACTGTCTGCCTCTCCCGTCAGAGGTGAATCCTGCAAGGACATAGTCTCTGTGATTCACTGACGGACCGTGTTCCTGGGTTGCTGTTCAGTCGCTCAGTTGTGTCTGACTCTCTGTGACCCCGTGGACCGTAGCTCGCCAGGCTTCCTGTCCTTCACTGTCTGCTGGAGTTTGCTCAAACTCATGTCAATTGAGTCAATGATGCCATCCAATCATCTCATCCTCTGTCATCCCCTTCTCCTCCTCCTTCAATCTTTCTCAGCATCAGGGTCTTTTCCAGTGAGTCGGCTCTTCCCATCAGATAGCCAAAGGACTGGAGTTTTAGCTTCAGCATCAGTCCTTCCAATGAATATTCTGAGTTTATTTCCTTTGGGATGGACTGGTTGGATCTCCTTGCAGTCCAAGGGACTCTCAAGAGTCTTCTAGGAGGGATGGACAAGTGAGACCCTGCTGAGACTCCAGAACCGACACCTGGCTGAGACTGGAGGCCGGCCAGCAGTCAGCTCTCCCCACAGAGATGATGTCCCTCCGCCTGTGACCACAGAGCCAGCACATGGCCTTGGGGACCACGTCTCACAGAGACTGTCTTCCCATGAGGTGCATCTATCAGGACTGGGTCTTCTCTCCAGGTCTCCAGAGGTGAGCTGATTAGCTAGCCTCATCGAGTGGAAAGTTCAGCTTCAAGCAAGAGAAGGCAATGTCAGCAATCATGCTCACCTGCTCTCGAGCACGTGTCTCGTGGAAGGTTTCCTACAACAGTGCTTTGTTAGATAATGGTCTAGTAGGAGAGGACTTGGAGAAGGCAAAGGCACCCCACCCCAGTACTCTTGCCTGGAAAATCCCATGGACAGAGGAGCCTGGTGGGCTGCAGTCCATGGGGTCGCTGAGAGTCGGGCACGACTGAGCGACTTCACTTTCACTTTTCACTTTCATGCGTTGGAGAAGGAAATGGCAACCCACTCCAGTGTTCTTGCCTGGAGAATCCCAGGGATGGGGGAGCCTGGTGGACTGCTGTCTATGGGGTCGCACGGAGTCGGACACGACTGAAGTGACTTAGCAGCAGCAGCAGGAGAGGACTTAATTGTGTACTTTAATTGCATTATGTAGAATTCTCACCACTCACTGCAGGGACACTCACATGATTTTCCACCTGTGGATTTTTGCCTATGATTTATTTATAATCACTCCTGCATTTGCACTGTATGCTGTACACTTTTTTATGTTTTCAAGTATGGTTGGCTCTAATCTTCCCAAGCACCTTGTCGAGTTTCAGAGCAGATGCAAGGCCTCGGGACACAGCTGAAGTGTTGAAATGCCGGGGGAGGACGCAGACACCTGCCCCGGGCCACGGGTGGCGACGCCGGATCGGGACCAGGGCCGCTGGAACACAGTCCTGGAGGCGGGGTGAGAGGCCACTCAGGGTTGAGACAGTGATGGCTGGTCCCCTTCGAGCTGCTGTTTCAGCAAAAGCTGACGGGAAAGTGTGACCAGTGGAGGTGCAGTCCCAGGAGACCCCAGGAGCCCTGAGACCCCGGGGTCACAGGTGCAGGACGTGGACCCACAGTGGAACTGCCCTGAGACACTCCTTTATTGAGTAGGCGGGCCCGGGTCCCTGCCCCTCGGGGACAGCACCAGTGCTTGAGAGACACCCGAGCTGGGCGCCTCTCAGGGGCCTGAGCCCACCCGTCCCCACTGCAGGAAGGGGCGCCTGAGGGGAGGGGCGCTTCCACCCAAATTCGAGAGCGGCAACCTCCTGATGGAGGCGGGAGGGGTGCTGGGGCGCGGCAGGACATGGGCTGGGGAGATCTCCACCAGGAGGCGGCACCACCACCCACGTGAGTGCAGAAGGACTGTGGGAGGGCCTCGCATGCAAGCAGCCGGGCAGCGGGGAAGCCCTGGGGTGGGCACAGGGGTGGGCAGTCACACGGGCGGGTACATGGGTGGGCACATGGGCATCATACAGGCAGGCCCACAGGCGGGCACATGGGTGTCACACGGGCGGGCACACAGGCATCACACGGGTGGGCACACGAGATGATCACATGGGCGTCACACGGGCGTCACACGGGCGGGCATCTACTGTAACAGGGACACCAGTGTGTTGTGAGCAGAGCGACTCTCAGGGGAGGCGAAAGGCTGCTGTGGCCCGCACCCCGCCAGCCCCCTCCCCAGACAGGAGGCTCGGAAGGCCTGCTGCCCCGGCAGGCGCTGGGGGTCTTGGACAGTGTGTTTTGGTTTGGAGTTCTCCAGAAATTATTCTTGAAAAGCTTAAAGTTTGCTTTTTCAAAAGAATATGTGTTTATGTAGGAAGTCAAACAGTCTTCAGAAGTGGGTGAAAGGTGACCACATCCCAGTCAAACAGTCTCCAGAAGTGTATGTAAGGTGACCACATCCCCCCAGCCCTCTGGGTGCAGGCTCCACCCAGCTCCCAGGAGCCCCTGGAGGCTCACCCTGGGCGGGTGGTGGCTCCCACGCTGAGCAGGCTGCAGGGAGACCACGGGGAGGTGAGTGTGAGCATGGGGGCACTGGGGGCTGACTCAGGTCTAACGAGCCCAGATGACTCCCATCTGAGCCAGAGCTGATCCTGTGAGCCACCCTCTCTTTCTGCTTTTTAAAATTTTGTATTATTTATTTTGGACTTTTTTCTATTGAGTCCTGTGGCCTTTAACCCCCACCCCCCGCCCCCACCCCCCACCAGATTCCTACTCTTTTCCTGTTTCTGCTCTGGAACTCTGGCAGTTTGGTAAATCCACGTTCAGATCAGATCAGATCAGTCGCTCAGTCATGTCCGACTCTTTGCTACCCCATGAACCGCAGCACGCCAGGCCTCCCTGTCCATCACCAACTCCCGGAGGTCACTCAGACTCACATCCATCGAGTCAGTGATGCCATCCATCCATCTCATCCTCTGTCGTCCCCTTCTCCTCCTGCCCCCAATCCCTCCCAGCATCAGGGTCTTTTCCAATGAGTCAACTCTTCGCATGTGGTGGCCAAAGTACTGGAGTTTCAGCTTTAGCATCATTCCTTCCAAAGAAATCCCAGGGCTGATCTCCTTCAGAATGGACTGGTTGGATCTCCTTGCAGTCCAAGGGACTCTCAAGAGTCTTCTCCAACACCACAGTTCAAAACCATCAATTCTTTGGTGCTCAGCCTTCTTCACAGTCCAGCTCTCACATCCATACATGACCACAGGAAAGACCATAGCCTTGACTAGGCGAATCTTTGTTGGCAAAGTAATGTCTCTGCTTTTGAATATGCTGTCTAGGTTGGTCATAACTTTCCTTGCAAGGAGTAAGTGTCTTTTAATTTCATGGCTGCAGTCACCATCTGTAGTGATTTTGGAGCCCAGAAAAATAAAGTCTGATAGTTTCCACTCTTTCCCCATCTATTTCCCATGTAGTGATGGGACCAGATGCCATGATCTTCGTTTTCTGAATGTTGAGCTTTAAGCCAACTTTTTCACTCTCCACTTTCATTTTCATCAAGAGGCTTTCACTTTCATCAAATCCACGTTCAGGACTCAGCAATTTCAATCTCTGCCTCTCATGCACACACACATGCATGCGCACACACACACACACGCACACACACTCAAACACAGAAGACAGAGGCTCATGGAACTTTTGCCTCTGGGTGAAGAGTGATAACTGCCTTGGATTTTCACTTGCTTAGTTGTTTTGAACTTTTCACCCTTTCAGTACTAGCTCTAAAATTCTCAACAGGGTCAACACGTTTCATGAACTGTGAGCCTGCTCTCTGCATCCTTCTTTGTTTTCTGAGACCTTTCTACTCACCCCGCCTCCTATCTGGTTGCTCCCACATTGGTGAACACTGTGGCCCAGAACCTCTCTGACATTGTGGGGTGTCTCCCTGCCCACCTCCTAGGTTCTAGCTCCAGTCTCTCTGAGCTGACACTGTGGTTTTTCTGATTCTTCTGTTATTCAGCTGCTAAGTTGTGTCCGACTGTTTGCAGATCCTGTGGACCACAGCAGGCCAGGCCTCCCAGTTCTTCACCATCTCCTGGAGCTTGCTCAAACTCATGTCTGTTGAGCCAGTGATGCGATCCAACCATTTTCTCTTCCGTCGTGCCCTTCTCCTTTGACTATATGGACCTTTGTCAGCAAAGTGATGTCCCTGCTCTCTAATACATTAAGGATGCCATAGCTTTCCATCCGAGGAGCAAGCTTCTTTTAACTCCATGACTGAAGTCACCATCTGCAATGATTTTGAAGCTCAAGAAGATAAAATCTGTCAGTGTTTCCATTTTCCCCCATCTTATTTGCCATGAAGTGATGGGGCCAGATGCCATGACCTTAGTTTTTTGAGGGCTGAGTTTTAAGCCAGCTTTTTCACTCTCCTCTCACCTTCGTCAAGAGGCTCTTTAGCTCCTCTTCAGTTTCTGCCATTAGAGTGGTGTCGTCACGTATCTGAGGTTGTTGATGTCTCTCCAGCCAATGCTGATTCTAGCTTGGGGCAGACAGGGTTCTGCAGTTCTAGCAAGTTCTTGGGTGCTGTCACTATCCCTGCACCCAGGGACCGCACTCTGGGCAGCCAAGGTCTGGGTAGCAAGGAGGTGCCTGGACCCCCATCGCTACTCTCCCAGAGTTTGTGGGTGTTGGCGTGGCCTTGCCCAGGGCTGAGCCTGCAGCGAAGAGGAGCTGGAGTGGGGGGCAAGGAGCAGCAGAGCCAGTTCCCTGGGCATCCCGAGAGGCCCACGGGCAGAACACAGGCACCCTGGAGACCGCCCGCCCCCCGCTAGGCCAGGTTCAGTGCTGTGGGATCACTGTCAGGATTATCTGAATCTTGTCATGTTTTGCATCCACAGAATGGAGTCATTTCTATTTGCCAGGCTCAGCACACAAGGTTAGGCCGTGGAATGGCTGATACGCAAGCACTCTGAAACCAGGAGCCTTATGCAAAGAGAGAAATGAAGGGGCCCCTGAGTTATATGTTCACGTTTCAGGAAACAGCCTGGACTCCAATGGAATCGCTCGGATAACAAGGCGCAGAGCCGCGCACGGCTGACAAAATGCAGCCCGTGTACGTGTCCAATTCCCTATTTCACGTGTGGAGAGGCAAGGACAGATGGGGGAGCAGAGGATGAGCTGTTGAATAATTATGTTAAATACGACACCAGTGGGGCCCGGCTCCATCTCCAGCTCTCAGAGGGGGTCCTGCTTACACATAATTGTGCCTCAGAGCTGCACACGGGAAGGCTCCATTCCATCAACACGCTGCAGGATGTGCAAGGTAACCCTTCTCACTCCAACTGCTTTTCTAAATACAGCATCCTCAGGGGCGGCTGTCTTCCAGAGGCAAAATATTGAAGGAGAAGAAGAAATAGTAAACACTGCCCCTCCCCCACCTGGTCCCCAGGTCTGCTTCCTTCACTGCTGATGGGACATCCATAGCCCTCTCTCTCCACACCCTCCTTTCCTCCCTTTGCACACAATGTCTATAGCATCACTATGAAAGTTGGACCGTAAAGAAGGCTGAGCACCAAAGAATTGATCCTTTCAAATTGTGGTGCTGGAGAAGACTCTTGAGAGCCCCTTGGACAGCAAGGAGATCAAGCCAGTCAGTCCTAAAGGCAAATAAGCCTGAATATTCACTGGAAGGACTGATGCTGAAGCTGAAGCTCCAATACTTTGACCACCTGCGATGATGCGATGAGCAACTCATTGGAAAAGACCCTGATGCTGTGGAAGACTGAGGACAGGAGGAGAAGGGGGAATAGAGAATGAGATGGTTTGATGGCATCACCGACTCAATGAACATGAGTGTGAGCAAACTTCAGGAGATGGTGAAGGAGAGGGAAACCTGGCGTGCTGCAGTCCGTGGGGTTGCAAAGCACTGGACACGACTTAGCAAATAAAAAATAATGACAGAGCATCCACTGATGTGCTTACCAGGAAATTAAGATGCTCTCCAGCACAAAGTGAGTTTCCTGTGGGGGCAGGTAAGCCCTGGGGCCAGGGACCCCTCACCTGAGGAGGTGGGTGCAGATTGACCTATGTGTCCACCCACCCCAAACTTCCTTCACAAAGGTCTGCCTGGGGTATGGTTGTGCCTGTCCATCAGCTTTAGCCATTGGCCAACCCAGGAGCAAGCTGGCTTAAGCCAGTGAACGAGGCTCAGTTTGGTTCAGCTCCCAGGAGACAGCCTTTGGCTGGAGAATGTAGTTATTCTTAAGACTGATTCTTTGGTAAAAATATGTCCCTGAGGCCACGTGCCTCTATCCGAGCCCAGGAATGGACCTTGCCATGTCTTCCTCCCCCTTCTGCTGTGAGAAACACCTGAGATGCAGGCATATATTCTTCATGCAAATATTTACAGAAGGTAGTGATTTTCCATAGTTGCTGCAACAAAGGACCACACAATCCTGGCTTAGCAACGCAGATTTCTGATGCTGCGGTCCTGGGGACCGGAAATCCAGTGCAGGGCTCTGCAGGACTGCCCTCCTCCTGGAGGCTCAGGAGAAACTGTCCTCCTGCCTCGTCCTTCTTGGAGCTGCCCGTGGGGCTTGGCTTTGGCTCCCTATGGCGTCTCAGGGCCACGCCTTTCTTCCTTAGTCTCCCTCCTCTGAACCGTCTCTTCCTCCTCCCCTCCCACTCATAAGGATCCTTGCGATTACACTGGGCCTAGTGCAACCTGAGCCCACTGGCTGAGCCAGGGTCATCCCCCCATCTCAAGGTCAGTCATTAACCACCCTGAGTGAATCTGCTGCCTTGGTTCCCTTCCCCAGGAAACATGGACACCCACGGGCTCCAGGCAGGAGGTCCAGGACATCTTGGGATGGAGGAGACATCGTCCTACCTCCCAAAAGAAGCTTCCTGGTGATCACCAAAACTAGAGATGGTCCAAACCCCCACTGACTCTCATGTATGTCATTTTCTAGAACTTTCACGGTCTTGCCTTTTATATGTAGGCTCTTGATCCAACTGGAGTAGGTTGTTTCTACTGAGATATAGTTGGTTGAGAATGTGGTACCAACCTCTGCTGTACAGCAAAGTGGCTCGGTTATATCCTACACTCATTCTTTTTTTAATATTCTTTTCCATTATGGGTTATTCCAAGAGACTGGCTATAATTTGGAATAGATTTTTGTATATAAGATTGGGATCAACGTTTGTTAATTAATTAATTAGTTTATATTTGTTGTTGTTCAGCCACTAAGTGGGGTCCGACTTTTTTGTGACCTCATGAACTGTAGTCCTCCAGATTCCCCTGTCCATAGGGTTTCCCAGGCAAGCATGCTGAAGTGGGTTTCCATTTCCATATTTAACCATATGAATATCTAATTTATACAAATCTGTTTACAAAAGGCCACTATTCAACACGATACTTGAGCAGCACGTTTCATAACAAATAAGGTTTATTTCTCATATAATTCTGTCTCTATTTGCTTTAAATATCTTGGAGGTTTAAATATATACTAATATAGAATTTCCACAGCTTTCTTTTAATCATCCTTAAAACTAAAATAATTAAGTATAAATCTAAATCTGGCAAAATGTGTGTACCATCTACTCATATAAAACTACAAAAATGATTAAAGAAATCAAATAATTCTAAATACAATGGAGAATTCCATGCTCATGAGTGGAAAGACTCAGTATTGTTAACCTGTTGATTCTTTCCCAGGTGACTTACAGATTCAACACAATCTCAACCAAAATCCCAGGAACACAGTTTGCAGGTTTTGGCAAACTGATTCTAAAGTGTACATTGAGAAGCAAAGACCAGGAAAAGCCGACACCATGATGGGGAAGAATAGTGAAGATGGAGCACTTTGCAGCCCGACCCCAATATTCACTGTGAAGCTTCAGTAACCCGGGCCTGGTGTGATGGGAGCACAGCACACTGATCAGAGAGCAGAAGCCGAGGCCCAGGCAGAGACCCACACAGATGCATCCAACTCACTCCTGGAGGAGGGAGACGGTTAGCTGACAAATGCAACAGCTGGGCACTCACCTGCAAACAGAATGAGCCAGGACACCTTACATCCTTCACAGACATTAATTCAAAGCTCATCGTGGACCCAAACATAAAGTACAATGGTTAAAAAAGCTCTAGAAGAAAGCATAGCAGACAAACTAGAGGATCTTGGGTTTGTTGATGCTGGATATGATGTGGAAATCAATGCTGGATATTCATTGGAAGGACTGATGCTGAAGCTCCAATACTTTGGCCAGCTGATGTAAAGAGCAGACTCATTTGAAAGACCCTGATGCTGGGAAAGGCTGAAGGCAAGAGGAGAAGTGGGCAACTGAGGGTGCGATGGTTGGAAGGCATCACCAACTCGGTGGACATGAGTTTGAGCAAGCTCCGGGAGATGGTGAAGGACAGCGGGGCCAGGCGTGCTGCAGTCCATGGGGTCACAGAGGGTTGGACATGACTTAGCTACTGAGCAACGACGTGGCGTGGTATCCGGTGGGATCTCGGACAGACAGGCACAAGATCAGGAAGTCTTTGTAAAGTATGCAGCTAAGTCGCTTCAGTCGTGTCCGACTCTGTGCGATCCCATAGACGGCAGCCCACCAGGCTCTCCCATCCCCGGGACTCTCCAGGCAAGAATACTGGAGTGGGTTGCCATTTCCTCCTCCAATGCATGAAAGTGAAAAGTGAAAGTGAAGTCTCTCAGTCGTGTCTGACTTTTAGCGACCCCATGGACTGGAGCCTACCAGGCTCCTCCGTCCATGGGATTTTCCAGGCAAGAGTACTGGGGTGGGGTGCCATTGCCTTCCCCCTTGTAAAGTATGGACTTCAAGTAATACAATGTTCTGAAGTTGGTTCGTTAATTGTTACAGATGCACCTTACTGAACTGGATGTGGATGATCCATGAAAGCAGGTCACAGTAGATGGAAACGCTTTGCAATTTTTCTGTAATTCTACAACCGTCCTTAAAATAAGTTTGTTTTTTTTTTTTAAATAAGCCAAGTTCTGACCTGGAGATTTTACATAAAGTGCACATCTTTGTTACTTCTCGGGTAAAAAAAATGTTGACAACATAGGGTCCACAAGAAATCTTGTTATTCAAAATCAATGTGGAATTTTAACACATGTATAGCGTATTCATGCAGGCCTCCCAGGTGGCGCTAGTGATAAACAATTAGCCTGGCATTGCAGCAGACGCAGGAGGTGGGAGTTCGATCTCTGGGGCTGGAAGATCCCCTGGGGTAGGAAGTGGAAACCCACTGCAGTGTTGTCTCCTGGGAAATTCCATGGACTGAGGAGCCTGGCGTGCTGCAGTCCATGGGGTTGCAAAGAGTCGGACACGTCTGAGCAACTAAGCATAACGTACACACGCCCATTTTATTGGACATATATGTGTTTATATATATATATATAAACGTTGCATTAAGACAGTGCCTTTGTGTCAGTGCTCACTTCCTGCTGACCCCGGGACGGACGCTGTCCTGTGCAGAGATTACACGACTCCTGTAATTTTGTCCCCTCTCGCTCTCCGATCAGATATGTGAGGCCCTGACAGCAAATTTGAACACGTGTTTCTCCTGTAGATTTTGACAGAGTGCTGTTATTTCCTGTGTAGGAACAGTCCAATTTCCTGCCCACCATTTCAGGTTTTCTGCCGGGATGCAGGATAACATCTCCTGGCCACTCTGAGTGTGGTTTGAACTCTGAAGATGTCTGATGGAGGAAGTGATTGGATCCATTCTTTCCACCCCAAACTTAATGTCGAAATGATTACTCATCTCTCTACTCATAATGCCTATATTGCGTGCTGGGGTTGGAATACAGGAATCTAATTAAGTCCTCCCCCTGCTTTTAACACTCTAAGTGCCAGGCTGGTTTTACAAAGCACAGATGCTGCGAGTCTTTGTTCATGACTCAGTGTCGCATGCTTGATGGCTTGGTTTTCTGGAAGGAGCCCAGGAGTGTGAATGTCGGTTTCTAACTGTGGACAGGAAACCTTTAAGGATCCGGTCCGGCCTGCGGTGGTCTCACTTGGTCTCTGCTGACTCCACCCTCGTGTGTGCAGGCAGGCGCTGAGGTCAGACACTCTTCACTGCAGCCGGTCAGAACCTCGTAAGCTGCTGTGTCCCCCCAGGAGAGGTCATTTTCTATAAAACATCAGCTGAAGCCCTGAAATATGCCTTGCACAGCATTTGCAATGCCTTGTCAATGACTTAGGATGAAGACTATTCAGCCCTGCCCCAAGGAGACCTCGGCCTCTCAGGAGATAAAGGCACCCTCTTGGGTATCTTCCTGCAGGCAAGAATCAGGACCCATAGCTCTTCTGTTTTTAAATGTGGATTTCTGCTTGTATTAGCATGAAGAAAATTCTTTTATGTGGTTCATGTTCCCAAGAAAATAAATATCATGGACACTTATCAGTATCAGATAGTTCACAACAAGCTCTCAAAATCTGATTTTTGAGTTATTAATCTGAATTTCACTATTATCCTGCCAAAAAGACACTGTTCTTGTTTTCAAGTAATGATATAGGAACCCACAAACCAAAAACCATGGTTCAGAATGAGGGGTGTTAACACAAATTTGGTAAAAATCCGTGTCTTAGCTGGGATTTTCCGACGGCTCAGGTAGTAGAGAATCCATCTGCAATTCCCGGGTTCAGTCCCTAGGTTCAGGAGACTTGGGTTCAGTCCTTAGGTTGGGAAGATCCCCTAGAGTAGGAAATGGCAGGCCACTCCAGTATTCTTGCCTGGAGAATTTCATGGACAGAGGAGTTGGTGGGATGCCATCATGGGGTCACCAGGAGTTGGAATGAGTGAAAAAGCGAGCACACACTGTCTTAGCAATGACGGTGGGAAGTGTTGTTTTAAGTGTTTCTGTGGTGACAGACCCAGAAGGCCATTCCCAGTTACCAGCGTCTCTTCACACCCTCAGGGTGGCTTCTGAGGACAGAGCCCAGGCCGTGGGACGGGCCGGGACATGGGGGAGGCTCTATGGGACAGGACTGGATCGCTGAGCAGGGCCCGCACAGAGTCCAGGGGCGCCTTCAGCCTCCCCTGCCAATGGAGTGCGTGGCATTTTGGTGACAAACAGCCTTGTTTTTTTTTTTTTTTTTTTTTTAAATTTGAAGGTGAAACTTTTAATTTTAAAATGTCCGCAGGAAATAGAGATATTGGGAAGCGGACTCTAGTTCTTCGTGTGACTTGTACAAGCAAACATCGCAGAAGCTGTGGGCCCCTGAAGAGCGTCGGCTCTGAACCAGATCACCGGGACACCAGGAGGACCTGCAGAACGTGTGTGAGCCCCTGCGGCTCGAGGAGCGTCCTGTGTGCACCGCTGTGCGTGCTGCCTGTGCCTCTGCTTCCAGGCTGGTCACGCTGTCCTTGTAGGTGGAACTCAGGTCTCCATCTGAGTCCCTGCTCTGAGCCCGAGCTGCTGAGTCCCCACCACAGAGGGTCCGAAGGCTGCCAGCCTGCTCATGGCCCAGCCTTGGGCCCTCTGCCCACGGGTCAAACCTCCGGCCGCTCAGCACACCGTTCAGCCCACCCACCTTATGCTGTTTGCCGGCTGCTCCCCGACTCCTGCCCTGGGACTCTGCTCAGGGTCCTTCCGACCAACTGCAGGGGCTGACCACCCCCGGCCCTCAGAAGGGCCTGGTGGAAGGCGCTCTTCACAGCACAGAAAGCTCTGAACCTGCCCTGTCTCCTGGAGGCTGACAGCACATTTGCAAATGAAACCACAAAACAGTAAGAAGAGGGGAGGGCACCCATGCAGAGGTTTTCAAATCTCAGCAACAGGCAGGTGTTGGGTAAACTTCCCAGCTTTATTCCTGGTAGAAGTACCCTTGCTGTTATAGCCTGGCAAGTCGTTCCCTCTCTTTTAATTTATTCAGTTTTCAGGTCACTACTTGCCTCTAGACTTTATTTTCTTGGGCTCCAAAATCACTGTGGATGGTGACTGCAGCCATGAAACTAAAAGATACTTGCTCCTTGGAAGAAAAGCTATAACAAACCTTGACAGTATATTAAAAAACAGAGACATCATTTTGCCAACAAAGCTTTGTCTAGTCAAAGTTATGGTTTTTCCAGTAGTCATGTATGGATGTGAGAGTTTGGACCACAGAGAAGGCTGAACACTGAAGAATTGATGCTTTCTAACTGTGGTGCTGGAGAAACCTCTTGAGAGTCCCTTTGACAGCAAGATCAAACCAGTCAATTCTAAAGGAAATCAACCCTGAATATTCATTGGAAGGAATGATGGTGAAGCTGAAACTACAATACTTTGGCCACCTGATGCAAAGAGCTGACTCATTGGAAAAGACCCTGATGCTGGGAAAGATTGAGGGCAGGAGGAGAAGGGGATGACAGAGGATGAGATGGTTGGATGGCATCACCAACTCAATGGACATGAGTTTGAACAGATTCCAAGAGATTGTGAAAGACAGGGAACCCTGGCGTGCTGCAGTCCATGGGGCCACAAAGAGTCAGACAGGACTTAGTGACAGAATAACAAGGACAATTTGCCCTTCAGTGTAACTCTGGTCTTTATGAGGATGGTCCTTGATAAGCAGGACAAATGATTTCACACACTGGGAGTGAGTGAGGCTGACTCCACTGAATCCTGGGAACAGATAGGAGGCTGGGGAACCAACCTGCCAGCCCTCCTTGTGGTCAAACTATGTTGGAGAAAAATCAGAAAAAGAGTAAATATGATACTGAATCACTCTGCTGTACCTCAGAAACTGACTCAGGGCTTCAAATCAACT
Organism: Tragelaphus eurycerus; assembly: GCA_935064755.1. Taxonomy (NCBI): domain Eukaryota; kingdom Metazoa; phylum Chordata; class Mammalia; order Artiodactyla; family Bovidae; genus Tragelaphus; species Tragelaphus eurycerus. The sequence goes on from CAKXYN010000011.1 coordinate 1,590,962, forward strand.
GTGCTCCAATCAAAGAAGACTGGGGTCTAAGTCTTGACTTTACTCTCCTCTAAACCTCCTTTGACCGTGTGGATCACAATAAACTGTGGAAGATTCTTAAAGAGATGGGAATACTAGACCATCTTACCCACCTCCTGAGAAATCTATATGCAGGTCAGGAAGCAACAGTAGGAACTGGACATGGAACAACAGACTGGTTCCCAAATCGGAAAAGGAGAATGTCAAGGCTGTACATTGTCACCCTGTTTACTTAACTCATACGCAGAGTATATCATGAGAAACGCTGGGCTTGAAGAAGCACAAGCTGGAATTAAGACAACCAGGAAAAATATCAATCACCTCAAATATGCAGATGATACCACCCTTATGGCAGAAAGCAAAGAACTAAAGAGCCTCTTGATGAAAGTGAAAGAGGAGAGGAAAAAGTTGGTTTAAAACTCAACATTCAGAAAACTAAGATCATGACATCTGGTCCCATCACGTCATGGCAAATAGATGGGGAAACAATGGAAACAGTGGCAGATTTTATTTTGGGGGGCTCCAAAATCACTGCAGATGGTGACTGCAACCATGAAACTAAAAACTGCTTGCTCCTTGGAAGAAAGGCTATGACCAACCTAGATAGCATACTGAAAAGCAGAGACATTACTTTGCCAACAAAGGTCTGTCTAGTCAAGGCTATGGTTTTTCCAGTAGTCATGTGTGGATGTGAGAGTTGGCCTATAAAGAAAGCTGAGCCCTGAAGAATTTGATGCTTTTGAACTGTGATGTTGAAAAAGACTCTTGAGAGTCCATTGGACTGCAAGGAGATCAAACCAGTCTATCCTCAAGGAGAACAGTTCTGAATACTCATTGGAAGGACTGATGCTGAAGCTGAAACTCCAACACTTTGGCCACCTAACGCGAAGAACCGACTCATTGGAAAAGACCCTGATGCTGGGAAAGATTGAAGGTGGGAGGAGAAAGGGACAACAGAGGATGAGATGGTTGGATGGCATCACCGACTTGATGGGCATGAGTTTGAGCAAGCTCTGGGAGTTAGTGAGGGACAGAAAGGCCTGGTGTGCTGCAGTCCATGGAGTCACAAAGAGTTGGACATGACTGAATGACTCAACTGAACTGAAATAAACCTCCTGTGGATGGCCACTGACCCAGTGGGTGAGGCATATCCCAGGCCCTGTTGCTGACCTACCCACCTCTTTTAAAATCTGCTAATAGGGTGAATTACATCACTTGCATTTTGAATGTTGATTTACCTTTGCACTCCTGAAATAAATCTCTTGTGGTTATGTTTTATTATCCTTTATATATATTGTTGGATTGTATTTGCTGAAACTTTGCTGAGGATGTTCACGTCTATGTTCGTGAGCTATATTTGTCTGCAGTTCTCTTGTAACGTCTTTTTGGTTTTTGTTTGCCGCATCCACAACCCCATCTTCTACAGGGTGGGTACAGTCAAGAGGAAGCTCCAGGACCTGCTTCTCTTTTTCTTTCGCCCCTTCCTCCTGCTCCACCACACACTTTTTCATAGGTGCCAAGGTGGCAGCAGAGACAGAAAGGACAACAAGTTTTAGCAAATGTAAGAAACCTAAAATTATACAAAGCACATCTCAGATCATAACGTGTGTGCACGCTCAGTCATGTCTGACTCGTTGCATCCCCATGGAGTGTAGCCCTCCAGGCTCCTCTGGCCATGAGATTTTCCAGGCAAGAACCCTGGAGTGGGTTCCCATTTCCTCTTCCGGAGGATCTTTCCAACCCAGGGATCAAACACGAGTTTCCTCTATCTCCTGTATTGGCAGGCAGATTCTTTACCACTTAGCCAGATCATAATAGAACTAAATAAAAATAAAGAACATGAAATTATTAGGAAAATCCCTAAATATTTGGTAAACAGATTTTTAAATAAATCACAGGTCAAACAAAACAAAGAGATTGAAAAAATATATTCAATTATAAGAAATTTTAAAAAGCATGTGTGATGCTGCTAACCACCCACTTAGAAAGGAATTTTATAGCCTTGAATTGCTTCTTTAGAAAGAATAAAATATTTCAGACACATGACCTAAGCTACTTTCATAAGAAAGTAGAAAGAGAAAAGTAAGTTAAAAATCAGTGTGAGCAGAAGGAAGAAAATAACAAGAAGACCAGATAGCAATGGAGCCAAAGAGAGAAAAGTAACAGAAAGGAAATGGTGTTACAAAAACATCAATGAAATTGATGAACCTCTGTCCAAATGGACCAAGAAAAAGAGAAAACATTAATTACCAGTGTATAAATGAAAGAGGTGAAATTGCTTCAGATCCTACCAAAATTAAAAGTATAATAAGGAAATATGATAATGTGCTGATAAATTTAGATAACTTAGATAAATAAAACAGGTAAATTCCATGAAAGACACATACTGTAAATGCTCACTTGAAAGAAATATGTTTTGAATGATCACATTCTGTCAAAAATTGATTTTCTAGTTAAAAAACTTTTCACAAATGAAACTCCACTCCCACATTATGCTGAAACTTGTTGTCCTTTCTGTCTCTGCTGCCACCTTGGCACCTGTGAAAACGCGTATGATGAAGCAGGAGGAAGAGGCGAAACAGAAAGAGAAGCAGGTCCTGGAGCTTCCTCTTGACCGTACCCACCTGGGAGAAGATGCAGGCGTGGATGCGGCCAGTCTTGAGCAGTTTCTTTGGGAGAGAATCAAAGTGAAAGAAAAGCTGGGGATCTTGGTGGAGGGGCCGTTACAACCGAGAGAAACAAAAGGTAGATTACTGTAGCTTTTTTTCCCAAAAGGTATTTGAAACATCTCACAAAAGAATATCTGAAGAATAATCTGTGGTTATGAGTAGTTGCTAGTAGCAAAGAAAATTATAAATAGTGTTACTTCTAGATTAACCAATTTGAGGAGGAGGAAAATGAAGAGTAAAACTCAGTTATCTGGAATATGTGTATAACTTCTGAAATAAAACAAAGGAACACCAGCAGCAACAAAAAGAAAACTGCGGCTCAGGACGCAGTTGTGGTGAACACCGTATGCACACACGTGCACGAGCTAAGTCAGTTCAGTCATGTCTGACTATGACCTTGTGGACTGTAGCTCTTCAGGCTCCTCTGTCCATGGGGTTCTCCAGGCAAGAACACTGGAGTGGGTTGCCATGCCCTCCTCCAGGGGGTCTTCCCGACGCAGGGATCCAGCCTGCGTTTCCTGGGTCTCCTGCATGGGCAGTCAGGTTCTTTATGTGGGAGCCACATGGGAAGCCCTGAGCACTGTGTTTGCTGTTGTTCACTCACTGAGTCCCGTTTGACTCTGCGGCCCCGTGGACTGCAGCACCTCAGGCTTCTCTGTTCTTCACCGTCTCCTGGAGCCTGCTGGCCCAAACTCATGTCCATCGAGTTGGTGGTGCTAGCCAACCATCTTGTTCTCTGCCGTCCCCTTTCCCTCCTGCCTTCAATCTTTCTCAGCATCAGGGAAAAATTAAATATATACCATATATCAGGTATGGAACATAACATGTACTATATATTATTTGTCAACATATTGTTACTATTCCACGTAAGCTTGAAAAGAATACATATCCTACTGTTGCTGGGTGAAGTGTTCTACTGATGTGAAGGTCAATTGGGTCAAGTTTGATAATAATGTTGTTTAGCTCATTTGTGTCTCTGATTTGGGTCTCTTATTTTAAGTCTAGCTCTGTCTACTTGTTGACAGAGGAGTGTGGAGGTCTCCAACAGTGAATGTGGATTTGTCTATTTATTCTCACAGTTCTATTAGCTTTTACTTTATGACCTTCAAATCTTTGTTAGGTGTAGTCACACTTAGAATTAATTTTTTATCATTATATAATATCTTTTTATCCTTGGTAATATTTCTTGTTCCAAGTCTATATTGCCTGATATTAATATAGCTACTCCAGATTTGTTTTAACATTTAAATAAAAGCTTTAAAAGCTGTTTTTACTTTAAACCTATATGTGTTTTTATTATCAAAGTAGATTTCTTGAAATAGTATATAGTTGTCTTTTTAAAGTAAATACAATTTAATAATCCCTGCCTTTTAGACCATTTACATTTAATGTAGTTATCAAAATAGTTACATGTACATCTATTATTTTTTGTTTGTTTATTTCTTCTATTTTTGTTCTTCTTTTTCCCTTTTCTTGCTATTTTTCTGGATTATTTTAGTGTTGATAATTAGATAGACAAATAGAAAGAAGTATAGCTATGTAGATAAATTAACATATACTTATATATCTTAGTAATATTATTTGTAGAGTAACATAATAATAGAATATTATTATTCTATTTGAGTGGACTAGATTTGTGCCATATTCTTCACATCATTCCTTCAGTGACAGAGTTTTCAAAGTGCTGCTTTTATAGAATCTATGACACTGCACTGTTTGATTGATTTGTAGGGCCGCTAGTGTGATTGAGAACTGAAGCTTTCACTTTGATTTGCTTTTCTATTTATCACTTAGCACATAAAGAACTTCCTAAAAATGGTCTTTGAATAAATTAATGAGCTTAAGATATTCAATAAAACATATAATAATAGCCAATTGTTTCATTTTATCAGTAGCAATTTCTTTTTTCCAATTACCTAAACAGCCCACACGTCAATTTTCTTTCTTTCCTTACAAGAAACGTTCTGTTTCCTCTTTCCTTAAACTGACGGTTGAGTTGTTCTCCGTCTCTGGCGCTGCTCCGATCAACCTACCAAGCATGCAGCTCCTGAGTTACGAAGTCTCCCAGCCTTGCCCCCCCCCCCCCCCCGCCCCAATATTTGCCCTTTCTAAGCTCAGGACCTCATATAAGTCTCAGAACTGCCTCCCATAGAGTGGACCTTCAGTAAACATTGCTTAATGAACAAAAGTAGAGCTAATTTTTTTCCCATCAGATTGAATTTTTGCTTTAATGCAATTTTTTCCCATTTTTGAGTCGATGAGGGGAAAAAAGGCAATATCCACAGGAACACAGTGGGGCATTGTGTCAGGTGGCACAGAGGAAGGGGGATGATGCCGCACCTGCCCAATAACAGACGTGCACTGCGACAGTAGAAGCCATCCCAAAGGTGCCAGGGATGCTTCAGCTGTTTTTAAAAATACAATGCATTTGTTGTTGCTGTTTCAATTGACTTTTAGGTTTGATACCATTGAAATAGACAGCTCTAAACCAGTGAGCACTCCAGGAAGTCAGTTTATGCTAAATTCAGATGCCAGGTCGGACGCTGCTGCTGCCTGTGCTTGCTTGACGCCCTTCAGTACCAAGTTCTTTGTCCACAGAGCTAAGGAGCAGGAGTGCTCGTGTTTCCCGCATTCTCTGTTGCCGTGAGCCTTGTAGCAGCAGTATCGCTCTGACTTCTAGCGCAGCAGGGAGAAGGGGTGCTGCTGGTGCTCACCTCCTGCACTTGAACGGCGAGGTCCACTTCGCCCGGCACTGCCGCACAGAAAGCCCTGTCCAGAGGTCGCCGCTGAGCCTGGGGGCGAGCACCAGCACCCTCGTCTCCCCGCTGTGTCAGGGCAGCATTAGCATTCCGTGATAAGTAGAGACGCTTCACTGGCATTTGGATCAGTGATCAGTGTAGTCAGCATTAAATGGTGCTTTTTCTTAAGCTGTGATCTTTTTTATCTGGAAGGTAGTGCAGACTGTGAGCGGTCCGTGAAGTGGGAGAAGGACAGTGTTTACCTGAATATATTAACAGAGCCAGGACAGGCTCCTGGGACGCACAAGGTCTGCTCCAGACAGGCCAGTGCACGAGCCCCGAAGCCCCCAGGTCACTTCCACCTTCAACTCATCTCTTCTTACCTGACTTGAGTCATCCTTCAGAGCTCAGGTCAAGCTCAGCCTCCACCAAGGAGTGTTCCTCAAAGTTGATAACAATTTACAGCCTGAAATATACGAAATGCTAACAGAGACTGACACCCAAGTAACATCAGAGATAACACCTTTGCGCACATTATCTATCCTCAAAATAGAATGATGCTTGCTCCCCCTTATTTAAGGTAAGGCAGCAGACACTCGGAGCAGCTGAAGGTCCAGTGAGAGCTCGGCCAAGGGTGAGTGCAGCCCCGCAGAGCTAGGGCTCCTTTGAGATTTCAAACCCCAGGCAGAGCCCTACTAACGTGCGACATGTGACAGGCCTGAACTCCATTTGCAGGCATGTTTGCTGATGTACTGAGCGAAAGAAAATGTGCTTTAATAGCAAAGAGCTCGGCTTGTATTTATTTCCCATTGTTCTGAGTCTTGAGCACATTCATACATCTTTAAACTTTTGGTACGTGTTCAAGGGGCTTCCCCAGTGGCTCTGCGGTAAATAATCCCTCTGCAACGCAGAAGACGCAGGTTCAAGCCCTGGATTGGGAAGATCCCCTGGGGGCAGAAATGGCAACTCACTCCAGTATTCTCACCTGGAGAATCCCATGGGCAGAGAGCCTGGTGGGCCATAGTCCATACGGTCGCAAAGAGTAAATGAGTGCGCACACATATCTTCAAGACTGAAACCCAGCAAGTGCCTCTTCCCTTCTTAGCAGGCTTGGGTTTGTGTTTGCACTGATAACCCAGGTATCCGTCCAGTCAGAGTGACCCTGGAGGGCTGGGAAGCTGACCGCAGGAGGTTTTGACGGATGCCACCTGCACCAGGAAACGATCCCTGCTTCTCTCTGCTGAGAGGACGTCTGCCAGATGGTCAAGTCCCAGCTGCTTATGTGATGGGGAGGAGACTGAGGCAGGAGTAAGGGGACCCTTGCAGTTCGTGCAGCTGGCTGGCTGCAGGGGAACACAGATTCTGACTCCAGAGTCCCTGCTCCCTGGTGTCTGGTGCTGCCTTCCATTCCTCCTCTCCCCCTGGGATGGGAACGTGTTTACACTCATCTGTAAGTGAAGCGGAGCACCTCCAGCCGTGCACCCAGGCCTCAAAGAGTGCAGCAGAGCATTCTGTGACCAGACAATGTAGCTCATACATCCACTTCAACCATTTCTTAGGATTAGCTGACAGTTTGTGTTTTCAAGAGACATAGAACTAAGTTTTCTCAGAATATGTTATTACCATTATGAGAAGATATTTGCTATTTACACGTTAGAAGTTATTTATCCAGGTTGTGTTAGTTTCAGGAGTACAGCAAAGTGCTTCAGTTACACACACACACATCATCCTTTTTCAAATTCTTTTCCCAATAAGGCAAGGCTGTTGCATAATACTGAGCCGAATTCCTCGTGCTATACAGTGGGCCCCAGCTGGTTATCTATTTTAAATATAGAACTGTGTACCTGTTAACATCACATTATGATTAGCACGACCCTGCTAATCAATTATACTCCAACATAAAACAAAAAGTTTAAAAAATTATTTATCCAAATTTGGGAAGTCTATTTGCCGTCTAAAGCCCACTTTGGGCCAGAAAATGGGGACTTTGGCAGATTAGCACATGATCACACTTGCCGCAAGTATTGACCTCACTTAAAAGATGAGGAAATGAAAACTCAGTGGCATTAGCTAGCTGCCTAACGTCCATTGTGGGTGTGGTCAGATCAGCTACAAGCCGGACTCTGGAGCCCCCGGCCCGGGGCTGTCCCGGTCAAGCCGTGGAACCGTCGGTGCGTTGCCTTCCTGGGCTGGGGCAGCTGCGGCGTTTTTGCAGTCGATAAACAAGGCCTGCCTCCCACCCCTTAGGAGCTGAATCTGGACAGAGTTACACAATGTCCTGCTGAGATGGAACCAGGGTGCAATGCCCCCATGGCATCTTGTTCCCTGAGCTTTGTTAAATCTTTTAATTAAAGCATGTTAACAAAGCCAAAGAAAAATAAATGGCCCTGCTTGCAAGGAAATTAAATGGAGGAACTAAACCCATTTATAATTATTGTATTTCAATTAGGCTATAACAGGGCTGGGTGAACAGAAAGATAAAAAGAAACAATACTGACATGTGTGTTTCATAAATATTTGCAAAATCCTGTTAGAAAGAGAGCAATACAAATAACACTTTAAAATAGTCCGGTCCCCGGCAGCGCCCTTTATGCTAATCACTGTATGAAATAATTTATCTGCCTTGTTCTCACCAAAATTCATCCTAACACGCTAACAAAGCTTTTTCCTACTCTTCAACCAATGCATGAAATTCCCTTGAAGGAAGACGCTATATCAATGCATGATAACATTTTAATTTACTATTTTAAAATGAAAATACAATTAAACTTTTGAAAGAGCTAGAATTAAATTTAAACCCTGTCTACTTTCATGCTCAAATAGCCAGTTTTCACTGGAACAAGAAAAATATAAATTGCCAGCTTCTATTTAATCCAAATTTCCCCCTACCATTTGAAAAATAATTGTATGCATACCTAATTTTCTGTTCTGACAAAAAAAAAAAAAAGAAAAGCACGAAAAGAATCGACTTTTCTTAGTCGCAGGTAAGCCGCAGCTCACCCCAGAGTGCTGGTGGGGGAGGTAGTGACAAAGTAGATCTGTGTCCCTCCTTAGGGCCCGCATCATGGAATATCCCCCACCCAAAAGATCCCTCCTCCAGGCTGGGGGCTGTGGCCAGGACTCAGGACTCAGTCCTAGATGAGCCACTTAGCTAGGTGCTCCTCCTCCACACCCTGGTTTTGATGTCTGCAAATTTTCAATCAAAAGTCATCACCTTCTAGTTTACAAGGTGAGATGGGATCCCGTCTTTGAGAGCTGAGTCCCAGGGCACAAGGTGGGCTGGGGGCATTATGACTGCTATCATTATCGACCAGGATCTTGGTTTTATTTGCTTTGTTCATAGAAAATAGACAGGAAGCTAGTCTTCTTAATGTACATTCACACCATCAGGGGAAGAGCAAGCTATTTGAAAACCACTATCAGCTCATGAGGAGGCGAGTAGAGACAAGCAGGATGAGCACTAGAAGAGGGCTTTGTAACAGAGGATGGAGCGCTTTTAAACTTGTCGCATCTAATAACAAAACAATCTGTGACAGACATAGACAGGGTACTAAAAAGCAAAGACATCACTTTGCCAACAAAGGTCCATCTAGTCAGGGCTATGGTTTTTCCAGTAGTCACATATGGATCTGAGAGTTGGACTATAAAGAAGGCTGAGCACCAAAGAATAGATGCTTTCAAACTGTGGTGCTGAAGACTCTTGAGAGTCCCTTGGCCTGCAAGGAGATCCAACCAGTCCATCCTAAAGGAAATCAGTCCTGAATATTCATCGGAAGGACCGATGCTGAAGCTGAAACTCCAATACTTTGGCCAACTGAAGTGAAGAACCAACTCATTGGAGCAGACCCTGATGCTGGGAAAGACTGAAGGCAGCAGGAGAAGGGGACGACACGGATGAGAGGGTTGGCTGGAATGACTGAGCCAACGGACAGAAACTTGGGCAAACCGTGGGAGGCAGTGAGGGAGAGAGGCCTGGTGTGCCACGGTCCGTGGGGTTGCAGAGTCAAGTGTGCCTTGGCAACTGGGCAACAGCAGTAATAACAAAATAAATGTGGGCACCGGATGGCCTGACTTTAGGATCCCCTTTGACCACTGTGTTGTGTAAAGTTTGTGCATCAGTTGGAAGTCGTGCACGTGCTTGGTCAGGGATGCTGAGAAGCATGTGTTGCTCTGATGTGATGAGAACGAGGCTTCGTCCTGCAGGGAGCATGAGGAGGGCGATGAGCTCAAATGCTCAGAGTCTCCAGCAGGCGTGGCGGAGGGGTGAGAGCTCTAGTGGTCAGCCGAGGAGCCAGCACTTTGAAAAGCAGTCTCAGCGTGGGCTCCACCATGGACAGCGTGCCTGGACCAGATCTCTAACCACATCCCCCAGCGCAGAATCAGGCAAGGCTCCCAGGGGGCCTGTCTGAGGGTCCCTTCTGTGCAGTGTCCCCTCCTGCCCCCGAGTAGCAGGGGGCCTGTGCTGCTATTTACTGCCCATCATTTTGACAGCAAGTGGCATGCCACTGTCTGGCTTTAAATTATGAATAAGTAAATAATTGGATTCCTCACTTAAAATTAGATGGCAATAAGATTGCTCTGTCACCCAGGGAACTGGGCCTAAAAGAGAGGAAAGAAATGAAAAACAGCAAAAGCAAAAAGGACTTCCATGTCCACGGTGGGCCCAGGGGTTCCATCTCACACACCTGCTCCTGTGGGGGGCCCTGGCTACCCCTCCCACCTAAGCTGACTCCGGGCGCTGGCACCCAGCCAGGGAGCTTGGGGTGTGTGTGTGTGTGTGTGTGTGTGTGTGTGCATGTGTATCTGCACATTGCAGGCTGTGTTTATGTGTGTGGGTATGCGTATGTGCACGTGTGTGCATGTACATGTCTCTGTGGGGTGTTGTGTCTATGTGTAGGTATGGCTGTGTGCATGTTGCCCAGTGTGTGTGCATGTGGGCGGGGTGTTTTACACATATGTATAGGTATGGGTATGTGTACGTTGCCATGCATGTTCCCTGGTATGTGTATGTTGCCCAGTATGTGTGCATATAACGTGTGTACACATGGGCAGGGTGTGTTACACATATGTATGGGTATGGGTGCATGTATGTTGCCTGGTGTGTGTATGCTGTATGGTGTGTGTGCATGCAATGTGTGTGTACACATCAGCAGGGAAGGTGTGTTACACATATGTATAGGTATAGGTGTGTATATGTTGCCTAGTGTATATATGTTGGACCACAGGCTCAGGAGCTGTCCTCTAGGGACACACTCAAGTGGGGACTATCCAGGGAGCAGGCAGCCATGAGCAGGCAGGGGAGGGGGACCAGAGAGGCAGGGCTGGTTCCCCAGCAGCCCCCTCCCCTGCCCCTGTCGTGGCCTCACGCTCACTCCCCAATTGCTTTAGCCCGGAGCGGTTGACATTTAGGCCAGCCAGATAATCGAGGAATAACATTTGCGTTACAGTTTAACGCGACCTCTGCCTCTGCGGCTCTTTTTAGATCAGCTTCTAAAGAAGAGAGGGGGAGGGCGTGGGGGTCTGCACAGCAAGCAGGAGGGGCGGGAGCCTGTTACTGCCGCCCAGGGTCACCTCAGCTTTTGCAGGGGTGGCGACTATTAAGAGGACAGAATTAGGAGCTGATAGAGGCGCCAGGCGGCTGGAGGTTAATGGATTGACTATTACCTGTGGGAGGCATGGGCGCAGCGGTGGGATGGGGCTGGCTCTGCCTTTCCTGAGAAGCCAGGGGGTCACCGAGTCCAGTGTGGAGGGCAAGCGGGTCTGCTGATCCAAGAGGAGCTACTTTTCATCTCTAAACCTTGTGTTGAGGAGACTTAGAAGGATTGTGTGAGGGAGAGAAAGCGGGTCTTGCCAATGACTGGTCTGGATCCTGACAGCTGATTTACGTGTAGGAGGCCAACTGGGGTGGTCAGTAGTCCTCTTGGCATAATCAGTAGTGGTGAGTGATCAGGGGGCAAATTTAAAACATTAATCCATAGATGGAAAAGGATTCTGAATGACAAAGAGGAGGAAGTGGGTTTTAGTAGGAGAAATTGAATGGAGCTCTAAGAGCACCAGAGACAGGCCACCCCTATGAGGACAATTTCCCTTGAAAAATCCCTCTAGCTATATAACTACGAATGATATGTACCCACAGGAGTACCTGAGCACCCTGTCCAGGGTGGGTCTGATCTGACACTTAAACAGCACGGCTGAGGGTCCAGCGTCCGTGCAGACCAGACCGGCAGGAAACTTTTACCACTTACCACCTGGACGAGCGCTGACTTCCCAGGATCCCCAGTATCTAAGAAGGACCCCTGTGGGTGTGAGGTGGCTGTGTCTGAACCATGGGGAAGTAGCACAAACCCTTAATCATCCATGAAATGGGAGAGCTTCCCCGGCGGTTCAGTCACAAAGAACCTGCCTGTCAAGGCAGGAGACACAGGAGATGTCTGTTCAGTCTCTGGGTCAGGAAGATCCCCTGGAGGAGGGCAGGGCAACCCACTCCAGCGTTCTTGCCTGGACAATCCCGTGGATAGGGGAGCCTGGTGGGCTACAGTCCATGGGGTCGCAGAGTCAGACACGACAGAAACGACTTAGCACGCACACATGCACAGCACAGGAAAAAACACCAGCAACGCAATCCGTGTGTGCGTGCAAGTCTCTTCCGTCATGTCCGACTCTGCGACCCCGTGGACTGTAACCCAGCAGGCTCCTCTGTCCATGGGATTCTCCAGGCAAGAGCACTGGAGCAGGTTGCCAGGCCCTCCTCAACACGAGCCATACTAAAACAAAACTACAGTTTTGGAAATTTCACAAAAAATGTCTGTTTTCATCCGGAGGACATTGAGCTGCAGTGCCCACGTGGAACATCGTTGCTGCTGCAAGCTTACGTTTGCAGACCTGGAAATTCCCAGCAGAGTCAAATAACCACAGATCAGATCAGCTGAGCTTCTTACCCAGAACCAAGCTCCACTCTTCAGGGAAATAAATCTCTAGGAAATGGAAGCCTTATCTGGGTGGGGACGCCTGCGTGGTTGTGACAGGGACAGTGTCGACCCCAAGAAAGTTATTTTTAAACGCTCTGAAGAACGCGCCTGCACTTTTGTTTCTGTTGGTTTCAGCTGCTTCACCTTTGATTCCCGCCATCTGCTAGGGGGATGTGAGGGCCATCAGGGTGAAATAGTGACAATCGGTAGCTCTCACTGGGGACTTGGGGTGAGCCTGTCATTGCTGAGTGCTTAACACATATCAATTCATAAAAAGCATATCAATCTTCGTAAGTGATTAGCAGACAAAGATCTGAACTAAATCAAAGAGAGAAAACCCTCCTCCTTAACCAGGCTGGTGTCAGAGAAGAGCCGGGATGGAGGGAGATGGCGGTCGGCACCTCTTAAGGGTTAAATCCATTTCCAGGCATCCCTTCTTTAAGACTGTGTCAATTCCTCGGAAGTCACACTGGTGAGGCTTAAAAGTTGTATCACAGCTCAAGTGCCACAGATGGCAAAGCAGACTCCACCCCTAAGCCTTTCTGACGCTGCTGACTCCTTGGTTACGGGGGCTGTGTGCCCACAAAGGTCGATTTGGCCAGCGGTTCCCCCAACGTGGTTATGTGTGACCGAAGGCGGTGGGGAGCCTCCAGGGCCGCCTGATCCCCAGAAGCTCAAAGGAAGTCTCCGAGGACGGGCCGGCGTTTGGCTGGCTCTAAACCTGCCCAATATCTCTGAAAGGGTGACCTGCTGACACCGGGCAGGCGCTGCTCCTCCTTTAATTAAGAGAGAAAGGGTTTCAGTGGAGAGTGGGCTCTGGGCTCCTTTGTAATTTTTGCTGACCAATCCAATTATGTGGATAATTGCAAACGCGTTTCAAAAAGAAGGGGGAATCAGTCCCAGCATAAATCAAGATTCAGTCAAGGGGGCTGCCGGTCAGAAGAAAAAAAAAATGTGTGCAGGAGGAGAATTAGAAGCAACAGCCCCGTCGTCTCAATGGGAGAAGCGCAGTGAGAATGGCGTCCGTGGTTAATTCCTGCCCCCGGGTCGGGCGCTGGCTCACCGCTGCGGCCGCTTGGTGGAAGGTGCGGGCGCCTTTCTGTAAACTGGCTTGACGTCCTCTTGAGTCCATACCACACAGGGACGACGGCCATCACGGACAGAGGTGAATTTGAAAAGACTTTGTTTGGTTTTTAGTTCAACAATCCGCATGGCCTGTATCTTTCTGCAGACATTTATTTCAAGGTACTTAAAAACTGACTTTTATGAGATAATTTAGGCGGTGATTATTTTTGTTGAGAAATGTGTCCTTTTATCCCTCTCATTCATCCTGGGCTAAGGTATTTCTGTTTGTCAGAATGCCACCGTTTCTGATAAATGACTGCAGACAGACTGCTACACTTTATTAAAAAGTAATAACAATTTTTGTACGCACCCTTCACATTGTAGGGGGGCCATGAATCAAAGGACACTGCTGTCTGGGCCTGATAAATGCGCCGTTTACCAGCTGAGGAGTTATTTAGGACTGGCTATTAATTTAAATCACATTTATCTTCCGCGGATGGGGGAGGCAGCTGTGATAGAGCGTCCAGTGACCAATGGTGCGGCTAAGTGCACATTATTTATTACCTCTGCCTCTACCCGGCTGTGCAATATGTTAAAAAAAAAAAACCAGTGCCAATTACCGCGGTTAATCTCGTCAGGGAAATAACAAATTTCTTCCCAACACAAGGCAATTTTTATGCTTCCACTTTTTCTCCTCCAGACAGACTTGCTTCTAATTCTCCATCATTAAACCCAAAGCTCTCGCTCCCCTGAGTGCTCATGGGAAATTCCTATGTGTCTCGGTTTCACCTTTGTTTGGAGAACAGTGCATTTTTTATGCATTATTCGAAGGCAAGTGTGTTCTTTTGAGGCCTTAATGAGTATTTGTGGATAACACGGAGAGGTGGTGTGTACCGCGAGTCAGACTGGCCATATTTTACTATTAAATGTTTCCTCATTAATAACAGTGCCTCTTGCGTGGCTTCTCAATTCACCAAGTTCTTATTATGCAGAATAACAATGGGAAAGAACCCATCATAAGCATATTTTTGCCAATTAACTTCCATTTGATGGATCCATGGAAGAATAAAATAGTTCTAATAAAATGAATCTTGGACACAAAATAAATCCAAACATGAGCAGCTCCACTCTCTGGCAGAGCCTCAGGCACGGTGGGCGCCTCTGCCGGGGCGTCTCAGGCACGCTATGCACAGATGACGTGGTCCTCGGGCTTTGGGTCCTGCCACGCAGCATCGCTGTCCCCTCCGACTTCCAGACCCTACACTCACAGCTACACGCTGGCCAGTCTGCAGTCCAGCAGACGCTCCCGAAGTGGACAGCATAAACGCGCGTTAAACAGAAGCAAAGCTCAGAATCCCGAGAGCGTACCTATGTGGACAGCACAGGCATGTGCATGTGTTCACACTGCTGTACGTGTAAATAGAATGGTTGTAAAACCATGACTGCATTGAGTTTCCTGGGTGTTTCCTTCGCAGACACTGTACCTGAGCCATTTCCAGGGGGAGAGGCGGACACGGGGACAACAGAACACAGGATTGAAGGAATCCGCCCTCATGACCCAGTGTCTTCAGACAAGCTGGCGCCCTTGCCCCTCTGATGGCTGCTTTGACAGGTGGTGGGTGGCTGGTTCCTGGGAGACGGTTAAAAAAAAAAAGCGGTTTGGAAGAACCCTGACGAGCCCCATCCCAGGGCACAAAACGAGTCCAGTGCAGCCTTTCTGGGGGGTCCAGGCACTGCACAGCTGCAGCATCCCTTTTATACTGCATGAGGTCACAGACTCAGAACAGCCCCTCCTGGGCCATGGTGACTGTGGTCCCCAGAATAAATCCAACAGTTTGTAAAGTCAAGGTTTTGTGTAGAATGTGGAATAGCACAGGAGAAAACTGTGTGTGTATCTTTATATATACACGAGTGTATATGCACACATGTATTCATATATACATTTATGCATTGGTATGCATGTTATACATAAGCCTTTCTCAGTGATCAATGGAAAGAAACAGAAAAACAGTAGAATGGGAAAGACTAGAAATCTCTTCAAGAAAATCAGAGACGCCAAGGGAACATTTCATTCAAAGATGGGTGCAATAAAGGACAGAAATGGTATGGACTTGCTAACAGAGGCAGAAGATATTAAGAAGAGGTGGCAAGAATACACAGAAGAACTGTACAAAATGACCTTCATGACCCAGATAACCATGATGGTGTGATCACTCACATAGAGCCAGGCATCCTGGAATGCGAATACCACAAACAAACCTGGTGGAGGTTATGGAATTCCAGTTACGCTATTTCAAATCCTAAAAGGTGATGCTGTGAAAGTGCTGCACTCAATGTGCCAGCAAATTTGGAAAACTCAGCAGTGGCCACAGGACTGGAAAAGGTCAGTTTTCATTCCAAACCCAGCATTCCAAACCCAAAGAAAGGCAATGCCAAAGAATGTTCAAACTACCGCACAATTGCACTCATCTCACACGCTAGTAAAGTAATGCTCAAAATTCTCCAAGCCAGACTTCAGCAATATGTGAACCATGAACTTCCAGATGTTCAAGCTGGATTTAAAAAAGGCAGAGGAACTAAAGATCAAATTGCCAACATCCACTGGATCATCAAAAAAGCAAGAGAGTTCCAGAAAAACATCTACTTCTCCTTTACTGACTATGCCAAAGCCTTTGACTGTGTGGATCACAACAAACTGTGGAAAATTCTTAAAAGAAGGGAATATCAGACCACCTGACCTGCCTCCTGAGAAATCTGTATGCAGGTCAGGAAGCAACAGTTAGAACTGGACATGAACAACAGACTGGTTCCAAATAGGAAAAGGAGTACGTCAAGGCTGTATATTGTCACCTTGCTTATTTAACTTACATGCAAAGTACATCATGAGGAATGCCAGGCTGGAAGAAGCACAAGGTGGAATCAAGACTGCCGGGAGAAATATCAGTAATCTCAGATATGCAGATGACACCACCTTTATGGCAGAAAGTGAAGAGGAACTAAAAAGCCTCTTGATGAAAGTGAAAGTGGAGAGTGAAAAAGTTGGCTTAAAGCTCAACATTCAGAAAATGAAGATCATGGCATCTGGTCCCATCACTTCATGGCAAATAGATGGGGAAACAATGGAAACAGTGACAGACTTTATTTTTGGGGGCTCCAAAATCACTGCAGATGGTGATTGCAGCCATGAGATTAAAAACCGCTTGCTCCTTGGAAGAAAAACTATGACCAACCTAGACAGCATACTAAAAAGCAGAGACATTACTTTGCCAACAAAGGTCCACTTAGTCAAGCCTATGGTTTTTCCAGTAGTCATGTATCGAACTTGGACTATAAAAAAAGCTGAGTACCAAAGAATGGATGCTTTGAAATTGTGGTGCTGGAGAAGACTTTTGGGAGGCCCTTGGACTGCAAGGAGATCCAACCAGTCCATCCTAAAGGAAATCAGTCCTGAATATTCATTGGAAGGAATGATGCTAAAGCTGAAACTCTGATACTTTGGCCACCTGATGTGAAGAACTGACTCATGAGAGAAGACCCTGATGCTGGGAAAGATTGAAGGCAGGAGGAGAAGGGGATGACAGAGGATGAGATGGTTGGATAGTATCACTAACTCAATGGACATGAGTTTGAGTAAACTCCAGGAGTTGGTGATGGACAGGGAGGCCTGGTATGCTGCAGTCCATGGGTCACAAAGAGTCGGACAAGACTGAGTGACTGAACTGAACTGATGTACATTATACGATGAACTTATTTATATGTACATCATATACACATTTATAGATTTATTCATATGTGGATATTTGTATATATACATGCAGCTATACGTGTGTCCTAAGTCGCTCAGTCGTGTCCAACTCCTTGCAACCCCATGGACTGTAGCCCACCAGACTCCTCTGTCCATGGGATTCTCCAGAGAAGAGTAATGGAGTGGGTTGCCATGCCCTCCTCGTATATATACACACATAGGTAGGCGTACATACATACATTAACTATAGTTATTAGATAGGTTAAATAAATATAACATTTAAAGCGGGGGTGAGCCAGAATTAGGTGGGACTTTGACGCTCCCCTTCAGGAAGCACTTCCAAGGGCCAGGGAGGGGGGCCACAACCCACCTCTGCCCTCCACCCTCCACCTCGAGAAGTTTTTCCCTCCACCCCGCTCTTTGTGAGCCCAGCAGGAATATCCGTTACCAGCCGATGTTTCCGCTCCTCTGCCACATGCACCCTCCACAGGATACTCAAGCCCCACTTCTGCACACATCCACGCTCTCTTCAGACTGCTCTTCTCTGTCCTTTTGCGTTTCTGTCCCTGAGTCCAGTCCAGAACTGGCCCTGCAGTTGTGGCAGGTAGGAGAGGTGGCTTTGTGACATCTTCTCCTGGGTGCCCGGATCCCACCCAAGGGTCCTTGGGGAGCTGGGCCCTCCCTGATCCATCCTTGCAAAGGATCAGTGCTCACGCCAGGGTCCTGGCAGAGGCAGGGGTCTGCAAGCTCCCCGCTCTCCTCAGGAAGCTGCCGGCGGGGCCCCTCGCTCTTGCTGGGCGTGGCCAAGCAAGCATGTGCAGCACCCTAGTCTCTCCAAGTGCGAACTGCTGCCGGGAACGCGAGGCCAATCAAGCTGAAAGATGAGCAAAGCAGGTGGGAAGCACCCCGTTTGGGCTTGGAATGTCCGGAAGCCCAGAGAGGTTTCCTCATTCCTTTCCAAGACAACAGTGGTTTTTAAATCCTGAGTGTCAAGAGCTCCAGAAAACACACTGTTTCATCAATATCCAGTCACTCAAGCCAGAAGTTTCGAAGGCAATATTAGCTATTTACTTTCCTTTAACAGAACTCCGTTCTGTCCACTCAGCTTCAGAAGCATCTCTCAAAAAGTGTCTTCCCCTCTGTTCCCAGCACCAAGGTCTAGTTTCTGCTTTTATCAGCTAAGCCATTGAAATTGAGGCATTCATCTTGAGTTATGTAACTCACCTAAGATTACAATAAAATCCAGTGCAAAGAGTGAAAAACTCAATTTAATATGTATGTGTATGTATATATATATAGTAAATGCCTAGAGATAGATGTGTATACATTAGTTTTTTTTAAATAAAGCTTTGTTCCACCTCAAAGATGTATTTAACACTATAGTTAAAGAGCTTCATTTTTGTGTGATTTTGAATCAAATCTTCTGCTGAAACAGTAGAAATACTTCAGAAGGGTCTCCGTTTGACTTGGACAGCCCCCGGTCCCCTGTGAGGACACAGAGGAGGAAAGGCAGGTGACATCATGGAAACACGTAGGAGAAGAACGTTAGCGGTCGTGTCCGGGGCAGCAGGGAGTCACTGTGTTCAAAGAGCATCTGGAAAGAATAGACTGAAGACTTGAAGAAATACAAGCAAAGGGACAAAATCTTATTACAAAATAGAGCAAATATAGAGTTCAAGGTTGCAAAACCTGTGCCTTTTAGACCAGTTAATAACTCTTGAACATAGTAAATAAAAAAAGCAAAGTTCAGTTAGGTCTTTCCAGATACTGGCGTCAAACACTGAAGATTCAAGCCTTCAGAAGCAGTGAGCAAGACCTGTGAACTCGGCATGCTGCTTCTGAGCTGGGAGACCTTGAACAAGAGAGTTACGTCTTCTTGCTGACCTGGGTCCTCACATAGTGGGGCAGACTTTTACTTTTCTACTTTGAGAGTGAGGAACACAGGGAACTGTAGTGCCCAGTGTATAGCAAGAACTCAAGCAATTGAAGCTATTTGTATCACCATCATCACCACCACCACCATCACCACCACCATAAGCACCATCATGACCTTCATCACCACCACCAGCGCCATCATTGTCCTTTATGTGCCACAAACAGAGACAAACCAGAGCTCTGAGAACTAAAAGAGGCCTAAGGGTCACAAAATTCAGCCCTGGGGGAATCGATGGATGTGGCCCAGAAAAAGGCCGGTGCTGCGGCCTCCGTGTCCCTGTGTCCAAGTGCGCTGTGAGCGGCGTGGTCTCTCGGGTGCTGTGATGAGAAGGTGAGCGTGTTCCGTGTGCTCCATGAGACAGTGCCCTCCGGGTCGCTCGCCTTCTTAGCCTGTTCACCACTTGTGCCTCAGCTGCTCAGCCCCAGGCCCAGTGCTGACAGCCCCGCAGCCCGAAGGAGGGCGGACGGGGGACATGGCCCGTGTCCCTGTTGCTCTGCATTCCCGCATCTTCCTCAGATCTGCTGCGGCTTGGAGGCTGGGCTACACACCACGAGGCAGAAGATGCTGCAGCTGCTTGGACACAGACACCCAGAAAATCAAACATCAGAAGCAAACAGGATATCCGGCCACCAGGAGAGCTCTGTAAGACTCTCACAGAGCTTCTTTTCACTTTTTCTGCATTTTCCTGAACTCAAAGTGTTTTTTTTTTTTTTAAAGTCAAATTATATGTATTTCAAAAAATAGGCTCTTTTCCAACCTCATAATCATAATTTACTTTACATTTTCTTACAGCCTTCAGTTAAGTGTTGGCTCAAGTTTGTACAGCTTTCCTCGTAGCTCAGTCAGTAAGGAATCTGCCTGCAGTACAGGAGACCTGGGTTTGATTCCTGGGTCAGGAAGATCCCCCAGAGAAGGAAATGGCAACCCACTCCAGTACTCTTGCCTGGAGAATCCCATGAACAGAGGAGCCTGCCGGTCTTCACTTGACGGGGTCACACAGAGTTGGACACGGCCGAGCAACGATACCACCAAGTTTGTAGAGCTAACCCATTTTGTACACCTGTGACTCCAGGATGGAAATCGCTGCTACGACAAAAACAAAGACAAAAGTAAGATAGAGACCATACACGTGTGATACTTTCCCGGTCTATGGTCTAGTCCAAGGCCAGATTGCCAGGTTTTTAGCCCCTGAAATATTCATTAGGGTGAACCCACTGTTAGTTTTCAGGAATTTCTTTCAAGTAACCTTTTAATTTTGCCAACTCCAAAGAAGCTGAGACTTTTCTTCTTTCAAAGAAGTACATCTTCTATGGGATTTTTGCTTTGGTGTTAAAATGATTTCCATGTTCTCTTTAGTGACTCTTAAGTTATTTGGAGGTGGCAGAAGAGGTGAAAATATGAGAAGCCAGCCTCCTGTCTGTGAAGTACTGAGTCACGCCAAGACACAGCGGAACCTTGGACATGTTACAGTAAGTGGAAACAGCCAAACACGGAGGACAAGCCTGCCATCACTCCACTTACTCTGAGCACCTAGATTAGGAAATTCATGGGCGCGGAAGCACAACAGAGCCGTCATGGGTGGGGAGGAGATGGGTTGCTGTTACTTCATGGGTACCAAGCTGTTGTTCAGGATGTAAAAAGTCCTGGGAACAGTGATGCTGGTTACACATCTTGAATGTATTTACGGTCACTGAATTGCATACTTTGTAGTGGCTAAATGGGTCGATTTCATCTTATGTGAATTTTACTACCATAAAAATAAATTAAAAGTCAACTCTCCTGCAAATCAAACAAACATACTAAAAGTAAAACGAACCAGAAGCCGCGTGGTTCAGGAGCAGCCCGTGGAGGCTGGTCCCTGGGCTCAGAGCTGGAACGCTGGGAGGATGGGTTAGGGGGTGCAGGGCCCCCGCCAAGCCTTGCACGCCGTTAAACCCTTCCTCACAAGATGCTTCATTATTTATGAGCCCAGCAATCTGGCAGGTCACATGCGATCAGCAGTGGAATTCAATACGAAAAGGTCACCGCCACGAACGTCGGGCTGCAAGAGTGTTCAAGCAAATACAAACACATCTTTTTAATTTTGGCTGAATTGATTAGATAACAATCAGAGGTGTCACAGGTCAGGAGGCGGGAGCCAGCAGGTCAGCAGAGCGAAAGGCAGCTGGCCCAGGGCCCCCGGCCCCTCAGTGCCCTGGCTCTTGTCTCTGTAAATGAAGAAATGCCCACCCCAGACCCCACAGCTCTGAAGAAAGCCGTACACAGGGCTGAGGACATTCTGGAGTCGAGGCAGGGTAGAATGAGCCTCTCTTTGCCGTCAAGTGCAGAATGGCTCTCCAGCGTCCTAAAGGTGAGAACTGACCCCTGTCCTTGAGACCTGCCCGGGGACTTGCACGGGGGCAGACATCCATCCAGCGTCATTCTTAAAACAAAAGCTTCAAGAAAACTTTGCACAGGGTCTTCCCTGGTGGTCCAGAGCTTGAGAATCTGCTTTTGCAACACAGAGGATGCAGGTTCAATCTGGTAGCAGAGCTAGGATCCCGCATGCCACAGGGCGACTGAGCCAGCCCGCTGCGCATGCCGCAGGGTGACAGAGCCGGCCCGCTGCAACCAGAGAGCCTGTGCACTGCAACCAAAGAGCCCACGTGATGCTCCAAAGACAGGTGAGCCACGACTAAGGCCCGACGCCGCCAAGTCAATAAATGAATGAAGGAAGGGTTAGCACTGGCCCTGCTGATTACTGGGCGGTCCTCTTTCCGGGGTTGATGAGGAGGGCAGAGGCCAGCTTCAGACACCTGGGAACAGATGCGCTCCCGTCTCCCTGCGGGTCCAGCTACCTCCCTCTGGCCCCTCCGCCCCTCTTCCTTCCCCCACCTGCAGCTCCACACCTGGGCTTTCTCAGAGGAGCCTGCCTGGCTGCTCCTGGGGGCCTGCCCGTCCCCACCCTCCTGTCCTTGTCGGGAGCAGGACAGCTCCTCAAATTTGTCCTGAGGGAGCCTGAGGCTGGTGAGACACTTGTGCTCAGGAGCAAAGGCTTTAAAAAGAACGTTCTTCCTGTCCCTCTGCAGAAATGCATAAATATATGAGCTTTACATCGTTTTTAGTTTTTTTTAATCTTCTTGGAGTGTAGTTGGCGTCCAGTGTTGTATTCCAGGTGCAGAGCACAGTGGCTCAGCTCTGCATATACACACGCCCATTCTTTTTTAGGTTCCTGCCTATACAGGTGATCACAGAATATCGAGGAGAGCAGCTTGGGCTGTACCGTAGGTCCTTGTGGGTCATCTGTTCTATATATAGTGTTGGTGTGCATGTTACTCCCACACTCCTAATATACCCCTCCCCCGTGGTTCCCCTTTGGTAAACATAATTTTGTTTTCAATGAGTTAAATTGTCTAAGTGCTGGACTCTCTCTTTGGCATCCAAAGGGCCTCTGTGTCCACGGGGCAAAGTGCTCTGCGAGGGCTCATGTCAGCAGAGCTGGTCCTAAGCAAGATTAATGACCCGTCTCCCTCCCCGTCAGGGCCCGGCCAGCTATCGGCCCCGCTGGACACCCCGCCAGCCCTGAGACACGGGAGGGCTGCGTCGGAGGCCCGCGCGCCTGCTGCGGCTTCTCTCTTCTGTTTGGCATTGTCAACGTGTGTGCTTGCAAATAAACATTTATTTATCAAAATCTGTGTCTGGGGCATTTCATTTCACTCTGCTGGGTCTCCATCTTTTCATCTCCAAGTAGATAGAGTCGGTCATACCACAGCTAGCTAGGCTCTGATACGCAGAAGCAACACACAGAAATTAAAAGATCAAATCAGTGAGTTTCATGTGTCTCCATGCCATTTAATAAGATGTACTCTCTCATTATGATTATAAAAATAACAATTTATTCCATAAAATGTAAATTATTACAGACACACAATTTTACATATTTTATAAATATATTATTAAATGTAGTCACAATGCAGATGTATAAATATATAATACACATTATATAAAATATATAAAGATTATATATATATCTTCTTAGATTGTAAGTAGAAGATATATATATATAATCTTTATATATTAGATTGTAAGTCGGGGAAGGCAATGGCACCCCACCCCAGTACTCTTGCCTGGAAAATCCCATGGACGGAGGACCCTGGTGGGCCGCAGTCCATGGGGTCGCTAAGAGTCGGATACAACTGAGCGACTTCACTTTCCCTTTTCACTTTTATGCATTGGAGAAGGAAATGGAAACCCACTCCAGTGTTCTTGCCTGGAGAGTCCCGGGGACGGGGGAGCCTGGTGGGCTGCCATCTATGGGGTCGCACAGAGTCGGACACAACTGAGGTGACTTAGCAGTAGCAGTAGATTGTAAGTACTGAGTCACAGAATTATAAGTAACTTGTATTTCATTGTCTTCACTTCTCCATAGTTTCTCAAACTTTATAGAATAGCTTCCCTGGCGGCTCAGTGGTGAAGAATGTGCCTGCAATGCAGGAGCCATGGAGAATGTGGGTTTGATCCCTGGGTTGGGAGGATCCCCTGGAGGAGGAAATGGCAGCCCACTCCAGTGTTCTTGCCTGGAGAGTCCCATGGTCAGGGAATCCTGGTGCCTACAGTCCACAGGGCTGCTGAGTTGGACGCGACTGGGGGACTGAGCACCCACATGGTATACTTAGTATGTTTTGGTTGGTACATGTTGTTGTTCAGTTACTAAGTCGTGTCTGACTCTGTGACCCCATGGACTGCAGCACACCAGGCTTCCCTGTCCTTCACTATCTCCCGGAGCTTGCCCAAACTCGTGTCCACTGAGTTGGTGATGCCATCCAACCATCTCATCCTCTGTCATCCCCTTATCTTCCTGCCCAATCTTTCCCAGCATCAGAGTCTTTTCCACTGAGTTGGCTCTCTGCATCAGGTGGTCAAAGGATTGGAGCTTTGCCTTCAGCATCAGTCCTTCCAATGAGTATTCAGGGTTGATTTCCTTTAGGATGGACTGGTTTGATCCCCTTGCCATCCAAGGGACTTTGAAGTCTCCTCCAGAACCACACTGAAAGCATCAGTTCTTTGGCTCTCAGCCTTCCTTATGGCCCAGCTCTTATACCTATACACGATCACTGGAAAAACCACCGCTCTGACTATAGCTGGTATCCATAATGATGCCAGTTGCTGCCCTCTCGCATATAAAGAGGAACTCTGGAGTGGCTCCGTGAAAGCACAGTGCTCTCCACTCTCAGGGACCATAGACCATTTCCAGTTCCTGCTTCCAGGGAGCTTCTAATCTAGGGAGTCAGGGAGCACTTGCAAATCCCGAACAAATACACGCGGGAGAGTCCTGCCTTCAGGAGCGTTCACGATAATAGAAAATCGATACTACAAGTAAATGGACGCTTTATCAGCAACGGCCCTTACAGGCACTAGTCGTGATCACTTTGGAGAAAAGGCCTAACTGCTCACCCTTCCTTTGTTAATGTATTCTTTGGCTGCGTCGGGCCTTAGTTGTGGCTCGTCTGTCCTCAGAGCATCGTGTGGGCTCTTCCGTTGCAGTGCACAGGCCCTCTCGTCGCAGCGAGCCGGCTCAGTCGCCCTGCGGCTCGCGGGATCTTAGTTCTGCTACCAGGGATAAAACCAGCATCCCCTGCATTGCCAAAGCGGGTTCCTGAGCACTGGACCAGCAGGGAAGCCCCTGTGCGAATTTCCCTGGACTTCTACGCTGTGGACATTGGTGTACGTGCTTTCTATGCGTTATTGCCTTTCCTCTCACAGCAGCACTGGAGTCCAGCCTTGCTGGCCTTTTACAGACCCTGGAGCAGAGAAAGTGCAGACGTGGCGTCTGCTGGAAGTCACACAGCGCTGCTGGGTGGGGTCAGCGTCTGGAGGGAGAGAGTGAGGGGGTGGAGTCCGCTCGGGCAAAGGGGCTGGGGTCAGCCGGTGCTGACATTCCCAACAGGCTGATTGGATTGAACAGAAACAAAGAGGTGTCTTTTTTTTTAGATTCCACGAATAAGTGATATTGTATGGTAATTTTCTCTGTCTTACTTCATTTAGTATGGTCATGTCTAGGCACATCCATGTTGCTACAAATAGCATTATTTCATTCTTTTTATGACTGATTAGAATTCCGTTCTGTGTGCATCCCACATCTTCTTATCCATCCCTCTGTCGATACAAGTGAAGTTACTTACAAGGCAGAAATATACTTATGGACAGCAAGCTCAAGTTTACCAAAGGGAAAAGGGATAAATTAGCCATTTGAGATTAACACACACACCACTGCATAATAAACCGATAACCAGCAAGGACCTGCTGTTTAGCACAGGGAACCTGGCTCAGTGTTTCGTGATAACTTATCAGGGAAAAGAATCCGAAAAAGAACTTTGCTGTGCACCTGAAATTAACTTAACGCTGTAAACCAGCCGACCCCCAATACAAGGGGGCGGCAAGCGCAGAGGCTTCGGGCAGCTGTGAGCACGCACGTGTGGTCACTGAGGATGGCTCCAGCAGAGAGCATGACGAAGGGGCTGGGCGGCCCCTGGATCCACAGAAGCTGGTCCTGAAGTCCTTCTCCACACACGGAGGATGGCAATGACTCCACAATCAAGGGGGTTCAATCACAGGGTGGAGGGGGTGTCCACACCTCGTCAGCTTTCAACAAACAGTGCCCGCTGTTCCTACAGGATGTGAATCTCAGCACATCATCAGACAGAATCAAGGATGGGTCCAGTGGATCCGTGCCAGCCTGGAAAGGGACACCTAGTGATGCCCTAGGATTCTGTCTTTATCCAACAGGTAGATCAGTGTCTTTGACAAGGGAGCAAGTACCACCCCACGCAGACAGGTGGCAGACTGCCGAAAGGTGGTTATCAAGAGCAAAGTTCTGATCCGTTCACGAAAGGCTGGGTCAGGTGTGGAAATCAATTATATAGATGTAAAAGGCTTCCCTTGTGGCTCAACTGGTAAAGAATCTGCCTGCAATACCAGAGACCTGGGTTCAGTCCCTGGGTTGAGAAGATCCCCTTGGGAAGGAAAAGACCACCCACTCCAGTGTTCTGGCCTGGAGAATTCCGTGGACTGTATAGTCCATGGGGTCGCAGAAGCTGGACACGACTGAGTGACTTTCACTTTCAAAGAATCGTAAGGGCTTGCCGGTGGCTCAGTGGTAAAGAACTCACCTGCCAACGCACGACACAGGAGACACAGGGCCTACCCCTGGGTCGGCAGGATTCCCTGGGGAAGTAAATGGCGGCCCACTCCTGTATCCTTGCCTGGAGAATCCCACGGACGGAAGAGCCTGGTGGGCTATAATCCATGGCGTCACAAAGAGTCGGACACGACTGAGCAGCTGAGCATGCATGCAAAGGATCACAAAGTCCTTATGGGAAAATTCACACACATGGGCGAATGCACACGCACCAACACACGCAGCGTGCAGACGCTGTAAGCTGGGAGGAGGAGAGACCAGAGTGGAGGGCACGAGGGGAGCGTCTCACTGTATCTCCCGAGTTGGTCCAGGGGCCGCTGAAGCTGGAAGAAGACGCAGCTCATTCAGCAGGTGCCTTGAAACACGTAAGGTGCTGCTCTTTGTAACCCTTGGCGCACACGTCAAATGGAAGAGCAGCACAGTCCCTTGCTTCCAGAAGTCCATGCTGTGCGCAGGGCCCTGCGAAGTCAAGTCAGAAGAAGGAAAGGGTGGGTAAGAAGGGAGGCCACGTGCTCACACCCTGGAAGCTCCTCCCTTTAAAGGAAATAGGAGTTTTGGTGACAGAGAAAGCAAAGGGGTTGCGGGGTGTATTTAGCTGTTGACCCACGTGAGGCATCTGAGCAGAAAGTTTGGGGCATGTTGCAGATAAAGGGCGGGGAGTTAGCAGAGAGGGTGGGAGTCACGCCATGGGACCAAGGATATTAGTCTTCAAAGGATCATTTCCAAGCAGGATGATCACGTGTGTAATGCAGAGGGAGGCCAGACCGAGAACCCCGAGAGGAGTGACCAGAAGGGATGAGGGGCCCAAGGCTGAGCAGTGCCCAGGAATGCAGGGACCCAAGCAGACTCCGCCTCAGAGGGAGGAAGGAGTCGGCTCCAGGTGGAGATTCTCACTGCAACCATCGTCAGGACAACACAGAACCCAGATCCCGACAGGACGGGGGACCCGGGGCTGCGATGACCCGTGTGGGGTGAGGACAAAAGTGGTGGAGGGAGGTGACACTGAGCCACGGAAATCAAGATGCTGATGAAGACTCGGTGTTCTCGACCATCATGGTGAGAAGCTCGCCGTGAGAGGAGGGGGAAGCTGGAGGGAGGCAGGGGTAGCAGAGACATGCGGGACTTGAGGGGAGAAGATGCCCAGGACAGGGCCAGGTGCGGGGAGACCTGGCTTCCAGCCTCTGGCAGAGGAATCCGGAGGGCGTCCTGCTCAGGGAGGGGAGGGATGAGGATGCTGCCCGAGGGAAGGATGGGCAGGGATCCAGGAAGGTGCGGGGGACCACCGGAGTGACACAGCAGAGACCCGTTTTCCTGATAAAGAACACACCCTGAAGGGCTGGGCAGGGGGCGTCTGATGAGAGTGGCAGAGATTTGGGAGATTTTGGGGGGGATGTGAAGGAAAAAGGCAAGGGCATCCCAGGACAGCTGCCTGCATCCACGGCCATCAGAGATCCGTTGGTGGGGGGGTCAGGAATCTTCCAGGGTGTCTCCAGAGCACCCTTGGGCCCCCAGGGGCACAGTACCTGCAAAGAACAATGCCATGCACTTCTGGGTGTCTGCAGAGTGGACGGGGGCATGCTCAGAACACCAGAATTCAAGGTCAAGTTTCTATGGAATTGACCAACCCCAAAGGTTGATCCCAGCTTGTGACAGAGCCCAGCAGAGCCCAGAGTAGGTGGTGGATTGGGCACAGTGCTGGCACCGTGCAGAAACATCAAGTTATCAGAACAGGACAGACAACTGCCTCTTGTTTTTGTATTTATAAATTAAAAAAAAAAATCCAAGTCTTTGGGGAAGTGCTACTTAGTAGATGGCACAATGGTGAACCGGCTATTTCAAGTGAGATGGGAAAGTCCAGTAGCATTTCAAGGGAACGAGATGAAGGAAAACTTGCGTTCGCTTAGTACTCGCACCTAAGCAGACATTTAATAGCTGTAATCCTGTCTGAACCTAAAGATTGCTCTGTGGAGAAAGCATCATCGACTCCAGACTGCGTGGTGCAGAGATGAGCACGTGAGAGGCTGAGCTGGTCTCCCCTCTGCCAAGGTCACAGGGAGGCAGAGACTTGAACCCAGGCTGGCTCCGTCCGCAGCCTGTTCTTTGAACAAGGCTGCTTAGAGGTCTGGCTGCCCAGAGAGGAGACCATATGCCCAGGGCAGCATCTCTGCTCCGGGTGTGGGCTCGGGGACGGAAGGGGGTCTTGAGTGAGGCTGGGGGAGCTCGCACAGAACTCGGGGCTGGAGCCGGATGGGTCTGAGTGCAATCGAACCATGTGGACCCTCAAGGAAGGAAGATATGAACTCCATATAGCTTCTCTCATAAGCGAAATTACTCCCCAACAACAACTTACCCAATAAAACTCAATAAAACAAAATTGAACCCCTAATAAAACATCCAGGAGACAGAGGGAACTACAGGATGCTTGGTTTACGAAGCTCCAGCTTCCCTGAGAGTCATGCCTCTGATGTTTTAAGGTGTAAAGTGCTATAGGGTTCTATGTGAACCCAGAGCCCCACAGCTTACATAATAACCCTGGCGGGGTTGACACTGGAGGTGACACCCAGGTGTTCCTTGAGGGTAGGTGGATGCAGAGCTGGTCTCCCCAGCTGCTGGGAAGAGGTCAGCAGGTGGGTCTCAGTGGCTGGCCGTCTGCAGGATCCCCGCAGGGCAGGACACTGTCCCCCGAAGTCACACACCCTTCCAGGAGCAGCGGTCACCACCCCAAGCATCTCTTTTCAGAGCTGACCACAGGCTCAGCCAGGACCTTTGTGGAGACAATCGGACCATGCGTTCTCCTCCGACTCCCACTGCTGCCATCCCAAGGGCACCCCCAACGACAGCCTGAACCCCGGTCTCTACTTTAGCCTGAAACCCTTAGGGGAACTCAACCCACTTGGGGAACTGAGACACGCAAGTTCTCCTGCTCTAAAGTTGTCATGAGACCCACTGACCTCGCATCACAAGGATGTTGCTGGTAGTGAAGTCCACGTTGTCATGTGGATGAAAGGACAAGTGACTTCTCACCAACATGCACCCACCTTGGATGGAGATGACCTGCGAGTAGATGGGAAATCCAAGTGGATTTGTCCACCCCACAGCACTCAGGTCCTTCCCAGTGGTGCGTACCAGGAATTTTAGAAGCTGTTTTATTTAATCCAGGTTATTTCTGCTTCTATTCATTTACCTGTTTCTATACATCTATTGTCTTTGAAAGATCTTCGACAATTTGACAACTCAGCTAAAATAAAGGAACAAAACCAAGCCTAGTGGGAACTTTGGGGGGTGCTACCCCAGGTGACAGGAGATGTGTTCTACGTCCCAGAGTGGTCCGTCCGGCCCACCACGGTTTGCTCCTGGCTCACCTCCTGGACGTCACATCCTCTGGCCATTTGCTTATGAGAAGTCCAGAGAAAGATGTGGAGAACACGTTATACCCACACATTTCCGTCTCAAATCCTGTCTTTTGCCCCCATTAGCCATGTTTTTAAAAGAAATAGAAAAATGATGGAAGCCATGCCAGCACATCCTGGGGATTTGGAGAGAATGTTATCTTTTCAGAGACAAGTCTCCCTCTAGGAAGTGTCTTTTCCACGTGTCCAGTCTGTCCTTCCTGTGGCATGAGGCAGAGGAAGAGGGACACGGACACCTGTTCCTCCCAGCCTGTCTCCTCTGGACTCTGAGCGGTTTTAGTGCTGGCCTGACCAGCGGGCTAAGGTGGGCGGCGAGTGACCAGCTTGTCCCCTCGTCTGGACTCCCTGAACTTTAGCACCGAAGCCAGTGTCCCAGGACACCACTCTGTCCTCCATACCCAGGGACGGTGAACATCCCAGGGCTCCCGAGACCAGACCACGAGATTTCTGCTGATCAGAGGTCTTTGGCAGTAAGGTGTGTGGCCACTCCAGGCTGTGAAATTGGCAAAGCTCATGCCCATGAGATATTTCCATTTCCTAAGCTGTCCTGTGGGGGCACAGACCCGAATGAGATGGCACACAGCTCCGACAGTGTCTCTGCTGTGGAACTTGAAGAAGTGATTCACAATCAGATCCCTACTATGGCATTGCCATCTAAAGAAATTCCACATGCTCTGCATCGATAAAACAACGGGGATCGTACACCTCAACAGTTTTATAAGGTGAAGTGAGATTTTCTTAGAATAGTAATCCTGCTAAGAAGCAGTGTGGATTTCCATCTTTGTCGCCAGTACACAGACTGTCTTTAGAAGCCATCCACCAGGTGGTAACGACAAATGAGCTGGTGTCATCTCACCGCTTTTATAAGCTGAGTCCAGCTCATTGTGACCCCATGGACTGTACACCTGCCAGGCTCCTCTGTCCGCAGAATTGTCCAGGCCAGAACACTGGAGTGGGTGGCTGTTCCCTTCTCCAGGGAATCTTCCCATCCTAGGGACCGAACCCAGGTCTCCCCCATGGCAGCCTGATTCTTTACGTTCTGAGCCACCAGGGAAGCCCTTTTTATAAGTTAAAAAATAATAACCCTAGGAACACAATAAAGAACCAGCAACAAAGGAGTTAAGGCAATGGGTTATCCTAAACGGGAGCTCAGTTGAGGGGGATGATAAGGATGGGCGGTCTGGGCCGCACTGGCATCGTCGCAGCTGCATCCTGGGGCCCAGACGTGCCTGGCATGTGATCAGGGCTCCACAAATCCTTGCTGAATGTTTGTAATAATTGGTGCTCATTTCTGATAAGCACATTATCACTACACGATTAACTCGATTTTCCCAGAAACAAAATACACTCTAACAACTTTGGAATAATCTCCTTAGGAAGCCACGTTAGGGACCACCTCGTAGCTCAATCTACCCCTAATGAGATCATTTTGTCAAGGGAGTATTTGGTTTCCATGGGATCCCATCCAACCTATACTGACTAGCGTGGGATCTCCCTTATAACTCAACCTGCCGGTGCCAGAGGCCGGGGGGGGGAACCACCCCCGGCCTTCCATTGTCTCCTGGGTCCACTCAATGGCGCTGACCAGGGGACGAGGCCGTAGAGCGGAGGGCAGAGGAGAGGGAAGGGCGCTGGCTCCTGGGCACACCCCGCCCTCTGGCAGCCAGTCACCTGCTGGCAGAAGCTCTTCCCCAGAACCAAGAAAGCATCTTTCCACACATAGAGCAAGAGGCCAATTTGGCATCTCAGTATTGGCTAGAAATCCACTCAAGTAAAATCCCTCTTCTTTATGTGCAATAAATTCAGACGAGAAGTACACAGGCGCACAGTATCCAGATGGAATTCCGGGGTGTGGCACGTCACCGTCTGCCTCTGGGCGACTGAATAGGTCAGCATGGGGTCTCCGGGGGGAAGGTTCCCCTCGATGGTGATCTCCATCACAGAGATCATGAGGGTGTGGATGTCTGAAGTGGAGACAGTAGGCACACCCATCCCCTCACACCTCGGTGGGTGGGCAAGACGCAGGGGCTGAGGGCCCCTCCAGAGATCACACGCCCGCTGATTTCAAACATGGATTTGGACCAGAGCAGTGAAAGCAGGAAAGTCTGTGACCCAGAGGAAAAGAAATGCACATATGCGTGCATACACATCACACACACACAACATACACGTGTACACACAGGCACACGCAAGCAAACCACACACACCTCTCTCACACACACACTCATACGCATAAACGCCGTCAGAGTTTTTTTCCAACACTTGACCCTGAACAGAGCTCATGGACCATCCCTTGGAAACTCAAGCAGCATCACTGTCTCGGTGCGCCTCGTCGCTCGGTCGTGTCCGACCCTTCACCACCTCGTGGACTGTAGCCTGCCAGGCGCCTCTGTCCATGGATTCTCCAGGCAAGAATACTGGAGCGGGATGCCATGCCCTCCTCCAGGGGGTCTTCCTGACCCAGGATCAAACCTGCGTCTCCCGTGTCTCCTGCAGTGGTGAGCAGGTTCTTTACCACTGAGACACCTGGGAGGCCCCTTGTCTAAGCATCATTCTCCAGATACTCTTTCTTTGGGCAAATCCCGGAAACAATCAGGTTTAAAATTTCCTTTTGATGTCATATTCATAAGCTACTTTGCTCTCATCATGAAAAGACATATGATCACTGTAGAACGCTTCTTTAAGAGGTGGGCTGAAATTGACTCAAATTTTTGAACACCAACAGTCAGACTGTAGGTCCTTACGCTGGTGCCCAGTCCCTTCATGACATTCTGAGTCTACCCAGGACAGCCTGCAGGGCCTCCAGCCCCCAGGTTATGGGGTCAGAAGGAAGGGTTACAGATACAAGGGGACCATCACCCTGCACTTGGCCTGATGAGCTCTCGGTACAAACAGCCCTCGAGTGGCCGAGGCAGGGACCCCACGGGACACAGGCTCAACACTCCCCCACCCCCCAACCTCTTGTCTTTTATCAGAAAAGCTCTGAGGGCAGAACTCCCTGCACAGCTTCGGGTCAGGCTGCCCACCCCAGTGTCCAGCGCCATTTCCCCGAACAGAGGCTCCTGCCAGGAGCTTGGAGGAGCCTGGCGCTCGTGGTCCCGGTGGGCTCTGTGCTCCCAGTCACTCAGGTGGGAGCAGAAGAAGACCGGCCTGCTGGGCAGGGGGTCACGGGAGGCTCAAAGCACAGACTTTGCGACCTGCGAACAGCAGACTGGGCTCCTCGCCGGGAGCTCGGAAGGCCTGTGTTCCTCCCTGGACGTCCCTCCCCAGCTCAGGGCAGAAAACGAGGTGCTAGTTTACAGCATCGACTAAAACAATATCTTACAGAACACAGCAACACCTGGTCGCGATATCGCTGTTGTGTTTTCATCTTGTGATTTAAAAATAATAATAATGAAAAAAGAAGAAGCTGTGTATCCAATGCAGTAAAGTCCCAAGAACTTCAGTAAAGACCAGGTGCCAAGTTCTGCTGCTCTGTGGCTTAAAGGGACCGGACCAGCCTCTCACAAGTGCCAAGGCGACTTTCCAGCTGGATCTAGATGCAGCTGTAGAACTCCAGCAAGGAGCCCTTCGTGTGCTGGGAAGAAGGGTGTGGAAATCCAGACGCTCCCCGAGGCAGCCGCTCCCTCCCAGCGGTCACAAGGATGTCTCACACGCCGGGCTGAAGGGCGGGCACGCAGGTTCGTGAGGACGCCCCACCGCCCACAGCCCGCCTGGGCCTCCCGAGCCCTGTGCCTCGGCCACCCGGTGAGGCCTCCCTCCCTGACCTTGGACCCCCCATCCCTCCCTTTAAGACGCTGCATCAGATGTCATCCTGAGTTGTCCACACCCTTGTACAGACCAGACGGTGGGTTCACCTGTGTGTACGTGCTTTTCTCCGTGTGCGCTGAGCGCGTCTCTCGTGCGTGAGATACACTGCATTTCCTTGAAAAGACTTGGCCTGCCTTGAGTCCTGAGGGCACCTTGCCCTCCAGACGGGTGGACAGCCTGGCGTGGATGGTCCATTCTGGGGCTTTTCTGCAGAGCATTCATCCTGTCTTCCCGACCACTGTGCCCTGCCCTCTCGAAACAGCGGAATTCACCTCCATCCTCTCCCAGAAAGCTCTCTTTCTCAGGGATCTGTACAAAGTTATCTTGCACTAAATTTACTCAATTTCACAAATTAAATCAGTAATTCTGCCGCCGTAAACACTGGGATGAGTTAACACGAACGCATCCATTTCCATCCATCTTTGTTCACAGTCCTTTTCAAGTACTTCAGAGACAGTGACTGTTCCTCTCAACAGGATGAAATTTAGAAGAAAAAGGATTTGTGCTTTTAGTGACATTGTGAATCTAAGAAGCATCTCGTGCATGCTTACCCAGCTAGAGAGGCTCATTCATTTACAATGTTCTTTAATGAAAGCCATTGGCAGGTTGCTTACAGTTATCCAATATTCTTGTAGTAAATATAGATATTCTTGTAATAACATTTTTTAAAAAACATGTATCAAGAGGAGTAAGGGACTTGAGAGCAACCACAAAGACCAGGTCCAAAGCGCTGTTGGCTTGTGACCTAAAGGGACCAGATCAATCTCCCATGAGCATCAACTTTAATTCTCAGCTGGACCTGGAGACAAGACGCAAAAGTCCACCAACGAGCCCTAGGTGTGTCTGGAAGAATTCTTAACTTAACAAGGTGTATGAGGGAGACTTAGTAGTGCCAGGGCCCTGATTCAGGTTTTGATGTCTTCACGGCCAATAGAGGCTGCTGGCAGGGTTCAAGAGTCGAGAGTTATAAGCCGGCTCCTGAGGCCGCATTGATAGGATACGTGAAGCGGAACCGGGTCCCTCTGGGCCCCTTCCGGGCCAGCCCGCTCTGCCCAGGCCCTGCACCCACCAGTGTCCCCGCGTCACCTCCAGACGATGAGCAGCTATCTCAGCATCTCGAGCCCTGTTGGGGAAAGGCTGGGAGAAGCGGATGCCAGCAGCCCTGACCTCTGTGTATGGGGACTCCCTGCGCTGTGTCCACCATGGAGTCCTTGCATGATGGTGATGGCCCTCGATTCCAATGCCACTCGTCTCGACGGCTGAGTCTGGAGCCCCAGGGCCCCGACACCTCTGAGTCCTGCTCCTCGTGGCCAAGCCCTCGCCATGTGGGAAGACGCAGGAGCCTGAGCAGGTGAGGGGCTGGGGTGGCCCACTCACCAGGTGGACTTAAAGCAGATGGACAGGCCCGTGCCCCCAGACCTGCACAGGGCGCTATGGGCTCCGACAAGGCCCGGTGGTCTCTGGCAGTACCTGCATCCATGCGGGACGCAGAGGGGCTGCAGCAGGGGTAGGTCACGACTGGGTGCCGCTATCTGGAGACAGGTACAGATGGCTGTGATCGTGTACCTGTGAGTCTGGACAGGATGCACTCACCAAGCTGGATGCCCCAGATCAGAAGGCATCGGGACCACACTGGGACACGCTGGGACAGCAGGCCCCAGAACCACCTTAGGAAACGGGGTTCGGTGGCCAGGAGTGGGGTGGGGGTCTTGAAATATACTTAGTAAACAGAGGGTGAGGAGAGCGGACTTGGGGCCTGAATATGTGTGTTTTCACACATACTCCGGGCTTTGGGAATGGCTTCGAGGAGGAGGAGACGGCTGCGCTCAGGGCTTAGGGTGCAGGATGGCTCCTGGGGACGAGGTCGCCCAGGACGGCCCCAGGGCGGCCCGTGGGGGCCCCAGGGGGTCCGCTGCTCAAGGCCCACGGCCCCAGGATGACCCTATTGTCACCAGGCAGGCAACTGCTTCCCGGGTCTCCTCACTGAGGCTTTTTGTCCCAAAAGTCAATCTCTGAAGACACCAGGGTGAAAAGTGCAACATTGAGTGGTGGGTGAAATCTACCCCAGGTCCAAAATTAAAGCACCTAACCTCAATGGACTAAAATCTTACTCACAAAATAAGAATAAAAGTGAATTTCTTATCAAATTCTGACCCTGCACAGAGGAGTTGGGACAAAGCGTTCTCTCTAAAACAGGGACTCAGCACAGCCTGCTTGCTGGAGGAGGACACGGAATTGCCCTCCAGGGGGTCTGAGTTCAGGACACACGTGTGATGGAGAGCTTCAGGGTCTGGAGGTGACAGCTGACATCTGTCTCAGGTTCTCGGATCTGATCTCGAGTCCTCAGCTCACCTGTGCATGCGCACAGCCACACACTGCAGGTTCCCCGGGCCAGCCCCCGGGCCAAGCCCTGCCCAGAATGCGGGATCAGAACGCGGTACCTGAGAAAAGGATATCGGGGGGGGCATGGTGCCGAAGCACCTGCTGTAAAGGTGCTGAAGGGTGATGCCGCTCTGGAGGCAGATGGGGGCACATCCTCCCCCTCCCATCTCTAAAGCAACATCTCATGAAATACACGGGTATAACTCTGGGGTTTGGATCGCACAGCCCACTGAGATCTGTTAGAACTCTCCTCGCCCTCAAATGCACCTGGAAATGATAAAAGCAAAGCCCACCTGCCCATTCTGAGTAAAGCTGGCAAAGGTTTCCAAGGCGCGAGCAGTTTGCTCAGGTACAGCTGCATAGAGGGTATGTTTTCAGCACGGAGGGCGAGGAATTAGGCTCCAGATTGCTGCCCCCAGGAGTAGGCACATTGCTCCTGGACCTCAGGTTCCACCATGAAAAGCCCAGAATCTGCCAGCCGCTGCTCTCACTGCTGCTTTGAAACTCATCCACCGAACATTCTGGAAACAAAGGGGACTCACACAGCCGCCCGGAAGCACTTAGAAAATAGACACCAAAGAGGACGTGTGGGGATCGTTCTGAGTCTCAAATTAGCACGCGTATTTCACTTAAAAACCTCAGCCACCTACACAAATGCAGAGGCGGGTGTTTGTCTCACACACTGTGCAACAGCGCTTCTTCGGAGAGACAAATACGTAAGCAGCCGTGGGCTGTTGCAGTCTCTGGGGGGTGGGGTAGCACTGTGGAATGAGCGTTGGCGAGAACCTTGGGTTTACAAACCTTGAGATAGTGGAGCAAAATGCTTTCACGAAAGAGTGAGTGTGTGTGTGTGTGTGTGTGTGTGTGTGTGCACGTGCGCGTGCATGAGCGTGCATGCTGGCATAGTAGGGCTGGCATGAGACTAACCCTCAGGGCACCGTCAGGCACCGTGTCACAGGGATCCTCTCCCAGGATGGGAGTCCAGCACAGGTCGAGAAAAGAATATGATGCCTCCATCCCCTTAACCACGTTGGATGAAAGTGCACTTTCTTCATTTCCACGGCCTGCTTCATCTGGCCCGAGGGGCAGATGTCTAGGGTCCAGCCCTGACCTGCAGACTCATGTGCTTTTCGATGCCAACATGACAGGCGGGTGACCCTCCAACACAAGGCAATAGAAGTGGCCAGTGTGATGGGCCCTAATAATCTCTTTTGCCTGTTTTATCCAGAAGCTGACTTAAAATTCAAAATTCAAAAAACTAACCATCACTTCATGGCAAATAGATGGGGAAAAAGTGGAAACAGTGGCAGACTTTATTTTCTTGAGCTTCAAAATCACTGCAGATGGTGACTGCAGCCACAAAATTAAAATAAGCTTGCTCCTTGAAACAAAAGCTATGACAAAACTAGTTGCTGCTGTTGTTCAGTCACCAAGTCCTGTCGACTCTTCGAGATCCCATGGACTGCAGCACGCCAGGCCTCCCTGTTCCTTGCCATCTCCTGGAGTTTGCCCAAGTTCATGTTCACTGCATCAGCTATGCCGTCCAACCATCTCATCCTCTGTTGCCCTCTTCTCCTTCTGCCTTCAGTCTTTCCCAGCATCAGGTTCTTTTCCAATGAGTTGGCTGTTCACATCAGGTGGACAAACCTAGACAGCATATTAAAAAGCAGAGAAATCGTGTTGCAAATGTATGCCCATATTGTCAAAGCTATGGTTGTATTCATGTACAGATTCATGTACAGATGTGAGAGCTACACCCTAAAGAAGGCTGAGCAACAAAGAATTGATACTTTCAAACCGTGGTGTTGGAGAAGACTCTTGAGAGTCCCTTGAACTTCAAGGAGATCACACCAGTCAATCCTAAAGGAAATCAACCCTGAATATTCATTGGAAAGACTGATGCTGAAGTTAAAACTGTAATACTTTGGCCACCTAATGCAAAAATCCAACTCATTGGAAAAGACCCTGATGCCAGGAAAGAATGAGGGCAGGAGGAGAAGGGGATGACAGAGGATCAGATGATTGGATGGCATCACCGACTCAATGGACATGAGCTTGAGAAAACTCTGGGACATGGTGAAGGATGGGGAAGCCTGGCAAGTTGCAGTCCATGGGGTTGCAGAGTTGGAAATGACTTAGCAACTGAACAACAATTCCAAGTCAAGACCCAAGTACATAATCTAATCAACCCTCAGCCACTGTCAAGGAGCAGACTGAAATCACAGTCTTTATGCTAAGGTCAGAGCTGAGCTCAGAGGGCAGAGCTACCTAGACAAGCATCTCTTAGAGACTTGGCAATGCCCACCCAATCAAGTCTTCCTGGTGATGGCAGAGTTTAGCTTTGCTGTGTCCCTGTTCCATTTGGCATCTTCAGTGCCAGGCAACTCAATCGATTAATGTCATTTAAACACATGATTAAAGCAGGTGGAAGAGATCTCGGGAAGCCCAGGACACTCCACTTCTTTCCAGAAGCCCCCTCTGAACTTGTCCATCTGCTTTAGTTCCTGAGGATCACAGAGGACAGGCAAGGGCCAAGAGGAACTCTCCACAGCTCTTCGCCAGCCTGTCTGAGGCCCTGCCTCTGCTCGGTGGACTCAGAGCCGAGTGCAGCCTCTAGCCTGTGGGCTGCAGCCACTGAGGGAAGATGACCTGCTGAGATGCCCCGCGCAGGCCTCGGGCACGCGGTGACCGGTTTCTGAGTGAGTTCGATGGGAGGACAGGACAGCACGTCAGTGACACAGGACGAGGCCGGCTCAGGCTGGGGCTGTGAATGCAAGGCTTTTCTCCCCACCTGCCTTGGTTGATGACTTACGCTGCTGCCCTTGGAGGGGAGACGCCATGGACAGTTGGTCTGTACAGGACACCCATAATTAAACCTTGCACCCTGGAAGCATCTCCCAGCCCTGGCGCTCAACTTCGTCTTGCAGCCAAAGGAGCCAGAGCCGAGGAGTGTTAGGAGAAGTTAAACACTTGTCAGCAGGAAGCGGATAAGGCTTTACTGCAAACCCACATCACTAATGCATGAGGAGGGCCTGGCTGGAGACGCGATTGTTCTCCTAATCATCATCCAAGTTTTATTACCCATTACACAAAGGGGCGGGTAGACTTTCTCCCAGCCCAGAGCTCGCGTGGTTCTGGGGAGATTGGTGACCCGGGGTCATGCATGGAGCGATATGGGCTGGAGGGTCAGCTCAGTGCAGCAAGGAGTCTATGATTACTCCCCAGAGGCTGGGGATGAGGCGAGGGTTCAGGCCGAGTGGGGCTGGGGTCAGGGGCAGGCCATCCTCATGCCGGGCAGCACCTCCTCCTTCACAGCAATGGTCCCCCGTCCCCCGTTCACTTGGGGACCCTAGGGTCCTGGCTGGGGGTGTGGTGGGGGAGGCACTTGGAGGAGAAGATGCTGATTGGCCGGGGTCACTGGGATCAGCTCGGTGTGCTGAGAAGGCTACAGGCATGCCTCCTGCTCCCCACCCCTGGCAGAAAGAAGATCCCCCTCAGGGAGACTCAAGGAGGGGGCTCTTACCTCCCTATGATGCCTGGGGCCACCCCCTCTACAGGTGCAGCCTCCCTGATCTCTATGCAGGAAAGACAGTCTGGGGCCAGGGTAGTCATCAGGTGGGGAAAATGCAGCATCTTCCCTCCCTGATCTCACTCTACTGGGGTCTCAGAGGGGCAGCTGGACCCTAAGGGGAGGCACATGCATCTGGGGGCACCCTGGGAGGACCCTCATCCACAGGCAGGCCCCCACAGCCCTGGGCTGAGCCTTCCACCCTGGCAGGGCCTCCAGGACGGAGTCTGGGGAGGGGACGCGTGGACCTTGCCCATGACGTGGGTGGGGCACCGACAACTTCACTCACTGGACAGATGATACATAATGAGCAATTACAGAAAATGCAGATGGACGCTAACAGAAGGGCATGCTAACAAAGAGCCCAGTCCTAAAGGCTGAGCTGAGCTGAGCCTCCCCTGAGCCCGGGGGAAGGGAACGCCAAGAGACCCTGTGTGAGTTCCCTGAGCTGTGTCCACCATGGAGTCCTCGCAGGGACCGTGACATTCTCCAACTGTGGTCTTATTGATCCTGGAGTGGGTTGCCATTTCCTTCTCCAATGCATGAAAGTGAAGTCGCTCAGTCGTGTCCGACTCTTAGCGACCCGATGGACTGCAGCCCACCAGGCTCCTCCGTCCATGGGATTTTCCAGGCAAGAGTACTGGAGTGGGGTGCCATTGCCTTCTCCTAACATGGGTTAGTGGACCCCTAATCCAACAGGACAGGTTTAAGGAAAGAAGTGGAAGCGTGGATACAGACACACAGCAAGACACCTGTGACCATGATGGCCGAGTCGTGGGGATGTTTCCAGAAGCCAGGGACAGGGAAGCACCCATGGGAGGTGGGGGGGGGGTCACCTGGGACGG
The DNA here is from genome assembly GCA_935064755.1 of Tragelaphus eurycerus. NCBI lineage: Eukaryota > Metazoa > Chordata > Mammalia > Artiodactyla > Bovidae > Tragelaphus > Tragelaphus eurycerus. The sequence goes on from CAKXYN010000011.1 coordinate 1,631,293, forward strand.
ATTCAGGACTGCCAGACGCCTAGATCAGGGGTTTCTCACCTGCAGGGCCTGAGAGAACCCTTCCTGTCATTTCAAGCTGCCTGCTCTGGGCGACTTTGTCAGGGCAGCCAGGGACATGGGTCCACCAAGCCCGTGCCTGCCTCTCCTGTCCGTGTCTTTCCCAAGTGCTGCCGACCCCCACTGTCCTGGCTCCAGGGGAAACCTGAGGGCCCTGAGGGTGGCCACCGGGGTGACACTAATGGAAGCTGGGGCGATGACCAGTGGGCACTGCAGGCCTGCTGCTGCTCTGCCAGGGACCCTGGCACTTCCTCAGATCCCGCGGCCCCTGCCTGTTCCCAGTACGCGGTGACGAGGATCCGACCCACCCCAGCCTTGGGAGGGCTGTTGCTCCCGTCTGTTGGGAGCAGCGGGTGTCAGGGAAGCCCAGCATAAGCACCCTTCTCCCTGGAGTGGCCAAGGCAGGCGACACCTGTGTCCCCAGGTGAACGGGTGGTGGTGGGTGTGGAACACAGGAGGCTCGTCCCAGGGGGTCCAGGTGGGCGGGTTCCTCCTCCCCACGGGTGGGTGCAGGTGCCTGTAGCTATACAGGATGTGAGGCTTGGCCCGTGGCATGTGGCAGCCCTTGGACATTTGGACTGGGAGCAGCGTGGTCAGCGAGCCCCAAACGCAGAGGAAGTGTCTCTGGGACACGCGAGCTCCAAGGCTGGGGCGGGACCCCACCCCGAATACCGCGCCTGCGACACTCCAGCGCCTCTGCAGTCCAGTCCGGGGGTAGTCGGGGCGGGCATTGTTGTGCCCTCAGGGGACTTGGACTGCAGAGAAGGGGTGGCTTTGTGGAGGGAGGGAGCCAGGGAGCAGCCCCGGCTGGTCTGGGTCTGGGAGAGAACTTCCTTCTCCACGGGGACACCCTTCTCACCAGACTTCCTTGGCCAGGCTCCCCTGGGTCACAAACGGGTTGAAGAGACAGCAGGGGGTTCAGCCCCAGCTCCTGAGCCATTCGCGTGCTGCCCAGTGGGTCCCAAGGCCCAGAGGTGGCAGAACCTTGTCGGGGGTTCAGGGGTCAGGGCTGGGTGACATTTTCCGGAGGAGGCTCCAGGGTGTGAGCCTCACCCAGGCCAGCCGGAGCACCCCCTCGGAGGCCCTGGGGCCGCTCCTTGGCCAGACTGCTGTTCCCCCGCCCCCTTTCTCCCCCCGACCCCTTCCTCCAGCGCTCAAGCACGGACCTGCCAATCTGTTTCCACTCCGGGGTCAAGACCCCTGACATGACCTTGGATTATGGAGGAGAGGATAAGTGAAAGTGTCGTGTCCGACTCTGCAACCCCCATGGACTGCAGCCTGCCAGGCCCTTCTGTCCATGGGATTCTCCAGACCAGAATACTGGAGTGGGTTGCCATGCCCTTCTCCAGGGGATCTTCCCCACCCAGGGGTCGAACCCTGGTCTCTTGCATTGCAGGCAGACTCTTCACTGTCTGAGCCACCAGGGGAGCCCAAGTGGAGAGTATAAGCCCAGGATTACTGGGTTCCCCCAGACTCGTCTCCCCACCAAAACTGGCCCCAACAGCCTCCACGGACACTGGCTAAATCATTCAGTCGTGTCCGACTCTTTGTGACTCCAGTAACCTGCCAGGCGCGTCTGTCCGTGGGATTTCCCAGGCAAGAATACTGGGGCGGGTCGCCATTTCCCCCCAGGGGACAGCCTCCAAAGCACACACAAAACATGGGAGTGTCGTCATCACCGGCTTTCAACAGTTCAGCTGCTGGTTCGGGACGCCGGCTGTCAGAAGATGCTCAGGGTCCTTCCTCCTCTCTCCGTGATGCCCTTTCCTGCCTGGTGAGCAGAGTGGGGAGGTGTGCAGAGCTTAGTTCAGGCTCACAATTGCGGGAGGACCCGGACTTAGCGCCCCTGTCAGGAGGGTCTAGAGCAAGACCGCCCACCGAGGCTTTAGTCTCCGTCAGGCCTGAAGTCACCACACAGACTCAAGCTCTCAGCTTTTTTGTTTGCCACAACCACGTTCAGTGGGTTAGTCATTCAGTCGTGTCCAGCTCTTTGTGATCCCATGGACTGTAGCCCGCCAGGCTCCTCCATCCGTGGGATTCTCCAGGCAGGAACACTGGAGCGGGTTGCCATTGTCTTCTCCAGGGGATCTTCCCGACCCAGGGGTCAAACCCAGCTCTCCTGCTTCGCAGGCACTCTTATTACCATCTTTACCAAAGAAGCCAAATTGGCCCTTGGAAATGCTTAAACTAATTTTGTTTCACCAACTGGATTATATTGTTATTCTTTCCATTTAGGAATCAAACTGAATTTTGTACATTTGGTGGCAAACTATTAATTTGGTCATTTCCACCTGTCCCCACTGCCTCTCATCTTGAGGTCTAAGCTCTGAAAAGGGCTTTTTTGACCTTGACATTCAGTTGCCAGCACATTAATTTCAGACTTGGACCTGGGAGCTTTGCTCATTAACCTGATCCGTGTCACAGGAGCTGGATAAGGCAAGGGGGGGGGGGCGGCGATACGGAGGGCTGTGGAAATGACCCCCGAGCTGCTCTTCTGGAGGAAGTCCTCATTGCTGAGATGCAATTCCATTCCTCACTCATCCTTTGGTTTCTTTAAGGAACAAGATCAAATGTTTTATACCAGTATCAAATTTCCATAACCATATAGGATAAATATTTTAAAGCCTGTAATTCAAACAGGCAGCGGGGAGGTTAGCTGGCACAACTGGGTCAGGAGGTGGGTGTGTGAGTAAGGGGCAGATGGGCCAGCTGGCCTGGCGTGCTATCCTCGAAGGGCCGGGCATTTGTGTAGACGTGGGCCGACCTTGCATACCAGGACAGTAGCATGTCTTTCGCCATCACTCAGATCTTTGGTATTTGCAGGGTAAATGGTTGTTGTTGTTATTTTTCAGTCCCTAAGTTGTGTCTGACTCTTTGTGATCCCATTGACTGCCCCGTCCTTAACTACCCCCCAGAGTTTGCTCAAACTCACGTCCATTGAATCAGTGATGCCATCCAACCATTTCATCCTCTGTTGCCCCTTCTCCTCCTGCCCTCAAACTTTCCCAGCATCAGGGTCTTTTCCACTGAGTCAGCTCTTCGCATCAGGTGGCCAAAGTATTGGAGCTCAGCTTCAGTCCAGGGATGATTTCCTTTAGGATCAATGGCCTTGAAATGGTGGTGTGTCTTGAACCTTCGAATCAGCCTCTGAGTCCACACCAGCTCCCCCGGAGCTGCATGCCTGCTGTGCGTTAGCCTTTGCTCTACTTCCCAGCACTGCCTATGACAGTGACCTGTGCTGATGCCCAACAAATATATGCCTGGTGAAATCCATGCTTATGATACCAGAAAGTGAGGAACTCGGAGGCAGGCAGAGGCACCACGGTCATTCATGTGCCCTGACACAGACACACAGCTCGATGACTCCAGGACTCCTGTGAGTCAGCTGGATCTTTTACATTTTCCCTAAAACCTACCTTGAAAATGCAGTCCTTGGCTGTCAGTCCATCTTGGTCTTTTCTGGAAGACAGGACAGGAGAGGACTCTCTTCTCTCCAGTCTAAAATGTAGGTTTTAAAAGCTTTTCTCCACATTCTTATTCTGTCTCTCAATCCTTTTATCATCCAGCGTCACTTTGGAGAATTTGCACAGTATTTTCCTTGTCCGAGACAACACACCCTTCCGGTGAGTTGGGCTTCGTGTGAGTTTCTTCAGCCCCTGCCTTGCCCTGCATTCCCTCTGGGGAGTGCTCCCTTGGGGGCTCCTGCAGCTACGGCTGGCTGTGCCAGGTGTGGGTCTGCTGGGAGTCGGTGAGTGAGCTGCCCTGAAGCGGCTGCCTGGCGCGCAGTGCTGGGCGGGGCCGTGCCAGCAGCTGAGGGGCGCTTCTTGCCCGTCCCTGCACCCCCACAGTAGGGTCACGGGGCCGGGCCACCTCTTGTGTTGCAGCGTTCCTAAAAGTACGGGCGATTTAACCAGATCCACTTACAATAACAGTCTGTCAAGAGGTGCACTTTAAGAGCCTTCAAAGTTATCTTTGGTGAGATGTTCTCTTTAAATACTGTAATTCCCATAATACCCTAACAAAAGCTCCATTCATAGTCCTAACAGTATCGTAATGTTTGTGTTCACCCCAAAAGTAAACATCACTGCCAAAGCCTGTCTAAGAGCCTTAAGCATATCCGTCATCCACTCGGAACCAGTGACAATCGTGGCTTCTTTTCAAAAGCAGAGTGGCGTTCAACACACACCACTCTGAGGGCTCCGATATGCATGAGCTCCAAGCAAAATATCCCCCAGGACGCTGAGAAAACCCTGCTGACTTAGCCCAAATGCAAGTCGTGAGTGCTCGTGACAATCTCCCAACAGAAAGGGTACTCACAGAGAACGGGCCAGCACCACTCTGAACCAGTATCGCTTTATAAGCTTATTGTATTAAGTTCAGTGCATAGAATTAAGCATCATATGCTTTTAAGATCCAAGGAAAGCTAAGGCTCTGTGCTAATGTATGTGTGCACGTGTGTTGGTCACTTAGTCGTGTCCAGCCCTGTGTGACCGCACGGACAGTATCCTGCTGGCTTCCTCTGTCCATGGGATTCTCCAGGCAAGAATTCCCTACTCCAGGGGACCTTCCCAACCCAGGGATGGAGCCCTGGCCTCCTGCACTGCAGGCAGATTCTTCAACGCCTGAGTCACCCTTCATTTTTTTTAAACTTTTTGTTTTATATTGGAGAACGTTTGATGCAGCGTGTTGTGTAAGCTTCAGGCATTCAGCACAGCGAGTCCGTCAGACATGGACATGCATCTAGTCCTTTTCAAATTCTTTTCCCATTTAAGCGGTTACATCATACTGGATGTAAGTCCCTGTGCTGCCCAGCAAGTCATTGCTGTTATCTATTTTAAATATAGCAGTGTGCATCTTTAAATATAACACCCCGCATAGGGTGGCTCAGAGAATCCACCTGCCAATGCAGGAGACATAGGAAGTGTGGGTTCGACCCCGGGGTCAGGAAGATTCCCCTGGAGGAGGAAATGGCAACCCACTCCAGGATTCTTGCCTGGGAGGTCTCACGGACAGAGGAGCCCGGCGGGTTGCAGTCCCTGAGGTCGCACAGAGTCAGACAGTACTTCAGTTCAGTTCAGTCACTCAGTTGTGTCCAACTCTTTGCGACTCCATGGACTGCACAGCCAGCCTCCCTGTCCATCACGTAGGGAGTGATTAAACAACGGTAAATATCAGGCATAAGTCTGTCCGTCAGGTCCTGCGGGGCCCAGGCCCTCCCGTTTGCACACACACGCCGCCCTGGTGCTGGGCTGTGCTCCAGGGGACTCAGCCACTTCAGCTGCAGCCCCTCCCCCATCATGGGGAAAACGCAGCAGACACTTTCTGACACTCCTCCCTGTGGGTGACTTCTGAGTTGCTGGATTCACATCTGTAGCCCGGCCCCCCTCCCCGTTCATTTGGAATTCCGAGAGCAGACAGAGGGATGAACCAGCGGCATCTCCCCTGCGCTCCCCTTCTCAGACTCAGCGGGTTAGAAAAGCTGTTTCCATGGCAGATATGAGAAGCTGATCAGCACGGGTCCCAGGTGAGGCCCCCAGGGCCCAGGCAGGGCGGCCCCGGGGCCCAGGTGGGACAAGGCCTCTCGTTTGCATACCCTTGATCTCTCTGTCCGTTTCAAGCCTGTTATGTGTCTGCGAGATGCGAGCCCATGCTCCCACTCTGGGTAAAGGCAGCGATTTTCACAGGAGGTGAAATTTCTCAAGAGGAAGAATGTGTCCTGCAGGCCGACACTCAGCTCTTCTGTTAGTGCTTGAATAAAGCCTACGCCAGGGGGACTGGATTCCAGGCCGGGTTTGAACTTGATGCTTCTTTTTTTTTTTTCATTCAAGAAGAAACTTGAAAGATGTGAAATACCTGTAAACGTGTCGATTCTTACCGACGAGGCCATCAGTCGGAACATCAGGGTGGCCCCCACCAGATCCCCATGTGCAGGGTTGGATCCCCCAGCTCCTGGAGCGTCAAGCCAGGATGGCTGGATGAGGCTCAGGCTTCCCCGGCCTGAGTGGCCAGTAGAGCCCCTGGAGCTGTGCCCTGCACTGGGCCCACACATCGGGGCAAAAAGGCCGTCCAGACCTCACTGCTCTTGTTAAGGCCTGAACGCGAACAGTAACCCTCAGGAGGGAAGTAGAAGCAAATCCCTCTGGTGAGATTGTGAGAGTCTGCCCTCCCCCTCCCAGCATTCCCCTGTCGTCCCCTCTCCTCTTGCCCTCAATCTTTCCCAGCATTCCCCTGTTGCCCCCTCTCCTCCCACCCTCAATATTTCCCAGCATTCCCCTGTCGTCCCCTTTCCTCCAGTCCTCAGTCTTTCCCAGCATTCCCCTGTCGTCCCCTCTCCTCCCGCCCTCAGTCTTTCCCAGGATTCCCCTGTTGCCCCCTCTCCTCCCACCCTCAATCTTTCCCAGCATTCCCCTGTCGTCCCCTCTCCTCCAGCCCTCAATCTTTCCCAGCATTCCCCTGTCGTCCCCTCTCCTCCAGCCCTCAGTCTTTCCCAGCATTCCCCTGTCGTCCCCTTTCCTCCAGCCCTCAGTCTTTCCCAGGATTCCCCTGTTGCCCCCTCTCCTCCCACCCTCAATCTTTCCCAGCATTCCCCTGTCGTCCCCTTTCCTCCAGTCCTTAATCTTTCCCAGCATTCCCCTGTCGTCCCCTCTCCTCCCGCCCTCAGTCTTCCCAGGATTCCCCTGTTCCCCCTCTCCTCCCCCCCTTTCCCAGCATTCCCCTGTCGTCCCCTTTCCTCCAGTCCTCAATCTTTCCCAGCATTCCCCTGTTGCCCCCTCTCCTCCCACCCTCAATATTTCCCAGCATTCCCCCCCTGTCGTCCCCTTTCCTCCAGTCCTCAATCTTTCCCAGCATTCCCCTGTCGTCCCCTCTCCTCCCGCCCTCAGTCTTTCCCAGGATTCCCTTGTCGTCCCCTCTCCTCCTGCCATCAGAGTCTTTTCCAATGAGTCAGTTTTTCGCACCAGATGGGCAAAGCATTGGAGTTTCAGCTTCAGCATCCATCTTTCCAATGAATATTCAGGGTCGATTTCCTTTACGCTTGACTGGCTGTGCCATCTCTGTAAAAATTACTGCTTTTCCTGTGACTCCCGTGGCATGCCCTGGCCAATCCTGACGTCAGGGACTCCTCCTCCCAATCCCAGTAACTAACAAGGAGTGACGTTACTCTCTCACAGGACCCCCACTGGACCAGGGGCTTCTTGAAACAGCAGAGGTATCGGATTAGGAGCTAGGCAGCTGTGACCTGGCTGGGTCCAAACCTTCCCTCCTCTGCACCTGTGCATGCCCACCAGAGGACAGAAAACAGAAGGAAGGGGCCCACTCCAGCCTGTAGAGAGCAGCCCCCCAGGAAGTTCTCAGTTGGCCTTTGGGAGGACAGGATGGCGTCCCAGCAGCTCTGAGCGATGTGGACACTCGGGCTGCGGTTGCCCTTGGCTCCCTTGTCCTTCCCACCCTCCTCTGCCAACCTCAAAGCCCTGCACCTGCCCCAGCCATCCAGGCAACAGCCGGGCCCGTTGCTGAATCTCCATCACCTACATGGGAGCGGAGAGTGCTGACGGGACCAGCGTTGTCATGAGGTCAAGTGAGGCTTCCGTCAGAGCCGAGAGGAGGGACCTGTGGGTGGCAGGGGAGGGCTTTGGTCCTGCAGATCCGCTGTGGGCAGTGAGCCTCTGGTCGCCCAGCCCTGGCCAGACCCGTCGTGCACTGGGTCCCGTGGGAAGACTTCAGAAATGTGACCCTTGAGATAAAGAACTACTCCCCCCTTCCTCCCAAACCTCAGTCTCTCAGCTGAAATCGGATGATGCTTATGTGAAAGAGCTGGTTGCCAGAACACGGCCTCACGACTTCCGAGAGTTTGCACTTGGAGGCTAGATGATTCAGAAGGTTAGCTGAGCCTTTATGTGCCCTTCTGAGTCACCAAGAATGAACCCTTTCCTTCCCCAGGAGGGCATGCTAGTGAGCATCATCGATGTTTCCATGTCTGCTTCACCCCGAAGTTAAAGCCACATTGCGATATCCAGGATGAAAGGAGCCCGAGGAAGAGAAGCAGACTTCCCCCTGATGGCTGAGGCCATGACGCAGGCAGGAGTTAATTCCTCATTTCTGCCGAAAGCGCCTTATGATCCCTGCGTTCAAGGCAAGACTTCGCTGCCGCCTTTCAGCCAAGTCTTGAGTCCCACCCGAAGCAAAAGGAAGGGCCTGCACGCCTTTAATGTCGGCCAGAGTCTCTGGATTAGGGCTCAGCCGTGCTCCATCTCTGCTGTCATTAACTTCCCCCTCGAATGAGCCTTCTCTCTCAGACAAAATAATGATTTTATTTGAGCCGCCGATGATTATCTGGCTGTATCAGACTTGAAAACTGTAATTTGAAAGAGACGAGTCCTCTGCTTTAGAGAAGGCCCGGCCGCCTTTTCCTTTTTTTTTTTCAAAGACAGATATGCGAGGGCTTCCTTTAAATTTAAGCTGACACTCTTTGTCCAGGGATTTGAAATCCTGTAGAATATTAAAGGCCCATTTTTATCTTTAAAATATACGTTTACAATCTGTTCTCTGTGGGCCTCTTTTAGTCCCTGGATGATTCTAAGTGACATTAAACGGTGAGTGAATTAGACTCAGCATGAATCACTAAATGGAAATGAATGTTTTAAAAATCATTGATTCAGGTGATGTCATGAGCTGAGCTGTGGTGGGAGGAGCGGCCGGGCCCGGGGCTGGGGCTGCCCTGTGTGATCTCCCGGCTGCTGTATGTACCAACCCCATCCTGCCCGGAGCGGGAAGGGCCCTGTGGGGAAGCCTGGGGTCCCGATCGCAGTTGTCCTGCGTGGATTGCCCTGTAATCGGTCAATGAGGAAGAGGAAGCGGGAACCAGCAAGTGAAACAGTAAGACAAAGGTAGCTGGGCCTCTCAGTGGTGTGCTGGGGTAAAAGAGGGAAAAGGACGTCTTCAAGGTAAAATGTGAATCAGGTCACACAGCTGTATTACGTTTCCCTTATGAATATCACAGAGAGTGGTGACAACGTGGTGGGCAGAGGGGCTCCCACCCCGCTACCTGGTACCTACAGTCAGCCCTGCCCCCTCCTTCCTGACCCCCCGGTCCGGTCCCCCTGGTCCTCTAGTGTCCCCGCCTTCCTCCCCCTCCTGCCCCCGCCCCGATCCCCAGGGCCAGCCCTGTCCCTTCTTTCCTGCCCCCCTCGCCACCTCACCCCTGCTCTGGGTCCGCTCCTCAGCTGCTCCTCCTGATCCACCACCATGAGTGGCAGGCGTGGCTCATGTCCGTGGCCTGTGTCCCGATGCCTTTCTCCCTGCTGGACCACCTTCTCCTGCCCCAGATGTCCGTGGTGGCCGTGGCACACGAGCCCTTCCCCAGGGATGCAGATGCTACAGGAGTGCCCAGGCTCTGTGCATCCTCACGGAGGACGGGGGGCCTGGGCTTTCTCTTGGATCCTCGGGAAGAGTCCAGGAGACCAGGCTCCCATGGCTGGATCGTGGACACCCGGGGTTGCCTTCCAGGCTGAGGGCATGGCCGTCCGGGGGAGGCTGGCTCCGTGCATCTCCCTGCCTCCCGTGTGGGGCCCCTGGGTCCACCTTCTCGGAGTCTGCTGCTCGGCCCCTGTCCTGTGGAGTCGTTATGCATCTGGCATCACTTCTACTTCTGTGGGAGTCTGGGGCCCACATTCTCCTGGCTACACTTGCCCACAGACCAGAGTGGCTGGGAAATCACCCAGTGGCCTGAGCTGCCCAGGGTGGGTGCATGTTCTGTGGGCTCTGCCACACTGCCGGCTACTGTGGGCAGGGCCCCGGACAGTCATGGGCTGCAGGACATCACAGCTCTGAAGGACGAGGACCATCTGGTCCGGGGCTGGGAGCCCAGGGCGGGGAGGAACAGAAGGGGCTGCCTCAGGGGAGGGTGGAGGGCACTGTCCTCAATCAGGGGGCATCTGATGCCACAGACACGTGTGGTGTCAGGACCAGGAATGGAGGCCAGCGGTGGTTTAGTCGCTAAGTCGTATCCGACTCTTGCAACCCCATGGACTATGGCCCTCCAGGTTCCTCTGTCCATGGGATTCTCTAGGCAAGAATACTGGACTGGGTTGCCATTTCCTTCTCCAGGGGATCTTCCCGACCCAGGAATGGAACCTGGGTCTCCTGCATTGCAGGCAGATTCTTTACTGACTGAGCTACAAGGGCCAGAGACGGCCACCGAATGTCCTGATGGGGCCAAGGACCAGCCCTCAGGTCAGGCTGGCCCGATGTGTCAGTGGAGCTCGGTGAGGCCTGGCTGGGTGGGCAGCTGGGACCACGGCTCCGGGCCACACCGGGATCTGGGACCCTGGTTCCTGGGGCTCTGGAAGACTCACCCAGCCTCTAGAGGCCTCTGTTTCCTTCCCTGTAAACAGAGCCATGATCAGAGCGCCCACCCCAGAGACGGTGGGACGAGCCAGCTCGATGCTAGAGGCGTGGCCGCAGCCCACGCCAGGGCAGTGGTGAACATGCGATGCCCGTCACCACCGCCGAACGCCGTTTCCACAAACACACACAGGGAGCGCTCTAAGCCTGCCCATCCCCTCGTTTAGCAACTATAAACTGATACTTCTCAAAGATCTTTCAGTGGCGTCTGGAATGTGGTGTAAAACTCACCAAAAAGCAAACAAATACACGAAATAAAAAATAAACATTCCCCAAGGGCCTTCTCTTGCCGACAACAGGTTCACGTTAACAAAAGCAAGCACAGAAAACCCTCGGCACGTAGGCGGTTACTGTGTTTGCACGGGGCCTTTTCTGTGAAGAATGTGGCTGTGAGATTAAGCATAGTAGGTGTGTGCTTGATCCCAGGGAAGAGCAGCGGGTGCTTCGCCAGTAGATCCAGAGGACTGTGGGCCTGCTGGGACTCTGAGGTCAAAGGCCAGGAGACCCGGGAACAAGGCCCCAGCCAGACAGAACTCACATTTGAAATGACTCCAAGCGAAGTCGCACCAGTGAACATGAACACGCCCACCAAGAGCACCAGCCCTCTAGGACCTTCATTTCCTTCCAGAAACAACACAATATTTTGTCTTAGTGTTTGGTTAAATGCTTCTTTCTTTCTTGGTGGTGGTTTCATCTTGCGCGCTTGTTACTTTGCCAAAGGGAACACCACCCACACAACATATTTTTGCAACATTTCTTTTACTCTGGTGGTAACCCAGCTAATGAGAAAGATTGGAATCGCGTGGAATCACATACTCAGCCAGCACAGACTTGTTCCTGTTGCTGCATGTGAAATAATATCCACAGATTCTTTCAATAAAATCACAGGTCAGAATAAGCCCTGGCCACACTTAGAGGTGGAAACAATTCTGGTACAGTCAAGAACCCCTAACACAGATGGTGCTACAAATCACAAAACCCCTTAGCATTTCTGCTCCTAAGCCCCCAGGCCACGCTGTCCCACGAACCTCAGACTCTCATGCCAATGCAGGACCCTTTAGAGTTCAACCTCCTGTAATACCTAACATGCTGTCAGACCACCTGTCTTTTAGCATTTCACATACATATTTGAAATCTTTAACACAAAGCCACCGGTAGCATGCCATTCCCATAAGAACATGTTAATAGAGATCTTTTCACAAACAGCTTCAGAAAATGGGAGGAATCTCTTTGAACATCTTCAAAGAGATGCTCTATGTTCATGTAGGCTTGACTGTGAAGTTGCACAATGAACAGAAACAGACATTCATCAAACCTTTCAAGGCGTAGATGTTTATCAGGGGATCACAGCTCCATGTGGCCCCAGCACCTACCCTGCAAGCAGCTTCTGGGAGAAACTACTAACACCCCCCAGGACTTTTCCCAGGCGTGAAAGCAGGCCTTTCCCACGCACTTGCATCATCCAAGCCCTCTCCTTGTCCAAACCCAGCAGCCAACGGCTGGCTCCAGTTCTGTCTGCTATACAGAAAAGAATCCTTAAAATTCTTTAAAAAAATTGAACAAATGACCACTTAAGTTAGCTCCTGATCCTTGACTTCTCCTCACCAACAGCAGATGAAAGTGAGTATGGAGTTGTGAGTATCTGCAACAGTCATTGTCATAACTGGCCCAAAGGACACAGCCTCGAATGTACATATCCAGGAGGGTCAGTGGAAACACAACTCACAGCAAAAATTCCCCCGAAAGCACCCCCTGAGTTAGCTACTTTCTTATAAAGACCCACACAAGGCACTGCTTGCAGCTCCCCTGGGTTTGTTTCTGATTCTCTTTGCTCCTGGTGTTCATTCACCCAGTCACCACTGCTTACAAAGTTCACAGTGTCCCAAAGCGAAGGTAGTACAGCGACATTTTCATTTTTGTCGTTGGTCTGATTTGGCTCCACAACTCAGCCCCCGTGGGAAGGAGGAAACGTTTACCTGGATCAGGTTATTTTACTGAATAATCAGATTCCAGTTATTTTGCTTTGACTGTAAAGCACCCCTGATGGCTCAGAAGGTCAAGAATCTGCCTGCAATGCAGGAGACCTGGGTTCAATCCTGGGATGGGGTGATCCCCTGGAGAAGGGAATGGCAACCCACTCCAGTATTCTTGCCTGGAAAATTCCATGGACAGAGGAGCCTGGGGGGCTACAGGCCATGGGGTCACAAAGCAATGGACACAACTGGGAGACTAACACTGACTCAGGTGACTGGAGAGTGAGACAAGACGCGTTGACCCTTCAGCTGCAGGAGGTCTTCCCGAAGCCGCATTCAGCAGTGTCAGCGGCTCCGAACCCCATTCTCCTTGGAGGATGAAACCCAACCCCCACGTCGAAGATGTCCTTATGGCACATTGTTTGGTTGAACTTAGGGATCACCTCCTGCGATTTATGGCCTGTGGAAACAATTAGAAACGCCAAGTGTGTTGATGCACACAGATGTATATTGCTGTGCAACTCAGCACACGAATTAACTCTAACCCTACAAAACAGCAACATGAGGTACCTTAGAAGTCCACCTGTGGCGCCAGGATTGATGCGTACGGTGCCTCCATGTACTAAAGCCCCCTGTGATGCTGTGCAATACATCTCAGGTTATGAACATTCAAACATGCCTTTGTTCTAAAGGCAACCACATAACAGGTCCAAGCTTAAAAGAGGAAAATACACATATCTATCAGGTCAGGTCAGTTCAGATCCATCGCTCAGTTGCATCTGACTCTTTGTGACCCCACAGACTGCAACACGCCAGGCTTCCCTGTCCAATACCAGCTCCTAGAGCTTGCTCAAACTCATGTCCATCGAGTCGGTGATGCCATTCACCCATCTCATCCTCTGTCGTCCCCTTTTCCTCCTGCCTTCAGTCTTTCCATCTTTTCCAATGAGTCCGTTTTTCACATCGGGTGGCCAAAGCATTGGAATTTCAGCTTCAGCATTAGTCCTTCCAGTGAATATTCAGGACTGATTTCCTTTAGGATTGAGTGAGTTTGATCTCCTTGCAGTCCAGTCTCTGTATAGTCAAAGCTATGGTTTTTCCAATAGTCATGTATGGATGTGAAAGTTGGACCATAAAGAAGACTGAGCACTGAAGAATTGATGCTTTTGAACTGTGGTGTTGGAGAAGACTCTTGAGAGTCCCTTGGATAGCAGAAGATCCAACCAGTCCATCCTAAAGGAGATCAGTCCTGGGTGTTCATTGGAAGGACTGATGTTGAAGCTGAAGCTCCAATACTTTGGCCACCTGATGGGAAGAGCTGACTCATTTGAAAAGACCCTGATGCTGGGAAAGATTGAGGGCAGGAGGAGAAGGGGACGACAGAGCACAAGATGGTTGGATGGTATCACCAACTCAACGGACATGAGTTTGAGCAAACTTGGGAGATAGTGAAAGACAAAGAAGCCTGGCATGCTGCAGTCCATGGGGTTGCAAAGAGTCAGGCATGAGTTAGCAAGTAAGCAAGAGCAACAACATATACATTAAGAAAAGTCTGGAGATAGCTCTATGCCTCTGTGCTATACATCTGAAACTAACACAATATTGTAAACAATTACGTTTCAATACAATTTTTAAAAAATCAATTGAATAAAAAATAATATGCAGAGTATTCTGTTGAAAAATAAATCTGGGAAAACAGACACACACTTTTGGACATTATGAATCATGGCCACCAGACACTCACCCAGAAGTTCCCCCGTGAAGCAACAGGATCCTAAAATAGCTTTTTTGGTGAGTGGTGGGGAGGGTGAAAAATAAACATCTGAGTATAAAACTGTCCTGACTCATTTAAAATAGATCCAGGAAGTATGATTACAGGTTATTCTTTTCTTTTTAAAATAATCTTTTTTTTTTTTTTTTTTTTTACTACTTTCTCAGTTGCTGATTTCATAATCCGGATACTTAGATTCATATATTCACATAAAATTTATGGCCAGGAAAAATGTTCCCCATAGATTATGGACTGAAAAAGAAGCTCACATGCCCACTGGACCAATTGTCACAACGGTGAGGAAAAGGGGAACAACTTGAAAGTCTGGCAGGCAGGCCACGATTGTGCTGGGGACACCCTGCAGACCCTCGGAGAGGTGCTGGAGAAGGTCCGTGACGTGGAAAGACCCGGGGACAGCTACACGGTGCCCGTCTGCCGTCAGCAGTGTCTGACTCACAGCGTCTTCTTTAAATGAGCCTCTGAGTTCCCAGCCTTGTTTTAACACCTGGTTTGGGGACTTTAAACACTGCAAGCCAAGCCTGAGGCCTTCCTGTGCCTGGGACGGGTAGAGGGAACCAGCCTTCTGTGATCCTGTTAGTAAAAGACTGAGCCTGAGATAGCTCTAGCTTCCCAAAAAGAAAAATCAGGCTGGTGGGACCTGAAAGTTACAAAGAGCAGAGAACCCAGCTGGGGCTCAGGGGAGGCATTTCCACCCCAGCACAGCCCTTCAAGGTGGGAGCAGCCCTGTGGATTCCTCCTGGAGGTGAACTGGCCCCCACGAGGCGGCTGCAGCCTCATGGAGGAAGGCTTGGGTATCCACGGATGAGCATCAGAGGAGCTGTGCGGAGGAAACCGTATATTTCTGGCTCCAATTAAAGGATTAATTGTGTTCTCTAAATATAATATGGTAATTGTAGACATAATGGTTATTTCCTGGTAGCATATGTACTTACTGTGCTGGTAGATAAAACATCCCTGCATTAAAAGGAATTATTGTATTTGTCATAAATTCCTTTGAGAATAATTTTGCTTTCAGCTCCGGGCAGGAGGGTGTCTTTGATACGAGACGTGAAGGATTGCGTGGAGGGGGGTTGGGGGCCACACCTGACAGGTGTGCTCCTGGGCCGGGGCCAGGAGCTCAGAAGACCCGCCAGGGGCCCATCCACCTCTGAAGAGCCCAGCCCGACAGCCAGAGCATCCAAAGTGCCTGACACAGCTGAAGGCTTTATATTTGGAAATGAAGTTGAAATGCAGGAGTCGGGACTGACGCTGCTGAGTTCAGCTGGGCCGAGCCCAGCCCGCAGATGGAAACAAGGCCCCAGGACTGTCCTCTTTAATCTGAGCTTAGGCGCCCCAGCGGATGCCCTGGAAGCTGCTCACACGTCACGCTTCCTACACGGCTCTTCTCAGGGTCAGAGCTGGGCAAATAAAACTTCCCAGCCTGATGGGAAACACTCTGCTGTGTGAGCGTGCTGGACCTCGCTGGCTTCAGAATATCCATGGCAGAGACTCCACGAGGGAGATGAGGACATGTTTAAGGGAGGGAGGGGATAAAGAGAGGGAGAAGGAAGACGGAGGGGGAGAGAAAGTGCATTTATTGTCAGTATCTGTACGCAGGAGACACAGCCTCCATCCCTGGGTCCAGAAGATCCCCTGGAGATCTGGAATTACTCTGGTGTTCTTGCTCGAGAAGTCTCTTGGACAGAGGAGCCCGGTGGGCTACAGTCCGTGGGGTCACAAAGAGTGGGACACGGCCGGACGACTGAGCACACACACATTATCTGTAAAATGGAAACTAAAATGGAAAATAAAAATGACGGAGGACACGGAAAGAACTGGTTAAAGAACAAATGTCTCATTTTCTGCTGAGCCGAAATGGTCACGTAAACCCAGACTCGAGAGAGTCACAGCTCCTCTGGGGCTTCCCTGGTAGCTTAGGCGATAAAGAATGTGCCTGCAATGCAGGAGAGTCAGGTTGGATCCTTGGATCAGGAAGATCCCCTGCAGAAGGGAATGGCTACTCACTCCAGTATCCTTGCCTGGAGAATTCCTTGGACAGAGGAGCCTGGCGGGCTACAGTCCATGAGGTCACAAAGAGTGAGACACGACTAAGTAACTAACGCTGTCAGTTTCACAGCTCGTATATGGTGACTAGATTTCTGTTCCTCAAATGTGTTATCATCATTTCTATCATCACCAACACCACTGCTGCCTTGCTGTGACGGTGGGCGAGGCTGGACTTGCATGGTCTATGCAGTCACAGGCAGCCCCACGTGTGCCGCGTGGTCTATGCAGTCACCGGCAGCCCCACGTGTGTTGTGTGGTCTATGCAGTCACTGGCAGCCCCACGTGTGGTGCGTGGTCTATGCAGTCACAGGCAGCCCCACATGTGGTACGTGGTCTATGCAGACACAGGCAGCCCCACGTGTGCCGCGTGGTCTATGCAGTCACCGGCAGCCACACGTGTGCCGCGTGGTCTATGCAGTCACAGGCAGCCCCACGTGTGCCATGTGGTCTATGCAGTCACAGGCAGCCCTACGTGTGCCGTGTGGTCTATGCAGTCACAGGCAGCCCCACGTGTGCTGCATGGTCTATGCAGTCACAGGCAGCCCCACGTGTGCCATGTGGTCTATGCAGTCACAGGCAGCCCCACGTGTGCCGTGTGGTCTATGCAGTCACCAGCAGCCCCACGTGTGGTACGTGGTCTATGCAGACACAGGCAGCCCCATGTGTGCCGTGTGGTCTATGCAGTCACAGGCAGCCCCACGTGTGCCGTGTGGTCTATGCAGTCACAGGCAGCCCCATGTGTGCCGTGTGGTCTATGCAGACACAGGCAGCCCCACCTGTGGTACGTGGTCTATGCAGACACAGGCAGCCCCACGTGTGGTGTGTGGTCTATGCAGTCACAGGCAGCCCCACGTGTGGTGCATGGTCTATGCAGTCACAGGCAGCCCCACATGTGGTACATGGTCTATGCAGTCACAGGCAGCCCCACGTGTGCCATGTGGTCTATGCAGTCACAGGCAGCCCCACGTGTGGTGCGTGGTCTATGCAGTCACAGGCAGCCCCACATGTGGTACGTGGTCTATGCAGTCACAGGCAGCCCCACGTGTGGCGCATGGTCTATGCAGTCACAGGCAGCCCCACGTGTGGTGAGTGGTCTATGCAGTCACAGGCAGCCCCATGTGTACATGTGGTCGGCAGCACGTGGTCTATGCAGACACAGGCAGCCCCACGTGTGGTGCGTGGTCTATGCAGTCACAGGCAGCCCCACGTGTGGTGCGTGGTCTATGCAGTCACAGGCAGCCCCACATGTGGTACATGGTCTATGCAGTCACAGGCA
Organism: Tragelaphus eurycerus; assembly: GCA_935064755.1. Lineage (NCBI taxonomy): Eukaryota > Metazoa > Chordata > Mammalia > Artiodactyla > Bovidae > Tragelaphus > Tragelaphus eurycerus. Next base: position 1,648,838 of record CAKXYN010000011.1, read on the forward strand.
GCCCCATGTGTGCCGCATGGTCTATGCAGTCACAGGCAGCCCCACATGTGGTACGTGGTCCGGAGTATGCAGTCACAGGCAGCGTCACGGCCGCCCCGCATGTGCCGTGTGGTCTATGCAGTCACAGGCAGCCCCACGTGTGGTACGTGGTCTATGCAGTCACAGGCAGCCCCATGGGTTGAGCTGTCAGCTCCAGCCCTGGGGACAGCCCCTCCCTTCCCCACTCTTGGCTCCTGAGGGCCAGAACAGGACCCTCGGGCTCCCCACCCCAGCACCCCCAACCCCCCTCAGGCACCCAGGCCCACGTGGATTCCCTCCCAGACCAGCAGTTTCCAGTCTCTCCCTGACGCCAGCGACCACTGCTTCGTGTTTTTGTTGTAAATTCTGTTCCTGTGTAGAAATGAATCATTTTGTTTATGGATACCTTGGCTGAAATGAACATTAGGGCTTTAATCATCTCATTTTCTCTTTCTGGTTGCTGGAGTCTGAAGGTCTGAGCCCCTCATAACTCACATGTTGGCCCCTACCCCCTCCCAATGTGATGGTGTCAGGAGAGGGGTCTGGGGGGCGATGAGGAGGTCATGAGGGGACCAGGGCCTTATAAAAGGGACTCCAGGGAGCACCCTGCCCCTCCTCCAGGTGAGGACCCAGAGAGAAGACACATCTGCCCCTAGGCACGGAAACTGCTGGTGTCCTGACTGCGGACGTCTAGCTTCTAGAGCTCAGAGAAAGAAGTCTCTGTTGTTTCAACAGCTTTGTCTGTGGCCTTGGGTGCTGGTTGGTGGTGGTTTAGTTGCTAAGTCATGTCCGACTCTTGCAGCCCCATAGACTGGAGCCCGCCAGGCTCCTCTTGTCTGTGGCCTTGGGTGGTAGGAGCCCCAGTTGGCTAAGATGCTGATCCTGACACCCCTGGGTCCTTTAGCAATTTTCTCAGGATGGAGACCCAGCGTCCACAGCCCAACTCCTCCAAGGACACTTCAGTGACAGAAAGGGCCAGTTCTCAGCATCTCCTCACGGGGCCCCACTGGACTCGGACACCAGCCTGATTGAAAGTATCTGCTGTGGCCCCTTCCTGCCTGTGCCAGGGTCCACTGAGACACAGAAGAGAAGCCAGCAGCCCCTGGTCATCAGAGAGGGTAGACCCCACCCACCGGGGCCTCCATGAGACAGGCTGGTCCCCTGGGACACGCTCAGACATGGAGGGGGTGGACCTGCCTTGTCCCAGGACGGTCAAATGGCCTCCGTGGGAGACACAGGCCCTGCTCCTCAGTGTCCTGCTCCACGGCCCTGAGGTGGCCGGCCATGCAGAGCACAGACCACCGCTGCAGAACCCGACACCCGTCTCTGCCGCTGACATGCGCTCTGCTTCCTTCTGAAAGATCAAACTACTTCCTACCTGGCGGAGTGGTTCGGATTTCAGGGAATTCGTGTCACCGAACTTTCCAGGGGCGTGGAAAAGCCTGACGGTGCCCCACCCCCTCACCCCCGCACCCAGCCCATGGAGATGGACAGTCCTGTAATCTGTGGATCAAGAATCTGTAGCCAGAAAATTTGAAAGGTGGCACCTTTTAAGCAAACCACGCCTCCTGAGCAAGCCACGCCTCCTGAGCAAGCCACGCATCTGGAAAAAGCCACACCTCCTGAACAAGCCACACCTCCTGAACAAGCCACACCTCCTGAACAAGCCACGCCTAGGGTCCGATGGTGCTGGGTGAAGCTGGGTCCCTCCTGCCCTGGAGCACAGACACCCCCTCACCTGCTCTGGACTGGGGTGAGGCTTGTGAGTTGAGGGGGACGCCGCCCCTCAAGTGGGGATGTCAGCTCCCTCCCAGGGCTCACATCTGGCATATCCCACTTTAAACGTGTAGCTAAACGTTGTGGTTTGTCTGGTTAAACGTCTTCTTTAAGTCTCATTACATGGCAAAGTAACATGCTTTTCATTCCCAAGATGTGATTAAACTCACATCTCCTCTTGATTGAGCTTTGGAATCTTTTATTTCAGACGAAAAAGAAAAGAGACTTCAGAAAGGGAGCAGGCTAGTGCTGTGACTCTCGGTGAAGCCATTAAATTTAATCCTCCTTTCACACTCACTCCAGGGGGGATTTCAATTAAATTTGTTCAAAATTTATCAGTTTCCTGCATGTTGGCATAAATGATTCAGGACCACTTATCTATTCACTGAGTAGAATGTACTGAAGGGTACACATTATTGTTATAACTTTTCACAGTTTCTTCATAAATTCACCTAATAGGAGTTTCTATTATTTAACACCCTTGTCCTCTGCATTAAATGGTCTTGTTGTTCTTGCCCCAATGGAATCTAATTATCTATGCAAATTTGGGGAGCACTCCTGAGTTACCAAAGCTGCTCTTTTCCCTGGTGGACTGGCTTGCAGGACGTGGAATATGGCATTTTTTTCTCCTATGAAAGCAGCAGGAAGACAAGTCTGCAGACCCTCAGGGCACTGGGGTGGCTCGAGGATGGATGTGTGGGTGGGGTGGGGGGTTCAGGTAACTGGTTCACATAGCAGGAAGGAAATAAATGAATTTGGGAGCAGGTCCGTCAGACTCTGGAATAGGCCAATGCTATGTAACACAAAATATTTATCTCTCTGGGCCAAGAAAATGAACAGTCCAGAGATCACAGTCCCCTTGAGATGACACCAGATATGTGAGTGGCCACCGAGGCCATCATAAAACTATGTGCTGATCTGTCTAAAATGATTCACTGGGCACTTTTATGACCTCAAGAATTTATCCACAGAAGTCCATTCGGCAAGGATGTGGTAACATGAAAATCCTGTGTATGCCCACATAGGAAATACTTGTATCTGCTTTTTCACTTGAAGACTCACATCTGTGAGAAAGCGCTGGGCATCTCAGCTACTGCTCTCTCCCCTTAACTGAAGGACCGTGTTCACAGGAAAGAGAGCGCCTCTCTCTAAAGAGACACACAGCAAGGACCTCAGTGTTCACAGTCTTCTTTCGCTTGAGCTCAGATTTCATGAAGGGGAAGTGCATTGGCCTCAAGTCAATGGTCAGGAGCTTAGGGGTATGAGATGGGTTTAGCCAACTCTTTCCTTTTTAGAGCATCGCCCCTTATGAATTCTTCAAAGTGAAGCATGTACACGAAGAGCATACGTCTTTGGCTCCTTGCAAATAAAACAGAAAGAGCTGGTTGTGGGAAAACTATGGATGAGATTTTTAAGTTTCATCCTTTACTGGGTAGTGAGAAATGGAATCCTTCTGCCTTTCTCCACCTTATCTGTTGTTACAGAGTAACTTTTTGCAAGCCAAGTGTCGCCAGATCAGGCGTTTCCTGAATTTCGGGTCTTGCCCCTCAGTCTCCGCACCTCGAGGTCCATGACGGCATCTCAGAACAGGAGGGCCTCACGGAATTAACTGATCTTTTGTGTCTTCTGGGACAAGGATTCCATTCCTCCCTCCGTCTGACTGCTGATTTCTGAGGGAAAGTGCATTTTCGTTCCTGTTGTTTTTTGTTTGTTTGTTTGTTTTTTCTCTCTGAGTCAAATGGTTTCCTAAGATACACAGTAGTTGGCGTCTCTGGAGACTTCCTTCTGGAGACCTGCCCTACACAGGTGGGGAGCGCATGCTGCCCTTGGAAATGTGAATGCCAAGAGCCTCAGTGCCCCCGGTGAAGAGTCCAGAAGTGTTCAGCGCCACAGCCTGAGGGCCAAAACGAGGGGCGGATTTCTCTGTAGCCACTGAAGCTCTCCTCCTCCGTAATCTTTCAGGGAGGAATCATCAGAACTTCAGCCAGGACTCTTCGGTGCTTTGTGACGCTCTTCTATGTGGTACAGGAAGTTTATAATCCCTGATCTTTGCCAACAAAATGCCGGTAGAGATCCCAGTCATCGTGACATCAAAAGTGCTCCCACATACCTCAGATAGCTACCAGAGGAGAGAGCCACCAAAAACAAACAAAAATAAATCTTTGAAAGGGCCATAAAGAAAGGTCACGCCAACTTCAAAACTAAGACAGTAAGACGGATGGCTGACTTCTCAGTGAAAACAATGGAAACTAGAACATAATTTGTGACAGATTTTCAATGTTGAAGGAAAACAACTACCAAAGTAAAATTTTGTGCTACATGACATAACCTTCAAAAGTCACAGCAGAAAAAGGAAAGTCAATGAAAATAGCAGAGTAAGGACCTCTCACTCATAAAGCCAAAGAGAACACTGGACAAACTTTACCAGAATCAACTGTTTCAAAGCTCTGGAAAATAGCCAAGGGCTGATAGAAAACCAAGGAGTGTTCGTTCAAGACAGCAAAAAAAAAAAAAAAAAAAAACAGAAACCATCTGAATCTCATTAGGAAGAGTGAGTTGTGGGCATGTTAATTTACCCATTTCCATCCTTCCCCCAGCCAGTTCTACGGCAGACTTTAAAACCTACAGCCCACAGTCGTGGTAAGAAACTGCAGCCCGGCAGCCACTGGAGCAGTGGAAGGTCCTTCAAATGCCCTTCCCAGGAATTGGCCTTATTTGACCTTTCCCATGTTCCCCTGGGAGACTCACGCATGAGGTTGTCTTCGTTTAACCTGATTTGAAGTTCGCCCAGCTGAACAGACTTTTCCCCAGTGGTGAATGTCGAAAGCAATTGAGGACAAGTTTTGAACACTGAGGTTGCTCGAGGCATTAGATCACAGATAGGGAAGCTGTTAGGCTAACCCAGAAAGCTAGGGAATGAGATGTCCCTGGAAACTTGAGAAACTCCAAGATAGGTCTTGGAATATGGATGGACATGCGTCCAGAGCTGTGCATATGCTCCCGAAAGGGCTGAGAATGCCCTAAGCTCTCGCCTTGCCTACCCTTGAGGCTCTGCACATGCAGGAAAGAAGAGGCAGAGTTGCAACCTGGCTGAATGGGTGTCAAAGGTATTCCCCAGCAGGCACACACAGCCCTTCAGCAAAGACTGGGAAACTTGTGGACGTCTCTGCCAAGGCATTAGCCAGCCAGAAAACTGCCTAAGCAGAGACATCAGGGGCATGGCAGAGAATACAGATATGCAGTGTACAGAATTAGTTTAAAAAGCAAATAAAGAAGCCAAATGAATTCTCTATGTGGTGAAAATCATGTCTTACCAGAGAATATATACATATATATGGAAAAATGATATATAATATATATTAGGAAATATATATATATATTAGGAAATACATATATTACATATATATATGGGAAAAAAGAACCAAATACAAACTGAGGATTTGGAGAATATGACTGAAGTGGAAGTTTTATTAGAGGCTCGGCAGTAGACTTGAGCAGAATTCCATGAGCTTGAAGGGAGGCTTGCTGAGGTCAATCAGCTGGAGGAACCGGGAGAATAAACAGGGGAGGGAAGGGAGGAAGCCTGTGGGCACCATCAAGTGGGTGAATGTGGGCTTCGTGGGCATCTGGGCAGAGGAGACCCTGGAGGAAGCCCAGGACGCTCATGGAGAAATGAGGCCAGAGCGAGGCAGCCACGTGGTCTCAGTGGGATTGACGAATGTGTTACTAGAGGCCCGGGAGCCCAGAGGACTGCCAGCCAAGCGGCTGCATCCTGAAAACCTATCCTCTAAACACAAGGAGAAATTAAGGCATTCCCCAGTAAAGAAAAGCTGGACAAATATGGTACTAATAGGGTAGGTCATGTGTTAGGGCAGGAAAAGAAAAGCCTCAATGCCTTTAAAAAGATCGCAATTATGTTTTCTAACAAAATGGAGTAAAATTAGAACTCAATACCTGAAATAATTTGGGAAATTCACAAGCATGCACAGATTAAACAGCACAGTTTGAAACAATAATCGGGGGACTTCTCTGGCAGTCCAGGGGTTAAGATTTCTCCTCCCAGTGCAGGGGTGTGTGCTCGATCCCTGGCTGGGGCGCTGAGACCCCACGAGCCTCGCAGCCAAAAAATCAAAATACAAAAACAGAGACAATTTTGTAGCAAATTCAATAAAAACTGAAAAATGGTCCCAACCAAAAAAATACTAATAAGCAAATGATAATCGGGACAAAAGAAATCACAAGATAAACTGGAGACACTTGAAAATAAGCACAAAGAAGCACGGTGCGCAAACGGCGCCATCGGGTGAAGCGGCGCTTAGACGGGAACGCACAGCTCCTCACCCACGTTGAAAAGAAGCTTCTCAAACAAGCTCAGCAGATAGTGAAGGACAGAGGAGCCTGGCGGACTGCAGTCCACGGCGTCACAGCAGGTCAAACAACTGACTTAACAAGTGAACGACAGCAGCAGCCCGCAAAAGAATAAAGTTAGGGCATTCTCTAATACCATATGCAAAACTAAACTCAAAGGAATAATTTAATAATAATAATAAGAAGAAGAACTAAATGTAAACCCAGGTAGCGTAAAGCACCTGGAGGAGAACAGGCAGAGCACATGGACATAAATTTGCAGGGTTTTGGCAGCGGCGGTGGGGTGGCGGTGGGGGGGATCTATCTCCAAAAGCAAAGGAAACAAAAGGAAAAACAAACAAATGGGACGTATTAAACTCACAGGCGTTTACACAGCAAAGGAAACCACGGACAAAATGAAACGGCAGCCTACTGAACGGGAGGTTTTGCAAAAGACATGACTGAGAAGGAGTTAATATCCAACATATAGAAACAGTTCATAGAACTTAGCATCAAACACAAATGAATGACCTGACTGAGAAAAAAATGAGCAGAAGAAACAGACGTTTTTTCAAAGAGGAAATGCCGATGGCCAACAGGCGCATGAAAAGATGGTCCGCACTGCTAATCACCAGGGAAATGAAAATCAAAACTGCAGTGAGACATCACCCCACACCTGCCAGAGTGCCGTCAACTAAAAGAACACACATAGCCAGTGTTTGTGAGGATTTGGTGAAAAGAGAAGCCTCTTGTACTGTTTGTGGAAGTGCAAATGGTGCAGCCCCTGTGGAAAATAGTATGGAGGCTTCTCAAAAAACTAAAAATCGATCTATCCTATGACCCAGAAATTCCACTCCTGGGTACACATCAAAAACAAAAACACAAATTTGAAGAGATATATGCACCTCAATGCTCATAACAACGTTATTTACAATTTCCAAGGTATGGAGGCAGCATAAGTGTCTGTCAACAGATGATGGATAAAGATGTGATATGTACGTGTGTGTGTGTATATGCATGTTACTCAGCTATAAAAAATAATGAGATGTTTCCGTTTGCAGCAAAGTGGGTGGACCTGGAGGGCGTTGGACTCGGTGACATAAGTCAGTCAGAGAGACAGACACTGTCGGACACCCTTCATAGGTGGGCTCTAAAGAAATCCAAGAAACCAGTGGGTATGAAGAAAAGACGTGTCTCTAAGACACGGAGGACAAATTGGAGGTTATGGGCGAAGGAAGGGACGGGGATGAACCTAAAGGTGGGGAGGAAGAAGGTTATCATGAAATTCCATGTGATCGTGAGTGTGAAGATTTTGAAAATTGTAAATTACTGTAGAACTTAAAGATTCTTTCATTCGTTAACCAGAAGAAGACTACAGCTAACAGAATACTCAACGGTGAGAAACACACGGAGATTAGACAAAAGTGTTCCCTCTGACCACTCCTTTTCTACCTCATACTGGAAGTCTTGCTGCTGCTCCTGAGTCGCGTCAGTCGTGTCCGACTCTGTGCGACCCCAGAGACGGCAGCCCACCAGTCTCCCCCGTCCCTGGGATTCTCCAGGCAAGAACACTGGAGTGGGGTGCCATTTGCCTCTAAGTTCTAGCGAACGCAATAAAAGATACACAAACTGGGAAGAAGAGATAAAACTGTCTTTGTTCACAGATGTTATGACCATCTACTTAGAAAAGCTTAAATAATTGACCAAAAACCCCTCCTGGAACTGATAAGCTATTAAAGTAAGTTTACAGAATATACAATTAATATACAGAAGTCAATTACCTTCTTATATGCCAGAGATGAATAATTTGATTTGAAATTAAAGACTCGATAGCATTGCATTGGTACCCCTGAAAATGAAGTGCTTAGGTATAAATCAAATAAAACATGCAAAATATCTGTATAAAAAATCCACAAAACTCTGATGCATAAAATCAAAGCACGAAATAAATGCAGAGACATTCTATGTTTGTGGATGGAGAGACTCAATATTATCAAGATGTCAGTTCTTCCCAATTCAGTCTATAGAGTCAATGCAATTCCAATCAAAACCCCAGCGGGCTGTTTTGTGGATACAGACAAACTGATTCTGGAGTTTATGCAGAGACACAAAACACCCAAAATAATATTGAAAGACAAAAACGCAGCTGGGGGACGGCCGTTTCCCAACTCCCAGACGTGCTGTAGACCTGCAGTGGTGAAGACAGGGGGTGCTGAGCGGAACGCCACCTGGGAAGGCAAACGTCCCTTGCAACGTGTGAATGCCACAGAAGCTCAGCCCGCCACCCTCCCTCCACCCTACCTTAGACATAAGCATTGTGAAATCTTTAGCCACACATGTCATAGTTTTGTAAGAGAAGGGAAGTGTAGATGTATCTGAGTAGTTTTTAGAGAAGAGAGCCAGGACCAGTGAGTGGGTGCTATGGGGATGCAACGTGGGCTCAAATAAAAGACTTTCCGGGAGCGTTGTCTGTGGGAGTATGAGAGGCCTCGCGGGAGGGTCACTGCCCAGAAACTGGAACAAGCAAATGTCGAGGGCGTGAAATCAAAGCACGCGCCTTCCGCAGAGTCTGGCCAGCCGGCGAGGAGACTTCCCAAGCCACCCCGCTTGGCATCTCCGCTAGGCTACAAGGGGCTGCAAGACGGTGAGGCACTCCCTCAAGCTCTGCCCCGTACCTCTCTCCTCCACCTCCATTACAATGGGTGCAGAACATCCGAAACATTTCCCGGCAACTTGCTCTGTGAGCAATCAGGTGACACGGCAGCCGCACTGTTACTTATCAGCTCGCATTAAAGTTTCATGGGCGTGCTATCAATTATTGAGGACCGAATGCTGAGATCCAGCTGTGCGCCCCAGTTCCCTCACAAGAGCCCGAGCCTGGGAGCAGGAAGCCTCTCCACCACCTCTCACGGCTTCAGCTTCTGAAGCAGAAAAAACAGAAGACACAACTGAAAACCTGTGCTGAAGACAAAGGCGGGGCTGGGCTGCCAACTTTCAGGGTAGATTATTAACAAGACACGGGCACAGTTCCTGCTCGTCGGCACTCACTTCCGCAGTTCTCGGGGGAAGCCTTTCTTCTAAACGATTTGGTGCGTCCGATTCTGCCAACAAATGTCCCAGATTAGACGCCGCCCTGTCCATTCACGGGGTGGTGAGCCAGCGGCCAGCACTGCACGTCCATGGTCACCGCTGGCTCCTCTCTGGCCCTAGATGAAACACATGCTCTTGCTTTTCGAAATGCAAATATCTCACCCTAAACCTTCTGTCGTTGGACACATTTCTCACCGAGTCTTGCTCAGGACAGCTCTCCCCACCGTCACAAGTCATAAGGCACAAGGAGAAAGATGACATTGTTGTGTTAGTTCTGAAGGTTGCTGCTCAATGAAGTTTAATTCCCTCTGTTTAAAGTATACTCATGATTGCATGAAGATAAGGCACGGGGTCATTAAGCAGAAATTAAGAACGAGATACGCTTGCTCTTTGGATGGGAGATGAGGTCTCAGGCTCCTGGGAGCACTGGTTAGGATGATTGGGTACGACATACTTTCATGTTGAGAGTGTCACCCTCTGTGCCCTCGGGAGGGGGGCCTGGGCACTCAGGAAGGATGTTCCCATGAGCAGAGCAAGAAGCATCATTGCATGCTGTCCGAGTGTGTGTTAAGCACCTCACCCAGCTCTTACAGGCTGGCCCGTAACAGTTGTAAGAAGGCAGGAGAGCTTACTTCATGACTCAGTCGGATGCAACTTAATTTTTAAATAATTGGGTTAAGCTACAGAAGGCTCTGAGACAAGTGAGTTAACAAACCCCTTATTATTTTTAATGACAACGTATTAAAATATATTAGTATTTAAACCTTCACTCACATTGAGTACAAATTAATGACATGGCTTCTTAAACCTAGTTGGTTTTGTTCAACTAAAAGCAAAAGAAGTGAGAAATGTTCACTTTGTCGCTCAATTCTTAGCTTAGGTCTGCGAGATGACTCTCACTTGATTTCTCATTGCTTGTGAACTGGTTACGGGCTGGCTAAAGTTTGGGGACAGTGAGCTGGTTACTAAGGGTGCAACCACCATCAGGACGCAGGAGACCAACGGTGAGGCCCCAAGATGATCTGGGGTGGGCAGGCGGCAAGGATGCGGAGAAGACGGTACACAAAACATGTTCAAGGACTACTGCAAAAACCATCCAGGTATGATGACGAGGTGCTCCCACAGAGCGCGGCTCATGCTGGCTGTGCTGGGGGCACATGGGTGGGGAGGGTGAGTGTGCACGCAGGGCACCAGCCTCTGGGGTCAGGGGAACTGCGTCAGTCCGGAGGTCGTATCCGAAGGGGATGCTGAGACAGGTGAGCAAACCCTGCCCCAAGGAGAGCGGCAAGGGGATTCCCCCCGGGGGCTGGAGTGGGGCAGGAAGCAGGCTGGGAGGAGACACTGTGTGGGGTACGAGGAGAGGCTGGTACCCAAGGTTCACGGCCGTCCCCGCCAAGACAGAACCTCACCAGGGTCTCCAAGGTGTGGTCCTTCTGTCTTGAACCCCGGCCTGTGTGATGGCCCTGCACACACACCAGCACCCAGTGGACAGCTGCTCCCAGAACGCTCGAGCCTGGGCCTCTGGGGAAAGGTCCCTGTCATCCCCAGAGGCTCAGCCCCCCACATGGCCCCATCACAGCCAGGAGCATAATGTGAGTGTGTCCAAGGCTTGGGGTGAACAGTATCGTGGGAAGCAAGGGGACTCCAGCAGGCAGTGAGATCCCTAGGCAGAGAGAGGTCAGCTCTTGGGAAGAGCCCACCCGTCAAGCCTTGTCCTGGGAGAAGGGAAAGGGGCCCTCTCCGGCTCCCTGGGAGCTGCAGGTGGGCACCGTGAGTGGCGTCATCACCCAGGTGCTGTGATGATCAACATCCTGAGGGACTGGGAGGAGTCTGGACTCCGATCCCAGATCCAGACGCCTCCTGGGGACAGGGCAGTCGATAGGTGAGGGGGCACGGGGCCCCCTGCACGCAGGATAGCAGCCCCGAGGCCATGGTGCAGGCAGGCGACGCACGGGCAAGGCAGAGGGTCTCCGCGAGCCTCGGCTCATAGGAGCACTGCCTGGCTCCGTGGCAAAGAGGGTGCTATCAGCGTTGGGTAACCTTGACCCACATCAGCAGGCGTGAAGACAGGACCCACAGCATGCTCTTGTAAGGAGGGGCCACGAGGGGGAGCATCCATGTGACTAGACCACGGGTGCCCAAGCAAGTTCATCCCCTCAGGGCGTTTCTGGGTGGGATTTGGGTCCTGAGGAGCAGGTGCCCCAGGATCTCCAGCCCTGCTGCCATGGGAGGTGCTGGAAGATGGAGCAGCCCAGAGTGGAGGAGCCCACCCAAAGCCACTCCTCCAGCACACGCGTGCCTCACGGGTGTGCTTCACTGGCTGTGGGGGTGAGGGGCAGTGGCAGCTGGCGTGCCTCTGTCGTCAGGGTGTCCATGTCTATTACACATATGTATTTCATGTAAATCATGGCAGAGGTCAGCTGAGTGGCCTGAGCTCAACCCTTCCAAAGTGCCTGCTCCCCCAAAATTCGGGGAGAGGGAAAACACTGACCCCACAGGTCTTCCCAGAATGAACGTCCAGCCCTCCTGGCCACATCTGCAGAGCTGACCTGTATGTGGGGCAGAGGTGTATGGTGGTGTGCACAGGTACATGAGTGCAAGTGGCTACATGTGTGTGCTTGCAGCTGTGTAAGTGCCTAGCGGGTGTGGGCATCTGTGTATGCTTGCGTGTGCATGAGTGTGAATGCTTGTATATGCCTCTGAATGTGTCTTTATGTGCAAACATGCATTGCACACAGATGTGCTCACATTTGTGTGTTAGTGAGTGCACATATGCCGTAGGGTGTGTGCACCTGTGTACAGATGAGCACCTCTGTGTGCATAGTTGTGGACAAGCTTGTGTGTGAGCCACAGTGCGTGCACGCTAGTGTGTGTGTGGTTACCTGCATGAATGTGCACCCGTGTGTGCACAAGCCCTTGTGTGTGCATAAATGTATCTCATGGCATCATATGTGAGTGTGTGTGTGTTTGTGTATTACACACCTTTGTGCGCCTGTGTGTGAGCATGCATGTGGAGGCTCATGGGTGCACAGATACGTGTGTGAAAATGAATCTGCACATAATATTTAGGGCTGTGCCTGTGTGTGTGTAGCAGTGTGTCAAATGTGATTTTAAGTGGGTGTGCACAGGCGCATGAGTGTGCAAGTACCACTGTGAGCATGTACACAAGGGTATGCATGCATGCTTGTATGTTCATGGGTAGCCCTGCAAGTCTTTACTTGTACACATGTGTGCCTGCATTTGTGTGAGTACTTGTTATTTTGTGTTCACCTGTGCACGTGTGCTTTGTATATGTGTCCGTACGTGCTGCTTGTGTGTATGCATTGCACACACATGTGCCTCTGTGCCTCTGTATCGGTGCCTACCTACTCATGCAGACCTGCATGTCAGTGGGTACAGAAACATACCTGTGTGAATGTGTCCACATGCATAGACATTGACATGTGCTGGTCCATGCCTGCCCGCGACGTGTGTCTGTGATTCTGTTGTTGTGCGTGTGCTCATGCGTGTCTGTGTGCTCCTGCAGACACACATGGCTACAGGTGCACAAACGTTCTCATGTGGATGTGTACACATGCATAGACATGTGTGTGCAGGTCCAGGAGTGCCCACAACATGTGACCTGTGGTTGTGCGTGTCCTCAAGTGTGCTGTGACTCTGTGGGTGTGTGTGTCCTCGCGTGTGCTGTGAAGGTGGCGGTCCTGAGTCCAGTGAGAACAGTTGCTCCGCTGAGTCTGGACATGGGGCCACTGCATCCTGGCCGAGTCCCACGTGACTCTTGGACCCACTGAGCCTCCACGTCCTCATCTGCGGCGTGGGATCCTTCAAATGGAGCCTTCCTCTCGGGGTCACTGTGAGAAGCAGCCAAGTGGTCCTGTGAGCTGACTTGGTGACGGGCTCAGAGGCTGCACTGTCTTGGTTGTGGGTATTGTTAACTTTGCTGTTATTATTCTAACCCTGTGGTTGAGGTTACCCAGGGCCGTCTTTTTCTGCCTGTTGTCCTGGTACTTGTAATGTCTGCTTCACTTAAGCATGGGTCATAAATCACAGTTTTTCACTATTTAGGCAGATGGATTTAGAAATAATTATTATACTATGAATTCTCCTGCCCCTTTATTGAGTTGGAGAGAGACTGACTGCTCACCTCTCTTACTGAGCCAGCACCTACACCTGCTTTTACCAGCAGTCATCAAGCGCACTGCATTATTAAACCCCCTGACATGTGACCTAATCAGGATGGAGTCTGGTGCATCCAGGGGAGTATATATCACTCAGAGACGTGTGCAGTTAGAATCAAAATCCACCCCATCCCATCACGATTTGTTAGGTGAAATTAGAATGAAAAGAAAAGATGAATAGCAATGTAATTCTTTCTAAAGAACAAAACTTCACTAACATTCCTACTTCATTACTTTAAAAATTATTTAAATACCATTTGAAAAATGACCATGTAATTTTAAAATTCTATATTTAGGGTTCCTTTTTATACAAGTTTGCCCAGAGGCATGTGCTATTCAGAAAAGTGAACAATTAGGCTTCTTCTGAAGGTTTTTCTTTTAGGAAAACATCCAACCTCAACGTGCCATTAAAATCAGACTTTAGTAATTTCATGATCAGAGTTAGCTGTCCCAGAGGGTGGTTTTCTGGTATCACGGTTATGCTTGAGGAAAAGTCGTGCCACTGGAGTTGAAGGTGTGTCTGCAAGTGATGCCAGGTGTAGAGCCGCGTGGCTGAGGGCAGGGCGCAGCCCCTGCAGTCTGGCCGAGCCCACACAGAGCAATCTCTCAGGAGACACAGACTCATAGGAAGCTGCTTATGAAGCAGAAGTCAGACCTCTTCTGACTGTAAAGGTGAGGATGAAGGAGCCTCGTTGTGTTTCTCACCCAGTCTCTGGTGCTCGCCTACTTTGTCCAAGTGCGTCCATGCTCCACGCGGAAAGAAACAGCGTGTGGGGGTCCCAGGCAGACCCTCAGTGTCGGTGATAAATCACGTTCTCTCCAGATATTTGCCGAGCACTGTGGAGCCGAGCTTCCTGGATGGCCCTAGTGGTAAAGACCCACCTGCCGGGGCAGGAGGTTGGGCTCCATCCCTGGGTGGGAGAACCCCGGGGGGAGGGAGAGGGGGCCCCCCTGGGCGGGGCGCAGGAGGCATAAGAGATGTGGGCTCCGTCCCTGGGTCGGGTAGATCCCCTGGAGGCAGGCACGGCAGCCCACTCCAGTCTTCCTGCCTGGAGAATCCCGTGGACAGAGGAACCTGGTGGGCTGCAGTCCACGGGGTCGCAAAGAGTCGAATGTGATGAAAACGTCTTGGCAGGTGTGCACCGTCAAGCCCAGAGGAAATAATGTGTGTCCTGCCTCTAGAGTCCAGGCAGAGACACCCTGGTCCTTACAAGAGCTTGGAGGAGCCTGACCTGGGGTTGCCCCACTGCTCAGCCTCATGAGGTCCTGCTCCCTGTCCTCCCCAGCCCAGCTCACACTCCCCACTATGGGCGGCTAGCCCGCTTCCTACTGCCTCACCTACCAGACTCCCAGTACTGGGGATCACCCCGAGAAAACAATTCAAAGGCAGCAGGAAGTGGGCTGGGGGTCCTGAAGGCCCCAGGGCAGGGAACTGATGGTCTGGATAGCTGGAGAGGAGGGGGTGCCTCAGAAACCCACCCCTGCAGCCCACCCACCCTCCAGCACAGCCCAGGGCACCCTGTGGCCACTCCCCGAGCCACGGTCCTCTGTAGGATGGGGGTCCCCGGGTGACAGCCAGAGGAGTCTGAAGCCTCTTCGAGGACCAGAAAAAGTGCACCCCTCAGTCCAAGGCACCCACTGGAAAGGTGGACACGGCTCCTGGGGGTCTCCAGGCTGCGGGGGAGCCTAGGGGTGAGAGTGTTTGGGCCGATCAGGTCATTTCTGTCCTTAACAAAACGGAAGCATCAGGTACAGTTATTATGAAACACCTGTTGGTCGTTACTTAAAATACCTGCACAGACTTGGAGTTCGTCCAGTGTTCCCTGTGCTCCCAGGACTGGGCAGGGGAGGTGTTCTATTAATATTCCAGAAAACTGCAAGAGAAGAATTTGGTAAAGGTTAGGTAATCCTTGTGGTTGCTGTCACCCGTAAGCCGCTTCCAACTCTTTGCAACTCCATGGACTGTAGCCCACCAGGCTCCACTGTCCATGGAATTTTCCAGACAGGAATACTGGAGTAGGTTGCCATTCCCTCCTCCGGGGAATCTTCCCAACCCAGGGATCAAACCCACATCACCTGCATTGCATGCAGATTCTTTACTTCTGACCCACCAGGAGAGCAGGGAATCTTCCCAATCCAGGAATGGAACCCACATCGCCTGCATTGCACGCAGATTCTTTACTTCTGACCCACCAGGAGAGCAGGGAATCTTCCCAATCCAGGAATGGAACCCACATCGCCTGCATTGCACGCAGATACTTTACTGCTGACCCACCAGGAGAGCAGGGAATCTTCCCAACCCAGGGATTGAACCCACGTCACCTGCATTGCACGCAGATTCTTTACTGTTGACCTACCAGGAGAGCCCCTGGTGGGCTCTCCTATGTAAACCGTAATGCTATATTTACATTTCTCTCTTGATCCCTTATTTTCAATGAGAAAATCCCTACGCTGACGCCCTAAGCCCCTTGACTATATTTGGAGATGCTGCTTCTAAGGAGTTTGTTAAGGGCACGTGAGGTCATAGTACTGATCAAGTAGGACTGGGGACCTTATGTGAAGAGACAGACACCCCAGAGGCCTCTCCACTCACGCTCTCTATGTCAAAGCCACCTGAAGACACGGTGTGCCTGCGGCCATCTGCACTCTGGGCAGAGTCCTCACCAGCTGCACCCTGCTCTCAGCCTCCAAGACTGTGAGCATTCAACGTTTGCTGTTTAAGCTGACATTTGTTACGAAGCCCAAGCTGACTAAGACAAGTGGGTTCTGATTTATTGACTTGATAATATCTATTGTATCAAAAAAGCTTAATCACTTGAATGTATCTCTAATAAGGCCTGTTTTTTTCAGCATGAATTTTTGTGCAAGTCATAAAAATATCTCTACCTTAAAATAGACAAGTACTTAAAATAAAAAAGAGGCAGTGGGGGTGTAGTGTTACTCCTGTCCGACTCCTTGCAGCCCAGTGGATGGTAGCCCACCAGGTTTCTCTGTCCTTGGAATTTTCCAGGCAAGGATACTGAAGTAGGCTGCCATTTGCTCCTCCAGGGGGTCTTCCTGACTGAGGGATCAAACCCACGACTCTCCCCTCTCCTGAACTGGCAGGCAGATTCTTTACCACTGAGTCACTGGGGAAGCCCATGAAAAGTACTGAAACACCACTTTAATTTTTAACAATAAACTATAAAAATATATAAAGCAGTATAAAGTACAAGAATGTCTGAACGACATCCCATTTAAATAATAAAGAAAAAAAACTAACGGTAGAAAAAGGATAACAAAATAAAAGGAGTCAGCGAGTCACAGCAGAAGTGTCTCACGGATGCCAGAGGTATTTCACCAAACAATTAAGCCCTAGACATTCTGCTGCAGTAGCCAGGATTCCACTCTGTGAAGCAATTGAGATTTACTGAGAAAGGTCTTTCCTGATGATTAAACCCCAATTGATTAATAAAAACCCAGCTACGGAGGTTTAGCAAGCACAGTATACGACCGGTCTGCTTCCTTCACATAGTTGTTAAACCTCCATAAACACCTTTTAAAGAATCGTTTTGTCTTTAATTAGTGTGCACTCACTGTCCTATTAAATCTAAATTAAGTCTTTATTTGAGGCCATTAATTTGGAGACTCAATCAAACGTGGACACCTGCAAGGTAGTGATTTCAGCTTCTGGCCACTGTCAGGGCTGAGCAGTTCTGTGACATTGAAGCTTCAAAAGCTTGGCTACATCTGCCCGTGTGGAGTGTGTATGAGGGCGTGTGTACACGTGTGTGCCTCTCTAGACCGAACACCCATGGCCACTGTATCCATCAGGAAAGTACAACTTGGGGACTTTCCCGGTGGTCCAGGATTGAAAATTGCCAAATGCAGGGGACATGGGTTCCACCCCTGGTTGAGGCAGATTTCACATGCCAAAGGGCAACGAAGCCTGTGTGCCCCAATTATGGAGCCCACACTCTGGAGTCTGTGCTCTGCAACAGAAGAAGCCCTCACTGCAACCAGAGAAAGCCCGAGGGCAGCAACAAAGGCCCAGCACAGCCAGATAAATAAAAAATTGCTAAAAAGGAAAAACATAGCTTATTAAACAGACATTAAAATTAAATTCTTGTAGGTCTTCATAGAACTGTTTCACTTGAGTTTCTTCACTAGTGGTTGGGGTATAGAACAAGATCATGGCATCCGGTCCATCACTTTATGGCAAAAAGCAGGAACAGTGACAGATTTTATTTTCTTGGGCTCCAAAATCACTGCAGATGGTGACTGCAACCAAGAAATTAAAAGATGCTGGTTTCTTGAAAGGAAAGCTATCACAAACCTAGACCGTATGTTAAAAAGCAGAGACATCACTTTGCCAACATGGTCTGTATAGTCAAACTTATGGGTTTTCCAGTTGTCATGTAAGGATGTGAGAATTGGATCATAAAGAAGGCTGAGCACCAAAGAACTGATGCTTTCCAACTGTAATGCTGGAGAAGACTCGTGAGAGTCTCTTGGGCAGCAAAGAGATCAAACCAGTCAATACTAAAGGAAATCAACCCTGAATTCTCATTGGAAGGACTGATGCTGAAGCTGAAGCTGCAATACTTTGGCCACCTGATGTGAAGAACAGACTCATTGGAAAAGACCCTGATGCTGGGAAAGATTGAAGGTGAGAGGAGAAGGGGACGACAGAGGATGAGATGGTTGGATGGCATCAGCGACTCAATGGACATAAGTTTGAGCAAAGTCCAGGAGGTAATGAAGGACAGGGAAGCATGGTGTGCTGCATTTCATAGCATCGCAAAGAGTCGGGCACAAGTCAGTGACTAAACAACAACGAAATTAAATTCTATTGTGAAGGTTAGCCATTTGTTAACTTTGAAATATTCTGCATGACAGGACACCATGAAAAATTATGACTTGGGGCTCCGAGGTTCTGGGTTTTAGGCTCAAGTCTTCCAACAACTTTTTCCTGCTTTCACTTCCAAATATCCTTAAAAACATTTTCAGGTTTAATATTTTCTGAGAGTCTTCCTATACTAAAAATATGTGTTAGTAAAATAATATTTAAATGCCTGTTCTTACAGTTAATTGTACAGGCTCTGAAGTTCAGATGTGCTTTAAATTCTAGTGTATTTTCACTCTGAAGATAGGGCTGAAAACAACACAGAAATGGATGCAAACACAAGTGTAAATGAGCTTCTAAGAAGTCTTCGCGTTGATTGCCTTTCCCTCCTGGGGTTAGCCCCTACCATTGGCCTTTAGGCAATAGGTGGGCTCATGGATCGCAAGAGCCCCTGGGTGCTGGTCTAGTCTGTGAAACCCAGCCCTGTGATGCATGGGCTCGTGATGATTAATTTGAGTCTCTAGGCCTTCTCTGAGTTTCCCAGGAGGTGGCAGTGGTAAAGAACCTGCCTGCCAATGCAGAGGACTTAAGAGAAGCAGGATCGATTCCTGGGTCAGGAAGATCCCATGGAGGAAGGCATGGCAACGCACTCCAGTATTCTTTTCTGGGAAATCCCATGGGCAGAGAAGACTGATGGGTTACAGTCCATAGGGTGGCAAAGAGTTGGATATGACTGTAGTGACTTAGCACGCAGGCCTTCTCTAAAACTATATTTATTCACAAGTGATGACTGAGAAGAAACCAGAGAGAGATAAGAAGATGCAATGCATATTTAATTGTCAAATTAAGTTGTGTTTTAATTGTCAAATTAAGTTGTGTCTCTTACAGAAAATGATCTGTGTGGGATAAGAATGAGATTGTTTTAATTGGCTAAATAATTGTATAAATAATTCTAATTTACAAATTGTTTATTCCCTATGTATGTTTATCATCCAAAAAGTTGTCTCTGGAAACAAGGTAAGATTTATTGCTTGTCTGCTGTGTTCCAGGTCCTCTGCTCACTCTCTTATTTAATCCTCTCAATAGCCATATGGCACAGGCAGCGTTCTTGGTCTAATTTTACAAATGAAGCAATAGAGGATCTTAGGCAGATTGTTTTAAAGCAGGCACTGTTTGAATTTGCACAATCTTTAAAGTTCTTTTCTGTTTTATTTGCTTACGTCTTGCATTTCATTTTTATGAATTGTTGAATGAGTTTTGCTCATTTTTAAAGTATTATGGGCTGAATGCCCTAATCAACAGACAAAGACTGGCCGAATCGATACAAAAACAAGACCCCTACATACCTTGTCTACAAGAGACAACCAAAAGACTAAAATGGGTCAAATGGATACAAAAACTAGACCTCTATATATGTTGTCTACAAGAGAACCACCTTAAAATAGGGGATATATACTGACTGAAAATGAAGGCCTGGAAAAAGATTTTCTATGCAAATATGGACCATAAGAAAACAGGAGTAGCAATACTTATATCAGATAAAATTGACTTTAAAGATCTTGAAAAGGAGACAATGAAGGTTACACATAACACCTTAAAGGAACAATCCAAAAAGAAGTTATAACAATTATAAATATATATGCACCCAACATTGGAGCATTGATATATCTAAGACAAACATTAATTAATATGATAGAAGAAATATGCAGCAATACAATAATAGTGGGAGACTTTAATACCCCACTCATATAATCTGGCTGTAATAGACAAAGTAAAGAGCAAAACATATTTACTTATGAGCCTCAAAAAATTCAGTTCACTCAGGAGAGTTTAAAAAAAAAAAGACTTATTTGTTCACTCTGTAAAGGTTTATTGACTATTTTATGGGTTTGGTACCACTTTGGGTAGTAGGGAGGAAGAGGTGACAAATGTGATCCTGTCCTAAATAATATATTGTGGTAAAGATAGACCTACCAATACAAAATACCAAGATGTGCCTAAAGATGAGGACACCCAAACTGGACTTTTTGTTTCCTGAACTTTTCATTTTGAGAACAAACCTCCTAATATAGGATGAATTCAACATATTTTTTTTTAAGTGTTCTTTGTGATTAAAAACAGAAAGCCATTGGTTAAGAAATTACATATACTCCTCCCCACCATCACTCCCCTTCTTTCTTCCCATTTCCCTCCCACCCTCATTGATCCTTTCCTTTGTCCATTTTCCCCTGCAAAAAAAAAAAAAATAATAAAGTGAGAGAAAATGTTCCTTCCCCCCAAATTGCTAGTGGTCATCTCCATAGGACATCTAGCTCTGATGGTCATGTCTGCTCAGGAAATCAAACCTCAGATCAGAACATTGAGCATAAAAAAAGCAAGTTATTATTTATTTATTTATTTTTGGATTGTGCTGCGTGGCTTGTGCGATCTTAGTTTCCTGACCAGGGATTGAACCCTGGGCCCTCAACAGTGAAAGGGCCACATCCTAATCACTGGACAGCCAGGAAATTTCCCACATGCTCTCTATTCTTGAGGAATAGTTTTATCAAGCAGTGATGACCTAGTTTACCGCCCTTCTTCATGCTAATAATTTTTTTTTCTCTAAACTTCAAACCTTATTTACAATATTTGTGTCTCTACTTGTCAAGGAAAAGTTATTTCAGCACACTAATAACTTTCCTTTTTGCAGCATAGCTCTTTGTTAAAATAATCATTTCTTTCTTTAAAGCCTTAGGATATAAAAAAGAAGGAAATAGTATTGGAGTCATATAAATTGATAGGATATGTTCAAGTTTATATTCAGTTCAGTTCAGTTGCTTTGCCGTGTCTGACTCTTTGTGACCCCCATGGACTGCAGCAGGCCAGGCTTCCCTGTTCCTCATCAACTCTTGGAGCTTGTTCAAACTCATGTCAATCGAGTCGGTGATGCCATCCAACCATTTCATCCTCTGTCATCAAATCAATCAGAAAGTTAAGATATTTTTATGAAAGCAAAATTTTAATTAAGGTTGTTAATTATATGCGTATTTGCCTTATCACTCATTTTTATGCAAGTTTATTCAGCTTATATAGTATCAAGAATCCTCAAACTTACAAAAATAAGCAATTGCATCTTGGGAACTTTTTAAATTGAAAAATAAACTTTTCTAATGGCAAAGTCAAGTTGTGCTTCAACTAAACCTGTATAGTAGCTTGAACAACAACAACAACAAGATGCTGCAGCTGTCAAACTAAATCGCTGGAGATGCATGACGGCACGAAACCACATCTCATGCTTCCTAGGCCTGTGATCGGAGGGAGCCCGTGTGTCTGATGATGTCTCCACACCAGTTTGAGTCTTTGTTCTTCCATATAAACAACATGGCTTAAATCATGTCATAATTTTAATACCTCACATACTTCACTGTTGATTCTGGTTAGGTTTCTACTCAAAGTTTCAAAACAACCAGAAGTTATGCTTGTTTGTTTCTTAAAATTCCCACCTCTTTCCTTGCTTTATGCCCAGGTATAAAGCATTATACTTTAACCCCAAGTTGTCCAAGGAGGTTATTCATCATTTTAAAGGTCAGCTAGAGTCACCCAAGCTTCTCACATGTAATAAATGTAATAGATGTACGCTCTATTACATGGGAAGTGTTGCATGTTAACTCGGCCTTGCAGAGCTATCAGAGGTGCCCGTGCTGCACGTGTTGCCACGTCAGGATGCACACGGCTCTGTTCTGAAGTGGCCGCACAGAGCTGCAGAGCTCCTCATCCAACAGCCACATCCAGACAAGGCGCAGGCCGACGAAAGGCTGGACTCCAAACGCCCAGTGACCAGAGCTACTCCCCACACGCCAGGGCCCCCAGAGGTTCCGTCTGGTCTACCATACAATGGCTTGTGTATTATTTTAAACTTAAGAGTTTAAAAACATTCTTCTTATGGTGAAATCAGGATCAAACGTTTGTGGAACCAGAGAACCTTGCATTTTCTCAGAACTCGGGAGCAGAGACATTGATTGATGAACATGAATTAAAGTATCACCCCTCCTGGGATATTTGAATGTTAGTTGAATTACTCTCTAATATGCGATTACAGGCACTGTGGACAAGTAATACAAGATCATGAGGCGGGCTGACCTTCTGTCCTTCCCCAATTGTGTTTCAAGAAAACAATCTTATCTGTCACATTAAATTTATATTGCAATTGGAATTATATTGGATTTGAAATTTTGTTTGTATTTAATTTAAAATCCATTTTAGTTTTACAGTTGTATGGCTGATGTAAGTATAGGCATTTATACCCACTATTCAAATTATAGAAATTTAAGAAATATTATAACAAAAGTCAAAATAAGTGAGTAATGGGAGTCTTCAAGCATTTTGAAGGGTTTAAGAATTGCTTAGATTCAAGAAACATAGCTAACGCATTTTATGTTGCAGTTTCAAACATTATTATTTTTAATCCAACAGCAAATAAAGAAAAAAAGTTGCAGATAATCATTGGAACTAAGTAAATTATATTGGCCAGGTAAAAAAATTCTACCTGATAAAAATTGTATGCAATATTCATATCAGACAAAATAGGCTTTAAAACAAAAGACTGTTGCAAGATACAAAGAGGGACATTACATAATGATAGAGGGATCCATTCAATGAGAAGATACAACAACTATAAATATATATGCACCCAACACAGGAGCACCTAGATACATAAAGCAAATATTACCACACAAAAAGATAGAAATTGACAGTAACACAGTAATAATGGGGGACTTTAACACCTCACTTACCGCAATGGACAGATGATCCAGAGAAAATCAATGAGGAGAAACAGGC
Source organism: Tragelaphus eurycerus (assembly GCA_935064755.1). Taxonomy (NCBI): domain Eukaryota; kingdom Metazoa; phylum Chordata; class Mammalia; order Artiodactyla; family Bovidae; genus Tragelaphus; species Tragelaphus eurycerus. The sequence goes on from CAKXYN010000011.1 coordinate 1,671,890, forward strand.
CTTGGATGTCACATTAGGTCAGATGGGCTTAATAAGTATATAGAGAGTATTCCAGCCAATAGCAGCAGAAAACATATTCTTTTCAAGTGCACAAGAAACATTCTCCAGGGTAGATCACAGGCTAGGCCACAAAATATGTCTCAATAAATTTAAGAAAATTAAAGTTATATCAAGCATCTTTTCCAGCCGCAATGATCTGAAACTAGAAATGCACTCTAAGAAGCAAAAAACTGCAAAAAAACACAAGTGCATGGATGGAATCCAAAGAAGATGTTACTAAACAACCAATGAGTCACTGAAGACATCAGAGGAAATAAAAAACTCCCAAGGACAAACGAAAATGGAAACACATCAATCCAAAATCCATGGGACACAGCAAAAGCGATTCTAAGGGGAAGTTTATAACAATACAAGTCTACTTCAGGAAAAAAAAAAAAAAATTCTAAAACAAATGATCTGACCTTACATCTAAAGGAACTAGAAAAAGAACAAACAAAGCCCAAAGTTATTGAAGGAAGGTCAAAGTGTAAATAATAAAATAGCACCTAAAAATGATCAATGCAACTAAAAGCTAATCCTTTGAAAAGATAAATCAAATTGACAAAATTTTAGCCAGACTCATCCAAAAAAAGAAAGAGGATCCTCTGAAATAAAATCAGAAATGAAAGAAAAGTTTTAACTAATGCCACAGAAATAGAAAAGATTGTAAGAGGCAATTATGAGCAATTCAGAGCAGTTCAGTCGCTCAGTCATGTCCAATTCTTTGTGACCCCATGGACTGCAGCACGCCAGGTCTCCCTGTCAATCACCAACTCCCAGGGCTTATTCAAACTCATGACCATTGAGTTGGTGATGCCATCCAACCATCTCATCCTCTGTCATTCCCTTTTCCTCCCACCTTCAATATTTCCCAGCATCAAGGTCTTTCCCAATGAGTCAGTTCTTCACATCAGGTGGCCAAAGTATTGGAGTCTCAGCTTCAGCCTCAGTCCTTCCAATGAATATTCAGACTGACTTCCTTTAGGATGGACTGGTTGGATATCCTTGCAGTCTAAGGGACTCTCAAGAGTCTTCTCCAACACCACAGTTCAAGAGTATCGATTCTTCAGTGCTCAGCCTTCATTATAGTCCAACTTTCACATCCATACATGACTGCTGGAAAACCCATAATTTTGACTGCTGCTGCTGCTAAGTCACTTCAGTCGTGTCCGACTCCTAGCGACCCCATAGACAGCAGCCCATGAGGCTCCCCCGTCCCTGGGTTCTCCAGGCAAGAACACTGGAGTGGGTTGCCATTTTCTTCTCCAATGCATGAAAGTGAAAAGTGAAAGTGAAGTCACTGAGTCTTCTCTGACTCTTAGCAACCCCATGGACTGCGGCCCACCAGGCTCCTCCGTCCATGGGATTTTCCAGGCAAGAGTACTGGACTGGGGTTGGCAAAAGAATTATACACCGATACAATGGATAACGTAGAAAAAATAAACTCCTGGAAATATACAGTCTCTCAATACTGAATCAGGAAGAAACAGAAAATATGAACAGATTGATTATCAGTAATGAAACTGAATCAGTGGGAAAAGAAACAAAATAAAACCTTCCAATCAACAAAAATGTTCAGGATGTGATGGCTTCACCAAACCGAGAGACAACACCATCCTTCCCAGAGTATAAAAAGCTGAAGAGGAGAGAATGCTTCCCAACACATTCTATGGGGCTATCATTGCCCTGATACCAAGAGCAAATCAAGATGCCACCAAAAAAGAAAAGTTCAAGCCAGTGTTACTGATGACTATAGATGCAAACATCCTCTACAAAATGCGAGCAGACCAAATTCAACGTATGATACAAGGATTATATCCTCTACAAAATGTGAGTAGACCAAATTCAACGTATGATACAAGGATTATATAACATGGTGAAACAGGATTCCTCTCAGGGGTCAAAAGATGGTCCAGCACCCACAAATCCATCGATGTGACACACACAGGAATAGACTGAAGAATAAAACGTATATGATGATCTCTGTAGATACAGAAAAAGCTTTTGCAAAATTCAACAACTATTTATGATTAAAAAAAAAAAAAGCCCTCAACAAAGTAAGTATAGAGGGAACATACCTCAACATAATTAAGGCCACATATGACAAACCTACAGTCAACTCATACTCAACAGTGGAAAGTGGAAAGGATTTTCTTTAAAGTCAGTAATAAGACAAAGATGCCTGTTCTGGCCACTTAGAGACATTTTTCCAAAGACATATACATGGCCAGTGGGCGCAGGAGAGGGTGCTCAGTATCACCAGTTATCAGAAAAATACAAACCAAAACCAATGAGACAATTACTCCCCACCTGTCAGAATGGCTATCATCAAACAGACAAGAAATATCAAACACCGGCAAGGATGTGGAGAAAAGAGAATCTTCAAACACTTCAGTAGGAATGTAAACTGGTGTAGCCACTGTAGATAACACATGAGGGTTCCTCAAAAAACTTAAAGTAGAGCTGCCTTATGATTAAGCAATTCCACTTGGGGTGTTTGCATGGAAAAAACCACTAAATCAGGTATATGTATATATACACTAATAGTCTTTGCAGCATTATTTACAATAGCCAAGATATGTAATCAACCTAAGTGCCCATAAATAGATGAATGGATTAAAAAAGACATATATATATATATATATAATGGCATATTACATATATATGGCATATTACCCATAATAAAAATGAAACCTTGCCATTTGAAACAACATGGATGGACCTAGAGGATATTATGCTTAGTGTGATAAATGGTGGCACAGCGTAAAGAATCTGCCTGTAGAGCAGGAGACGCAGGTTGATCCCTGGGTCTGGAAGATCCCCTGGAAAACGAAATGGCAACCCACTCTAGTATTCTGGCCTGGAAAATCTCATGGACAGAGGAGCCTGGTGGGCTACAGTCCACAGGGTCACAAAGAATCAGACATGACTGAGTATGCACACAATAAATCAGACAGAGAAAGACAAATGATCTCACTAATATGTGGAATCTGAGAAACGTAAATGAAGCAAACAAACAGACTCATAGATACAGATAACAAAGGGGGGTTGTCAGAGGGGAAGCGAGTGGGGTAGGGGAGAAACAGGTAAGGGAGTTTAGGGTGTACAAGCCTCCAGTGATAACATGATAGGACAAAGGGACGTAGTAAAGAGAGTAAGGACACAGGCGATGACACGGTGGTAACTTGTTTGGGACGGGAGTCACTAGACTATTGGTGATCATTCCAAATAATACAAATGTCAAATCACTACATAGGACATCTGAAATGTACATTGTATTACATGTCAACTGTACATCAGTTAAAGAGCATACACATTGTGCGGTCTCTCAGGGACAATATTAACAAGCTTCACAAGTGGCCCCCTCCGTGGGTCACAGCCACGACTTGCACCTTGCCGGGGAGTAAATGAAGGCAATGGAGAATGAAAAGGGGCCACCTGTTGAGCTCACCCAGGGTGCTTCAGCAGTAAATCGGAGGCCAGGGGCCAGATGAGGGCCTCCTGCCGATTAGCCAGGGCTTGTTTGGAACTGGCCCTGCAGACCCGTGATGTTCAGTCTCCATCCCACACCCTGGTCCTCACCGCCCACGCTGGACACAGCCTTGCTGCTGCTGCTTTGGTTGTTGTTCAGTGGCTCAGTTGTGTCTGACTCTTTGTGACACCTGGACTGGAGCACGCCAGGCCTCCCTGTACTTCACAATCTCCCAGACTTTGCTCAAATTCATGTCCATTGAGTCGGTGATGCTATCCAACCATCTCATCCTCTGTAACCCTTCTCTCCTCCTACCCTCAATCTTTCCCAGCATCAGGGTCTTTCCCATGAGTCGGCTCTTTAACATCAGGTGGCCAAAGGATTGCAGCTTCAGTGTCAGTCCTTCCAATGAATATTCACGGTTGATTTCCTTTAGGATTGACTGGACTCCTTGGAGTCCAAGGGACTCTCAAGAGTCTTCTCCAGCATCACAATTTGAAAGCATCAATTCTTTGGTGCTCAGTCTTCTTTAAGGTCCAACTCTCACATCCGTACATGATTACTGGAAAAATCATAGCTTTGACTATACAGTCCTTTGTGGGCAAAGTGATGCCTCTGCTTTTCAATATGCTCTCTAGGTTTGTCATAGCTTTTCTTCCAAGGAGCAAGTGTCTTTTAATTTTATGGCTGCAGTCACCATCTGCAGTGATTTTGGAGCCCAAAAATAGAAAATCTCTCACTGCTTCCACTTTTTCCTCTTCTACTTGCCATGAAGTGATGGGACCAGATGCTGTGATCTTAGTTTTTTGAATGTTGAGTTTTCAGCCAACATTTTTTACTCTCCTCTTTCACCCTCATCGAGACGCTCTTTGTCCCTCATCGCTTTCTGTCATTAGAGTGGTATCACCTGCATATCTGAGGTTGTTGATGTTTCTCCCAGTAATCTTGATTTCTGCTAGAGATCTCTTTAAGAAAACTGGAGATACCAAGGGAACATTTCATGCAAGGATGGGCACAATAAAGGACAGAAATGGTAAGGACCTAATAGCCTTCCTGCATCTCCTTGATCCCCTCCTCTGCTGCCTCGGAGGACATCCCTGTCCAACTCCCAGACCCGGCTGGAGTCCAATGAGACTCTAGCACCGCTCCCTGAGCTGGCCGTGCTGGGTTTACCCCGCTCCCTGGGTTCTGATGCAATGGCACGTTATGCTGGAGCAGCTGTAATGGTGGTTAAGGGCTCGACTCCACAGCGGGGCTGCATAATGACCACTGACTGAATAACCGGTCTGAACTGCACTGTATTCCTCAATAAACTGCATTGAGTCGTTCACCCCTGGAATCTGCGTGGCTGCAGGTGGGCCCAGAGCAGAGTTCTCCTGTCCTTGCGGGCATGGACGTGCGGATGCACTTCCTCAAACACCTGGAAGACAGTCATCGCCACATGACTTCTTTGGCAAATAAAATGCGGGTGAGAGTGATCTGAGTCTCTTCCAGAGAAACATTTAATAGCCTGTGCTCCATTTTCACCCCCTCCAGTGTTCTTGCCTGGAGAATCCCAGGGACAGGGGAGTTGGTGGGCTGCCGTCTATGGGGTGGCACAGAGTCAGAAGCGACTTAGCAGCAGTAGCAGCTCCATCTTCTATCCTGATCGCCCCTTGCCCTGGACTCTCTGGAGGGATGTGTGAACAGAAAGATGCCTGAAGACTAATCTGGCTGCAGCTGGACCAGTTCATGGAGGGAGCTGCCCTAGGAAGCTCTGCAGACCCCCCAAATCGTTGCAATGACAAGAAGTAAACATAGCTATAAGCCTCTGACGATGAGAGAATGCTTGTTCCTTCAGCAAAACCTAGCCAGTGCTAACTGATATACTTCCCTGCAGAATTCCATGAGTATAAAAAGAGGTATCATACATACAGCTGTGTGGAACTGCCTGAGGCAGGGTCAGTGCCACATGTATGCTGGGCCCAGACTGTCTTGTTTCAGGATCTGAGCTTTTCTTTGTCAAATGGCTGCTTCCTTGGCTTGTTATTCTAATCATGTTCTTACTTTGATTACCTGGTAGAGTGTCTGCTGTGTAGCAGGTGGTTGATAAACGTGTGTTGAACAAAATTAGGAAGACAGCCACATGGGTTTCTCAGACACAGTTGGATGCCATGAATTCAAACTACATCGGGAAGAAATCAAACCTTGTTGGAATGATGCTAGAGGACAGTGACTTTTGCAGCAGTTCCTAGGAGAAAATTGAACATTCCCTCCAGTATATGTTCTAGAAGCTGAATACTTTCGAACTCGTGTTAGCAGAACCAGTGTGGTCAAGCTCCGTGTAAATAAGGAGGAAACACCACTGATAAATAACCCTGAAGGAGGTCCCTGGCACCTCTCAATTCCACTGGGTGGAGGGGGCATGCAGATCAACCTGAGTAAAAACCCACCCCCACCACACTTTAAGCTAGCAGAAGTATTCTCTGTGGGTCCCTGGAGGGTCTCCACCACCGTGCAGGTGGGCTTCCTAGAGCGGAGGGATTAATAGCTGCTCATTTTGTGTGCAAGCCCTGTCATCTGTTCTTACTTTCACCTCGGTACCGGATAGACTCTGCGAGACTAATGAGGCGCGCATCGCAGTCACCCCGTGGGGCACCGAGCTGGCCCACAGCACTGGCGTGCGGGCCCCGTGACGTCACTGCGGGCCAATCAGAGCGGAGCGAGAGCCGGAGGCAGGCCAATCAGAGCGGGCCGGGAGCTGGAGGAGGCCTTCCACCGGCGCAGGTGTCGGGAGCCCGCTGCTCCCCGCATCACCTCCAGGTACGGGGGTGTTTGCGTGGCTCCAGCTGTGCTGTGCCTGCTGGCTGGGAAGATGGGCTTAGCAGCTTAGCGATGCTCCTGCTCCTCAGAAAGAGCAGCCGCCACTGAACTTTAGGATGAAAAATTATGGAAGAAAAAGGAGGCTATAAAGATTGTGCCACGTTAGCTCCTGGCTTTATAGGGACAATATTCAGATAGATGAATGATAAGGCATTTATAAAACCTGCAGAAACGACTCTGTTTGCAAAGTGTCCGTTTGCCGTTGTAGACACGACACACTCTCTGCGGTGTTAGATTCTCCACATCACACGAACAGAGAAAAATGTGTCCTTATGGTATGATTACTGTCATGCAGATCATTGGGTGGGTCAGCTTGGACTGCCAAACGCGAGCATTTCGTGAAAATGCTCAGACCCGGCCCTTCCAAGTGTTCCTCTTCTTAGTCATCTAATCGATTTCAGTTTATTTCTGGTAGGAAAAGGGGTTATGAGGTCATCTGGAAATGTTGAAGGAAATTATGTGTGTTTATTTAGAATTAAATTCTATTTGACTACAGTTAAACACACGTGCACATTTACTCTCTTGGCAGAGCCAGAGGCCCCTTTACTCTTCTTGGTTTAGCCCTTTTGGTGAAAGATCCACTTCTTCAAGGAGCAAAGAGGACTGAATTAAGGAGAATAATTAAAAATAGGCAGTAAATCATGGCTATGGCTTTAAAGAAATCCATGATTAAACACAAGCCACTCATAATAAGGTTCATTTAAAGACAATAGCCTCAAAAACATATATAAAGCCATGTATAAACACACATAAAAACATATAAGTTTTTGAGGTTTTTGTCTTTAAGTGCACCTTATTTTATACATGTCTATATATGTACTATGTAATTACTTTGCTATACATCTGAAACGAATACAACATTATAAATAAACTGTGAAAGTGAAGTTGCTCAGTCCTGTCTGACTCTTTGCAACCCCACAGACCAGGTTCCACTGTCCATGGGATTTTCCAGGCAAGAATACTAGAGTGGGTCACCATTTCCTTCTCCAGGGGATCTTCCAGACCCAGGGACTGAACTCAGGTCTCCCACATTGTAGGCAGATGCTTTACCGTCTGAGCCACCAGGGAAGTCATACTTTAGTAAAAAATAAAATAAAATAAAAAATGTTAAAACCTAAAAATGGGGGGGAAAACCCTCAGCAATGATTCCCTTTAGGACTCACCTCATTTCTCAGCTACTTTACTGCTGAGACTGGGAGAAAACTGGGAAAGTTTTATTAAGCGTAAATTCCATGTCACTCTATTCTCTCAGTTATTATTGCCCACTTTCTGGGCACTTTACCTAATGATGTGGACACTTTAAAAGCAAGGTGAGCATTTTCTGTCCATAACCAGTGAGAAATGAAATTCATGAAGTCTTGGGTTTTGTATTGGTGATTATTCAAGCCTCCTCCCATGATCTGAGGTCTTGGGCAGCATGTTGACCAAGTTGGAACTGTCTGGGCTGCTCATCGCCCTGTGAACGCCTTCGACCGCAGCGCTGTCTCAGGGGCCGGGGGATGGAGACGAGGGCCCACCCTGCAGACCAGTGCCCGCCCCGGAGCACGCGGTGCTGCCTCCTTGATCTGCAGCCTTGGCGAGCTTTCAGGGATTCACGCAGATTCCCTGTGCCCAATTTGAGTATCTTGGATAAGCTTTAGAATCCTTAACATCTCTACCAAAATCTGAAAGGGAGAGAGAAAGGTGTATTTGGAAAGCATGGGGTAGTGAGTTGCAGCTGAATATTTTCCCAGCCCCAAGAAACTTAAAATAATTACATTTCACACATCAGGTTTTCAAGGTGATAACAGTCATCTCAATGTCTGGAAAAGATACAGACATTGGTCCTGGACATACATCCTTCCCTGCTTTGCTCTGTGGTTGCTGCCTATACCAACAGTCCTTGGCTATTTCTGAGAAAAACTATAAGAATTTTATCTGAGGAGAGTCCAAATTTTATGGTCCTTCCCTACAGATAGCCACTTCCCATGTGTGTGGTTGATAATTCAGAGACGAAACCTTACAAAGACTCAGTCTACACGTTACTTTCTTAAATAATGCATTATGTATCTTAAGAACATTCAAAAGGTGGTATCTTGCTTCTTTTTGATTGTAAATTCTGGACAATAATGGTCAGCCCAAGTAACTCACCTCATGAAAGAAGAGAGGTTCATCTTGGATACATGTTCCTGGCTGTTGGTTGCTGCTCTGTCACTCAGTCGTGGCTGACTCTTTGTGACCCCATGGACTACAGCACACCAGGCTTTCTTGTCCTTCACTAACTCCTGGACCTTGCTCACACTCATGTCCATCGAGTTGGTGATGCCCTCCAACCTTCTCATCCTCTGTCGTCCCCTTCTCCTCCTGCCTCCAGTCTTTCCCAGCGAGTCAGTTCTTCACATAAGATGGCCAAAGTATTGGAATTTCAGCTTCAGCATCAGTCCTTCCAATGAATATTCAGAGTTGATTTCCTTTAGGATTGACTGATTCGATCTTCTTGCAGTCCAAGGGACTCTCAAGAGTCTTATCCAACACCACAGTTCAAAAGCATCAGTTCTTCGGTGCTTCTGGTGGCTGCCCACAAATTGTTTTAACATTCCTTCTGCATTTCTGTAGCTTTCTACATTATGAGTCTGTTAGACCTGCATTTAATAGAGGGGTAAGACCCTTGTTTCTTAGACTCCTGTGCAGCTAGAGGGGACCCCACGTGCTGACGCCCAATCGCATGCAAGAAGGGCTGGGAAGACAAAGGCCCCACGTCTAGTTCTCCTGGAATGGTCCACAGAGCCCCCTGCATCCAGTTCAGGGGTGGTGAGGCAGCAGCAGAGGTCTGATGTGAGAAGAACATAGCCCGCTGGGTGAACTGTGCTGTGCTTGGACCTATGCCTGGTTCTTGCTTGTCCTGGAGACACTGGGGCTGCTAACAGCCTTTACGAAACCACTGTCTGCTCTAGCAGGCTGGAATGGTTCTCTTCCAGCAGCTGTGTATTTGGACCACACAAAGCCTGAATGCAGTCAGCCTCTGGGGCCCAGGGCACACGGCTTCAGAGGGGACCTTCCTGGCTCTCACCACCTCCACCGCCCTCCTGTTCCCCCAGAACATTCTAGAGAGAAGAGTAGAACTGACGGAGTAGCTGACAGCAGATGCTTACCAGGACGGTCCTACTCCTGCCTGTGGCTGACCTCACGAACTTGGGGCCGGGGCACGTGACATCACGGGTGTCCACTCAGGACCTGGCTTCAGCTTCATAGCTTTATGAAGGAAACCACAGAGCTCTGTGATTTTCTCCTGATGGAACAGAGAATCCAACAGATTTAATAGATGACTTGCAGAGGAGTAAATGAATAAATGGAATGAAATGAGGAATGGAAAATTTTGCAAAGTCAACAATCATTTTCTAACAATATGCATTTTAACAGATTTGTAGGAAAAAAAAACGTGGATTTTCAATGAAAGAGAGGATAAGAACAACATGTGAAAGTTGTACTATCTTTGCCCAAGAGACAAAAGATTATACTGTATTAACCATATCGTGTGTAAGTCAGTATAAATCAGTAAATGGAGACGAAAATGCTTTTCTCTTATAATTCAGTTTATTTTGATAGAAGTCAAACTCAGACTGCACTCTGGATATTTTTTATAGAGAAAGAAAATGAAAGAAAGTGAAGTTGCTCAGTTGTGTCTGACTCTTTGCGACCCTGTGGACTATAGCCTACCAGACTCCTTCATCCATGGGATTCTCCAGGCAAGACTACTGGAGTGGGTTGCCATTTCCTTTTCCAGGGGCTCTTCCCGACCCAGGGATCGAACCCGGGTCTCCCACATTGGAGGCAGGCGTTTTAACCTCTGAGCCACCAGGGAAACCTTTTTATAGAGGGTGCTGGGCTAATTAGAAATTGGTGCTTTGCTATTTCTTCTGCGATGTTTTAAGCACCTTGGTACCAAGAACCCTGATGTGTGGTGCAGTCCAAATGCATCCTCAGTGCTCAGCACTTGGGCCACTTGGGCCCTGTTCTTGTCTGTGCTCAGACTTCTAGAGGCTCCGCATCGGGCCGCTCTCCTGAGGGTGGACTCAGGGATGTGCTCTAGGACTGGGCCCTGACTCCTGGGCTCCGCTCACCCCCACAGCCCCTACCTACGGGTTTACGAGACCACACCCGCCCTCCTGGCCACTGGGCACTGCGTGCGTCCCCGCCTGTCACCTGATGCGAGAACAGAGCTGGCCTTGAGCATCAAGTGAACCTCACCACTGAGCCTCACCCCCCGCTGTCCGAGTTTACACCAGTGTCCTAGGTTAGCAGGTCCACAGCCCTCCGTGCCCTCACAGAAGAGACTCACTGTATCTTTACCGAGAACAGTTACATGATTGTCAACCTGGCGGCGTCTTGGCCTCAACCTCCTTCTACTGATGTGCTGGTTCTGATCGCAGGGGCGGGGGCTGGCACACGGGCAGGAGTCTGCGGGTGTCTGCTGGTCCTCACTCTTCCCCTTCCTCCGAGGGCTTCCCTTCCTCTCCCCGTCTCGCTGGGCCCAGGGCACCGCAGAGCCAGAGCTCACATCAGTGTCTCCTTCCAGGCCCCCACCTCCCGGTGCTGCTCTGCACGTCAGGCTCATTTTCTGAGCCCTCGTCCCTGGGAGCTGGGTTCTGAGCTCTGTTCCCAACTCTGGAAAGCACACCCCACCCCTTCCCCCTGGAATGACGGACCAGCCTGGAGCAAATCCCTTTGCCTTCACACCTTCTCTCAGTGGTCTCCTCTTTCCTGTAACTAGAGCCCGACTCCTGAGACCCCTCCCTATCATCCCCCCACCCCTGCCGAGAGGCAGAGTTACTCTTCTCTGTCCACCCACCACTAGCCTGGAGGCAGGTGTTACTCACTACTGCTTCCAGATGGTTCTCTCTGCCTCCTGCCTACATATGCCCTCCCTGGAACCTGCTATGGTTGGGCTAGCCCTGCTGACTTCACCAGTCTGCCCCTTGGGACGGCTCTTTGTCCCCCCAAGGACCGCTGCCCTCCTCCGCACTAGTTCTGCACGACAGTGATGATGTCAGCAGGTGCACTGATGGAGGCTCCCCTGACCACTGAGGATCGCACACCTGGGCTCTCTGGGTACAGGGCAGCCAGGCACCCTCCTTCCCCTCAACCTATCCCGGGTCCCCCCAGTCCGCAAGCCCAGGCCCTGAAGGACTCGCTCACACACCTGCACGCTCGTTCGCCAACCTCCGTCTGCTCCTCCCGGCGCCCGTGGCCCCCGGACACCGCGGTGCAGGTGCTGTGACTCCCCTGCACCTTCCAGAGCCTGGGACGTCCGTGGACTGTAGACGGATGGCATCACTGTGCGTTCACGCTCAGATTTCCGGTCCGGCGGAGGACAGCGGGCTCCAGCCCCGTTGCATCACGTTTGTTTTGTCCGTTTTCAAGCCGACAGTCCCACCAATGTCAGTGCTCACCCGCTGTGTCCGGCACCATCCGCAGAGCGTCTTCCCATCCAGACACAATCGCTGGAGAAGTTCACCGGGGTTGTGGCTTGTTTTGTAGTTTGTGGGTGTGCATGTGTTTGCACTTGAGAGAACTTCCTCTAGTGACACACACTCGGGTCATCCCGTCACACTCGCTGTGAAGGGAGCCTGTCGCAGCTGCGGGTATGTGTCTGTAGCTCTTACCGGCTCCCTCTCATCCCCCAAGGCTCAGCGTGCCAACTGAGTAGCAGGGTTAGTGAGCCCAGGCCAGCTTTGGGCCCTGGGAGCATGCTGGTCCCTTGGAGTCAAGGCCATAGCACAGGTGGGTCCCGTGACCCACCGTCTGGGTATGAGGACCCCCCTCAGGGGTCCCCTGATCCACCGTCTGGGTGTGAGGACCCCCTCGGGGGTCCCCTGATCTACTGTCTGGGTGTGAGGAGCCCTTGAGGGTTCCCTGATCCACTGTCTGGGTATGAGGACCCCCCCCCCCCGGGTCCCCTGATCCACCGTCTGGGTGTGAGGACCCCCTCGGGGGTCCCCTGATCTACTGTCTGGGTGTGAGGAGCCCCTTGAGGGTTCCCTGATCCACTGTCTGGGTGTGAGGAGCCCCTTGGGGGTTCCCTGATCTACTGTCTGGGTGTGAGGAGCCCCTTGAGGGTTCCCTGATCCACTGTCTGGGTGTGAGGAGCCCCTGGGGGGTCCCCTGACCCACCATCTGGGTGTAAGGACAGCTCCCCTCGGGGGTCCCCTGATCCACTGTCTGGGTGTGAGGAGCCCCTTGGGGGTTCCCTGATCCACCGTGTGAGTGTGAGGAGCCCCCTGGGGGGGGTCCCCTGACCCACCATCTGGGTGTGAGGACAGCTCCCCTCGGGGGTACCCTGATCCACTGTCTGGGTGTGAGGAGCCCCCTGGGGGGTCCCCTGACCCACCATCTGGGTGTAAGGACAGCTCCCCTCGGGGGTCCCCTGATCCACTGTCTGGGTGTGAGGAGCCCCTTGGGGGTTCCCTGATCTACTGTCTGGGTGTGAGGAGCCCCTTGAGGGTTCCCTGATCCACTGTCTGGGTGTGAGGAGCCCCCTGGGGGTCCCCTGACCCACCATCTGGGTGTAAGGACAGCTCCCCTCGGGGGTCCCCTGATCCACTGTCTGGGTGGGGAGCCCCTTGGGGTTCCCTGATCCACTGTCTGGGTGTGAGGAGCCCCTTGGGGGTTCCCTGATCCACTGTCTGGGTGTGAGGAGCCCCCTGGGGGTCCCCTGACCCACCATCTGGGTGTAAGGACAGCTCCCCTCGGGGGTCCCCTGATCCACTGTCTGGGTGTGAGGAGCCCCTTGGGGGTTCCCTGATCCACCGTGTGAGTGTGAGGAGCCCCCTGGGGGGGTCCCCTGACCCACCATCTGGGTGTGAGGACAGCTCCCCTCAGGGGTACCCTGATCTACTGTCTGGGTGTGAGGAGCCCCCCGGGGGTCCTCTGACCCACCATTTGGGTGTGAGGACAGCTCCCCTCGGGGTCCCCTGACCCACCGCCTGGGTGCGGGAGCCCCCTCAGGGGTCCCTGGCCCATCGCCTGAGGTCATTGCCCCCTTTGCAACCGTTCTCTCTCTGATCAGCTGTGTGGATCCCCTGGGGCCCTGCTGCTTGGACTCCCACCTCCTTCACTCAATCTAAGTCTTGACTTTAAGTCTATTTACTGACAACCCCACAGTCCGTATCTCAGTCTAGGCTCCTGTATCCCAAATGTCGACACAAGGTCCCCAAGCAGACGTGTAACGGCAACCCCAGACTCGCCACATGCGCAGCCTGCTTCCTCATCTGTCCTAGATCCACTCCCTCCAGGGCCCCAGGAGCACAGCTCCTTTGTCTGCGCAGGTAGAAGATCCCCGGGATCCCGCCAGACTTTCAGTCCGGCAGTATTTCCTGCTGGTTCCACCTCCGAATCTCATCCAGCATCTCTTTTCCTACTTGGGCCGAGCAGATTTCTTGAAGGATGCTGCAGTGAACCCCTAAATGCTCATGTTCCCCGTCCTTGCATGGGTGACAGCCCTCAAGAGGAGCCAAAGCAACCTTCACACCACGTGAATTTGATGGAGCCCGTCTTGGCTCCAACATCTCAAAGGCTGCCTCTCCAATCTGTGTGGGAGCCGGCTTCTTTTGGGGGATCTCTCCTGCTCATCATTCCGACCCTCCCTACAACCTTGCTCCAGTGAAGGTCAGCTTTCGAACGTCCTCTCTGCAGATTCTGCAGGTGGCCAAGTCCTTCGGTGAAGTCTTCACACCCATCAACTCTTGGCGTCTCAGGGAGGCTTCCTTGTGAACATCTTATTTCCTGGCTGTATGGAATGGCAGCTACGGGAAGAAAGGATGGCTGTGGATGTGGCAGTCCCTTTGGGGGAAACCTGCACCTTTGACAGTGCTGGCGTTGGCAGATATTAAGTGATTCTCGGTGTCGGTGACTAATGCACCGGTCAGGGAAAGACCTCATAGTGAAAAACACTTGACTTGACATTCTGGGGCTTCTTCGGAGTGCGGACTGAACAGACACGCGGCAAAGGGTCAGGAAGTCGATGGCTCCAAAGCTGGGGCCCTCTGGCTTCTCTGGTGTTCCCGGCTTATGCACCGAGGCCTGGCACTCTGTCTTCCCAGCCCCTCCTCCTGTTTCACTGACCCCCAGCCCCGGCCACTTCATATCTGTCCCGTGGAATTCTCGTGCCCTCATGGAGCTGAAAGCCAGCCTGGTGGAGCTGCCAACAGGGGCCGCCCTGCGAGAAGGACGCGCGGTCCACGGAGACCAGGAGCAGTGTGGCTCCTGTGGGGAGGAGCACAGAGGCGTCCTGAAAAGCCCTTTGTGGAAACGCAAACTCGTTACCTCGTTTCCTCAGTCTCAGCCCAGAGCCTTAAATGTCCGAGCAATCCTTTCTTTTAGGGGAGTGGTTAGCATCTTATTCCACAGAGGCCCTGACACCCCACAGAATGGGGCTGCCACCCAGTGTCCGCATCTTCAACCAGCACAGTGTGGAAGGAGCTCAGAGGACCACATTCAGGCCGAGGATCCAGGCAGGGGTGGAGCACCCCACTGTCCCCAGTGGAGCCTGGCCCCCTAACAAGAAGGTGACCCCTACAAGGGATGTGTGTGGGCAACTTTGTGCTTGTGCAGAAGCAGCCCACAGCAACCCCAACCCCCCAGAGGCACGCGCATCTCACTGGAAGGTCAGACGTGGATATCTCACTTCCTTGCACTGGCCAGAGATGGACACTCACAGCACACGCAGGACAGGGGCCAGCCATATTCCAGCCAAAGCGATGGGGTGGGGGGCTTCCTGGGGGAGGTGACACCGTGAAGGACGTGTGCTCCAGCCCTGCGACCTTCTGGAGTCCTGTGTGCGCAGGTCGGCTGTCTTCTGCTCCCCGCAGTGATACTCCAAGCCCACCCACGTACCCGCAGAGACGCAGGTCTGTTGGAGGCTGACCTCTGCCCGGGGAACCCTAGAACACATGTCTTCATTTCTGCACTTCTTAGCACACACCGGGGAGCGTGTCCAGCTAGTTCTGTGCCTGGTTGGCAGGAAAGTGTACAGCCAGCATTTCCAGGGCATGGGGGTGGGGGTGGGGATGCCACAGGGCAATTCAGAGGCACAGCAGGGCCTGGGTGACCAGCTAGGGGCAGGTGGTCGGGGGCAGCTAGTGACCTTGTGCAGTGGTCCCAGGGGAGGGTGCCTGCCTCCCAAGCGACGTGGCCTCACCTCTCTGCTCGTCTGGACTCCCCACTCTCCCAGGGGATGTCGGGGCCCCTGTACAGTTACTGTGGGACTGCGGTGTTCTGGAATAAGCAGCAGTTCAACATGCCCTCCTAGGCTTTCTAATCAAAATGGAAAAGGCTTCCAGGGACCATGGCCGCAGCTGGAGGATTTGTTACAAGGCGAGTGGAGGTGAGACGCCCAGGCCAGCGCAGGAGCCCAGCACCCGGCCAGGCCTCCTAGGGGCAGGTTTTCGGCTCCCGGGGCGTGGGGGGCGGGGCTTTGCAGGCTCCACCTCTTGACCCAACCTTGGCCTCTTGATCACAGGAGACCACTCAGGGGCTTGGGAAAGTGGGCTGCGTCGGCCCAGCCCAGACTGCCCAGGGAGCCCTGGGGCAGGGTTTGGGGGTGTGTAGCTGCTCTAGTCTCATGAGTTCGGGCAGCCGTATCATTCAGGGGACAGAAGTGTCTAGGCTTCTGGCTGGACAGACGGGTGGCTGCTCCTCACCCAGAGCACGGGGGCCCCTGCCTCTGCACTGCCCTCTCTGCACTTCAGGTGCGACCACAGGGCGGCTGAACCCTGCACTCCGGACGAGATGGAGGGGCCACGTTTAGCAGGCGCGCAGCCTTCAGCCATGAGACACGAGCGGCTGTAACTATTATTCTCTTATTTGTGCAGCTTCTGACAGGACTCAGCTGATCACCCCAAACTGAAAAACCTGCCTCTTGAGCCCCACTGGAAGTCACAGGGAGCTTCAAATTAACTTTCAATTTGTGGATCTGGCTAAATGGAAAACAGTTCATAAAATGCAATTCTGATTTGCCATATTGGGCTTTTTTAGGGGTGTTAAAAACAGCAGTAAAAATTCTCATTGGAAACATAAAAACCAGTATCTTTGCTCAAGCAATACAAGGTCTTGTTTAGATTTTGCGTGCTAAGTTGCTTCAGTCATGGCTGACTCTCTGTGACCCCTTGGACTGTGGCCCTCCAGGCTCCTCTATCCATGGGATTCTCCAGGCAAGAACGCTGGAGCGGGTTGCCATGCCCTCCTCCAGCGGATATTCCTGATCCAGGGATCAAACTGGCCTCTCTTGGCAGGCCAGTTCTTTACCACTAGCATCACCTGGGAAGCCTCTGTTTAGATTTTAGCTTTACTTAAAAAGCCCTGGAGAGAAGACAGTGAGAGTCCTCCACACAATGCCTGTCCAGCTTGGTTGTTTCTAGAGCGTGTTAGGACTGACAAGGATGCAAGACTGTATATGAACTAGCCAGCAAGGGAGGGGGCGGTCCTCAGGACCATGAACTAGCCAGCAGGAAGGGGGCGGTCCTCAGGACCATGTAGTAACCTGCATGGGAAAAGCATTCGAAAAATAAAAGGCACACGTGTGTATCGTTGAATCTGTGCCCGTGAAACTGGCGCAACGCTGTTGAGCAACTGCACTCCAGCATAAAATAAAAATGCCAGGAGTATAAGACGTGGCTCTGTCCACTTCCAGGATGGCTGGACGCCAGTTGAGCTGGGTGGTGGGGCAGATTGGAGCCTCCAGCGAGCCTGACATCAGGTCTGTGGGCTCCTGGAGGCCGCCTGTCCTGAAGTTCCTTGTCCACCCCCAGGAAGGGCTGCCCAGACCACGTGAGCCTGGGGCAGCGGTCCGTTCTCCAGAGCAGCCAGCCCCAACTCCGTCCCGACTTGCCCTTTGCCCAGAGCTTCCCCTCTTTGCCCAGAGCCTCCCTTCTTTGCCCAGAGCCTCCCCGTTTTCTTCCCAAGCTGTGGACTGTGGGATCATCCATCCACGGGGACTCCAAGGAACCCGTGACCTTGACGATCTCCTCAGGCGGCCTCCCCTGGCAGCCCGGAGGCAGCCTTATGCCTCCTGAAGGTTCACTGAAAGAGGGTCCCTGACGAGACTTGGTGTTGGCTGCACCGCAGGCGTCATTCACGGAGGAATTTGGGGAAATGGAGAAGCCTTTGATGGAACATAAAGACTGGAGTGCGGGCAGAACCCCAAAAGCCATGCAGCACGTTGGCCGAGCCAGGCGGGGGGATGCACGCCAGCCCGGGATGAAAGGCCTGTCCTCAAGTCGCAGGATGCAGGGAGGGAGACGGGGGCTTTGCGTGAGAGGAGGCAACAGAGGATGCGTGAGGGCAGACGGGCGCTTCGCTTTAAGATCCTTAGTGTCGCCTGCACGGCTGCTGTCATGGGGCACCTGCCTCCTGGCACCTCTGCGCCCCATTCTTCTGTACTGGGGGTGTCTGAGCCCCGTATTCACCGATGTCCCACTGTCCCCACTAAAGAGTGAGCGCCCAAGGGTCTATGGTCTCCCCAGTGGGCACGACCGCGCAACACTCTCCAAACACAAAACCCAGGCAGGCTGAGGCTCAGGAGGTACCCAGTTTCAGCCAGCTGGGTGTTGTTCAGTCACTCAGCCATGTTTAATTCTGCACCCCCATGGACTGCAGCACGCCGGGCTTTCCTGTCCATCACCATCTCCTGCCATTTGCTCAAACTCATGTCCACTAAGTCAGTGATGCCATCCAGCCATCTCATCCTCTGTCTCCCCTTCTCCTCCTGCCTTCAGTCTTTCCCAGCATCGAGGTCTTTTCCAACGAGACAGCTCTTTGAATCAGGTGGCCAAAGGATTGGAGCCTCAGCATCAGTCCTTCCAATGAATACTTAGGTTTGATTTCTTAGTATTGAGATGAGGGAGATGACGCTGAATCCTGAATCCTCAGAAGCTGAATTCCCCGGAAACCCCAAAACTTCTCTGTGGGTATGTATGTGTTAAAATCGTCTTAGATCCTACATATTCCTGAAGTTGTTACACACACTCATCCTTCTTAGATTCTGCCTTGTGCGGCTGGACTAGCTCTGGACCGCTCAGTCGTCAATTTGCCACAGGTCTTGCCCTGCGAGGCCTCTAACTCCAGGGAGGAATTTAGAGAGGATGGCTCTGAAATGTTTAAATAAGGTATATATATGCATTGTATGGTCTGTGTCTCCTTTGCTGGGGGTCTCTGTGACTTACCCCTTCCAGCAGAAATACCTCTAGGATGACAGGTGGAAACCCTACTTTCTTCCAAGTTTCCACTTCTAATTATTCGGGAGGTGGCTCAGATGGTAAAGTCTCTGCCTGCAAAGCAGGAGACCAGGGTTTGATCTGGTGGGGAAGATTCCCTTGGAGAAGGTCACGGCAACCCACTCCAGTATTCTTGCCTGGAGAATCCCCATGGATGGAGGAGCCTGGCGGGCTACAGTCCGTGGGCGTCGCAGAGTCTGACGTGACTGAAGGGACTAAGGGTTGCTTTTATTACTGAGTGAGTTTGGAGCTTGTGGATGATCCACATGCTAGGGACATGCCTCTAGGCAGGGGTTTCTCTGCTTTGAGCTGCATTCTCCCCCAGGCTTGGCCACCAAACTCCTCATCCTCCACTGTCCCAGGCAGCTCCTGGCTCCCCGTGAAGCAGCAGCTCTGTAGTGACTTGCTCGCTCCCTGCTGAGCTCCGGGGGGCACCCTGCCTCTAGGTGCGGGCTCCCAGTGCGGGCGGGGTGCTACGTGCGGCTCCCAGGGGCTGACCTCCCTGGGTTCATTCGGCTCTGCTGCCCTGGCAGGTGCCAAGCTGTTTGGCCCAAACCACCTGCAGACAGGCCCATCTGGGGATGCCCAGAGGTGACCACAGCTTTGCTCAGAATCACATCCTCCTCATGTACAGTCCAGCTTCTTTTCTTGCTCTGGGCTCGTGAGTAATTAGTCACAAGGCCAGTCCAGAACTCTGAGATGACCGTACTATTTTTAACAGAAAGAATCGAATACAGCAAATTGATTAAATAGATTCCAGAGAACTGGATATGATGCGTGGAGTCCCCGAGGTGATGACCTCAGGAACCAGGGTGGCAGCCCCCAGTCTCGTGCTGGGGGAGGGTGGGGGAGTTGTGCCAGGGCTTCAAGGCTGAGAGCTTGGAGGACTGTCCCCTGAAGTGGGACCCCGACCCTAAGGAGGGAAGCAGTGCCTGCCCACCCCGCTCCGTGTCCTACGGGGAGGCTGCCCCCGGGAGTGCAGGACCCTCAGAAGCAGGACACTGGGGCGGTGCCGTCTGGGACCACAGACCCAGAAAGGATGAGGGTCTTCGCCCTCCCCCGGCTCCGGAGTCTCCGTGGCCCCCGCGGGAGTAGCCTGCGGGGACAGAGGTGGTGGAGGGAATGTGCCGTCTGCAGATCGGGCTGCACAGCGGGCCAGCTGACCATCCGAGGGCGGGTTTGAAGTCGAGACCCTAACTGGGAAAGGACACCAAGGCTTGCCTGCAGCCGGAGCTGCCTGCTTCAGCTCGGGGAGCTGGCCGGCCAGCCGCCTGCGGAATTGGCGCTCAAAGTGGCCTCAGTCCGGAGCATCCAAACACCAAAACGCAGCACTCCGCGGCCGTGCTGGACAGCGTCCCTGCTGTATGATGTAACTCTGAACTCCGGCCAGTGAACCCTGCACAGTTTCGGTATGCATCTTGCCAGAGACGAAGCTCTCCCAGTAGCTTTCCATGACACACACAGCTCGTTGATCCCAGAGCCCAAGTACCATGCCAACCATCCCTGATCGAAAAGGCACTGGAATCTGGAGGGTTTTTTTTTTTTTTCCATCCAGTTGGAAATGGAGAGAAGTCAGTCATCTGAATACAGGAGTTCTTAAAAGTTAAAGTAAAACTCACTTTGCTTTAATGATACTTCTACTGGTGTCTCTTCCATCTCTGCTGAGCAGCCTCATAAAACCATCTGAAACCCTGAGCTCAGGTGACTTACTGGAAGATTCCAGGTCCTTCACGTGTCACATGCTCCGAGGAGGGATGTGGGGGGGGGGCGGGGGCGGGGCCAGGGCAGCGCTGGTTGGCCATGGAAGCTCCTGATGCAGCTTGCCATGGCTGACCCCTGCATCACCCTTTCCCCATCAGTTATCAGGCAGATCTAAGGACAGGGTGGCCTCGTGTCCAGCTAATTTCTGATATATTATTTACTCTAATCAATCACTCTTTCATCCCAAGCAGCTTAAACCCACACTGAGTTTTCCTGAAAGGTCCTGACTAGCAAAAGAAACTATAAAAACACAGGCGGTAAGACCAGCTGTGTAGCTCAAGGTCTTCCTCAGAGACCTCTTGTCACCAGCCCAGCAGAGCGGGGCCCGGGACCCCCAGCCCACACGGCGGTCTGCAGTATCGTGTGTCCTGCAGGGGAGGGCGGCTCGTCCCTGCGGCCGTGCCCCGTGACCCGAGGTGTGGCGCGGCAGTGGTGTCTGAGTTAGAGCAGCCTTCCTGCAGGGAGTCTAACCCGGGGTGGGCTCTCAGAGAGGCCGCCCACCCCGACGCTGTCTTACTCTGCGGCCCCTCCCTGCTGGCACCCTGCCCTCGCGCTCCGTGACCTCCCCTGAGACGGGAGGGCAGGAGGGGAGGCGCTGCTCCATCGCGGAGATGAGGGAACTGGAGGACAGAGAGCAGACACGTACTCGTGCATCATGACAAAAGCCGACAGGAAGAGGAAACTCGGGCCCAGCCCTCCTCTCTCAGCCTCCCCACGAGACCCCCGGAGCCCAGCAGTCCAGGAGCGGCCCTGTCCTGGGCATGGACCCTGCCTGCCAGCCCCGCAGGCTGCCTGCCCCAGCTCCCGCTTCTCGAGGGGACCACCTGCAGACCCGTCACTGACCCACAAGTAGAGGGAGAGAGGCTGCGGGGCTCTGAAAGAGCCGCTCCTGCAGGGGAAATTCTAAGGGGAGACCAAAGCTCCAGGCCAGCCCTTGATTATGCGAATAACAGAAGGGGAGTCAGGGCCTGGAAAGGTTGCTGCTAAACCACAAAAGACTCTGGGATGCTTGGCCTCCAGAGAAGAAGAACTCAATCTGGAGTCAGAGACACTTGATCTCTCAGAGCTTTTGTGTCGTCAAGTTTTGTTAAGGTGTAAAGAGAGAGAGAAAGCTTCTGAGACAGACATCAGGAGGGGGCCGAAAGAGCCCCTTTGCTATGTTAGCAATCAAGTTGTATACTTTTAATTAGTTATTACAGTGAATCAGAGGAATGTCTGGAGGTTGTAAAGACCTTACTAGACCCACTCCCATAATTTACATTTTAAGATAGCAGAATCAGCCAGGTTTTTTTTCTAGAAACTGTCCTCAAGCAGGATACTTTATTGTTATATAATCCTAAGGACTGCAAAGGGGAAGAAGTTTGTCCTTTCCCCCTCCTTGAGAATTCCAAACCCCTCTCTCCTTGGGGACCCCCGTCTTATCAACCTGCCTAGGAACTGACTCTCCCAGCCCGGGGTCGTTCCCTTCCTGATTTACTCCTTTGATCGCCGTCTTTTGTGCTGTGACCGCAGGAGCCCCCGGGCTGAAGTCCTGCCTGGGAAGGAAGGCGAAGGGGTGACTGCTGAGGCTGTGGGTGCCTGCTGGGCACACCCCCTCCACTGGCGAGCACCTCGGAAACAAAGCCCGTGGCCTGAGGGCTTCATCAAGTCTTCCTCTGGTTGGGGGAGTGGCTCCGCGAGAGGGTCTTACACCCTTAATGATGCAGCATCATCTGAGAGCAAGCTCCTGGCCACAGACACCCTCCATCAAGGGTCTCCCCACCATGGTGGCCACAGAAGGCCTCTGGCAACCTGATGCAATTTCTCACAGACTTGTGTCTGTGCAGAAAATGGTGTTGGGTGCCAACCAAGTGTGATGGCGACAATCAAGACTGAAGTCTTGGGGAGCCCGACGTTCGCTCTGAGCTGGGCCTGGTGCTGAGTAAGCTGGATGGGGCACCTTGTGTCACGAAGTCAAAGGACAGGTGTAGATCTTACCTCAAGCAATTTGAGCTAAATAAGACCACACTCAGTTTCCCTCTTGTAGTCCTAAAATCTAGAGGGAAGTGACAGTGTGAACGCTCAGTTGCTCAGTCATGTCTGACTCTTTGCGACCCCATGGGCTGTAGCTGCCAGGTTCCCCTGTTCATGGGCCCTCCCAGGCAAGAACACTGGAGTGGGTTGTCATTTCCTCCTCCAAGAGATCTTCCTGACCCAGGGGTCACACCCTGATCTCTTGAGTCTCCTTTACCAATCTAGGAAGCTCAAAATGCCAACAGCTTTGGTTAAAATACACATTCAATCAGGAGCCTCAGGTCCACCTGTGACCCCAAGCACCCTCAACGAGAACCCTGGTGCTGGAGGAGCCGTGGGTCCCCGAGTGTCTCCCACCCAATTCCCGGAATCAGTCTCCCACTCACCTTCCTGACCAGGGAGCAGCTTTTTAAACGCAAAGTGTCATTTGTGAGCACACAAGACTCACACTCCACGCTGTGAGTAAAACCTGTCACGGAGTACAGTTCTCAGGAGCCTCTTGATTCATGGAGGTGGACGGCATTTAGTTTTTGTGCTCTGGATGGCAGGCAGATGAGTGAGCCTCCTGTGATGTGGGCTGGTTAAATTTAGCAAATTTTATGGCTCTCATCTGTGAAATAAAAACAGGAAGAGCATCCTTCTTCGGTGTAATGCTATGTAAATTAATTAACTACGAGTTGTGCATAGGGAAAAATAAAAATGTCAATAAGTACATCAGCGGTATCATAAATCCCCATCCAATTAACAAAAGCTCCATCTCCAGGGAGACTTCTTCAGACTTTGGGGGTCTAACCTCTGTCACCAGTTCACAGACGTCTCATGCTTTCTTCTGGGTTTAAAAAGAACATTCCTCAGGGAATCCATCTACCCAGCGGCAGTGAGCATGGAGCAGGGCAGGCTTTCTGGTCTTTAGGCCTGATCCCCCACCGTGGGGGTCCGGGGGAGACCCCCCGAAGTGGAGACCGTGCTTCCTGAAACCCCATGCCTCAGCTGCACACATGGGCCTTCCTCCCACCGTGGCTGGGGTCGCGCCCCGGTTCCAGCCATAGCACTGGCTGCTCCATGCTCTTCCAAGTGCTGTGGGCGCTCATGCAGTTCTGGACAAGCCCAGCCTGCACAGGGGTCACCTCCGGCCGATTCCTGGTCCCCAGCTCTGTGCGGTGTGGCTTGCCTTCAGGAAGGCCGGGGTTCACCGAGCCCCACACCCCTCTCCCTTGCCCACTGCTCCTGGTGTGGGCAGGTGTCCCCTCACCTTGCTGGGGGCCCAGCCTCCTGCCCTCTGGGGACACATGGCCCCTCCCCTCAGGGTGGGCTGCCCACCTCCTAAGGGCCTGCCCTCCCATCCCCTGAAATCCTTCCGTGTATTGCCTTTGGACCTGGAATCTATCGAGCCTTCCTGGTGTCCGCCTGCCTCCCTAAGGAGCAGCAGGGTCTCTAGAGACATGCGAGTCTTGCCCGTCCCTGGGGGGTTGGACCCAGCACCAGGCCCACCACTTACAAGGTATCCGGCAGCAGCGAGTTCTGACCTGAATGGAACCCACGAGGCGGCTGGCTGGTGGGTCTCATCTTGAACCATCTAACCCTGTTAGACGGGCTGAGACTCCTGGCTGGAGACACAGTGGCCCCTCAGAAACAAGGCCTGGCAAGAACGGCGTGTGAATTGTCACCCCTACCCCAGTTTCTGTAGTGCCAACACCTGCACATCTGGCAGACCCCTACCCTGGCCCCCTGTGCAGGGGCAAAGTTGATGGGCCCCGGGACGGCTCAGCATCTCTCCAGGAGAACTCACCTTGTGGGTCCCATCCAGATCAAAGCTCAGGCCCAGAGTTGAGAAGCCTGCCTCCTCAGAGAGGCAGTGGCTTAGAGGCTGAGTTCCGCGTGCCCTGGTGTTTCAGAAGGTGATCTTGAGACTATTTCTTAGAAGCAAAGGGAAAAAGCCACGTTCATCAATGTGCCTGGGTGCCCATTTGATGATATAGGCTTCCCTGGTGGCTCAGCTGGTGAAGAATCCGCCTTCAATGCAGGAGACCTGGGTTTGATTCCTGGGTTGGGAAGATCCCCTGGAGAAGGGAAAGGCTCCCCACTCTGGTATTCTGGCCTGAGAAGTCCATGGATGACTGTGTGCCTTTCACTTCACACGCTGACTGCTCTACCACGTCTGTTTCATGTTTTTACATGTCCATGTATGTACTTAAAGGGAAACGTGCTGGTGGCTGCCTCTGCTTCCCCCACCCCAGGACAGGAGCACCATCCAAGCTCCGTCCTGCAGCCTGATGCCTCGTGGGCATCACTCTCTGAGGCCAGAACATTCCCACCGGCACTTTGGACGATGCTAATGGCAGAGTCGATATGAAACCAGAAGGAAAGAATATGCCTGGAGAACAAAGGAGCCGTCCTTCTACGCCCGTTCTCCTCTCCCCCGGCGGTTTCAAAGGCAGCACACACCTCCGCAGACTGGGCTGAGAGGGAGCGCCAGCCACTGCCCCATCCTGTGGCATACACCCCGTGAAGGCGCTGGCCGCTTTCCCATCCCAGCTCCCCTCTCCTCTCCCCTTCTGATGTCTTTCCAGGTTGGAGCTCCTGCTTAGATGAAACAGATGACTTTCTGGGCCCGCTTCTGCTCACAGCAGGCAGGTGCAACAGTGACGGATTGGTTGAAACATGAGGATTAATGGGTATTTATATTTCATTAAATTTTATGCTCACTGGAGAATAATGTATCACTCGCAGATATTGAAACATATGTCAACCCTATCCACTTACATATAATTCAATTTGACTTAAATGCATTGATCAAATTTTATTAAAGTCCAATATATCTTCCAAAAAGGCCGGGGAACATAGAACTGTCCTTTCAGAATCACCCGATGAAAGGAGGCGTCTGTGCTATAACCCTATTCATACAAAGAAAGAGACACTGCTGGATGAAGCTCTCATATACAGTGACCAGGGGCTGCTAGAGACTTGGTGAGTGAGATTATCGAGCAAATTCTAAAGGGAGGCCTTGCTGATGTGACCCCAGAGGGGGTGACATCGCTGTGAACGTCCCCAGGAACCAGTCACAGAGGTGAGGAATCCCCGACTGCTCGGTGACACCTGGATGGCGCTGTCCTGGCAGGGACAGCCACCTCTGCCCCATCGTGCCCTGCCCACCTCTCCACCACTGCCGTCCCTACCACTTCGAAGGCATTTGTGTGCCTTTTGTACAGATCTGCTCTCAAACCAAAAGAAACACAGACGTGTGCAGAATGGTCCTCGACACAGGCTCCAACAGACATCACGACGATATCATTGTTTATTTTAAATTCTTTCTGAAATGGGTGTCCATGCTCCCCTCTACACACACTGTATTGTAACTGGAAGGTGAGTGTCTGTCTGCAGAAACAAACACTGTTCAACAGGGTATGGCTATTCACTAATCAACTTCACTTGTGGAATTTCTAATGCAATGAAATAAACACTGCCTCAATTCGAGGAAAGTCTTGGCTAATGTGTCCTTCAGCTTTCCAGCAGCTTGCATGAAAACTTAAGGCAAATCAATCCTGCTTTAAGAATATGGACTTTGGGACCACGATTCTGCTCTGGAAAATAAAATTCTCTGAAAAATAAAATTCTGAAGTCAGGTTGGAGTTTCTCAAGCTTGGCAGACTGGATGATTGATTGATTTGATTAAAATGATAGAAATAATATAAGAAAGAAAAGACGGGGCTTTCCATGTCTGAATTCTTTTGCAAAACCTTCAGTGAAAGCACAAGTTGTGACGTGATTGTCTGGGGCTGGTGGGATTGGAGGTGATCTGTCTTTTTTTAACCTCTTTTCCAAACACCTGTAAACACCCCACAGAGCACCGTGGGAGATGCCATGGAAGCCCTGCTCAGGAAGTACTGGGTCGGCCACCTCCCTTTATGTTTGAAAATGCTATGTCTTGGGTTAGGTAGAAAATGTGTTGTTGTTCGGTTGCTCAGTTGTGTC
This sequence comes from Tragelaphus eurycerus, assembly GCA_935064755.1. Taxonomy (NCBI): domain Eukaryota; kingdom Metazoa; phylum Chordata; class Mammalia; order Artiodactyla; family Bovidae; genus Tragelaphus; species Tragelaphus eurycerus. Next base: position 1,698,257 of record CAKXYN010000011.1, read on the forward strand.
CGACTCTTTGTGAGTTGGGGGACTGCGGCACACCTGGCCCCTCTGTCCTCCAGTATCTCCAGGGAGTTTGCTCAAACTCATGCCCACTGAGTCAGTGATGCTATCTACCCATCTCACCCTCTGCTTTCTTCGCCTTTTGCCTTTAATCATTCCCAGCATCAGGGTCTTTTCCAACAAATCGGCTCTTCGCATCAGGTGGCCAAAGCAGTAAATAACAGTTGTTGACAATACTGTTGCCCAGATATTTCAGACATCACAGACACGGGTGAGAAATAGGGAGACTCCCATGCCCTCAAGTTTATAAAAGAATCGGTGGTAAAGAAGATAGCAAAGGACAGGGAAACCCAGTGTGCTGCAGTCCATGGGGTCGCAAAGAGCTGGCCTCGACTGAGCGTGACTTAATGACTGAACAAAAAAGAAGGCTGATTTTCCTTCACAACCTCTATTACAGACAACCAAAATACATCTGTAGCTTTGAAACAATGAACTAGTTTCCTGATTATGATTATTTCTTCAGAAAATAACTAAGTGGCCCAGAAGGCTGCCTGCTGGCCCCACGGTGACTACAGTGCCCCCGACTGCAGCAGAGCCCTTCTGTATCCCAGACTCCAGGGTCCTAGTGTGGGGCCACCGTGCTGGGAGGCCCTGGATCCCGCGGACTCCAGCACAGATGAGATCGGACGGGAGGAGATGTCCTCACCGCACGAGCCGCAGTGGCTTGCTGCTCCCAGGCTCCCTGCCCTGCGGATGGTCTGGGACCAGTGATGGAGATGCTGCCAAGTGCTTCCTGGGAGGGAAGGTCCAGGCCTGGCTCCCCAGCGCTGCCCCTGCTACATCCCTGACCACTGCTCTCTGGACTTTCCACTCTGTGAGGACCACAGAGGCTGCCGGAGGCCCTGCCAGGTCTCTGGGCTGTGCCTCCACATACCGCTCACCTCCACTGTCTGCACAAGTTTCCTGGGAAGCTCGGTGGCCCTGGGGTGCCAGGAGACCTTGACCCCGGCCTTTCAGTTCCAATTCAGCCTTCCTGACCTCCTGACTGTCCCTCCAGAGCCCAGACCGGCCCGTTTTTCTCTGTCTGGAGTCACTCTCCCACCTGCCCTTTGCGTCAGATCCGCTGAAGTCTGGGGTGCTATCAACCCAAGTTGGGTCCTGCCTATGAGACCACCTTGTCACCACGACATGAGCAAGGCCATCCTGGCGGCCCAGGCAGAGTGCCTGCCCCCCAGATTCCAGGACTGTCTGCCAGCTGTTTTGCACCCTGAACGGCTCAAAGGCTTCCAAGCCGTGATTACCGGAGGTGCAGGGTAGTGGTTTTGGTCCCTGTGGTCCCTGCAGCTCCCGCAGAGCCTGGAGCGCCCACAGAACCTGGAGCGCCCGCAGAACCTGGAGTGCCCACAGAACCTGGAGTGCCCACAGAACCTGGAGTGCCCACAGAACCTGGAGTGCCCACAGAATCTGGAGCGCCCGCATAACCTGCAGTGCCCGCAGAAACTGCAGCACCCGCAGAACCTGGAGCACCCACAGAACCTGCAGCGCTCACATAACCTGGAGCGCACACAGAACCTGGAGCGCCCACAGAACCTGCAGTGCTCGTATAACCTGGAGTGCCCACAGAATCTGGAGCACCCGCAGAAACTGCAGTACCTGCAGAACCTGGAGCACCTGCAGAACCTGGAGTGCCCGCAGAACCTGCAGCGCCCGCAGAACCTGGAGAGCCCGCAGAATCTGGAGTGCCCACAGAACCTGGAGTGCCCACAGAACCTGCAGCACTTGTGATGTCTGCAGTAGCTGTACCATCTGTGCCACCTGAATGCCCTGCAATGCCTGAGCGCCTGCATCATCTGCTGCCTGCAGTAACTACAGCACCTCCAGGGTCTGCAGTACCTGTGATACTTCAGGCCTGGCTCCTAGAGCTTGAGGGTATGCCTGTTGGTCTTTATTCTTGTTGAGAGAGGGGGACACGTGACACATGCCTACAAGTCTAGACGTTGTCTAACACTCCCAGGTGAAAGGTGACCGAGGACTACAAACCAGCTGTCCATAAAGAAGGGCTGAAGAACAGCAAAGCCACGGAGGTTTATAGAACTGTCAGACCACATGAGAATGCAAAAAGAGCAATAGGAAACCAGCAAACAGAGCCCGGAAACAGAGCTCCGAGGCCATCTGGGGGAGGGCTCATCCCTGCCTCCTGCCGGAGGTGACAGCTCTCCCCCTGAGTCTCGCCAGGATCGTCGGGCCACGGATGCTGCCTCGCTTGCCAGACAACTGACTGCTCTTCGCAGAAAGTGAGGGTGATCTTCTCAGAAGAAGGTGATCCCAGAAGAACAAGTGTGCACCAGGCAGGCAGCGCCTGCGGGAGCTGGGTTTCCATCCAGGGAGGATCTGTCATCCAGCAGGGGAAGAGTCTCCACCTCCAACAAGTCTGCTGGGGTCTCACCCCGCCAGGCACTGTGGCCCCACACCCGGGCCTCCTGTGCGTCCTTCAGCGGCGTGCAGTCTGTGTCTCAGACGTGGGTCCCACAGAGCCGTCAGTGTTCTCGGGGCTACACTGGATAAAAAGGTCGGGGCTGCTGAGCTACAGTGAGATGATTTGGTCTGCTGCAGACCAGAGCCTGGAGTGTGTTCCCAGACTCAGCACACTCCGCGAGGAGAAGGCACCCTCGAAGCTGGTTTTGCATCAAATACCTGGTCCACCGGAGCTCTGATAGATCACTCAGACCGTGTGCTTCAGAGACAGGAAGGACTACAGATTCATCCTTTTTAACTCTGACAATGTTTAGAGCATCCAACGTGTGGCTGAGAGCGGCAAAAGGAAGAAAGCTGCTCGGGACACAAGGGGGCTGCTCACCCCTTCTACCAGCTGCCACCCCGGCACCTGCCTCACCAGGCCCGCTCATCCCTTTTACCAGCCGCCACCCCGTCACCTGCCTCACCAGGCCGCTCATCCCTTCTACCAGCCGCCACCCTCCCGTCACCTCTACCAGCCGCCACCCCACCACCCCTCACCAGGCCGCTCATCCCTTCTAGCAGCCGCCACCCCGTACCAGCCGCCACCCCGTGCCTCACCAGGCCCGCTCATCCCTTCTAGCAGCCGCCACCCCGTCACCTGCCTCACCAGGCCCGCCCCCCCCCCCCCGCCGCCCCTCATCCCTCCCTTCTACCAGCCGCCACCCCGTCACGTGCCTCACCAGGCCGCTCCATCCCTTCTACCAGCCGCCACCCCTCCCTCCCCCCCCCCCTCTCCTCTCCCCCCCGCCGCCACCCCATCACCTGCCTCACCAGGCCCGCTCATCCCTTTTACCAGCCGCCACTCCATCACCTGCTCACAACCAGTCCGGAGCTGGGAGGACCTCGAGCCCTCGGGGTGCCGAGCTGGGTGAATGGGTGCCCGCAGGAGTGTTACACCGGATTGATAACACGTATGCAAAGATGCTGAGATTAATCTCATTTCACTTCTTGGAATATGAGGGAAAATGTGAGGCTGGCTCTGGAGATGAGCCAAGAGCCTTTGTGGAAAATTACTGTGTGATGTTGATACCTTTGTTCAAGAATCTGGTGCTAGAGCTGGCCTGGGAGTCAGCGCACGCGGCCAGCCGGGGACACGGGAGGGGACTCGAGGCAGTTAGTGTGTGTATGCATGCATGTATGTGCAGTGTGCTCATGTGTGTGTGGTGTGTGCTCGTGCGTGTGTAGTGTGTGCATGTGTGTGTGTGTGTGTGTGCGTGTGTGTGTACAGAGAGAGGCAGAGAGTGGGAACCAGCTCCACACCAGATTCCAGTTCGTCAACTAGCCCATGTTTGCGGACAGCTGAGTCACGGTGACTGGCCCTCATAACAGCCAGAGAGCGGCTTTCGGGGCTCGCTGTTGATGTGTGTGTTTCCCCGGTCCTTCCCACCCTCTGTCTGAGATAAGGCCCATCTCCACATTGCCTCCTTGACGGAAGGACACTGGTGTCTGCTCACCGTCTCAGGGCAGGCCGTGGACCAGGAGAGGACACAAGCTCGGGCACCACGGCTGAGTCTTCAGGACCAACCAGGTGTCCCCACCCCCAGGTGGCGAGGCTCTGGGGGCAGCAGGCCCCAGGCTCTGCCTCTGTCTCCCTCCCCTTACACGGCTTAGGGAAGGCGGGGAGCCCTGGGGTAGCACCTCCCCACTGTCCCCCGTGTTCTCACCGCCTAGGCAGCTCTGGACCTGGCCCACGAGGAGGCCGAGGTAGGGCCGCCTTGAGAGAGTGACCTTCTGTCAGAGAGGACGGGCGCCCATGAGGATGTGATTCCAGGCTTTCGTGAGTGCCTGTGTGCTGAAGTCACGGCCAGTCCCCACAAGTCACACCAGCCCTTCTGCAAATGAGTGTGGACTCACCTCAAACTCACAGAGACAGCTTATGAAAATTAGCATTAATCTCCCCACCCAAACATGCACACACACACAGATGCACACATCCACTCACACACATGCAGATGCCCACACACACTGGAGGGGCAGGGGGGGGGGGGGGGGGGGGGGGGGGGGGGACAGGGAATGGCACCGCTACACCAGTACCCTTGCGCTGGAAAACCCAGGGATGCCCGGGGGAGCCCCTCCAAGGTGGGCTGCTGACTCTATGGGCTTTCAAGCAGGCCAGAGTCGGACACAACTGGGGAACCGACATAGCAAACGCGACAGAAAGAGAGTCGCAGCAGCAGCAGCAGCCCACACATGCTTGTGTGTTTGAGCGTGTGCACACATGCCTGCACACGCTCACACACACAGACACACACACACACGCACCCAGTCAAGTGAAGATGTCACAGCCTCAGGGCACAGTGGTCCTGATACCTCCTGTTGTGAAGGAAGGACTTCAGCACCCACCCCAGCTCAGCCCCCTCGGGAGGCCCCCAGAGGTGCCAGCCAAGCTCAGAGAGCAAAACAAGCCAGGTTTGTACAACGCCATGAGCCGTGGTGACACAGGAGCCTCTCTCTCCCAGGAAAGCAGCACGTCAAGCCCCCTGAGCCCCAGGCAGGGGAGGCAGTTAAAGCCTGGTCTCCTGCAGATGGACGGGTGTGACTGCTCCCCCACCCCAGCTCCCCCATGACATGAGGCTGTGCCCAGACACACTGACAATGCTCCCACGGTCCAAATCCAAGATGGTCCGCCTCCTTACCTGCGGGCTCCGTATCTGCTGACTCTTCTCATCTCTGAGACATTTGGGCCCCCAGATCCCCAGAGGGACACTCTCAGAGCACTCGTGGACACCACAGAGTGGCTCAGAGCTTGGTCTCTGGACCCACCTTCCCTGAGCAAGGGGACCCCTGTCCCCTCTGTTCCATCTTCCTTGCAGCCTGTTCACGGCCAGGACTTCTGAGGTTCTGGCCAGGACTTCTGAGGTTCCGTGCTCACTAGCAATGACTTTGCTGTGTAACGGGCCCTGAGCTGTGGCTCTGCTGCGTCTCACACAGAAAACTTCTCTGCTGGGTGAGCCTCATTCAGGCCTGAGTCGCAGGGCTGTTGGCTGAGGGTTCAGTGTTATAAATCAGCAGTAGGTACTCGGCAAGGTGTCTTTAAACGGACGCACACATGGAGTAAGCTTATGTACTAATCAGCTGAGAAAGACGCTGTGACAGGAAGCCCACGGAAAACTGACCCTGTGTTTTGGAGCGAGGGTTCCATGTCCACTAGGTCGGTCTCTTGGGGACTTTGCAGGACATAACTGCCACGGACAGCAAGAATCAGCTATAATTACCATCTGCACCTGGCCTCTTGGGGATGGTAGAGGCCCCCAAATTTGTGATGAATGGTTACACGATGTACTTTGCTCTCAAACCTGGTTGCACATTAAATCATCTGTGAATCTAAACACACACACACACACACACACACACGCACACCTGTTGGAATAAACCTGCCTCCCACGAGGAGATTCTGTTTCAATCAGGCTGGTCAGAGGCAGGGACACCTGATTTCTCAGAGACCCTGATGACTCTGACATGCAGCCAGAGCTGAAAACCACTAGTGTGTCTGGAGAGACCAGGTGGGATCTTTTCCCAGAAACACACACAACCCAAACCAGTGTGCCATGAAGGTGCACAGAAGCCCCGCTGCAGTCCTGGACGCTCAGAGTTCCTGGAGGACCACACTCTACGCACCTGGGCTGGCTTCAGACCCTTTCCAGAAGGTGCCATGCTTGCGCCATTTCACGCAGCAATCCTGCAGTGAGCGTGGCACGGTGGTCACGGCTTGACCTCTGGGCCTGGCCTTTGGGATTCAGCCCCCACCTACAGCACCAGAAGAGCCGTAGGTTCCAGAAAAGCAGATAAAGGTTCACATGGACAATGAGATTCAGGGTCAGGAGTCGACAGATGTGATCATGGATGCCGCGAGATCCCACCGTCAGCTGTTTGAAAGCTGGAGACCCCACGGGCTGGCAGTGTGGCTCCACGGCCTGCGAGGCAGAGCTGGCGGTGCAGACTCTGGTCTGGGTCTCACAGCCTGAGAACCAGCAGCAGGAAGGCAGAAGAGCAGGCCCCAGCTCCACACTCGGCAGGAGGGGTACTCAGCATCCCTCCAGCTCAGCTCATTAGCATTCTCCATGGATCGGACGGTGCCCTCCACACCTGCGGGTGGCGGCAGGGGGTGGGGGCGTCTGCTTTCCTCAGTTTACTGGTTCAGATGTTAATCTCATCTAGAAATACCGTCACAGACACACCCAGAAATGATGTTAACCAAACGTCCGGGCACCTCGTGATCCCGACAAGCGGACACAGAAACGTAACCGTGGGAACCTCTTACAGGTGACCGCAGAGGGCCCGGCAAGCATCCCTGAGCCTCGCTCCCCTCACCCAGAGTGGAGGTGGGCACAGTCCCCAGGTGGCGTGAGCGGCAAAGAACCCACCTGCCAATGCAGGAGATGTAAGAGGTGTGGGTTTGATCCCTGGACCGGGAAGATCCCATGGAGGAGGAAATGGCAACCCGCTCTAGTACTCTTGCCTGGAGAATCCTATGGACAGAGGAGCCTGGTCCGTGGGGTCGCAAAGTGTAGGACACGAATGTAGCGACCGAGCACACTCGCATGCTGAGGTTCACTCACTTGCAGCAGAAACGAGCCCACCTCTTGGGGTTGAGCAGCTGTGGCCAAACCAGGGCCCTGGGGAGAAAAGCTCTGAGTCGTGGCCCTTTGCAGAGGGCCAGGCGTGGGTGGGATGTGGTGGTGGCAGCTGGAAAGCAGGGTGCGGACATGCTGAGACCCTTTGAACCACTAAATAGCATTACACGAGGAGAAGTCCCAGACAAGCCACGCTCTCTTTTTAAGCTTAGGAGTCAATTAATCAAGAAAAGGCAGCATTTAGCTAATCAACGGGCACACGTGTCACCAGGGACATGGATGAGGGAGGCAGGGCAGCCTCAGCTGGGGACCCGGGCATCTGGTGCCCTCTCAGCTGCCCACCTGGAGAGAGACAAAGTGGTGAGGGCAAACAGGGCTCCCAGCTCCATCACTGAGGGCCCCCCTGCCAAAAGCTCACTGCTGTCACTCAGGCAAGGGCCCCGGAGTCTCTGCTCCAGCCCAGGGCTCACTGGGGACAAGTGTGTTCCCCAAAGCCAGCCTGGGCCTCAGTAGCCCCCTTGGGGAGAGACCGTGCAGGACTAGGGGACAATTTCTATACAGTCACGGGGGTGCCAACTTCAGCAAAAAACAAGTCTGGGAGCAGCCGTGTCCATCCTCTCTCGGTCTAGGCAAGGTGGGAGGTCTCACAGCTTGTATTTCCTCAGGTCACAGCAGGAAGGACAGGGACATGCTCACCCCTGCTAACTCTTCCCGCCAAGTTCACAGGACTTGGTGACCTCCTATAAAGGCAAAACAGCTTTGACTTCATTTCAGGCCAGTTTGCCTAAGGTTCTAATTTACAATTGGTACCTTTATCTCCATGACAACTTGCTCTGTCTTGTTTTGTGCTCCCAGGATTTTGCGGAAGAAGACAGCTGTATTTCATAAATATCTGCAATGAATGTATCCCTCTAATAAACACACACACACACACACACACACACACACACACACACACACGCACCCACATGCACACGTGCATATACACATACTCACACTCATATACACCTGCTCTTACCCACGCCCCAGGAAAAGAACACGCCCGGATCTAAGGACGGCAAGGGTTCCTCGGGCTGGTGAGTAGGCGTTTCACAGTTGGGTTCATTGGGTGCCTTTTCACTTCATTTTGTTTTTAAACACAGAGCAGAATCTCCATTGTTTTGAAGGACAAGGCCTTCTTCTCTTTCAGAATCTGGCTCTTTGGACCGAAACTGCCTCTGAAGATGAGCTGATGTGTGTGCTGCTCTTTATGTGGGACGGCTGCACGGATCCTGGGTCTTGAACAGTGTTGGTCCTGGAGCAGCAGAGGCTGAGGGACTGGCCTGGCCAGTGAGACGGGCTTGGAGCCCACCGTCCAGGGCTCCAAGGAGAGCGAGGCCACAGGGCCAGAGCAGAACCGCTGAAGCCAGGCCACATTCCTGCCCCACACCCCCTCCACAGATGGGCTGGGACGGAGCCCTGCCAAGCCCTTCCTTGTGGGCCCAGGAAGACCGTCCGCTGGGCTGTCTGTGGGGAAGGGGGCCCTGTAAGCTTTCCTGCCCTCAGAGGGCTGCCCACCAGCTCCAGAGCCGTCCGGCCCAGGGGACGCCTCCTGTTGAGACGAGCTATGGGCCCCGTGGTTGGAGCGGCTAGGGGCCTGGCTGCGGTGACCATGGGAAAGGTCTGTGACGGTGACTGCAGACCCCGGGGCTGTGCCGAGGGAAGCTGCTGAGATGACCACATGCACCGGACAGGAGGCGCTGCAGCTTGGCGGGGCGCGGGATCTGGAGGAGAGATCCCCAAATTTGATGAAATTTACCTGTAAAATAGAAATTGGTGGGGGGCTTCCCTGGCTGCTCAGCAATGCAGAATCTGCCTGCCAATACAGGAAACACGGGTTTGATCTCTAGTCCGGGAAGATCTTACATGCTGGGGATGCTACAACTGCCGAGGCTGTGCTTTAGAGCCCGGGATCTGTGACTATAAAACCTGCCTGCCCTAGAGCCTGTGCCCTGCAGAGAGGGAAGCCGCTGCCGAGAGAAGCCTGCACGCCGCAACAGAAGGAGCCCCTGATCTCCATGCTAGAGAAAAGCCTGTGCGGCAACGAGGACCCAGCACAGCCAAAAATAAACAAATAAATAAAAGTATTTTAAAAAAAATCAGGTAAAGAAAATTAGGCCATTTCCCCTCCCAAGCAGGAATGGATGTCAGAAAACACCGAATCAATGGGTGACATGCGTGGACAGCTCCGTCATCCAGGGCGGCCTGTCTGCGAGCCTGGGGCCCCTGCCACAGACCCTTCCCCAGCCTCTCCCCAGCCCACACCCAGGCACAAGCCTCCCCCCAGGGCACCTAGAAGAGCTAGACTCAGAATAGTTCAGAAACTTACAATCGGTTTCAACATTTCCAGGAGCAGATAAAACAGAACTAGCATTAAAGGAATGAAATTGCCAAACAGGTAGTGGGGAAATAAAGTATTTATGCCCAAACAAAATAATAAAGTGGTTCACAGCTGCACCTGTGGCACAGAGATGGCACGGGCTGGCTTCCCTACTACGGGGCACGAATCAGTGCCGGCCTCTGCCAGCACTTTAACTACGAAATCAAACTGAAACGGGAGTGGAGAATACAGACTTTACTGGAGACCGAGCTAAGGTGGAGGGCACTGGCTTGTGATTCGTGGTGTGTCCATCTGATCGTGTGGTGCCGCCTCGGGTCTAAAGATACTGAAATGATCAAGTGCTGTCTTTGAAATGAACCCTCTCTATTTTCAGCGACTAGAAAAAGCCTCTTTCTGAACCAATAAGCCCATCATTTGATAGATTTATAAGGGACGACTGTCCCAAGTCAAGCATCTCAGATCACCAGGCAGAAGTTTGTGGAGAAAACACAGTAGCTGGCGACACCCTGGTTCCCAGTCTCGGCTTCAGCAACAGGTGCCCCATATCCCAGGGTCCAGGTGGGCCTGGGGCTCTGTGCAGGGGGCTGGAGACCCCGGTATGGTGCTCACGTCCATGCTTCTAAGCAACAAACATTCCTCAAAAGATTAGGAGCCATTGGCTATATGGACTGTTCGATGATTTCCTAGATCTTAACCATCAAATAATTAGAAAAACTGCAAAGCTGGCAGATTTTTGCAGAGAACCTCCCCTAAATCCATTTAACTCAGAAACAAAAAGATGGTGCAAAACCCTGAAGACTCTCAGGAGCAAATTCCTTTTTGTTTTGTTTTACATTTTTAAAACAATAGAGGGCAGGAGTTTCAAACTGATTTCAAAACCCTCTGTGTATGTTTCTCCCTCATCCTGGAATATCTCCTGATCATTCGTACTTTTCGCAGTGACTTTGATAAGCCCTGTTAGCAGAGTCAGTCCCTTGGCCGTTTATAATATTAAGAGGCACTATTTTACAGGGTTTTGTAAATATTAACAACTGCATTATCTTCCTAGTTTCAATTTGCCACACATTTTCTTTCCTTGTCTCAGATTTAGGAAGGTTGTCTGAGCTATTTTAACCCATCTTGAAAGATAGACAGATAATAGATGGATGGATAGATACGGATGATAGATAGAGGACAGATAAAGAAATAAGCAGAGCTGAGGCCCCTCACAGCAGAATCCCTAAGGTAAAGGACGCAGGGTTTGCAGAGTTTAGTGCACAGCCATCATAATGAGTTGAATAAAATTAAAATAGGATATATTATATTAAGGATTATATATTAAAGGATTAATATAGGATATATTAATAAATAGGACAGTAACAAAGTCGGCTTAAAGCACAACATTTAGAAAACGAAGATCATGGCATCCGGTCCCATCACTTCATGAGAAATAGATGGGGAAACAGTGGAAACAATGTCAGACTTTATTTTTCTGGGCTCCAAAATCACTGCAGATGGTGACTGCAGCCATGAAATGAAAAGACGATTACTCCTTGGAAGGAAAGTTATGACCAACCTAGATAGTATATTCAAAAGCAGAGACATTACTTTGCCAACAAAGGTCCATCTAGTCAAGGCCATGGTTTTTCCTGTGGTCATGTATGGATGTGAGAGCTGGACCATGAAGAAGGCTGAGGGCTGAAGAATTGATGGTTTTGAACTGTGGTGTTGGAGAAGACTCTTGAGAGTCCCTTGGACTGCAAGGAGATCCAACCAGTCCATTCTGAAGGAGATCAGCCCTGGGATTTCTTTGGACGGAATGATGCTAAAGCTGAAACTGCAGTACTTTGGCCACCTCATGTGAAGTGTTGACTCATTGAAAAAAACTCTGATGCTGGGAGGGATTGGGAGCAGGAGGAGAAGGGGACGACAGAGGATGAGATGGCTGGATGGCATCACTGACTCAATGGACGTTGAGTCTAAGTGAACTCTGGGAGTTGGTGATGGACAGGGAGGCCTGGCGTGCTGCAGTTCATGGGGTCGCAAAGAGTCGGACACGATTGAGCCAGTGAACTGAACTGAACTGGATATAAGCTTTGGTCACTTGATGCAAAGAGCTGACTCATTGGGAAAGACCCTGATGCTGGGAAAGATTGAGGGCAGGAGGAGAAGGGGATGATAGTACCAGATGGTTGGGTGGCATCACCGACTCGATGAACATGGGTTTGAGTAAGCTTCGGGAGTTGGGGATGGACAGGGAGGCCTGGCGTGCTGCAGTCCATGGGGTTGCGAAGAGTCAGACATGACTGAGCAACTGAAAAACATCCTGGGTGCCAGAACTGGGGCCCTCTGAGCCACCTCCATCCCACCCTTCGGGGAGACACCATGGTCACCCACACATTACAGGAGAAAAGACAGTGGCCCCGAGTTCTGAGACTGCCCTCTCTCGGCCAGTGCACGGAGCAGCTGAGGCCACAGCTCTGAGCCCCTGAGCTATGACACCCCATCTCCCCCAAAGTGTGGCTGTGCCCCACTCTCCTCTGCCTCCCCGCCCTCTCCATCACTGTGTCCATGGGTGTTCAGGGCAGAGGGCTCCTCCATCGGGCAGGCCCCTGTGTGTCCTGGGCCATAAGCACGGCCCCTGACATCTGCTCAGCAGCGGCACTGGCCCCAGCTGATGGCCCTAAGGCCCCTAGTTCAGTTCAGTCGCTCAGTCGTGTCCAACTCTTTTCGACCCCATGGACTGCGGCATGCTAGGCCTCCCTGTCCTTCACCAACTCCTGGAGTTTATTCAAACTCATGTCCATGGAGTCGGTGATGCCATCCAACCATCTCTTCCTCTGTCGTCCCCTTCTCCTCCTGCCTTCAATCTTTCTCAGCATCAGGGTCTTTTCCAATGAGTTAGTTCTTTGCATCAGGAGGCCAAAGTACTGGAGTTTCAGCTTCAGCCTCAGCCCTTCCAATGAATTTTCAGGAGTTATTTCCCTTAGCATGGACTGGTTGGATCTTGCAGTCCAAGGGCCCGCAGACCTCGCCTGACCCTGGGCGAGCCACCCGCCTCCTTGGCCGTCACTGCTCCGAGAGACCAGATGTCATCAGACGCATGAACACAGTGATGTGCTTTTCAATCTTCAGTGGTCATCTATGTGGAGGATCTAAGATGTCCTCAATGTCCCGGGAAGAGAAAGCGTCCACCTACAACTGATCCCTGTCCTGGAGAGAACTGACCAGGGGTCAAGATCGGATCACCTTGCCCTCCCGCCCCCGACCGGGCTGAGTTTCCGATGAGAGTCGCGCAGGTCGTCTCTGGGCCTGACGCTCAGTGGGTGTCCGAGCCAGGCGGAGTCCCTCTGCTGTGGACGGCGAGGCAGCTTCCAGCACCGGCTGTCACGGTGTCGCCGTACAAACTATGTGGAAATTTAGATACTGGAGTGCCTAATAGGGCACATCAATCTTTTACAGCGAGAGAGTACATAAATTATAAACAAATACGTCCTCTGGTCCTCGTCGAACAGCACGGTGATCAAAGAGACACAATGGAAACGCGTCTGCTTCTGGGCCCTGCTCCCCCAGCTCCGGGCGGTGGCGAGGAGCCGACGGCCTTTGTTCCGTCTGTCACACGACACTCCCCTCCGGTTGTTTTACGTAATCAATACAGGGCTGAAATCACCTACTGCTGCCTCGACCACCTCCTATTTTGTCCACTCATGAATTATGGATCCCCGCACAACATCAAGTCTACAATTTCGATTGCATTTGCTAATCATTGATCAATAATTCAGGAGCGCTCTTCTTCAAGGGCCCCTGGCCTCCTGTAGCAGATGGCGGTGAGCAGAAGTCCCTTGTCACAGAGCAGCGCCACGGAAACAGCCCCGTGGAATTGCTCCTCGGCCCTCCCCCGTGGACGAGGACGAGGGCAGCCGTCCCTCTGGGCCACCCACCCTGAGTGAGGGGACCAGCGCCAGCCCCCGTGGGTCTGGGCGGGCACACGAGGCAGGGACAGAGCAGCAGAAACGGCATGTCTCTCCTCTGGGTCTGGTCCCTTGTTCCTGCTCCATCCCTGAATCGCACCACCTGGGAGAGGGACAGTTCCAGCCCACTTTCTGTGGACGTGGGGCTGGAACCCAGACCCCTGTGTCTCCCCGCCCGACACGTGCAACCTTGCAAATCACCCTGCAAATCTGAACACTATACCCACAGCCGACTCCCCGCAGGTGAACTTGAAACCCGGAGCTATTTTCAGACGCGCTCTTTCTGCCGCTTTGTTAAGCTCTGTTTCGATCTAGGTCTGTGTGTGTGTTTACGTCCCTTCAGCGAGATGACGAAATAAAAAATCACCATCCTTTTACAAACTACGCTGCAGTGTTCATGGCAAGTCACATTTATGGGGAAGAGTTCTTTTCATTTAACCTTCCAGAGGGCAGTGACGTCCACCCCTCTTAGGTTGGAGCTGCAGCTGAAGGACCTGCTTGTTGATGGGCAGGCCTCCAGCGGGTTGGGGCTGGATCAGCCGCAGAGCTCGGCCTGGGGCAGCACCAGAAGGTGGGAGCCGGGTGGGGACACGGGTCCAGGAAGACTTCCCTGCAAAAGAGGGTTCTGGGGCTGCCCAGGTTCCACATGGAAAGGGCAGGACTAGGGGCCTGGGTCACCTCCCAAGGCCGGGCCCGCTCCCCCCACCCCTCCTTGAGCCGCAGGGAGAGGCTCTGGGCAGCCAGGCCCGGCCATGGTCACCCACAGTCACCTTTTGTCACCAGCCCAGCAGGAGCTCCACCTCCAGACTTCTTCCTGACTTTTAAAAATCCTGAAAACAGACGGGAGAGGGAAAGGTTTAAAGCAGCGAGCTGCAAGAAGCCAGGGAGACAACAGCAGTGGTGGGGCGGGGATGGGCAGGGAAGCAGACAGGATTTCCAAACCGGGGAGAGGTGGTGGGACAGACGGGATTTGAACATTTTAAGTCAAGATGAAGGGAATGAGAATGAGATGGGAAGGGGAAGAGACGGGAAAAGAAAAATATTAATGAAAGAAGTCAGGAAAGGAAACAGGTGCCCACCTCATACACGCTCACCTGCCCCCACCTCTCACGCTCAACTGTCACCACCACACACTCACCCGCCCCCACCTCACATGCCCACCCTCCCCACCTCACACACACTCACCCTCCCCCACCTCCACACAGGCTCACCTGTCTTCCTTCTCTTTCTGCCTCTCCTGGCCCCTGCCCCTCACCTGCATGGTCCCTGGGGGACTTGTCTGCTGGTCGGCTATGGTGAATGTAGCTGATTTAGGTTGAAAATAGAGAATAAATGCATTTTCCCAACTGGAATCCCTTGGCAGAGGCCCTGAAGATCTGGTGCAGGTTGCATGATCCCTCCGACCCCATCTGTGCCTAGAGTAGCATCCACTCAGCCCCGGCCCCAGAGACCTGGTGGAGGAGGCCCTGACAGGCCTGCACTGCGGTGTCTGAGGACAGAGCAAGGCTCCCGGGCACCTGCCACGGAAGGAGGCACCCTGATTGCAGCAGCTCCATCTCCCGCCTCCGAGTGACTCATAAAATCCCGGCTGGAGACCCGGGCCCCTGACTCCAGCTCAGTGTTGAGAGGCCCCCCTCAGCTCAGCACGGCCATCTCCGCAAAGAAGCTAAGAGACGGCCCAGCTCTCCCCATGACTTCTGGAACAGAAGCTGTGGACCACTGAGGTGCTGTGGGCCGGCAGACAACTCTGGCTGGGAGCAGGTGGCCGAGAGAGGTGCCTCCTGAGACATGGAACCAGGGTCCCCGCTTCTCCAGTGGGGGTGCCCGTCTCCTCGGGCCCCTTGCCTGCTCGAGCGATGTGGCCATCACATCTGAGGAAGCACCCTGCGAACATGTCTCACGTCCCCGAGAAGACTTTTCCTTTGCAGCGTCTGGAGCTTCCCCCAACGGCACCGGATGTGGGGTGGCCGTCTTTAAACTGGGCTGAGCATCCAGGGAGGAGCCACGCAAAAACACACATGCCCAGGGCCTCGGGGTACGCCTTGGGGCAGAGTCAGTGCCCCTCACGAGCAGTCACTCAGAAACACACGCCCCCGGGCTCGGGGGCACGCCCTGGGGAAGCATCAGAAACACACGCCCGGGGGCTCGGGGGCATGCCCTGGGGCAGGGTCAGTGCCCCTCAGGAGGAGCCACTCAGAAACACACGCCCCAGGGCGCGGGGGCACGCCCTGGGGCCTCAGGAGGAGCCACTCAGAAACACACACACTCAGTGGCTCAGGGGCATGCCCGGGGCAGCATCAGTGCCCGTCGCCCTGGACTCACGGCTCCATCCAGAGGAGCGCTCTGACCACTGGGGGAGGAGGGGACACACGGGGAACACAGAGCTCCGGCTGAGTTTCTGATTGTCCTCTTTATGACTGAGGCTGTGAGCCTCTCCAAGCCAAACAAGGCCCACGTGTGAGGGGCCCATGCTCCTCATGGCCTCGAAGATGCGAGGACTCACAGTAGGTGAGCCACGCCTGTCGTCAGCACCCTTGTTTACACCAGACCTACAGCCTCTTGTGCATCCCCCTGCCTGTCAGTCACCCCCGCCTGTCAGTCACCCCCCGCCTGTCAGTCACCCCCCTGCCTGTCAGTCACTCCCCCACCTGTCAGTCACCCCCTGCCTGTCAGTCACCCCCCCGCCTGTCAATCACCCCCTGCCTGTCAGTCATCCCCTCACCTGTCAATCACCCCCACTGTCATCCCCCCACCTGTCAGTCACCCCCGCACCTGTCAGTCACACCCCCCGCCTGTCAGTTATCCCCCTGCCTGTCAGTCACTCCCCCGCCTGTCAGTCATCCCCCTGCCTGTCAGTCACTCCCCCGCCTGTCAGTCACTCCCCTGCCTGTCAGTCACTCCCCGCCTGTCAATCACCCCCTGCCTGTCAGTCATCCCCTCACCTGTCATACCCCCACTGTCATCCCCCCACCTGTCAGTCACCCCCCGCCTGTCAGTCACTCTCCCCGCCTGTCAGTCACTCCCCTGCCTGTCAGTCACTCACCCCCTGCCTGTCAGTCACCCCCCGCCTGTCAGTCACCCCCTGTCTGTCAGTCACCCCCCCGCCTATCAATCACCCCCTGCCTGTCAGTCATCCCCTCACCTGTCATACCCCCACTGTCATCCCCCCACCTGTCAGTCACCCCCCGCCTGTCAGTCACTTCCCTGCCTATCAGTCACCCCCCGCCTGTAAGTCATCCCCTCGCCTGTCAGTCACCCCCCGCCTGTCAGTCACCCCCTGTCTGTCAGTCACCCCCCCGCCTATCAATCACCCTCTGCCTGTCAGTCATCCCCTCACCTGTCATACCCCCACTGTCATCCCCCCACCTGTCAGTCACCCCCCGCCTGTCAGTCACCCCCCCGCCTGTCAGTCACTCCCCTGCCTGTCAGTCACCCCCCTGCCTGTCAGTCATTCCCCCGCCTGTCATCCCCCCACCTGTCAGTCACCCCCTCCTGTCTGTCATCCCCCCACCTCTCCTACCTACTGATCATGTCTGTCTCTCTACCAGATTCTTCCATTTGAAATGCTGTTTCCCTTTTGACATACTCATAATTCACTGTCTTCCAATAAACTGCAGGGCCATGCTGTTACTCCAACACCTTTCAGCTTCTCACTTCTCTCTCAGTGATGGAATTCATATCGTCCATAGAGAACTCTGTCCTTTTCAAGGAGCAAAAGCTTCAGAAGACTTGCTAGGTTCTAAGAGGAGTGTCAGCCCCCCTGTAGCTGGTCCCCTAGAGACCTGCTACCATCTGACCACCCCCCACCTCAGGACCCCATCTGCCGCCTTGGGCCCCCACCCCCCAACTTGGGCCCCACCCCCCACCTCAGGACCCCACCCCCCACCTCGGGACCTCATCCACCCCCCACCTTGGGCCCCACCCTCACCTCAGGACCCCATCCCCCACCTTCAGCCCCACCCTCACCTCGGGACCCCATCCCCCACCTCAGGACCCCATCGTGAGTTTTGACCAGCTTCCCTGAGACCAGCTGGTGGGTGAGATCACATTAAGAGCTCCGGGTGCAGGAGGATGTTGACTGCCACCCTGCTGCATGTCTCGGGGCGCTCAGAAAACAAGACAAGAGACCTGCACTGTTTCCTGGAGGTCCAAGCAGGTTCTGGCCACACAGCCCTTTCTGTTGCAAAGCCTGGTGTCTGGTCCCAACCACACCGTCCGTGCCCAGTCCACGGCCACCACGCGCCTGCGAGGCCACCATGCTGCCGCCTGCTGTGCTCACAGCCCTCTGCCCTCCCAGACTGCTTGGCACATGTCGCCTGAGCCCCAGGTCCTGTGAGTCAGGGTCCCGGCCCCTTGGCCCAGCGTGTACCTGGCCCGGCACATCTGCCTGTGCCACACTTGTGCCCAGACGCAACCCCCCATCAGGACCACAAAGGCCACCTGTGCATGCGGGGAGCATCTCCATCTGCTTCCACTGCCCTGGTCCTTCTAGACACGGCGCCGACTCTGCCCATGGTGAGGGCCTTAGATGTGGTGAACTATGAGTTTTCTCTTTACTCGGTTAAAACACCTGCCTTCCCCCTTCATTTCTGCTGTGTGCCTGTCTGCGTGGGGACGCAGCTCCAGGGAGACAGAAGTGCCCATTGGCCAACCCGCCACCTGCCCTGGGCTCTCCCAGCCCCGGTTCCTCCCCATTTCCAGCCGGAAGCTTCAGGATGCTTTGCTGCAGCCTCATTGGCCTGAGTGCCAGGCCCTGGCCCAGAAGAGGGGGTCGGGATGGAGGTTGGTTCTTAGGAGGCTTGAACCAAGTGTTCCGTCAGTTCAGATGGAGGGGAACTGAACGGCTTTTTTCAGCCCAATTTAACATGATTGGTCTGACTCCCCGGCCTGAGGCCCTTACAACAACAGAAGAGCGGCTGGGCCCCCTCCAGATGTGCTCCTCGAGAAGAAAGGCGTGTTTATACGGAGACTATCACTTCTGTTCAGTTCAGTCGCTCAGTCGTGTCCAACTCTGCAACCCCGTGGACTGCAGCATGCCAGGCCTCCCTGTCCATCACCAACTCCTGGAGCTTGCTCAAACTCATGCCCATCAAGTCAGTGATGCCATCCAACCATCTCATCCTCTGTCGTCCCCTTCTCCTCCCACTGCCTTCAATCCCCCCGCCAGCATCAGGGTCTCTTCCAATGAGTCAGTTCTTCACATCAGGTGGCTAAAGTATTGGAGTTTCAGCCTCTGTTCTCCTCAAACGTAAGTTCCAGTAATAATGATAACAGTGAGTGGGGGCGTGGTGGGGGGCGTCACAGTCCCAGTACTCAGGGCCACACCAAGCCGTCCACTCGCTTGCTCTCCTAGCCAGAGGAGCTGGGGGTCCCCAGGCCTGAGCTCCAGAGATCGTCAGGCAAGGTCTTCTTTGGGGACAATTTCCATTCTGCGGGGCAGCCCCATCTGAGTTGCTGGGCCACAGTGAGGAGATGCTTGGGGTGCCGGGTGAGAAGCCCCAACTGGGCAGAGCCCAGGGGAGGTGGGGTCAAGGGGGGAGCTTCCCTACGCCCCCAGGGCAGGAGGGAAAGGGGACCCTGAGATACCCACCCCGCTCCCCATGTGCAGGCTCAGTGAGCCGCTAGCCAGCATCCCAGGGGACCATCCACACAGCTGGGTGGATTCCTGCTGCCCATACAGAAATGTGACATTTCTCCCAAGAGCCTGTTTGATCTGCTTCAAATACTTGATTCACTGACCTTCCTGGGCTTAGAATGAATTGTGGAGCCTAAAAAAGTAAGAAGTCAAGTTCAAATCCTTCTTGTTACAAGTGGTGTCCCCACATACGCATGGTTCATGTGCCGAGGATGGCTGTGCATGGCCTCTAACCTGAGGGTCTTAGATTCCTGAGGGAATCACTCAGGAGATTACCCTGTCCTGGCCCCTGGTGCCTAGATCAGCTCCTGTGAGATTCAGGCCCACACTGCCTGACAGCCGGGCCTTCACTGGAAAGGTGCCCAGAAGCAGATCTGACATTCTAATCTCAAACAATTTATATTTTGATATAAAATATATATATACATGTTAATACTTAGACCTTAAGACTGAAGCAAGGCAAACTATCTTCCCACGAAGTACAGGCTTGGTCTTTTGATAAGATTAAATATTTCACTAGAACCACTAAAAATTGGGTGCCTGATTTGAAATGGGACATAAATGTAAAATGGTCACAGAGTTTAGACTTAGTCCAGTAACAATGAATGCAAACTATTTTCTTATAATTTTTTATAACTCTTTGCGACTCCATAGACTATACAGTCCGTGGAATTCTCTAGGACAGAATACTGGAGTGGGTTCTGTTTAGTTCATTTCAGTTGCTCAGTCATTTCCAACTCTTTGCAACCCAGTGGACGGCAGCACACCAGGCCTCCCTGTCCACCACCAACTCCCGGAGTCTACTCAAACTCATGTCCATTGAGTCGGTGATGCCATCCAACCGTCTCATCCTCTGTTATCCCCTTCTCCTCCTGCCCTCAATCTTTTCTAGCATCAGGGTCTTTTCAAATGAGTCAGCTCTTTGCATCAGGTGGCCAAAGTTTCAGCTTCAACATGAGTCCTTCCAATGAACACCCAGGACTGATCTCCTTTCGGATGGACCGGTTGGATCTCCTTGCAGTCCAAGGGACTCTCAAGAGTCTTCTCCAACACCACAGTTCAAAAGCATCAATTCTTTGGTGATCAGCTTTCTTTATAGTCCAACTCACTTTCCCTTCTCCAGGAGATCTTCCCAACCCAGATATCAAGCCCAGGTCTCCCACATTGCCAGCCGAGCCACAAGTGAAGCCCAAGAACACCAGAGTGGGTAGCCTATCCCTTCTATAGCAGATCTTCCTGACCCAGGAATCCAACCAGGGTTTCCTGCATTGCAGGTGGACTCTTTACCAACTGAGCTATAAGGGAAGCTCTTTATTATAATTGTTTGTATTAATTACACATTGACATGATAATCTTTGGGAAAAATGAGGGTTTTTTTTTTTTTAAGTTTCATCTGTTTATTTTTACTTCTCTTAGGAATGGATACTAAACAACATAAAACAATCTCTGTGGCTCACGTGATGCTTTTGTTGAAAGATTCTGATCTCAGAAAGGAATCTAGATCCGAGGGTAAACAGCAGGTAAATAAACATGCGATGATCTCAGCTGGGTGGAGACTGAGGGACGCCCTGCCCCCGCCCGCCCGGAGCTTGGTAGACGTGGGGTCTGCTACAGGACTCACGGCCCCTCCCACTCTGGGCTTCAGCATTGCTGGCTGTGAACTGGTGGAGAGGAGACCCTGAAGTCTTCTCAGGTGTTCGGAGAAATGCACCTTTTCTGTATTCATTGTTCATTCTCCCCTTCCCCTCAGTGGGCAGTGAGGGCTGCCACACCCCTGTCTCCAAGCCTGGGCTGGCCAGGACAAGACATGAACGGGCTAAAATCCAGGGAGACCCCACTAGGGTGGTTCATGGGGGTCTTACAGGCCAAATGCATATACCCAGATTTTCCAAAAGCAGCTGAAGTTGGCTGGTAAATTAACTTGCCCTAAATCACTTAATGATCACACGCTATCAGGGTTGAACTGAAACCTTACTAGAAATGGATCAATAAAAGTGAGATATATGATCAGCACAGAAACGTCAACAATAGACCTGAAGCATCTCCAAGGCGTGCTTATCTTATTATATGCCTTGGCTTTTGGAAGTTTCTGAACAGAAGAAATTAAATATAAGGCTTTTCTCACACATTATTCTATCATAAAACAATCATTGTGGGCAAGTGTTCCTTCATATCCACATGCTCCTGGACAATCACTTGGTTTTTCTTGCATGTTTTAAATAGCTGTCGTCAGCATTCTCTGTGTGCTTCTGAAGACACCTTCTAGTTCCATTTCAAGGGCAAACAGCCTTAAGTTTGTCCTACATTTATCAAAATTCACCCCTGTGTGCAGACATATGAATAAAAAGGTTAATCAAGATTTACTTTTATGGCAGAGGTAGGGATCCTATAAGACTCATCTGTGCTTTTTTTATTTAAAAAAATAACAAACTAATTGGAACACAATTCACATACCATGAAATTCACTTGTCAAGAATGCACAACTCAATAGATTTTTAGCGTATTTACAGAGCTGTGCCACCATTAGCACTAATTTTAGAACTTTTTCATCACCCTCAAAAGAAACTCTGCACCCATTCTTTCTTCCTGCCGCCCCAGCAGCCACAAATCGGCTTTCTGATCTTCATGTAAAGACAGCAGAAAGAGTGCGTTGTGTGTGGAGTTCATCTTTAGGGATGGAGTGCCGAGGCAGCAGGCGGACCTGGCTCAAGTACCCGGGGTAATTTAGAGACTGTCTTGGCCCGCCCATGCTGTCACAGCCTGAGAGGCTTGAACAACAGACAGGCATCTGCTCACAGTTCTGGAGTCAGAAGGTCCAAGCTCAATGGGCCGGCAGGGCCAGTGTCTGACGAGAGCTCTCTTTCTGGCTCACAGCCACCTGCCATCTTACCATGTGTTTCCCTGAAGGACAGAAGGGAAGAGCCCTGTGCTATCTCTTCGTATAAGGGCACTAATCCCATCAGGGGCTGCCCACCCTCCCAACCTCATCTGACGCTACTTACCTCCAGGTGCCCCATTTTCAAGCACCAAGCACCCTACTTACCTCCAAATACCTGATTTTCAAGCACCAAACACACGTCATGGCTTCAACATATTTGAATTCCGGGGGAACATTCAGTCTCCTATATCAGGTAGTGAGTCAGTTCAGTCGCTCAGTTGTGTCTGACTCTTTGCACCCCCGTGGACTGCAGCACGCCAGGCTTCCCTGTCCATAAGCAACCCGTGGAGCTTACTCAAACTCATGTCCATCAAGTCAGCGATGCCATCCAACCGTCTCATCCTCTGTCGTCCCCTTCTCCTCCCGCCTGCAATCTTTCCCAGCATCAGGGTCTTTCCCAGTGAGTCAGCTGTTTACATCTGGTGGTCAAAGTATTGGAGATTCAGCTTCAGCATCAGTCCTTCCAATGAATATTCAGGACTGGAAATATCAGGTACAAATCACTACGATGAAGCGGCCTTGGAGACCTTGTAGTCACTCTGTCCAAGCCGCAGGCTGTCCTCTTAATAAACACACGTTTCCAGGACAGTTCTGATTCAGCCGGGAGAGCCACGAGAGAAAGGAAGCCTGACAGCCCCAGGGGCCGCCCAGGGCGCAGCAGGCGGCACCTTCAGGGTGGTGCAGAAGCAGCAGGGAGGGGAGGACGGCTGCCTTTATGGAAATGCCCGTGGAGGGCTTGGTTCCTAACACAGCGCCAAGTGCTTCTAAGTGAGCCCCTGCTTCCCTGCTGTGGACCCTGCCCTGGGCAGCAGCTGTGGACTGGTCACACAGCACACGGGGCACGGGCTTCATGGCTGCCACACACCAGGCGCCACGCTGCTCGAACTGCGGGCCCTGTTGAAGACGCTGGCACAAAATTAAAAGCAGAGTCTCATGAAAACCCAAGAGTGCTAGTGTCTCATCCACACCGTGGACTCAAAGGGTCAAGCGAAAGCAACAGTGAACTCCACGTGTGCTGAGAAGGGGCCACCAAAACGTGCATGTTGATGGTGGAAATGCAGAGCAGTGGGGCCATGGGAGTGTGTTATAAAAGCATCACTGCGGCTGCCAGGCAATTCCAGCTCAGGGTCTGCCCAGAAGTGGAAGCCTTGCTGTGTGGACGCTTATAGCAGCATTGTCCGTGAGCACCCCGAAGGGGAAAGGAAGCCCAGAGTGGGGGAGCAGTCTGTCCACCGCTGGTTGTGCGACACGCCTGGGCGGTGGGAAGGAAGGAGCACTGGTGCACGTGGCGCCGTGCAGGGTTTTAACACCAATTTGCTAAAGGAGAAAAGCCCCACTGTCAGTGACGGTGGGCAGGAGCAGGCGATTGGGGGTGATGGAAATAGTCTGTGTGGCGGCACTGGTGGTCACAAACCGAATGCAATTTTGAACATTCGTGCAACCACGGGCTTCCCAGGAGGTGCAGATGGTAAAGAACCCATCTGCCACCACAGGATACATAAGAGACATGGATGTGATCCCTGGGTGGGGAAAATCCTCTGGAGGAGCCCACAGCAGCCCAGTCCAGTACTGTTGCCTGGAGAATCCCACGGACAGAGGAGCCTGGTGGAGCAAAGAGTTGGACATGACTGAAGAGACAGCACGCACATGCACGCATGCAACTGTATTCAACCAACACCCAAATAAGGCAACACCGTGTAATCTGGCATGACTAAAGTCAGCTAAAAAAAATAAGTAAAACTGAAAAAGAAGTCTCAGAGGCAAAGCAATCTCTGTTGTCACATGATAGAAATACTGCTTTTACAGCATTTAATTTGATTAGAAACCCCTCCAAGTTCGTGGTTTCCGACACCCCAGGATGTTGACAACATCTTTGGGAGGCCCCCTGGGAAAATCCACCCAGGACACCACGGTTGCCTGCCCAGAACTCAGCCAGACCATGCACTGTTCATCTCTGCCCCTGAGCGCAGGGACACGGTGGTGGGAAGGGTGACCATCCGGAACAGAATCAGCCCATCCAGTTTTATTGCAGGAATGTTCAGTGGGGAGTCAGTCATCAGATGGGTCTCTGTGCACAAGTCTGGAGCTCAGATGAGAACACCTGGATAGAAACACCTACAGCAAGAACCCCTGTGGATCCAAAGCCCCCAGACCTGATGCTTCTGCAACCAGTGAACCTCCAGGGAAGCTGTGCCATCGCCTGGCTGACACCCTGCCCAAGAGGGCTCCTGGAGGCAAGAGGAGATGGGTGGACAGAGGCCACTCTCCAACCAGGCAAAGAGTCTCCCTGGTGGCGCCCATGCGGGTCAAAGAGGGCCGATTTTTTCCTCTAGGCACTGAGGCTTCTCTGGAATCCATTTGACACTTTCTTTTTATAAACAAACTGACTCATTGGAAAAGACCCTGATGCTGGGAAAGATTGAAGGCGGGAGGAGAAGGGGACGACAGAGGATGAGATGGTTGGATAGTATCACTCATGGACATGAGTCTGAGTGAGCTCCAGGAGCTGGTGATGGACAGGGAGGCCTGGCGTGCTGCGGTCCACGGGGTTGCGGAGAGTCAGACACGACCGAGTGACTGGACTGAACACTTGTTGTATCAGAGTGAAAAAGAAGTGCAAGATCATGACCTCTAAAGGCATTTAAAATGTCTGTTATGTGAAGGCCTCATTATGTTGCATTACTGGCCCATCTGATTGCAGACAGCTGCTGCTTCCCCAGCAGCACTAGAGTTTCTAAGTCCGTAGAGGCCACCGGCGCCCAAGGCGGACGGCGCTTCCAAGTGCCAAGCATGAAGGGGCGCCTGTGCTCCTCTGCAACCCCTCCTCACCCTCAGCTTTTCAGTAGCTCCTGAGATCCCGTTCCCAGCACAGGGCTGGTCTGAAGCTTTGGTGGCTGCCAGGTGCCCCTGCCTCAGGTGAGAGGTGACCATGCTCACTGCCCTGGCTACCCTCTGTGGGACTGGGCTTCTCCCCGTTCCTGCCACTCATCTCGACTGAAATGCCAGCCTTGCTGCTTTGCTTCATCCTCTATCTCTTCTCTTGGTTTCCCATTTTACTCACCTGCCTGCACACCCAATACACTCGGAAGAAAGAAAGTTCAGTTTCCTTCTTCTCTGTTCCCTGTCTGTCTCAGTGCTGTATACTATGCGCTTAATAACGTCTCTTGATGCTGATGGCCAGGTGGGTGGCAATAGAGCTGAACTTTCTCCCGAGAGAAGTTCACGGACTTTGAGGGCTGGGTTTTCTGCAATCAAATTATGAAATGGAAAATCAAGCTCTTTATATTTTTTGTGAACTGCAAGGTGAGTAGTTTAATGAAGAGGAAGCTAATTAATGGTGAGCTGGACAAAGTTCTGCATTCCTCCTGGCTCGTGTTCATCTCTAGTTCAGAGGAGTTTGATTCTGCCCAGATCACATTAGTTCTACGCTCCCCTAATTGCAAATCCTGAATAACAGTTCATTTATAAATTAGTCAGAAACACAATGTTCCAAAAAAGCGGTTTTACATGAACGTTCAGTTGTTAATAAAAGGAAGCTAATTTCACCCCTGTTGAACTTTACCCTTCGCCTGCAATATCCATTTCCGATTATTGTATCACACAGCCCTTTCTTGTGTGCATCTGAAAATCTGCCTTTACGACAGAGGACTAGAGGCTTGAGATGGGTTGACTCCAGTTGGGGCCTGGCTGAAAACAGGGAGAAAGGCAGAACTGGGGGCCACATCTGAATTCCATACGACCTGTCTGAAGACAGTCCTAGTTCCAAGGGTAATAACATCAGGGAACCTCTGAGCAGGGGCTTGAGCCACATGGGAGCCAGGGTGCTGTTAACCAGGAGCCAGTTCAGAGCAGGAGTTAAGTACAGGCTGGACCTTAAGGCAACAATCCAATTGCATGTTCTGAGTATGTCAGGTAAAAGTTGGATCCAGGGTCCCAAGTTTGTCCATCCATTCATCCTTCCTTCCATCCATCCAGATCCTTTCTTTCTACCTTCCATCAATCCTTCTATCCACCCATCCATCTATCCATCCACCCACCACTCATTCCACAAATACAGCCTGCACACTTCCTGTGCACCTCACCCTGTCCAAGGCTTGGAGACACAACCCAGCCATGACTGAGAGAATCCATGACCCCTTGACTCCTGGGACTCAAATCCAAGGGAGAGACACAGCTCCAGAGTGAAAGAGCCTAGAAAGTTCTGGGGTCTGTTGGCTATGAACTGCAGCTGCTCAGGGCTCAGGAGGGAAGAACAGAGCAAGGCAGGGCATACAGAGCCCTTGATTATGCTGCCTCCCTAAAATACGCCAGGAGGAAGCAGATGCCTTCCTTCCCTCTCACCGCCCCCTTTCCTTGACCAGGGCTTCGGTCAGCTGCACACCATGGATGATGGAACAACACCGGATGCTGATGTCATAACCACTGCTCCCTGTGCAGTACGCCTCTCCTGCATGGCCCCAACCCCATCACGACCGAATCCGGGGATCCTGTCCTCAACCCCTCTGCAGCCATGTGGACGAAGGGGAGGGGAGGGTGGGGTCCACGTGCCCGGCCACTGCATGGGTGCTGAGGGTGCCCCTTCCCCTGTACCCCGCCACCCCACAGCGGGTTGGGGAAATAACCTGGGATGGGATGGGGGGGATGAAGCCGCAGCCCTGAAGTCTGGGGCAGGAGACCCGTCTTGGACACCACTGAGCTGTCGATCCTTCTCTGACCCACGGTCCCCTCATCCCCAGGACTAAGCAGGCATCACTCCTGGGTGCATGGTGTAGACGGAAGGCTGTGCTCCCCGCCGAGGTCCGGTGCTGGGACTAGGGCAGGGTGAGCACGGATGGCACCCTCCTCCTCATTCCACAGGGAGGGAGGCTTCTCTGAAGCTTCGCCTGAAGTTGGGACAAAGCCCGTCTTTGGGATCAGCATCATTACAGGTGGCACTAATCACCTCTGTCCTTGTATTTGCACGTTGTCAAGCCAGGGCAGCATGGGCTCACCACTTCCACTCAGCAGGCGAGGGGACCCTCAGAGAGTCCCCCAGAGGTCAAGAGCAGGCTTCTCCTGTGAAGCCCTCTGTTTCCTCCACAGAGAGACTTCTCTGGGGTGTCTCCCATTTCCCCAGATCGACCTCGGGGTGAAGACTTGCGTCGAACCCCCCAAAACAGCCTATTGTGGATCTGGCATGCAGGGGGGAGAGGAATCAGAATGTCAGTCTCTAATTAAAACTCATCAAGGAGAAATTAAATCTCCTCTTTAATGATGCCATTTGTTGTCATGGATACTAAGGGGGAATAAACACACTAATGAAAATGGATGGGGGAACTTTACACGCAGTGGAAACAGACTCAAGAGCGGTGCTTTGTGCAGCGCCTGCCCCACAACTGGATTAGAAGGGTCCCATTTTATTCTGAATGCGGGCGCCAGTAATTTCCAAGGAAACAAGGAATAAATGGTTCAGAATTTATCTTTGGAATTAAATTTATTTTAAAAAAAAGTTTTGTATTTTAATTTCTGAAACTGCCTAAAGAAGCGTGCAGTATGATGCAAACAAAACCCATGAGGTTTCTATGCTTCAGATTTCTTCCAGGGTAAGGACTCTCAAAGATGGGTTTGGGTGGGGCACAGGAGTCCTGCAAGTCACCAAGCTCTCGATTTACACATCAATTCTGAGCTTTAAATCCTCTAGCTTACCTCACTGGAGGAGCCTCAAACAGCTTCCCGAAGAATTAAGTTAATTGGGTTTGGTGTAAGGTTGGTGTCCTTCCGGCTGGAAACTTTCCCAGGCCTTCCTGGGTGCTGGTGGCCACCAGCCTCCCAGGTCACCCTGTTAGCCCAGACTTTAATTAGCTCTGGCGTCCTCTTCACGATGATAAATGCAGAGATGATAAATGGAAATGCAAATGACCGTGAAGTGGCTCAGCCATCAGCCAGAGCATCATTAATGCCTCCCCACTGCTGAATCCATCACTGTCAGGCAACGCCTGCGTGCGGCGGGGCACAGGGCTGTCGGCCAGGACGCCTTCCAGGGCCCCGGCAGGCTGGGCTTCGTAGGGTTTTCCTCCCCATATGCTCTGATTCATCTTTTGCTGAATATTTGTTTGGCAACCAGAGTTCCAATATATCTCCAGCTGAGATGATAACTATTTTGGGTCAATAAGCAAATAGCTAATTTAGAGCAAAATAAATACCAATAGGAAATTATTCTCCCACCATCAAGATCTGAAAGAAAGTCGATGGAATGAATCTATCTGGCCTGTTTCAAAACTGAAAGGGCTACTTTGAAGCTGACTAGAATGTCGGCTCAAAAGAGAAAGTGGTGATCTACAAGCCCAACTTGAAGGATTTTATTTTTTTCCCCAAGATCTTGAAGCACGAAATATTCTTTTGCCCACAGTTGCAGGGTTGTTCCCTCCAGGAAACTGGTGGGTTCACAAGGATGAGGCATCCCTTCTTTAACTAGAGACCCAGCATGATGCCTCTGTGACGTACCTCGCTGATGGCCCATCCTCTCTCTCAGGACAGTTGAAGGGCACCCCTTGTATCTGCACAGAGTTGGCCTCATCTACAACCGCAATGATGAGCGTGGGGTTCTCTTCAGCCTTTTTTAAACTGCCACAAAGACGCACTATTCAAGGGACTCTCAGCACGGCAGGACAGTGGTGAATCCTGTCTCTGCTTCCTTTCCTGCGTGCCCCCCACCTGCCCCCGCAAACCCCTCTCACCACCTTCTAATCCCATGAACTCCCCTCCTCCCTCCACTCAGCCTGAGCATCTCTGTGGAGACCCAGCCTCCAGCTCACCAGACCATGTGACGCCCAGCAAAGGGGGCCCCAGGTCCTCAGGGCCAGCGTCCTGAAGAATCATGTGATGATGCCACCTTTGGCCCCGTGTTACCTGCAAACCTCCCTCCCACTCCAGCCAAAGTGGGCTTGAGTTTGGGCCACAGTATCCAAGAGTTGAGACATCCATGCCTGGGGAGGAAAGTGTGCCTGAGCTCAGGAGCTCACAGCACACAGTCTCATCTGCGGTGGAGACGCTCACACGGTCCTCCTGCTCCAGCATACACTCTCAGCGGGGTGAAGCCAGAAAGGAAACCGACAAGCTCTTGGTTTTCTCTCCAGGTCTGCCCCTTATACCCTGTTCCCATCTTCAAGACCAGCGCCTCCGTCACCCCAGGTCTCACCGTGGAAGCCTGAAAGCAGAGACCACAGGGCATCCTGCTCCGGCCTCCATCCATGTGTGCTGTAGGGACAGACAGCGAACACGCCCACTGCCCTCACCTCTCTAACGGCACCCTGGTCTCGTCTCGGTCTTCCTCTTTCTCAACACCCTCCCCTCTTTGATCTTCACAACAGCCAGGCTGGCCTGTGGAAATGATGCCTCTGGTCACAGAGTCCCCTCCACAGAATATTTCCGCTTCTTCCCACCAAGGACAACATCTAAACTTTCAGGCGTGCCTCCAGAGCCTCCCGGGAGGCAGTGGTCCCTCTGCTCCCTGTGCCCTTCCCCTGCCCACGTCCTCCAGCTGCTCAGGGCCTCTCTCCCTGCTCCCTCCTCACCTGCCCGGCTCTGCGTCAGGATGCGTCAGGATGGTGCATGAGTGCGCAGTGTCCTGGAGACCTCGTCCGCCCGCTCCTCCTGCCGTCCCTGCCCAGCGGGGTCCACGTGACCACACAGCCCAGATAAACTGCACGGCGTGATCCAGCAGCCCGCAGGTGGCTCCTGACCTTCGTCGGGCACAGGTACGAAGTTAGCATCTGCTCGACATCTTGTGTCGGCTTCCTTTTCCGCAGTTTGTAGATAATGGCAGTAGCCACCTCTCGGAGAGATGACAAAGATGAGCCAATACGTGCAAAGGTGTGTGGCCCCTTTGGAGACTAGCAAGAGAAGTGTTTAACTTGCCTCCTGCCAAACTTGATGGTCTCAGAATAAATCTCACTTATCCACAGGAGATTTCTTAGATCCCGCTCTGACTTTATTTTCCAGAGTGTGGACTGAACCACTTCCTCCTTCTGCAAAGGGACCAGAGCCCTCTCCCATCGTGAGATGAGGGTTTCTTTCTCTGTTTTTACCCCATTGAATGGGGAGGGTCCTGGGCTAGCCCAGTTCTGCCTGGGTGGCACTGGAACAGTCTGGTTGCCACCTTTGCTAGCCTGGTAGCTTCCTCTTGCCCCTTGGAGTGTTTACTCTTGGGATATTCTCTCTGGCAGCATCATACTGTGAGGGAGCCAAGCCTAGGGAGTGGCCAGCTCTGGGCTCTGAGCGAGCACCCAGGCCGTGGCCAGAGTCAACCCCAGGCGAGTGTGGCCAAGCTGCCCTCTTGGACACCTGGCCTGCAGGCCTCCGGCCTGTCCCAGCCCCAGGAACCCCTGACCGCAGGAGCAACGACAGTCCCACCAGGCCCCAGGAGCCCCCAGAACCCAGGCGTTGACAGCATCGAAGCCAGGAGTTTGGGGTGACCTGGTCCACAGCAGTCGGGACAGATGCCCAGCGGGCTCTTGTCGCCTCTGGGATGGCCTTCTCTCTTCCCCGCCATCTCCTCTGGCACTGCCCAGCTGTGTCCCCTCCAGACTGGAGCCTCCCCCAGGGCAGGGCCAACCGCCTCGTCCTCAGCCCTGGGTGTCCTGGCACCTGGCAGGATCTCCGTGAACACTGCAGCATCAGTGAGCACAGAAATGCTTGCTTCTAATTGGTTTATGGCACCACATCCCCTCCTGGCCCACGGGTGGTGTCCGTGCCCCATGGCACTCAGGAAGCTGGAGCGTGACTCTGGGAGCCTCAGCCACTCACAGCCCCACGGGCCACCCAAGGCGCAGACCTTCAGGTCCACCAGCCTCTGCTCGGCCCAGCATGTTCTGACCCATGCATTGTGGGGAGGAATTTAACCACGATTTCAATTATTTTTAAAAGTTTGTATCAGGGGTGAATAAGACTTCACAAGGGCAACCTTGAATGGCAAGGCAACACCATCAAGTTTGAAGTTCCATTTTTCAAATCTCAAAACTATTATTCTGCTTAACAGGTGAATAATTTATAGATGTATCAGCGTAAAGAGACAATGAGGATAAAGCGCTCCCCTCCTTTTAAGCGTTACCTCCAGCCATGAACTGTCTTGTAAAGGTACTGCTTTGTTATTAATAAAATTAACATCTTAACGTTGCATTTTACAGCAATACTTCCTTCCTCAGTAGAAAATCATGAAAGCGACACTAAAGCCACCCGTAATTTCTCTGTAAAATAAATAAAGGTAAATGATTCCCATCTGACTCTAGGTTAAATATTTTATTTTGTTAGCACAATGAAAACAGAAATATAAGAGCAGACAAAATGTTTTGTTACCTTGGTGCCTATTAAGACTTTGGCTTCCTTTCTAGAGAGCGCTAGCCAATTTCAATAACATCAGGAACACGAGGAAATAAATTAGACATTTTAATTGTGAGATTATAACATACTGATGGAAGAGCTGGGAAGGAGCCAAAACAAATTTTAATGACAAAACAATAATCTAAGCAAAGTAGAAAGCATCAGGCTCTGTGGGCTTTGGAAGAAAATAAAGAAGCAGCATTAGGAACACCTCTGAATTTATCAAGCCAGTAAACTCTAGACAGCTTAAATTGTGGGTGAAGTTAACAAATATATACGAGAAAATGCTGACTGCTTTAAGCAGTAAATCAAAAGCATAATTGGGCGAAATTTCATTGAGCCCTAATAACTGATGTTTCAGGTAACTACAAGAAAATTACACCCCTAAGGAAAATTTAGAAATTTCCTAACAGGGAGTCCAGGGTGCCTGGTCATGTGTGAGCATCAGCAGAGATTCATGGTGTTTAAAACGTATTAGCGGAGTCACATCCTGTAGACGAGTCAGTCTTGGTTGGAAGAATTTTACTCTTTAGATTTCCTAAACAATAAGTCTATTCTCAATATACTTGGCAGCTTGGCAGCAGGGAGAAACTGGTAGAGTTTTTTTATTATTATTAATTTATTAATTTAGTGTGGATCTAGAGTTTTGTTAGGTAGATGACGCTTAACATTAGCAAAGAGGGAAAAAAAAATCTCAGACCCCTCCTCCTCCTACTTCAGGGGCAAACCTTGCATCTGCTAGGGTAACAGCAGGTTCTCACTAGTTATTAATTTTATACATAGAGGCATATACATGCATCAATCCCCGTTTCCCAGCCCATCCCACCGCCCTCCCCTCCTTGGTGTTCAGACGTTTGTTCTCTACATCTGTCTCTCTATTTCTGTTTTGCAAATGAGATCATTTATTGATTCTGTTGGAACCTGACTAGCCCTTGAATGCCTCCTTCCTAAAACACGTGACCACACGTCTTCGGATCTGACCAAACACAGTCAGGGCAGGTGATCACCCACCCTCGCTTCTGCTGCCTGAGCGGCTGTGCTGCACGCAGAGACCACAGCCCTCACCCAGGGGTCTGACACAGGACAGCCCAGCCCTGACTGCAAAGACCACCATGGAGAGAGGCGGAGGCGGACTGGTCTAGGCAACACTCACCTGACCTAACAACTTGCATATCAACTTTCTTCATTGGTAGTTTACATGCTATAAAATTCACACACACAAAGAGCACAACTGGATGGCTTTTGATTGTCTCCCGGGAAGTTACTCCCATCACAATGCACAATCCTTCGATCTCTCCAGGAAGTGCTCTTGGGTCTTCTCCCAACCAAGAGACGCCTCATTGGGCCAGTGTTGGTCAGCTTTCTCTCCATGCAGATTTATTTTGCCTGTTCTTGGATTTCTTGTGGATGAAATTACACCGTATTTAGTCCCTGGCATGAGATCCGTAAGTCATTTGTTTTTATTGCTGAATATTCAGAAAACAGAGGTGGCATCCAGTCCCATCACTTCATGACAAATAAATGGGGGGAAAATGGAAACAGTGGCAGATTTTATGTTCTTGGGCTCCAGAATCACTGCAGACACTGACTGCGGCCATGAAATTAAAAGACACTTGCTCCTTGGAATAAAAGCTATGGCCAACCTAGGCAGCATATTAAAAAGCAGAGTCATCAATTTGCCGACAAAGGCCCATATAGTCAAAGCTGTGGTTTTTCCTGTAGTCATGTACAAATATGAGAGCTGGACCATAAAAAAAGCTGACCACCAAAGAACTGATGCTTTAAAATTGAGGTGCTGAAGAAAACTCTTGAGAGTACCATGGACAGCAAGGAGATCAAACCCATCAATCCTAAAAGAAATCAATCCTGAATATTCATTGGAAGGACAGATGCTGAAGCTGAAGCTCCAACGCTTTGGTCACCTGATATGAAGAGCTGACTCATTGGAAAAGACCCTGATGCTGGGAAAGATTGAAGGCAGGAGGAGAAGGGGGCGACAGAGGATAAGATAGTTGGATGGCATCACCGACTCAAAGGACATGAGTTTGAGCAAATGCCAGGAGATAGAAGGGGACAGAGAAGCCTGGCGTGCTGCAGTCCATGGGGCTGCAAAGAGCTGGACATGACTGAGGGACTGAACAACAGATTGTTTCATGGTTGAGTGCTCTGCCATGGGTTTATCTATCCATCTACTGATAGACTGGTGGGCTATATCCACTCTGGGAAACACTCTTATACACACAAAATTCTTATACACATCATTTTTTTGGACAAAACTTTTCATTCCACTGAAGTAATTAGTTAAGAGTGGGCCCTGTACTAAATACGTGTTTAATTTTATGATTGCTTCACAAATGATCATACCATTTCACACTCCCACAGCACAGTACAAGAGTTCCATCTGCTCTACCCTCTTTAACATTTCACACTGTTAATCTTTTACATTTTAGTGAGATTTGGGGTCATTATGAATTTAACCTGCACATACCTGACAACTCAGAATGGGAAGCATCTTTCATTCACTGGTCATCATCATATATCTTCTTTTAAGCAATAGCTATTCAAATAGCTTGCTCCTTCTTTAATTAGAATGTTTGTCCTGTTACAAGAAGTTTTCTGTACAGCACAGTATCATTGACCTGAGATCCCAGGACTCATTTGCTTTACAACCAGAAGTTTGTACCTTTTGACCCCCTTCACCCATTTTTGCCTACCACTACCCCCTACCTCTGACAACCACCAATCTCTTCTCCGTATCTACAAGCTTTTTTGTTTGTTTTGTATTTTTTTTTCAGATCTGCACATAAATGAAATAATATGGTATTTGTCTTTGAGAAGTGATTTTTCATCATTGCTTTTGTTTGTCTACAAATATGTATATATGTATGTATATACCTCTGTATTCCACAAATACGGGACACCTGGGTTCAATCCCTGGGTTGGGTATATCTCCCAGAGAAGGGAAAGGCTACTCACTCCAGTATTCTGACCTGGAGAATTCCATGGTCTGTATAATCCGTGGGGTTGCAAAGAGCTGGACATAACTGAGTGAGTTTAACTTCAAAGTCCACAAATATATACATGTATTTGTGTGGATATATGTATATAGTTACATATATTTGTGAAATATATGCATATATATTGATATATGAGGGGGGGATGAATATACATATTCACATAGGGACAAAAACTGGTACCCAGATTTTACCAATGTATATACACTCTGGATACATGTTTTGGGTCATAATTATGCACTGTGGCTCTTTACTCTCAGGCCGTGACTTGCTTCTTCATGCCTTTGACATTGTCCTTTGAAGGGCATAACATTTTTAAGCTGATAAAATCCAGTTGATCATTTTGATAAAAAAAAAAAAAACAACTAAGATCATGGCATTTGGTCCTATTACTTCATGGCAAATAGATGGGGAAACAGTGGAAACAGTGTCAGACTTTATTTTGGGGGCTCCAAAATCACTGCTAATGGTGACTGCAGCCATGAAGTGAAAAGATGCTTGCTCCTTGGAGACAAAGCTATAGCCAACCTAGGCAGCATATTAAAAAGCAGAGACACTACTTTGCCAACAAAAGTCTGTCTAATCAAAGCTATGGTTTTTCCAGCAGTCATGTATGGATGTGAGAGTCAGACCATAAAGAAGGCTGAGCACCAAAGAATAGATGCTTTTGAACTGTGGTGTTGGAGAAGATTCTTGAGAATCCCTTGGACTTCAAGGAGATCAAAGCAGTCAATTCTCTAGGAAATCAACCCTGACTATTCACTGCAGGGACTGATGCTGAGGTTGAAGCTCCAGGACTTTGGCCACCTGATGCAAAGAGCTGACTCATTGGAAAAGATCCTGATGCTGGGAAAGATTGAAGGCAAGAAGAGAAAACGGTGACAGAGAATGAGATGGTCGTATGGCATCTCTGACTCAATGGACATGAGTTTGAGCAAGCTCCGGGAGATGGTGGAGAACAGGGAAGCCTGGCATGCTGCAGTCCATGGAATTGCAAAGAGTTGGACATGACTAAGCGACTGAAAAACAATAACAAATGAACCTTGGGAATTAAGATAAATGTTTTGTGGCTTGCAGGAAGTAATGAGTTTGTATTATCTAATCCAGAGCTGCAACAAGAGAAAATTAAGTAAAAATGTAACAATTAGGTAATTTATTCCAGGTAGATAAATGATTCAGGTCATTATGTTCTTATAGTTAAATTACTTGGATTGATACAATCAACTTGACTCTTGACTAAATCTTGACTAAATAGCAAGAAACCTACTGAATCTCCACTGTACCTATTATCATGTAGACATAGATTGAGATGTCATCTTTGAGAAAATAATTACAGCTTCAACATTATTTTCTCCACTCCTTTTATTAATGCACTATTAGTCCCACATTTGTATGTGTTATTAGGCAAACTATTTTTGTTGATTTAAGAACTTCTCAGAAAGGAACTTGGAAGCTGCCAATCCAATCTGTCAACAAGAGAAATGCTGGACAGACTGAACAAAGAGCAGTTCTTCTTGAGACTATAAGGGGGAGGATGGCCCAGGGGGAAATGCTGCCATCAAGGTTGGAGAGTCAGGGAGGTGATACAGAGAGGCAGGACTTTCTTGGAGAAGACGCACAAGCAGAGACCTTCCTTGAGACGGATGTCAAGGTAGGAAAACCTGAGCTGCAAATGAAGAACTGCTGGGGGCTCAGTATGGACAACTTGTGGTGCTAAAAAGTCTGAGAACTGGAGATATTCTGGAGAAGACTCACCATTCCAGAAGCCAGTAACAGCATTTGTAATTCATGGGAAGAGGTCAAAATATCAGCATTCATGGGTGTTGGGCTTCCCCAGTGGCTCAGACAGTAAAGCTTCTGCCTGCAGTGTGGGATACACTGGGAAGTGTGGGATACACTTCCCTGGGTTGGGAAGATCCTCTGGAGAAGGAGATGGCAACCCACTCCAGTACTCTTGCCTAGAAAATTCTATAGACTGAGGAGCCTGGTGGGCTGCAGTCCATGGGGTCGCAAAGAGCTGGACATAACTGAGTGACTTTACTCACTCACTAATAGGCATTTGGTCTTAAGAAGTTGATTCTAATCCCCACGCATGACTTTGTAGGTGTCAAGACTTCAGAAGAGGAAGTGAGCACAGATGGTGGAAATAATGAGGGAACTAGAATTTTAAGTGGAGCTTGAAGGTGTGACCCAGCTGCTGTGATCTCATCATGAAACTTGGATACATGAAGAATGGCTTCTTATGGATGAACAGGGAAGATGGCTCCTTCAGATGGAATCTGCTAGTGAAGATGTAAAAATTGCTGATAGTATAACAAAGAATCCGGAATGTTATAGAAACTTGGTTGATAAACCAGCAGCAGGGCTTGAGAGGACTGACTTCAACTTTGCAAGGTCTACTGTGGGCAAAATGCTATCAAACAACATTGACACGCTACAGAGAAATTGTTAGTAAAAGGAAGAGTCCATCAATGGGACAGGCTGTGTTATTATGTTAAGGACGCAGCCACCCCAGCCTTTAGCAACCAGCATCCTGATCAGCCAGCAGCCAGCAACACCGAGACAAACCATTCACAGCAAAAAGATTGCAACTTGTTGAAGGTGAAGAGGATGGCTAATATTCTTTGGTGATAAAGTATTCTTAATTAAGGTATATACCTTGTTTTTTTAGACATAATCCGATGGCACACTTAGTAGACGATAGTACAGTGTAAACATCACGTATATGCCGCCGGAAACCAAAACATTCGTGTGACTTGCTTTATTATGATTTATTATTTATTTTGCTTTACTGCAGTGGTCTGAAACCAAATCCAAAATATCTCTGAGATATGCCTGTAAATAGAGGGAGAAAAATATACCATGCTAAGGCTAATCAAAGCAGAAAGAGATGTTTTTCTGGAACTCTCTTGCTTTTTCCATGATCCAGCAGATGTTGGCAATTTGATCTCTGGTTCCTCTGCCTTTTCTAAAACCAGCTTGAACATCTGGAAGTTTATTGCTTTATTGACTATGCCAAAGCCTTTGACTGTGTGGATCACAATAAACTGTGGAGAATTCTGAAAGAGATGGGAATACCAGACCACCTGATCTGCCTCTTGAGAAATTTGTATACAGGTCAGGAAGCCACAGTTAGAACTGGACATGGAACAACAGACTGGTTCCAAATAGGAAAAGGAGTACGTCAAGGCTGCATATTGTCATCTGGCTTATTTAACTTATATGCAGAGTACATCATGAGAAACACTGGACTGGAAGAAACACAATCTGGAATCAAGATTGCAGGGAGAAATCTCAATAACCTCAGATACGCAGATGACACCACCCTTATGGCAGAAAGTGAGGAGGAACTCAAAAGCCTCTTGATGAAAGTGAAAATGGAGAGTGAAAAAGTTGGCTTAAAGCTCAACATTCAGAAAACGAAGATCATGGCATCCAGTCCCATCACTTCATGGGAAATAGATGGGGAAACAGCGGAAACAGTGTCAGACTTTATTTTTCTGGGCTCCAAAATTGCTGCAGATGGTGACTGCAGCCATGAAATTAAAAGACGCTTACTCCTTGGAAGGAAAGTTATGACCAACCTAGATAGCATATTCAAAAGCAGAGACATCACTTTGCCAGCAAAGGTTCATCTAGTCAAGGCTATGGTCTTTCCTGTGGTCATGTATGGATGTGAGAGCTGGACTGTGAAGAAGGCTGAGCGCCAAAGAATTGATGCTTTTGAACTGTGGTGTTGGAGAAGACTCTTGAGAGTCCCTTGGACTGCAAGGAGATCCAACCAGTCCATTCTGAAGGAGATGAGCCCTGGGATTTCTTTGGAAGGAATGATGCTAAAGCTGAAACTCCAGTACTTTGGCCACCTCATGCAAAGAGTTGACTCATTGGAAAAGACTCTGATTCTGGGAGGGATTGGGGGCAGGAGGAGAAGGGGACGACAGAGGATGAGATGGCTGGATGGCATCACTGACTCGATGGATGTGAGTCTGAGTGACCTTCCGGGAGTTGGTGATAGACAGGGAGGCCTGGCGTGCTGCAATTCATGGGGTCGCAAAGAGTCGGACACGACTGAGCGACTGATCTGACCTGATCTGAAGGCTAATCAAAAGAAAGTAGGAGTGGCTATATTGATTTCAGGCAAAAGAAACCTCAAAGCAAAACATTTATCAGGGATAAGGGCATTGCATAATGAGAAAGAGGTTTATTTTTCAAGAAAATATAAAAATCCTTAACATATACGTGTCTAAAACAGAGCATAAAACTGCCTGAGACACAAGCTAACAGCACCGCAAGGAGAAAGAGAGGAGTCCACGTCCACACCTGGGCCTTCAGCATCCTCCCATCACAGATGGGCAGACTTAACAGGCAGGAAGTCAGTAAGGACAGAGCTGAACTCAACAACGCCATCAATCAACTGGACATAATCGACATGTATAGACTACTTCATCTAAGAACATCACACTCTCCAGCTCACATGGAACATTCATCAGATAGACCACACTGGGCCATAAAACATGTCTTTAAAAATGTAAGAGACCATATTAGAATTGAACTAAAAATAAATAACAGAAAGATAACTGGAAAACCCCCAAATATTAATACATGGATATTAAACAATACACTTCTAATTAACAGATGACTTGAAGAAAAATGTCAAAAGTAAGAAGTATTTTTAGCTAAATGAAAATGTGTCCATGACTGCTTAGTCACTTCACCATGTCTCACTCTTTGCACGCCTATGGACTGTAGGCCCCTGGGGTCCTCTGTCCACGGGATTCTCCAGGCAAGAATACTGGAGTCGGTAGCCGTGCCCTCTTCCAGGGGATCTTCCTGAGCCAGGAACTGAACCTAAGTCTCCTGCGACTCCCGCGCTGCAGGTGGATTATTTACTGCTGAGCCATTAGGGAAAGCCAAAAAGCATTTTCAGCTAAATGAAAATGAAAACGGAACGTAACAAAATGTGCGCAATGTGGTGGAAGCAGGGCTTAGAGGAAAATATATAACCTTGATTCATATAGTAAAATGAAAAAAGAGCCAAAATCAATCGTCTAAATTTCCAACTTAGGAAAGACAAAGGAAAACAAATTAAATCCAAAGTTAGCAAAGGGAAATAAATAATAAGAATTAGAGCAGAAATCAACAAAACTTAAAATAGAAAACCAATAGATAAAATCACAAACCAAATCTATATAACAGAAAAACCAAACACACTAGTTCTTTGAAAGATTGATACAAGCAATAAAACTCTAGTCAGGATAACCAAGAAAAAAAGAGGACACAAATTGCTAATATCAGAAAGAAATGAGAAAACGTAGCTACAGCTCCAGTGGGTATTAAAAAGATAATAAAGAAATACTATGAACCGCGTTGGGCTTCCCTGATATCTCAGTTGGTAAAGAATCCACCTGCAATGCAAGAGACTCCAGTTGGATTCCGGGGTTGGGAGGATCCACTGCAGAAGGGAAAGGCTACCCACTCCTTTTCTGGCCTGGAGAATTCCATGGACTGTATTGTCCATGGGGTTGCAAAGAGTCAGACACAAATGAGTGACTTTAAAAAAAAAAGAACCATTTCATGGTCACAAATTTCATAACCCAGATGAAATTAACCAATTTTTTTCAAAGACTCAATCTGCCAAAATTCACAACAAATATAAATAGGCCCATAATCTTTTTAAAAATGATTAAATAATTAATAACCTTCCAAAATAGAAACTGCCAGACACAGATGCGTTCATTGATGGATTCTACCAAACGGTCAAGCAAAAAACTTACCTATTCTCTACAATCTCTGCCAGATGATAGAAGCAGAGGAAATGTTTCCTGACTGATTCTATGAGATCAGCATTAGAGTAATATCAAATCAGAGAAACACATTACTAGAAAACTCCAGGCCAATATCTCCCATGAGCTTAGGTGCAAAAAATTCTCAATAGAACACTAACAGTGTAAATCCAATAATGTATAAAAAAAAATTAACACCTCAGTCAAGTGGAATTTATCTGTTATGCAAGGCTGCTTCAACGCTCAAAAATCTGTTACTGTAACACTTCACATTCAGTTCAGTTCATTCACTCAGTCGTGTCTGACTCTTCATGTCTCCACAGACTGCAGCACACCAGGCCTCCCTGTCCATCACCAACTCCCAGAACTTGCTCAAACTCACGCCCATTGAGTCAGTGATGCCATCCAACCATCTCATCCTCTGTTGTCCCCTTCTCCTCCTGCCGTCAATCTTTCCCATCATCAATCCTTCCAATGAATATTCAGGACTAATTTCCTTTAGGATTGATTGGTTTGATGTTGCTGTCCTGGGACTCTCAAGAGTCTTCTCCAACACCACAGTTCAAAAGCATCAATTTGTCAGCGCTGTTTTCCTTATGGTCCAACTCTCACATCCATACATGATGACTGGAAAAATCATGTACCTTTGTCCACAAAGTGATGTCTCTGCTTTTTATTATGCTGTCTAGGTTGGTCATAGCTTTCCTTCCAAGGAGCAAGCATTTTTTAATTTCATGGCTGCTGTCACCATCTGTGTAATTTTGGAGCCCAAGAAAATAGAGTCTGTCACTGCTTCCATTGTTTCTGCATCTACTTGCCATGAAGTGATGAGACCAGATGCCATGATTTTTGTTTTTTTAATGTTGAGTTTTAAGCCAACTTTTTCACTCTCCTCTTTCACTTTCACCAAGAGGCTCTTTAGTTCCTCTTCACTTTCTGCCATAAGGGTGGTGCCATCTGCATATCTGAGGTTATTGATATTTCTCCTGACAATCTCGATTCCAGCTTGTGCTTCATCCAGCATGGCATTTCACGTGATGTACTCTGCATAGAAGTTAAATAAGCAGAGTGACAATATACAGCCTTGACGGACGCCTTTCCCAATTTTGAACCAGTCCATTGTTTCATGTACGGTTCTAACTGTTGCTTCTTGTCCTGCATACAGGTTTCTCAGGAGGCAGGTAAGGTGGTCTGGTATTTCCATCTCTTTAAGAATTTTCCACAGTTTGGTATGATCCACACAGTAAAAGGCTTTAGTGTAGTCAATGAAGCAGAAGTAGATGTGTTTTTTGGAATTCTCTTGATTTTTTCTATGATCCAACAGCTGTTAACAATTTGATCTCTGGTCTCTGCCTTTTCTAAATTCAGTTTGAACATCTGGAAGTTCTTGGTTCACATACTGTTGAAGCCTAGCTTGGAGAATTTTAAGCATTACTTTGCTAGTGTGCAAAATGAATGCAATTGTGGATGTCACATTAACAGGCTAAACAAAAATCACATGATGAGATCAATAGATGGACAAAAATCATTTGACAAAGTCCAATAAGTCAATTCATGATAAACATTCTAAGTAAACTAGAGACAGAGGGGGGACTTCCTCAACTTAATAAAAAAATATCTACAAGAAGCCCTGTGATTAGCATTGTACTTAAGGGTGAGAAATTTGAGGCTTTCTCATCAGTAATATGGCAAGGATGTCCTCTCTCTCCACTCCTTTCAACATCATGGAAGTACCTATGTATGCAATAAGACAAGAAAAGAAAAGGGGGAAAAAGCAGCATACAGGCTAGGAAGAAAAAAATAAAATTGACCTTGATCACAGATGACATGATAGTCTATATAGATAATCTGAAATCTACCAAAACCTCTTGGAAATAACAGTCCATTACAGCAAGTTTAAGAATACAAGGTTAATATGAAAAACTCTATTGCTTTTCATTATGCCAGAAATAAAAAAGTGGAATTTGAAATAAAAATATACATATAGTAACATTACATAAGCACTCCCTAATGAAACAGCTTGGTATAAACCAAGCAAAATATATGTTAGATCTACATGAGGAAAATTACTAGTTCTGATGGATGAAATCAAAGAACTAGAAAATGCACTATCCCTGCTCCCAGATAGGAAGGCCCAGAATTGTCAAGTCATCAGTTTTTCCCAAGTTGATCAAGAGATTCATGTAATACCAGTCAAAATATTAGCAAGTAATTTTGGTGGATACCAAAAATCTTTATTCTATAGTTTTTTGGAGAGCCAAAAAAAAAAAAAGAAAAGAAAAAAGAATAGCCAACACAATACTGAAGGAGAAGAATAAGGTTGTAGGGCTTACACTGCTCGATTTCAGGACTTACTGCAAAGCTATAATAATCAGCATAAGGTGGTACTAGAGAAAGAATAGACAAATAGATGGGACATCACGGAGAGCCCCCAAAGACCCACATACATACAGTCAACAGATTTCTGACAAATGATCAAAGGCCAAATAATGGAGCAAAGACAGTCTTTTCAACAAATGGCGCTGGGAGAGGTCAACGTCAACAGGCAGAAAACTGGATCTAGACGCAGACTGTAAAGTCTTTTCAAAAATTAACTCAGAGTAGATCACAGGCCTAACTGTAAAACCTGAAACTATAAACTCCTGAAGTACAACAGGAGAAAACCTAGATGACGCTGGGTGTGGAGACGAACCCTCAGACTCGCCACGGGCACAGTTCATGACGGAGAGAATTGGCTGGCTGGACTCAGCTCTGATCGGGCAATTCTGCTCCGTGAAAGATGATGTCAAAAGAGGGAGAAGACAAGCCACAGACGGAGAGGAAAGTTTGCCAAGGACAAAGACGCGTCTGAAACAGGGTCACTAGCCAAAATACACAACGGACTCTCGGAATTTAATGATAAGAAAACAACTCAAAAAAAAAATTGCCAGTGATTTTAACAGATACTTTGTCAAAGAAGATAC
This sequence comes from Tragelaphus eurycerus, assembly GCA_935064755.1. Classification (NCBI taxonomy): domain Eukaryota; kingdom Metazoa; phylum Chordata; class Mammalia; order Artiodactyla; family Bovidae; genus Tragelaphus; species Tragelaphus eurycerus. Next base: position 1,741,362 of record CAKXYN010000011.1, read on the forward strand.
ACAGGTGGCAGCTAAGTGTATGAAAAGATGCTCCACCTCCGATGTCATCAGGAAACACAAGCTTAAATGAGATACCATTGTATACTATTGTTGCTGCTGCCGCTGCTAAGTCACTTCAGTCATGTCCGACTCTGTGTGACCCCATGGACTGCAGCCAAGCTCCTCCCTCCATGGGATTTCCAGGCAAGAGTGTACCTATTAGAGTAGCCAAAATCCAGAACACCGACAGCGGCAAATTCTAGTGGAATGTGGGGCAACACAGACTCTCATACCACTGCAAATGCAAAATGGTACCTCGGTTTTGAAAGACAGGTGGTCGTTTCTTAAGAAATTCCATATAACCTCTCTGGAGTACCCAGCCATTCTTTCAGACTTACCTCCACCTCTGGTCCAGGATGGCATTTGGGTGTGGGGGGTGAGCAAGCTGTCTCCTGGGGGCAGGAATGGACAGGAGCCTGGTGCCAGGTCAGGTCCCTGTGGTGAAGCATCGGGTCCAGAGAACACCCTGATGATCGCTGAGACGCAGGTGTGCTGGCTGGCATTTGGAGCAAGACATTGGCCTTCTTCTCCAGAGGCAATTGTATGACCATTTCCTTTTCTGTCCAAAAGGTTGTGGCCCCTTGTGCCACCCACTCTCCACCGCACCCCACGCCCCTGCGCAGGGCCACCCTGTCCCGTGGGAGCATCGCAGGCATCCCAGAGCTCTGCCAAAGACCCTCCGGCTGCTGCTCCTTCCTGCTCCAACACTGAGCCACGCCCAGACACCAGGGGCTGCTCTGAATGTCTCTGTGTCTCTCCTGCTCTCTCCTCTCCCTTCTTCCTCCAGGGAAGCTCAGGCCGCTTCTTCTCCAGAGATATGTCTGCTATGTCAGGGCCCTCTGGTCCTGGGCTGAGCTCTGGAAACACACTGGACTCTTCTCTCCATGGTGGAGGGGGGCTCTGAGCTGGGCCCTCCTGGCCTGGCTTTGTCATCCTGGGTAAATGGCTTCAATATGCAAAAAAGCATCACCTCGGTGCTAAGAACAAGCCTGACCTAGTGTAAGAACACGATTGACCACGGTCACCTGCAAGCTGCCCAGGGCTGGTGGAACCCTCCCGTTCAGTCCAGTTCAGTCGCTCAGTCGTGTCCAGTTCTTTGCGACCCTGTGGACTTCAACACACGAGGCCTCCCTGTCCATCACCAACTTCTGGAGTTTACCCAAACTCATCTCCATCGAGTCGGTGATGCCATCCGACCATCTCCTCCTCTGTCGTCCCCTTCTCTTCCTGCCTTCAATCTTTCCCAGCATCAGGGTCTTTTCCAATGAGTCAGCTCTTCATGTCAGATGGCCAAAGTATTGGAGTTTCAGCTTCAACGTCAGTCCTTCCAGTGAATAGGAACCCTCCAGACACATATCCAATTCAGGTGGCCACACCTGCTGCTTCCTCGCATTAACTGCTCACCCTCCTTCCTTCTCTCTACACCATGCACACTCGTGTCATGGCCACCACTTGATTAGACTAAACCACACAGGCATGCGGACGCTGACATCTCTTAGTGGAATAGTGTTACAAATAAAAACAGTGCTGATGGCTGTTGTTGCTGAACTGCTTTCTGGGCTCCCATCCCTCACAACAAGGCTTTCCAGGCAGCACAGTGGTAAAAATCCACCTGCCAACACAGGAGATGCAGGAGAAGTGGGTTTGATCCCTGGGTCGGGAAGATCCCTGGGTTGGGAGAAGGAAATGGCAACCCCCTCCAGTAGTCTCATCTGGAAAATCCCATGGACAGAGGAGCTTGGAGGATTACAGTCCATGGAGTCTCAAAGAACCAGACACAACTGCGTGCACATGCACACACACATCCTGACGGCAGGCTGGCTGTGAGTTTCACCCACCTGACTGTCCGTCTTGTCCTTCAGTTCAGCTCAGTCACTCAGTTGTATCTGACTCTTTGTGACCCCATGAACCACAGCACGCCAGGCCTCCCTGTCCGTCACCAACTCCCGGAGTTCACTCAGACTCACATCCATCGAGTCAATGATGCCATCCAGCCATCTCATCCTCTGTCGTCCCCTTCTCCTCCTGCCCCCAATCCCTCCCAGCATCAGAGTCTTTTCCAATGAGTCAACTCTTTGCATGAGGTGGCCAATATTGGAGTTTCAGCCTCAGCATCAGTCCTTCCAATGAACACCTAGGACTGATCTCCTTTAGGATGGACAGGTTGGATCTCCCTGCTGTCCAAGGGACTCTCAAGAGTCTTCTCCAACACCACAGTTCAAAAGCATCAATTCTTAGGCACTCAGCTTTCTTTAGTCCAACTCTCACATCCATACATGACTACTGGAAAAACCATAGCTTTGACTAGCTGGACCTTTGTTGGCAAAGTAAGGTCTCTGCTTTTTAATATGTTTTCTAAGTTGGTCATAGCTTTAATTTCATGGCTGCAATCACCATCTTCAGTGATTTTGGAGCCCCTCAAAATAAAGTCTGACATTGTTTCCACGGTTTCCCCATCTACTTCCCAAGAAGTGATGGGACCAGATGCCATGGTCTTCGTTTCTAAGGCAAACCATTCAATATCACAGTAATCCAAGACTATGCCCCAACCAGTAATGCTGAAGAAGCTGAAGTTGAACCTACAAGACCTTTTAGAACTAACACTCCAAAAATATGTCCTTTTTATTATAGGGGACTGGATTGCAAAAGTAGGAAGTCAAGAAACACCTGGAGTAACAGCAAATTTGGCCCTGGAGTACGGAATGAAGTGGGCAAAGGCTAATAGAGTTTTGCCAAGAGAATGCACTGGTCATAGCAAACACCCTCTTCCAACAACAAGAGAGAAGACTCTACACATGGACATCACCAGATGGTCAACACCGAAATCTTTTCCTTAGAGAACACTTATAAGGCTCCAAGGAGCTGAGCTCCCTGGAGAAGCTCACGCACGTACTAAGTCACACAGCTGGAACGCAGCCAAATGCAGAGCTGGATTGATTGACAGCTTGATGCCTTAACTCTCTGAAATGCATTAGCATCATGTATGCAAAGCTCTAAGGGTGAAATTTCAGCAGAAGCTTCTCTCCGGGTGTGCTCCAATCATGTCACACAAAAAGTGACATCCCCGGGCGGGAGTGATCCTTGTGAGGACCAGTACCCCTGCCTCTTGCCTGTTCGTCCCTTTCAGCCAGAGCAGGATAGGTCTCATCCTCCAGGACTCCACAGACTATTACAGAAGCGGTTTCCAGATACCAGTTAAAGACAGCAGCAGAGGAGTTTCAGGACTTTACATCCTTTGTCAAGGATTCAGAACATGACAAAAATATCTCTTTGGGGGAAGCAAATGAAATATTTACTGTGCTGGAAAAATGAAGGATTTAAGCAACATAAGCACATTTTCAAAATTACATAGAAACACATGTTCACATAAAGTGAAATTTGCTCAGCTGTCCTACCCTTTGCGGCCCCGTGGACTGCGGCCTGTCAGGCTCCTCTGTCCAGGGTTCTCCAGGCAGGAATCCTGGAGTGGGTGCGCAGCCTATACTGCACTGCTTCGCACCCATGCTTGGATTCACGTGTACAAAACTGTCCAGTGTGGGCTGTGCCCAGCATGTAGATCAAGGCGGGAACAGCACCCACATGGAGGTGCCCAGGGCACAAGCTGCACTCGACACCGAGTCTGTTAACAATTACCACGTTTGAGTGGCAAAATTAAGGGTGGTACCCACCTTTTTAGAAATATGCTCCTTGATTTGCTTAATCTGTTGGGTTGAGCACACACTACCTTTATAATCAGAAAAGTACAAATTCAATTTCTCTTTAAAAAAAACATAAGGGAACCAAACACATGAAATAAAACTATGATTTCTTCTGCAGTTTGCACTGGGCCTGTAAAATTCTAGTTGGATGGCATCACCGATTCTATGTACATGAGTTTGAGCAAGCTCCAGGAGTTGGTGATGGACAGGGAGGCCTGGTGTGCTGCAGTCCATGGGGTTGCAAAGAGTCAGACACAACTGAGTGACTGAACTGAACTGTAAAATTCTAAACTACATTCATACAGGGCAAGCATCATGAAAGTCACAAGAATTATTATGATTTTTTTAAAAGAACCTGTGCTCACACTTTTAAAAAATACAGCAGGTCTGTGTGTTTACATGTGAATTTCCAGGGGTGACCAAATTTTGTATTTAACTTTACTTAACATCAAAGACGATGCAGCTCGTCTAGAAGAGTGGATCAGCGCCAATGCTTTCGCTTCCCCCTTCACAGAACGTTGACCCCTGCTACTGTGACAGAAAGACAACCAGCTAAACTAACAGCCCCTTTCTCTGCTCATCAAGCCTCTCATCAACAATTAATTGGACCAGAAGTTCATAGGCCATTATTGCTGTCAGTGAGACGCCCACGAGGCTGGGCGGCTGAAACGGAATGACCCGCTCGGGTGATAAATAATTTCCAGCGGAGACTCGCCTTACCTCACGGAGGTCACGGTCCTGGCCGCAGCAGGCGACAGCGGCTGCCCCTTGGACAAGAGCAGACGAGTCTCTCTTATCAGACAAGCTAATTTAAGCTCCGAAACCTAAAACGTGTGAAACACCATCTCGGGGCAAACAAGAGATGCGGTCGTTGTGTCTAGAGACCGACACGTGCTCCCGAGTGTCTCAGGACAAAAAAAGGAGTCCAGGGTCTGGCTGGGTTCAGGCCACTCCTGGGTGAGCAGGTATTTCGGGGTCCCCAAGCCTCCCTGCGTGTGTCACCCCCAAGGACACAGGACCCTCTGACAGTGGGACCAAAATGGATTGGGACACCTTCCTAGTTTAACTCATTTATTCACGTCACTTCTGCAGGAAGGAAGCAAATCTCACTTAGGACTGGAGTCTGAGACGTCCGAGCGTCTCTGCTGCTGCTGCTGCTAAGTCACTTCAGTCGTGTCTGACTCTGTGACCCCATAGACGGCAGTCCACCAGGCTCCCCCGTTCCTGGGATTCTCCAGGCAAGAACACTGGGGTGGGTTACCATTTCCTTCTCTAATGCATGAAAGTGAAAAGTGAAAGTGACGTCGTGTCCAACTCTTAGCGACCCCATGGACTGCAGCCTACCAGGCTCCTCCGTCCATGGGATTCTCCAGGCAAGAGTACTGCAGTGGGGTGCCATTGCCTTCTCCGAATGTCTCAGACACTGTCATTCCACACCAAGCGCATTACAGACTCAAGTGGGCCATGCTGCTCCCAGCCACCTGGGAGGTGTCTCAGCTATAAACTAAGACAGAAGCAACATGTCAAGTTAACTGAAGCAGGGGAAGATCTGACGATCAGAAAGTCCTGAAAAAGAACATGAAATGCAGGTGATGGTTGGTGCTGGGCACTGTGCCTGTCTTCTTTTTCAGAAGCCTCCCAGAAAGTGGGAAGTAGGTTCTTTCAACTTTATTACATTCTCCAGCAGACCCTGCCAAAGGGTAGACAATTCCATGAAAACCGACTGAAATCGATCAGTGTGGAACTGAGTTAAGTGCGGGGAATAAGGCAACCCGGGCTAGCGGAATTCCTCATGAAGCGGTGGAGTCGGTCACTCTGGCATTTCATCTGTGGGCTGCACCCCCGCAGAACCGCGTTTTCTGTCTGAGAGGCTATTGGCCAGCTCAGGTTGCCCTCGGGAGGTGATCTCGCCTCTCCCCCCAAATACCACCCCGTCCTCAAGGATGAGGCCATGTTTGTTCTCACCGAGAATGCAGAAGATTGGTCTCTTCTTGTCCTTATTCCTCCATCAGTGGAGACCGTGCTCCTGGCCATGTGCCAGTCCCTGGTTCCCGGGAAGAGGCTTGGACCTCCGCGCCCCAGGGGCCCAGCTCCCTGTCTCGCCAGGGTTATACCCAAATGCACGTGGGGTTCCAGTTGGAGCCTGGGGGGACTAGGATGAGGCTGGGGGAGGGAGTCTTGGCCACACCCTAGAGGTGGCAGAAGGAGCATGCCCCACTTTCTGGAAGCCTGTGAGGGTCACATCACCCTTCCCCAAACCATGGAAAGGGAGGGCTGGGCACACCCACAGCACTCGTCCACTGGTGATGGCCTGACAGCTCCACAGGCCACATGTCTCCTGATACCAGGTCAGACAGTACTCTGGGTGTGCCTGTGATGTGTTTCTGGATGTGATTAGCATTTGCATTGGTGGGCTGAGCAAAACAGATAGTCCCCAGGGTGAGTGGACTTGCCCAGTGCTTGGAGGGTCTGAACAGGGATAAGGCAGAGAAAGGGCAGAGTCCTGCTCTCCACTGAGCTGGTGGGCTGGGACCCAGGATTTCTCCTGCCCTCGGGCTGGGACTCACACGGTCAGTTCCCCTGGTTCTCAGGCCTTTGGACTAGACCGGAACTGCCACGCTGGCTCTCCTGAGGCTCGAGGCTATCTCGGTCTTCAACAGCACAGGAGCTGGTTCCCTAGAGTAAGCCTACCTGTCCATCTATGTTTCTGTTATCTACCATCTGCGATACAGGGGACCTAGGACTCAGGGTTAGCTCAGCCCGACACTTTGGTTGGTGTCGGCTCCTCCACCCCCTTGGCAGCACCCCACCATGTGGAGACCAGAGTTGTTCAGGACAGCCGCGAGCTTCAGGAGGAGCCTGGGCACCTCGGCGTCGGCAGAGAGAGCGCCAGGACTCCTGAGAGTGTGAAAATGTGCTGAAGTGGGAAGGCGTGAGCGAGGCATCCGCTCACTGTTAAGAGATTTCCTTTACGTTAAGATGGAGAAGGAAATGGCACCCCACTCCAGTACCCTTGCCTAGAAAATCCCATGGACAGAGGAGCCTGGTAGGCTACAGTCCGTGGGGTTACAAAGAGTCGGACACGACTGAGAGACTTCACTCTTATGATAAGATGACAGCAAGAGCCCGAAAGCAGAGCTGAAAACCATCGCGGCAGACAAGGCAGACGAGGCAGGGCTGGAGGAGGCATTTCTCTACATCTGACTCCTGCCAGGACGCGGCCCTGTTCAGGGCTGCCATCTCCTGATGGGGCGGGCAAGGAAAAGGACCACAGAGGGACGGGCTAACGCAGAGATGAACTTTGGGGAGCTCCCTGTGCACGCCGAGAACGATCAGCTCCTCACACCGGGGCAGAGGCTTCTCTAAATAGACCCAGGGCATCTCCCGCTTTCCAGAATGTAGGCCGAAAACATGCTGGATTTCACAGGTGTTAAAGACACAGGCCTCTGTGTTAGTGCAACAGACCCACTTGGGCAGCTGGAATCCACTGACATGCCTACGGTCACACCTGTGATGCCCCCTTACAGAGAAGGGCACCACTGACGGGCATCCACGTCAGCCCACCTCTCCACCGCTGACCCACACGGAGCCCCAGCCAGTTCCCAGCACCAGCATGGCCTTCCTGTTACCACGTGCAGGGCACACATGACTCCTAGGGCAGGAGAGTGTCCTGAGGTTAGACGTTTCTCCTGTGCTTGTCATTGCTTTCTGTGTTTTTTTTTTTCCCCACTATTTTAAGTGAGAAGGCAAATAAGGAGATGTTTATTTTATTTCCTCGTCTCGTATATAATAAGGGGGATTCCAGGAAAGAGGACCTCTTTGTGTGCATATTTCCTCTTTATTTGGGCTTCCCTCATGGCTCAGCTGGTAAAGAATCTGCCTGCAGTGTGGGAGACTGGAGTTCACTCCCTGGGTTGGGAAGAAACCCTGGAGAAGGGAAACACTACCCACTCCAGTACTCTGGCGTGGAGAATTCCATGGACTGTATATAGTCCATGGGGTTGCAAAGAGTCGTACACGACTGAGCGACTTTCACTTCACTTCCTCTGTATCAAGACTGCACTTCAAAGCTTCTGGGTGAGACCTCACTGTATTTCTGGTGTTAAAATGTGAGTGCGCACATTTCAGCTGTCCCAACGGTGCCCCTCACATTCTGGCACCTGCTTGGTTCTGAGCACAGCTAAGAACACTCCAGGGAGTGGAGCTGGGGGCTACTGTCCCGCGAACTCCCCTCACTGGGCCTGAACCCCCTTAAGCAAATGCACCTGAACCGTCACTTCGGGGAAGCCCCCCGTGAGCGTCAGCATCCCACCCATCCAAGCATGTCTCCACACCGCTGTCAGCGACAACACGGCCATCGTCCGTACCTTCAGCACAAGCCCTGCTAAGCTCTGCGCCTTGGGAAGTAATTGGATTCCAGGTCCCTTTGCAAGTAGACAGACCTGTCCGTCAGGGAGAGAGGAAAAAACAAGCAGCAGCTCCAAAAGGCTGACGGGGACTGACCTTCGCCTTCCTCTGGCTTCCGCTAATCTGTCTATAAATATTTAAACATATGGATCCAAACTATAGACTCTAAGTTCCAGGTCATCCAGAAGTTTTGTCATCTCAGCCCCGTCGAGGGGGCAGAGCCCAAGCCTCCTGGTGGGGAGGGTGGTTACAAAACACCAGAGACTTAGTGCTGGAGAGACTTAGTCTCAGGACTGGGCACTGGGGCACAGCATAGGCCGCCTGACCCCCACACCCAGTGAGGGGAACTCAGGGTGGGGATATCCCCAGGGCCCAGCCCCCCTGGGCAGACGGAACCTGGCACCAAGACCTCACAAAGGGGCGCCTGTAGCTCACGGAGCCTCCGATGATGCAGGCGTCAGAGGAGGAGGAGAGAGACCTTGCGCCTCCCCCTCCCACCTCTGGTCTCCCACCAGCATCTGTGTGCCCCTGTGTCTGCTGCCATCACACTGGGGCCAGCAACCAGAGGGCAGGAGCCTTCAGGGGCAGCCGGAGGTGGGGGCGGGCCACGGACAGCCCCAGGCCCAGCTCAGCCCGACAGTATTTGGCCCAAGTCTGCATCGTGGTGAAGCCCTGCAGAGCCCACCAAGAGTCAGGCTGAGTGGGGGGCTCGGCTCCTGCCGGGGGTCTCTCTGATCGGTGTCCTGGGATCCTCCTCTCCAGTCAAAGAAAACACTAGGAGGCTAGGAGCACTGGCTGTGATAACCCACCCTGGGCATTACTTCCTTCCAACAGAACTTAACTATGGTCCATCCTGGTGACCTCCAGCTATCAAAAGTGTCTAACCACGTTTGAGTAATTCTGAGAGTTCACTTCATTTCAACAAATGTTCACCATGAGCTAACCATGTGCTGAGAGGAGAGTAAGAGGTGTGGGGGGCTGTGGGCTCAGCCTGCAGGTCACCACGAGCCAGGACGCCCGCGACCACAAGCAAAAGGAAGCGCCAGCTGGGTGTGCCGGCTCCGACACTCACACGGAAACTTCTGGACCCAAGGATGTTCTCAAGTCCCCGCCCCACCACCTTCAGCTAACATGGCGGCCGGGATGAGGATGGGTGGGGGGCTTTGCTGGGCACCTGGGTCCCGGCCGGACTGACCTGGGGATGGAAGGAAGCAGGGAGAGAAGGAGGATGAACTGACCAGTGGCCCGGCAGCCTGTAAATGACTCGGCCACGAGCTGGGTTGGACCTGCAGGTTTCATGAAGCTCGATGCTGACTCAGGACCACAGGGCTTTATAACAAATATTAGGTCCTCGACGTGGAGGAGGGGCGAGCTGATGAATGCGTAAGGCGGACTGAGGGGCAACGGCATCCGACTCCTACCAGCGATGCTCCACCCCAGTGCCTGCTTCATGAAAGCCTTGTTGTTCAGTCGCTCAGTCGTGTCCAACTCTTTGCAACCCCATGGACTGCAGCACGCCAGGCCTCCCTGTCCATCACCAACTCCCAGAGTTTGCTCAAACTCACGTCCATTGAGTCAGTGATGCCATCCAACTGTCTCATCCTCTGTCGTCCCTTTCTGCTCTCGCCTTAAATCTTTCCCACCATTAGGGGCTTTTCCAATGAGTCAGTTCTTTGCATCAGGTGGACAAAGTATTGGAGTTCTAGCTTCACCATCAGTTCTTCTAATGAATACTCAGGACTTCCTTTAGGATTCCTCAGGATTTCCTTTAAGATGGACTGGTTAGATCTCCTTGCAGTCCAAGGGACTCTCAAGAGTCTTCTCCAACACCACAGTTCAAAAGCATCAATTCTTCAGCACTCAGATTTCTTTATGGTCCAACTCTCACATCCAAACACAATTATTGGAAAAACCATAACTTTGCCTATACGGGCCTTTGTTGGCAAAGTGATGTCTCTGCTTTTAATATACTGTCTAGGTTTGTCGTAGCTTTTCTTACAAGGAGCAAGCATCTTTTAATTTCATGGCTGCAGTCACCATCTGCAGCAATTCTAGAGCCCAAGAAAATAAAGCCATGAGCGGGCACCAATTACTCTTCCAGGCTTAGTCGTTCTTGGCATCAAGTGAGACAGATGTGCCAAAAATAAAGGAGACGGTGCATCTAGACAATTGCTTGATTGAAATTGTTATAATTTCTCTACGATTTTAAACAAAACTCTCCCTTTTGTCAACCCAGGTGGCCCCAGCTGAGGGACAGACAAAGCCTCCATCCAGCAGCCCAGAGAAAATCAGATGTGGGGCATCTGCTGGAATCACAGAGGAGGTTAGAAGACAGGAGACGATCCTGCATGGAATTGGCCCCCGATGTGTGATGTGTGAGGGGGTCTGTGCACACATGTCCTGGTCATGTGAGAACAGCAGATGGATAAATATATGAACTGTTCAGAGGCCAGCGGCTTACCTCTGCCCCCCCACAAGAAAAAGACAAAAAAACTGCAGATGGAAGACTCCACAGAGCCATCCAGAAGATAGAGCGTTCTCACGGGAAACAAAGTAAGGCTCAAAAGACAAGACAAATGCAGGAACTGTCACCCGAAGAGGGAGGGGTCCCAGCTTGCCAAGTGACGGAACTCAGAGGAGAGGGAGAGACTTCCTTTAAGAAGCTGATACAGAAGCTGAAAGAAGGCCTGTGGTCCTGCACGCATCACCTGTGTCAGAAGACTGCTGCTGCCTGGGGACGCTGGGACCTGAGATGGGAGGCCGGGATGGGGAATGGGGCTGCACAGGGTGGGCCTGGGGTTCCCAGGGGAGGCCCTCCCAGGAGACAGATGCCTGGGCCCCTGGCGCACTCCTGCCCCAGCCTTGCAGCGTCCAGGTCAGCGGGGCCCCTTCACAGGCAGGCACACGCCCCCGCACCCATCTCCCCTGGGGACTTCACTGTGTATTAAACACTCCCAGGTCTGCCTCCAGCCGCGAGACCTTCTCTGAGGCCTGTGACCTGTGACCCCCTCCTCCAGACGTCCTGGGATATCCTCACGGCCTCGGGCCGAGCTTCCTTCTCCCTCTCTGACTAGCTTCCGATATGTTCTTTTCAGGAAGAACCACCCACTCTTGGCTGCTCGAGGAGAAACGTGAATTCTTTCCCCTCACCACCCCCGGTGGCAGTCACTCAGTCATATCCGACACACTGAGACCCCACGGACTGCAGCCTGCAGGCTCCTCTGTCCGTGGAGCTCTCCCAGCAAGCACGCTGAAGTGGGCTGCCATTTCTTCACCCCCAAGGCACCGCCAGGTCCTGGGGTGTCTTCATCCTGCCCAGACCCCCGCCACGCACCATGCCCTCCTCCAGCCTCCAAGGAACCTTTCCCAAAGCAACCAACGAAACACACCCCGAGGGGACCTTGGTCCACCAGTCAGGCCCTGCTCTTCAGCAGGGCACACAGTTCCACAGCGGCCCCTGCACCAAAACCTGAAGGGAACAGCATCCTGCAGGACCACTGATCACACACAAAGTTGGAAAAGTGAAAACACCAACCGGAAAAGCACACGTGCCGCATTGCTCATTGCAGCACCGTGTATGACAGCGAGATGTGGGAGCCACCCAAGCGCCCATCAACAGACAGATGGATAAAGGAGATGTGTGCGTGTGTGCAGTGGAATATTACTCAGCCATAGAAAGAAGAGATAAGGCCAACAGCAGCCCTGTACAAGGACCGAGAGAAAATTCCGCTTAGAAAAATAACCAAGAGAAAGACAAATACTGTCTAATGTCACCTATAGGTGGAATCTAAAAAATAATAGAAACAAAAGTTTATGTTTCTGCAAAACAGAACAGACTAACAGACATAGAAAACAAACTTGTGAGTATCAGGGGTCAGAGGGCAGAGGGCAGAGGGGGCGGGTGGGACACAACTCAGGGGTATGGGTTATGAGATTCAAGCCACTAGGGATGAAACAGACAAGCAACAGGTAGCTGAACAGAAAGGCCTCATGGTCCAGCACAGGAACTTGTAGCCATTATCTTATAGTAACTTCTAACGGGGAAGGAAACGGCAGCCCACTCCGGTATTCTTGCCTGGAGAAGCCCATGGACAGAGGAGCCTGGCGGGCCGTGGTCCACAGGGTCGCAGAGACACGACTGACGCAGCCAAGCACGCACACGCACGATGGCGTACACTCTGCAGAAACACTGAATTGCTACGCTGCTCGCCTGAAACTAAGAGAAACCTCAACAAAAAGGGAAAACTTGCTAGCTAGTGAATCAAATGCAGTAATTTATAAAAAAGGTGATGTATTATGACCTAGTGGGTACATCCTGGGAAGGCAAAACTGGTTCAATGCTGAAAATTAATGTATTTAACCATTTATCTAAAGGAATCATGCAATCATATCAACAGATACAGGAAAAAAAGGTGACAAAATCTGAACCTCCGTTCATGACAAAAACGCTCAGCCAAGCAGGGACAGAAATATGGGGTTGGGGGAGGCACACACACACATTTCTTCTTTCTAAAGAAGAAAGATGCCTTCACTTACAGATGACTTGGCCACGTGTGGAGAAAATGAGAAGCCACCTACAAAATGAGCTGCTGCAGCCAAGTGGGACCCCTGCTTCCAGACGTCCCCGGACACAAGGAGCCAAGCACAGGGGTGCAGTGAGGCTGTCCCCCAACCTCGTCTTCTGCCGCCCAGGACCCCGGCCCCGGAGCTGCGGGACACCCACGTCCCTTCTCACCTGGAGGCCTTTCGCCTGCCGTTCCTCCTGCGAGGACCTCACCACCCCCCGCCCCCCGGGGCTTTCTCGTCAACATTCAAGGCTCAGCTAAGAGGCACCTCCCCAGGGAGCCCACGGGGTCGCCCTAGTCAACACTGATTCCACAGGCTCCCACCCTACCTCTCTCTTTCCAATTCCCTGCTTTTCTTTTTAAATGTCTATCACTCTGAAGGGGATTTAAGCCTCCAGTTATGTAATCAGCAAGCCCAGGGGATGTAAAATAAGGCATAAGCAATACGGCCAATAATATCATTAGTAACTGTGTGGGGGACGGATGGTCAGTAGACTTACAGAGGGATCATTTCACAACACGTGCAGATGTCAGTTCACCATCAGTACACCTGAGATTAAACGACACTGCACACCACTATACGTCAGTGGAAATAAATACATACATTTTTTTACCCCGATTATCACGATCTGAAATTATTCAAATGGCTGGTTTACATATGGATATTCCCGTAAAGAGTGTGAGCCCAGGGTGGGAGGGGGCAGGGTCAGGGACTTGATCCACTTTTGGTTCCTGTCTTGTCTCCAGGATATATAACCATCCTTGGCACAGTGGCTTTCTGTAAGTAGTTGTTGAATGAATAATAAATGTCTGCAGATGTTTTGACCTTCAAAGTCACTAAAATTTTAAAACTTGGCTTTGTCAAAGACATTTTTAGGAAAAATGAAAAGTAAAAAACTTCAGAATTGGAGAAAATATTTATAAAACGTATACCGTATTTTTGAAAGCTCTTGCTCCCTGGAAAAGAAAGAACTCTTACAACTCAATATTAAGAGAATCCAATAAAAAACAAAGTCAGAAAATAAAAGAAATATTAAACAAAAGAGTTAAAATGATTAATAAGCAAAAAAAAAAAAAAAAAAAAAGCCCAATCTCACTAGTCTTCAGAGAAATGAAAACTAAAATCACTTTTTGAAGGTCAAAAACTAAAAAGTCTCAACATGAAATGTTGGCGACAACATGGATAGATAGAAGCTTTGGTCCACTGCTGGTGGGAATCCATCAGGCGGTGGGCACTTTGGAAACCAGACTGACAGATTCTTACGAAGGTACACAGGCACACTCACCACGTGAGTCAGGAACCCCAGTCCTGAGACGTGACTAAGGGAAATCAAACGTGGCCACACGGAGCCCTGGACACAGATCCTGGACATCAGCAGCAGCTTTGTTCTCAGTACCCACAGACCGGAAGAATCCACACGGCCCTCCTCTGGCGAATGAGAAGACAGTGTGTGACACGTCCACACCCACAATGGGCTGCAGCTTGGCCACCCCACGGGGCAAACCAGCAACAACACTGCCACGCGGTGAAGCAACACGAGACGGATGTGAAGGAATCCAGGCACGAGAGGACGGCGGGCTGCACGCACGATTCTAGAAGGAGCAAGCGTGGCGTGACAGCAGCAGGTCAGGGGTGCCCAGGGCAGGGGAGTGACCGGCTGGAGAAGGGCACACGGTGACCTGGGGGCTGGAGGGAATGCTGCCGTCTTCCCAGTGGTGGTGGTCACAGGGCCACGAACATGTCAAAATCCACCACACTGTGCCCCACGGTGGATGAATGTCATCGTACAAACACCAGACCTTGGCAGACGGGACTGACTGAAGTCCCCCTTGCAGTCATCTGGAGAAGGAATTAGAGAGATGCTGCCAGGATGGAGACCCAGGAGACTGCCGTGTGATTCCATGGCTCTCCAGGAGAACCATGCCGGAGGCAACCAGTGAGTGGAATATATGCTGGTGACATGAAGCTCGGTCTTTTGTCCCTTTAAGAAATGATGCTTGGGACTTCCCTGGTGGTTCAGAGGGGCCGGGGTTTGATCCCAGGTCAGGGAACTGGAGTTCGCCTGCCACAGCTAAAAGATCCTGCACGTGCCAACGAAGATCCTCAGCAAAGACCCAGGGCAGCCAAATAAAGTACAGCCAAAAAAGGCAAGAAATGATGCTTCAGGGGAAAAGGCACTGGATAACCAGAGTATCTGATAATAACAAAGGTCCTGCATTGAAAATATATACTGCGTGTTGAATTGAAATTCCCCCAAATGCCCCCAACGTCACTTTTTTGCCTCCTCTGAGAGAAGTGAAGCCAGTTTCTTGGTGCACGTCCCGCCGGCAGGTCTCTGCCAGTGCAGGGCCGGGCAGGATCCCAAGCCAGCCTGGCCACCGCTTCCCTGTCCTTGCCAGGGGGAGCCGCCCCCGGAGCCCAGCTGCATGTGGGCTGAGGAAGCAGCCCACTGACCCTGAGATAGAGGCCAGCCCCTCCCCAGCCCTGTGGTCTGTGCGGTCAGCTGTCCCCCAAATCCTGGCTACACCTTCTCCGGGACATTTCAGGAGAAAGTGAGGCCCAGTGATGTCCAGATTGTTCAGAATTACTTTCCCCCACACGAGGTAACCCTTCGAGGGTAGAATGCACAGTTTTGTTTGCAAGCTTTCTGGCTGTGAGTTCCAAGAGACGAGTTAATGCGACTCTTCAACTAACCTTCCGAAGAATGGGCAGCAGGCAGTGGAGAACCCAGGCAGGTGTGGAGAGTCGTCACGCTCCCCTCCAGCATCCAAATGGCATCTACTTTATCTCCAAGACTGTGGACACTTTGCAATATATTTTTATGCACACGGCTCAGTGACTTTTATCTCTTTTTTGCAACACTAAGCATTCATTTTGATCCCCTGTGATGAGTTATTTCAAATATTCGGTAGTAGATTTCAGGGGAAAAGATATTTCATGAGTTAATAACTCTCACCAAATTATTTGGCTCGTAACTGATTTGCATACTTTTACAGGCTACTGAGCCATTGAATCAGAAGGAGAGACTTGAAGCACACGTGCACTTCTGCAAAGTTTGAAATGAGCCTAACAGTTTACCAAGGCTGAAGGCTTCACCACTGCAAGTATTTCAGCATCACCTTTCCTTGGGAACTTCATCTGGCTGAAGATGCAGTGAACTATAAAAGGCACACATCAATTACCACCAAAATAATTTGGAAAGAGAGATATTAGCCAACATATTTACAGCAGCTTGGAGATATTCTCAGATGCACTCTACACTGTTCAGTCTTCTTAAATCAGAATACCACCAGGCAAAAAAGAATTTAGCAATAAAACATCAAAGAAAATGTAATGAGAGTTTGGTGATGCAAAAAATTGTCTCTTTTTCTTATTTAGGTCCTTTACCTGGAGGAATAACTTAGAATCTCTGTCACATTCTGCTACTAATGGGATAATAAAATTAAACGTGTCTCATTTCACTTTAGGGCTTCCCTTGTAGTTCCGTTGGTAAAGAATCTACCTGCAGAGCAGAAGACCCAGGTTCGATTCCTGGGTCGGGAAGATCCCCTGGAGAAGGAAATGCCACCCCACTCCAGTATCCTTGCCTGGAGAATCCCATGGACAGAGGAGCCTGGAGGTTACAGTCCACGGGGTCGCAGAGTCGGATGTAACTTGGTGACTCGACCACCTCGCTTTGCCGCTCTCCCTGCTGCTCTGCGCCGAGCTGCCCCCCAGTTCCTGCAGCCACCACCTTAGAAAGTGGTGGGATTCGGAGATGGGGACCTCGGGGGAAGTGATTTGGTTAAAACTGGCTCATGGAGGGTGGGCCCTGATCCAGTGTGACTGGTGTACTTACAAGAAGAGATCAGGACACAGACACACACGGAGGGAAGACCACGTGCAGACACGGGGGGAGAAGGTCACCTGCGTGCCGACGTGGTGACACACACGGAGGGACGACCACATGCGGACACGGGGGGACAAGGTCACCTGCGTGCCGACATGGTGACACACACGGAGGGACGACCGCGTGCGGACACCGGGGGGAGAAGGTCACCTGTGTGCCGACGTGGTGACACACACGGAGGGACGAGCACATGCGGACACGGGGGGAGAAGGTCACCTGCGTGCCGACGTGACACACACGGAGGGACGACCACGGGAGGACACGGGGGGAGAAGGTCACCTGCGTGCCGACGTGACACACACGGAGGGACGACCACGTGCGGACACGGGGGGGGAAGGTCACCTGCGTGCCGACGTGACACAAACGGAGGGACGACCACGTGCGGACACCGGGGGGGAAGGTCACCTGCGTGCTGACGTGGTGACACACACGGAGGGACGACCACAGGAGGACACGGGGGGAGAAGGTCACCTGCGTGCCGACATGGTGACACACACGGAGGGATGACCACGTGCGGACACGGGGGGAGAAGGTCATCTGCGTGCCCACGTGGTGACACACACGGAGGGACGACCACGTGCGGACACGGGGGGAGAAGGTCATCTGCGTGCCCACGTGGTGACACACACGGAGGGATGACCACGTGCGGACACGGGGGGAGAAGGTCATCTGCGTGCCGATGTGGTGACACACACGGAGGGACGACCACGGGAGGACATGGGGGGGGGGAGGTCACCTGAGTGCCGACATGGTGACACACACGGAGGGACGACCATGTGAGGACACGGGGGGGAAGGTCACCTGTGTGCCGACATGACACACACGGAGGGACGACCACGGGAGGACACGGGGAGAGAAGGTCACCTGCGTGCCCACGTGGTGACACACACGGAGGGATGACCACGTGCGGACACGGGGGGAGAAGGTCACCTGCGTGCCGACGTGACACACATGGGGGGGGGGACGACCACGTGCGGACACGGGGGGGGAAGGTCATCTGCGTGCCCACGTGGTGACACACATGGAGGGATGACCACGTGCGGACACGGGGGGAGAAGGTCATCTGCGTGCCCACGTGGTGACACACACGGAGGGATGACCACGTGCGGACACGGGGGGAGAAGGTCATCTGCGTGCCCACGTGGTGACACACACGGAGGGACGACCACGGGAGGACACCAGGGGGGGAAGGTCACCTGTGTGCCGACATGACACACACGGAGGGACGACCATGTGAGGACACGGGGGGGAAGGTCACCTGCGTGCCGACGTGGTGACACACACAGAGGGACGACCACGTGCGGACACCGGGGGGGGGGAAGGTCACCTTCGTGCCAACGTGGTGACACACACGGAGGGACGACCACATGCGGACACCGGGGGGGAAGGTCACCTGCGTGCCGACGTGGTGACACATACGGAGGGACGACCACATGCGGACACGGGGGGGGAAGGTCACCTGCGTGCCGACGTGACACACACGGAGGGACGACAACGTGTGGACACCGGGGGGGAAGGTCACCTGCGTGCCGATGTGACACACATGGGGGGACGACCACGTGCGGACACGGGGGGTAAGGTCACCTGCGTGCCGACATGACACATATGGAGGAACGACCACGTGCGGACACGGGGGGAAAAGGTCACCTGCGTGCTGACGTGGTGACACACACGGAGGGACGACCACGTGCGGACATGGGAGGAGAAGGTCACCTGCGTGCCGACGTGACACACGGAGGGACGACCATGTGCGGACATGGGGGGAGAAGGTCACCTGCGTGCCGACGTGACACACACGGAGGGACGACCACGTGCGGACGGGGGGGGGAAGGTCACCTGCGTGCTGACGTGGTGACACACACGGAGGGACGACCACATGCGGACACGGGGGGACAAGGTCACCTGCGTGCCGACGTGGTGAAACACACGGAGGGACGACCACGTGCGGACACGGGGGGAGAAGGTGACCTGCATGCCGACGTGACACATACGGAGGGACGACCACGGGAGGACACGGGGGGGAGAAGGTCACCTGCGTGCCGACGTGGTGACACACGGAGGGACGACCACGTGCGGACACCGGGGGGGGAAGGTCACCTGTGTGCCGACATGACACACACGGAGGGACGACCATGTGCGGACACGGGGGGGGAAGGTCACCTGCGTGCCGACGTGACACACACGGAGGGACGACAACGTGCGGACACCCGGGGGAGAAGGTCACCTGCGTGCCGACGTGACACACACGGAGGGGACGACCACGTGTGGACACGGGGGGGGGAAGGTCACCTGCATGCCGACGTGACACACACGGAGGGACGACCATGTGAGGACATGGGGGGAGAAGGTCACCTGTGTGCCGACGTGGTGACACACACGGAGGGACGACCACGTGCGGACACGGGGGGAGAAGGTCACCTGTGTGCCGACGTGGTGACACACACGGAGGGACGACCACGTGCGGACACGGGGGGAGAAGGTCACCTGCGTGCCGACGTGGTGACACACACGGAGGGACGACCACGTGCGGACACGGGGGGAGAAGGTCACCTGCGTGGCGACGTGGTGACACACACGGAGGGACGACCACGTGCGGACACGGGGGGAGAAGGTCACCTTCGTGCCCACGTGGTGACACACACGGAGGGACGACCACGTGCGGACACCCGGGGGAGATGGTCACCTGCGTGCCCACGTGGTGACACACACGGAGGGACGACCACGTGCGGACACGGGGGGAGAAGGTCACCTGCGTGCCGACATGACACATACGGAGGGACGACCACGGGAGGACACGGGGGGAGAAGGTCACCTGCGTGCCGACGTGGTGACACACTCGGAGGGATGACCACGGGAGGACACGGGGGTAGAAGGTCACCTGCGTGCCGATGTGACACATACGGAGGGACGACCACGGGAGGACACGGGGGTAGAAGGTCACCTGCGTGCCGACGTGACACACACGGAGGGACGACCACGTGCATACACGGGGGGGAAGGTCACCTGTGTGCCGACGTGGTGACACACACGGAGGGACGACCACGTGCGGACACCCGGGGGAGAAGGTCACCTGCGTGCCGACGTGACACACACGGAGGGGACGACCACGTGCGGACACGGGGGGGAAGGTCACCTGCGTGCCGACGTGACACATACGGAGGGACGACCACGTGCGGACACGGGGGGGGAAGGTCACCTGCGTGCCGACGTGACACACACGGAGGGACGACCACGTGAGGACATGGGGGGAGAAGGTCACCTGCGTGCCGACGTGACACACACGGAGGGACGACCACGTGAGGACATGGGGGGAGAAGGTCACCTGCGTGCCCACGTGGTGACACACACGGAGGGATGACCACGTGAGGACATGGGAGGAGAAGGTCACCTGCATGCCGACGTGACACACACGGAGGGACGACCATGTGAGGACATGGGGGGAGAAGGTCACCTTCGTGCCCACGTGGTGACACACACGGAGGGACGACCACGTGCGGACACCCGGGGGAGATGGTCACCTGCGTGCCGACGTGACACACACGGAGGGACGACCACGTGAGGACATGGGGGGGAATGTCACCTGCGTGCCGACGTGACACACACGGAGGGACGACCACGTGCGGACACGGGGGAGAAGGTCACCTGCGTGCCGACGTGATGACACATTTGGAGGGACGACCACGTGCGGACACGGGGGAGAAGGTCACCTGCGTGCCCATGTGGTGACACATATGGAGGGACGACCACGTGCAGACACGGGGGAGAAGGTCACCTGCGTGCCGACGTGGTGACACATTTGGAGGGACGACCACGTGCAGACACGGGGGGAGAAGATCACCTGCGTGCCCACGTGGTGACACATACAGAGGGACAACCACGTGCGGACACCGGGGGAGAAGATCACCTGCGTGCTGACGTGGTGACACACACGGAGGGACGACCACGTGAGGACACAGGGGGACAAGGTCACCTGCGTGCCGACGTGGTGACACATATGGAGGGACACGGCAGGACACGGAGGAAGAAGGTCACCTGCGTGCCGACGTGGTGACACATATGGAGGGACCACGGGAGGACACGGAGGAAGAAGGTCACCTGCGTGCCGACGTGGTGACACATACGGAGGGACGACCACGTGAGGACACGGGGGAGAAGGTCACCTGAGTGCCGACGTGGTGACACATATGGAGGGACCACGGGAGGACACAGAGGAAGAAGGTCACCTGTGTGCCGACGTGGTGACACATACGTAAGGACGACCACGTGCGGACACGGGGGAGAAGGTCACCTGTGTGCCGACGTGGTGACAGAGGGTGACTGCAGCCCCCCCAGCCTGGGCCTGAAAGCAGGACCTGGTCGCTGCACTTGTGTGAGTGCTGGCGGCCCCGGCTCCTGCCTCTCAGGGAGCCGGCTTTCCTCCAGCGGCTCTGGCTTTGTGGGGAATCCCTGGTGTGGGATTCCGGTCTCCTCTGTTTCTCTGCCCTGTGTGGGCTCTGCGGGCCTGCGGGCAGAGCCTGGGGCCACCCTGGGGGACATCCCGTCTGCCTCCATCTCCGTGGCCTGGGCCCAGACTCCCACTGCAAGGTGTCTCTTTGCTTCATGCCTCAGCCCCCCATTTCTTGTCAATACTCCTTAGATGTTTTTAAGACATGAGGAGTGGAAATTCACATCTAGCTTCTGGAAGGGTCTCCACTAGCTGTTACAGTCGGGTCACCTCCGGGCCGACCTCTGCTGACAGGGACAGTCTGGACTCCCACCCCGGGAGGCACACCTGCCCCAGTCCGGCCTATGCTCCGGACACTTGTGCTTACCTACAGATGCAACACACGGCCACTGTAGCCGGTGTGAGATGCCTGCCTCATCGGGCCCTGGGTGACCAGGCTCACCGCTCTCCCGGTGGCTTGGAGACCCGCAGGTGGGTGAATGGAGGCTCCCATGCAAAAAAATCTAAAAGAGAAAGTGGATTCTGAGGTTCCCATTGAATCCCCCTCTCACAGACCTGCCTGCTTCACCAGGAGGGACGCACACTCCAGGGTTTGAATTGTGAGCCCATCTCCCTGGTGCCTAAAGTCCTGCCAGCCTGAGCTGGGGCCCCGTGAGCTGCTGGCTTATTCCTCGGCTCAGGAACAACCCACAGACCAGCGGAGTAGAGAAGGAAATGGGAGTCCCGCAGAGCGCGCTGGGACGCATCGAGTCATATATGCGAGTACAACATAGATACATGTGTGCATGCATGACTATATATGACTTAATATCACATACACACACTTGGGAAACGACGGGGCCAGAAGACAATTCCCAGCAGATAGCTGCAAAGAAAAGGCCTCCAGGAGCCCAAACTTTGGAGGGTGCCGTTCCGGAATGCCTGGAGGCGGAAGCGCATTTCTGGAGGACCACGGGGGCATCAGGGGGCTGCGCGGGTGGCGTGGGGGGAGTCCGCGTCGTGGGGCTCAGGGGCACACTCACCGTCCGCCAAGCCCCAGCCCCCAAGGCCCCGGCCATCCCTTCCTCTTTCAGCCTCGCCCCCTGCCCCGCCCTGCCCCTCCCTTCAGATTCATCGCATTGGATAAGAAAACATGTCTCAGGCACTGAGGCGCGGCCCCAAGGGAGGCCCTCGGAGAATCCGCCGGGAGGGTCCTTCCGGGGGGCCACACCGCGTGTGCCATCCTTCTAGCCCTGCCTCCCTCCAGCCGGGCTCCCTGCGCCCCTTTTCCTCCTCCTGCTTCTCATCCGAGTCCACCGAAGCGCGCGGGCGTTCAAGGGCGTCCCCAGCCTCCAGGAGTATTTGGGCGCCGAGGGCATTTGTAGCGTGTGGCATAGCTTACACAGTGGCTGCAGTGCGCCCAGGACTCTCCTGGGCAGGGGGTTTGCTGTCCCAGGGTTGGGGTCAGCTGGGCATCTCGGCAGAGCTCCTGTGTCCTTCTGCAGAACCCACGTAGCCTCCTGCCCTCCCCCACCACCCTGGTCTGTGCCTGGTGTCAGGGTCTAGTCACACCTGAGAGATGCACGGCTCAGCTGTCACTTTCTGTCATTCAGGATGAATCTTAGGGTCCAAGAGAGCTGCGATTCTGTCCCCGCAGCTGCCACAGGGCTCGACTGTGGTCCATCAACGAATATGTAAATCAGTGGACAAGGAGAACACACACATAAGTAAACCAAAGTTGGTGCACCGTTAGCAAAAGCATGACGTGTTCAGTCACTCGGTTGGGTCCGACTCTTTGTGACACCTTGGATTCCTCTGTCCATGGGATGCTCCAGGCGAGAATTCTGGAGTGGGTTGCCCTTGGAAGATCCCATCCGAGGGATCTTCCCAACCAGGGATTGAACCCAAGTCTCTTACATGTCCTGCACTGACAGGCGGGTTCTTTACCGCTAGGGACACCTGGAACACCCCTATTATAAAGAGAAGCAAATACATATAGAATATAAATGAGGAAAATGTAAAGGATTGTTTTAATAAGTTTTAATGAAAAAGATTTCCTTAGCAAAATATTAAACGCAAGAAGTAAGAAATGGACATATCTGGTTTTTAAGATAAAAAAAAAAAAAGCAAAGACTTCTAAATAAGAGACACATCATAAATAAAATTAAAACATTTGGAAGAAAACAATACGTGTAACAGACAAAACAAATGATAATCATGGTACCTGAGGAGTTAGAGCAAGTCAATTACAAAAGGCAAATGATCCAGGCAGCAGGGATGTGAACAAAGAAATTCACAGGAGTGGAAATGAAATTAACTCATAAACCTAACACGAGGCGCTCAGCTTCACCAGGTATCAGGAAAAGGTAACTTGATTATATGTCTATATTCTTCCATACCCTTCAGATTGGCATTTTTTAACACTGTATAATGGCAAGTGTTGGCAGGATTGCAGAGAAATGAGCTTTTTTGCACACCTTCAGTGAAAAAACAGAAAAGGTGAAGCCATTTCAGAATGCACGTTTAACAGTATCGGCTTTCAGAAGTTCTGTCTTTGGCCCCAGCATTGGCATCATGAGGAATCTGGTATGTGTGGGATGCAGACAGATAGGAGGTGACAGAGCCCTGGCAGCGTGCTGAGGTGCCCGGGGGTGGGGCACAGGGACAGGATCGTGTTCCTGAGAGGAAAGCATCGCCCACGGCGTCATCTGTGGCGTCAGAGACACCAACTGCCTTTGATCACGCACCCGTCCCAGAACAAACAGGCGTGTGAACAACAGGGCAGGGTCTTCATTTCCATGAGTAGTTGGGGGGCAGGAAGAAGAGATGCTAGAGGCAGCAGAGTAGGCAGAGCCTGGCCGGAGCTGCTCGGGACCTGCTGCCCTCCAAGGGCAGGGCCTGCAGCCCCTTCTCCTCCTGTCTTCCCGGAGATGAGCTCTGTGTTCACCCCAGGAACGAGGCGATGATGGCAACTTTACCTCTAAATTCTCAAAACTCCTCCATGTCTCCAGTCTCCTGCGCCGCCCGACGGTCACCTTGCCCTCTCCGACGCCCTGCCTGCCCCGTCCAGAAGCCCCTGAAGGCTTGTCCAGCCTGTCTGCAGTTGGAGGAATACCCAGGCTTCACCCTGAGCTGCAGGCCTCTGATCCTCGGGCTCCTAGCTGCACCCACGGAGAAGGCAATGGCACCCCACTCCAGTACTCCTGCCTGGAAAATCCCATGGACAGAGGAGCCTGGTGGGCTGCAGTCCGTGGGGTCACACAGTCGGACACAACTGAAGTGACTTAGCAGCAGCAGCAGCTGCTGCACCCAGCCCCATCTGGGCTCACTCTCTCTGTCTCTGCAGGAACACTAGCCGCCCTGCCTTTGCTCAGTCCTGTGCTCTCCTTATGACCTTGGGGCCTTTGCACCGGCTGTCCCCTCTGCCTAGAACCTCATGTCCCTTCCCATCATGTGAAGTCTCCTTCCAGGAAGATTTTCCAAGAACAGACTAGGTCTAGGTCTAATCCTTTCAAAACACTCCTTTTTCTCTTTTATGGAAAGTGGAAAGTTAAAGTCACTCAGTCGTGTCCGACTCTTTGCGACCCATTGGACTATGCAGTCCATGGAATTCTCCAGGCCAGAATACTGGAGTGGGTAGACTTTCTGTTCTTCAGGGGCTCTTCCCAACCCAGGAATTGAACCCAGGTATCCTGCATTGCGGGAGGATTCTTTACCAGCTCAGCCACAAGGGAAGCCCAACAACACTGGAGTGGGGAGCCTAAAGTTATCATACTTGTGATTCAGTAACTGTTTTCTATCAGTCCTAAAATACCTGTGTCTCAGCTGGAGTGTCAGCTCTGCTGGGTCTCTGCTGTCCCCAGCAACTTACTGGACACTCAGCAATGGCATGCCGAGTGAATGAACGAATGAGCCTTCTCTGGAATTTAGAGGTGCCCACAAGTCGTCTGATGGCCGTATCTCAGGGTGGTCCCATTCTGGAGCCCAGGACCCCCGTGATAGCAGACCTGAGCTGCAGACACCCCAGGCACCTCCATCAGTGCTCCTCTGAGCTCCAAAGGCCAGCTCGCCACTGAAGTGTGATTCATGAGGCTTGAGCTAGCATCAGTCTCCCGGCAGTTCACCAGAGAAGGGAACAACCAAACCCCGAACCCGGGGGCCTCTGCGCCTGCATCTAAGCCCAGCAGGCAGGACCCTCTGCGCCCTCTCTTCAGGGGAGAAACTGCTCATGCATTTCCCACTAGGGATTTCGGGCTGTTTCCCAAGATACTATGTGTCCCATGTTGGTCCAATTTTCTCGTTCTACTATCTCAATGCTGAAAAAAGAAAAGTGAAGTGTTAGTCACTTACTTGTGTCCGATTCTGAGACCCCATGGACTGTAGCCCACCAGGCTCCTCTGTCCATGGGATCGTGCAGGCAAGAGTTCTGGACTGGGTTTCTATTCCCTTCTCCAGGGGAATCTTCCCAACCCAGGGACCAACTCAGTCCTACTGTCCAGAAAATCAGGGAGGTTCGTAATGAATGAATCTCTCCCCTCTACGCCCCTCCAGAACCCTCTGGTTGTGGACACACACTTGCAAACAGCCCCAACTCCAGACCCCCAACCATACAGAAGAGCCTGCATCTCTGTTGGGAGTAACTGTCTCAGACGTTACGTGGCTGAGCCAATTAAAGAGGATGGGAAGTTCCACAGCATAAACTAAAGTGGAACAAATCAAGTTCAGGCTGCCCTCATGCTCTTTCAGGAACTTTATGTAGCAACTATAATAATCACACTTAGCATCTTCAAAGACCTTTTAAAGCAGAGCAAATTAATCTCTACCTAGTGATGCAAGGCTGTGGATGGTAGGTTGTCACCTGTGATCTGCACCCTGAGAAAGTAAGGGAAAGGTGCTATGTTATACCTAAGACCAGAGATACGCGCGCGCATGCACACACACACACACACACACACACACACATTCTGGACGGAGCTGGGACCTCAGTCACCACGCAGCCCTGCCTGCTCCCTGGACAGCCTGTCTCATCTGTGACCCACTCGTTCGACCTGGGCTGTGCCCTGGGGCCCGGGCTCTCCCGGACACGCCAGGCCCACGGGCACGTCTCTCTCCTGAGTGCTTCTCGGGACCCTGCATTGGTGTGTCTTCTCAAATCAGAGACTACAGCCGTCCTCTGAACCTGCGAACAGCAGCCCTCCACTTGGGGTGCTTGCTCACCTACAAACACCTTGGCCCCGGACCCTTCTGCTGTCTCGGTTCTGTGCACCCAGCTGGTTCCCAGGTGGGAGGTCTCGGAGGACCGGCTGTGGGGCTGCCGGAAATGAGGTCTCACACTCAGTAGATGGCACTCTTACCTCTGAATCGGCAAGCGTCGAGTCTCTGCACACTCACACCTGGGAAGAAAAGGTAGCTTGTTGTGTTTTGAATCACAGTAGCCGGTGTGTCCCTGCCGTAGATAGACATCACTGTCTCTCTGCAAACTCCTTGAGGGAGTCACCTTGCTGCATCTTTAGACCAACCTCTGGAAATTATTCAAAAACCCTGGAACTGGTTCTGGCTATAGACTGGATTTTCCAGCATCAGACCTTCCAGAACATTCTTTCCAGTCGTAAGGCACCAGTTTCTCTCTCCTTAGAACAATTGGATCATTTTATGTCAACCTGTTTCCAGGATAGATGCTCCGCTAGCTTGAGAACATACTTATGAAATGGTTCAATTATATATTCTCAAGTAAACGCTGTCTGTCCCGTGTAACGCTAATTGTTCTGTCTGGTTACTTGATGGAAAAATAATTGTGATACAATAATGAGCATTGTGAGATACAAGCTACACAGCCGGTGTGTCAATGGCTTTAAAATCTTTTTTTTTTTTTTTTTTTTTTAGAAAAACATTTGCTTTTCTGATGTGAAAACTTCGAGAATCTCTTGCCATGCAACAAAGAAAAAATAAAAATCACTTCAATTCCATTAGAAAAAAAAACTCACTATGAATATCCTGGTGAATTTTTTTCTCTTGCATGGTTTCAGCAAGGATTCCAGTGGAAGGAGGTGAGAGAAATCTAATTTGACTTGGCTTAAAGCCACAGAAGAAGAAGGCTGAGCGCCGAAGAATTGATGCTTTTGAACTGTGGTGTTGGAGAAGACTCTTGAGAGTCCCTTGGACTGCAAGAAGGTCCAACCAGTCCATTCTGAAGGAGATCAATCCTGGAATTTCTTTAGAAGGAATGATGCTAAAGCTGAAACTCCAATATTTTGGCCACCTCATGCGAAGAGTTGACTCATTGGAGAAGACTCTGATGCTGGGAGGGATTGAGGGCAGGAGGAGAAGGGGACGACAGAGGATGAGATGGCTGGATGGCATCACTGACTTGATGGATGCGAGTCTGAGTGACCTCCGGGAGCTGGTGATGGACAGGGAGGCCTGGCGTGCTGCGGTTCATGGGGTCGCAAAGAGTCGGACACGACTGAGCGACTGATCTGATCTGAAAGCCACAGAAGAATTTATAAAAGGCTGTTTGCGTGTCCTTCAGAATTCAGAGTAAGAGAAAAGCTTGGGCTGGCGTGCAGTGGGGACCCCCCCACCCCGGCCCCTGCTGAGTCTGTCAACCCACTTTCTTCTGATCTAGGTCCTCTTTCTTGATTTCCAGGACACCTGGGCACCAAGGGGGTCACCCACAGCCCCTAAGGTCACAGCTCGTGCTTTCTAGAAAACAGAGTCAGAACTTCCAATTCCCAGAAAAGGTTCTTCAGGGTCCAGCCGGGTCACGTGACTTCTCAGGACCAGACATCTGTGCCAGGACAGAGGGACACTCAGACCCCGTAGGTGGCTCCCAGGGACCCCGGTGGCTGGAGGTGGCTGGAGGGGGAGTTCCCAGAGGAGGCAGGCGTGCGCACGGGGGTGCCCGTGTGCATGCTCAGGTGTGTTGGTGCTGAGGAGGACGGCGTTTAAAAAGGAAGAAGTAAGAGTAGTGGGTCTGCTGTGCAGGACCTTCTGTGATTGTTTAAGGAAATCGTTTTTAATGCAGTTGACAAGATAAGACAGCTGGTAAGTATCTGGGTCTCTTAAACTAGGTTTGCTACTTTGAATAATTTCTAGATTTAACCACAAATAATGTATGCTTTCATTTTTCTCAAAAATGTGAGTAATTTCTGGGGTTGGTATGATTACTTTTGGTTATTATTTTATTTTCAGCATGTTTGTTTTAAGCTCCACTGATTGTAGAATTTTCCTTTACAGTGAATGGAAGGAGCAGCCCCTCCCCCAGACCTGGACTTTCTGTACTCCCTTCGAGCCAGTATTCTGAAGTAGTTCCTCTACTTGTGAGGCTTCCCAGGTGGCTCCCTGGTGAAGAATCTGCCTCCAGTGCAGGAGATACAGGAGACACTGATTTGATCCCTTGAGTCGGGAAGATGCCCTGGAAAAGGGCATGACAACCCACTCCAGGATTCTTGCCTGGAGAATCCCACGGACAGAGGAGCCTGGCGGCTACAGTCCGTGGGGTCACAGAGTCAGACACGACTGAGAGCACGCACACTATTTATAGAAAGGAGGTCGCAAGGAACAGGTACGGAGACGCACGGCATGATGATCGGTCGCTCCTGCACTTTCCCCACACCCGTAGGCAGTCTTGGGGGTAACCCAGGAGACTGTACATCTCTCACCTCATTGCCCAACGGTCTCCGGGGAGCGGGGACATGCCCTGACCCATCTCCTAGAGCCGGCTTCCCTCCTACACCAGCGAGCTGGCTTACCGGCGTGTCTTTAGCAGCCAGGTTGTGAAATCCTTTCTTCATAAATTGGCTTACCTCAACTGGGGAGAGAGACAAGATCAGCCTTCTGAGCATGCCCTGCAGCTGGATGGCAGAGATTGCTCCTCACCGCCTCTCTTGATTGTTGCAGGGGAACTTTCCAGACTCTGGAAGTGCCTCTTGGAAATTCAGTGTTTGCGGAGGTCTGATGATTGACTTAACCCGCATTCAGTCGGCCTCGTGACTTTCCTCTGATCACTAACAATGTTTACAGGAGAAGGTGGGTGCTCACGGTGTGCTCAGGATCCCACCCGAGGCGCCCTTCCCACTCCCCTCGCCTGTGTGTCCTGGCTTATTTCACAGAGCTATGCATGTGCTTTTAATTAAACCTAGGGAAGAGTTGATTGATGGAAAGGGGGAAAGAAAGACTGGGTAAAAAATGAAGGAGGTTTGAAATTGGCACTGAGAACAAATTGAAGGCTAATTAATAAACAGGAAGAACCTGAAGTCATGCTTGGTGTGGGAACTGTGTCTGATTGTTATCAGAGATGGCAGAGCTGTTGTACATTACGAGCGTGTAAATTTGGGAGGGCGTGGCGTGTTCAGAAACTCCGAGAAGGCGAGTAGAGGGCACCGCCCGGCAGTCTCAACAGAAGCTGTGCCTGAAAGACAGAGAGAGAAAACTCTTAAAAGCTGAGAATGCCTTAGAAATTGCTTAATAAAATACTTGGGTTAACGGCCTGTGGGCGTGAGCTTGCGGAGGGAAATAAGGGTATTTCTGGCAGCAGGTCAAGGTGACCGGATTGAGCTGCATTATAAATTAAATAACACCCCCATCCTCTAGTCAAATACAAGTACACACCAGCCTCACCCACCCACAGGCTAGGGTGGGCCCTGGCGCCACGCTGCCCCAAGGAGGAGGCTCCTCTGCAGGCACCGGCTAACTGGCAGCGTGGCCTTCTGTCTCCCGTGTCTCACTGGAGTGAGGCAACCGCATCTGTGCTCCCACCGCTCTCTTCACACCAAACGGCACACCCCTTTTCCCCTGAGGCTCACACGGCAGAACCCTCTCCGTGGACCACGCTCCCTGGGAACCTCCCCGCCTGGACCGCAGCTGCCGCGGGCGCCCGCAGAGCATCAGGGCGGCCGTGCTAATGGTGAGTGACGGCAGGTCAAGCGCTAACTAGGGAACAGGCGAGTTTAAAGCATCTTCACAGACGGACGATTAATATTTCATTTAGATAACCAAAAGGAGAAAGGCCCTTGTAGAAGACACACTAAATAAAAATCAAAGGGATCACTTTTCTCTCAACAGACACATTCACAACCGCTCTTGTGAAATGGCAGAGCAGATGAAACGCGCCAAGTCTGCACCGGGGGAGGGGGCGGTCACAGGGACCCGGAGCGGTTGGGAAGCCTGCTCCTGGTATCCTGGGTCTCTTCTCCAGCTAGTGCTGGATTATAACTGTGTGTGGATTCAGGTCATCCAGTGGTAATAGGCACCGGCGGAATGTCCCCCAGCAGGTCAGATGTTCCGAGCGTCACAATACACACGTGCAGCGATAAGCCTCAGGCACAATCACCCTGTAAGTCTCCGCTTAATAGTATTTGCTGCTACTTACTCGGTGCCTCGATGGAGCACCTGTGAACTCCCTCATCCTGTTAGGATTTCCATTCAGTTTAGCCTGAGTCACCAAAACAGTTACCTGATACAATGCAGTACTGTGCTGAGTCGTTTGCATTATTGTTGTTCAGTCGCTGAGTCGTATCTGACTCTTTGCAACCCCATGGACTGCGGCATGCCAGGCCTCCCTATCCATCACCAACTCCCAGAGCTTGCTCAAACTCATGTCCATTCAGTTGGTGATGCCATCCAACCATCTCATCCTCTGCCACCCCATTCTCCTCCCGCCTTCAATCTTTCCCAGCATCAGGGTCTTTTCCAATGAGTCAGACCTTCAGGTCAAAGGATTGGAGCTTCAGCTTCAGCATCAGTCCTTCCAATGAACATTCAGAATTGATTTCCTTTAGGATGGACTGGTTGGGTCTCCTTGCTGTCCAAAGGACTCTCAAGAGTCTTCTCCAACACCACAGTTCACAAGCATCAGTTCTTCAGTGCCCAGTCTTCCTTATGGTCCAACTCTCACACCCATACATGACTGCTGGGAAAACCATAGCTCTGACTCTACAGGCCTTTGACTGTATGGACTTTTGTCGGCAAAGTAATGTCTCTGCTTTCTAATATGCTGTTTAGATTTGTCATAGCTTTTCTTCCAAGGACCAAGCGTCTTTTAATTTCTGTTAAGCCAGCTTTTTCACTCTCCTGTTCCACCCTCATCAAGAGGCTCATCAAGTGAAGAAAGCTCCTCTTCACTTTCTGCCACTAGAGTGGTACCATCTGCATAGGAATAACCCTACTAGTCTACAAACTCTTCCTGCGGTGGGCTGAAGGGTTTCCTCCCAAAATTCAGGTCTACCTGGGACATCAGATATGACCTTTCTTGGAAATAAGACCATCGCAGATGAACTCAAGTGATGATGAGGTCCTACTTGATCAGGACTGAGCTCCTCATAAGAAGGGATGAGGGGCCAGGAGACACACAGGGAGAGGGCAGAGCTTGGGGCTATGCAGCCACCAACTGCGGACCCCCAAGAACCACTTGGATCTGGGAGAGGCCTGGACTGCCCCCAGGGTCCCTGGAGGAACCAGCCCCGAGGACTCCTGGATCTCAGAGTCCAGCCTCCAGCCTGGGAGACAGTACATTCCAGTTTCGGGGACTAGGTCACGGAGGCTCTGGGGAGTTAACCGCACAGGATGTGGGGTCCACCTGTCCATCGGCAGGCTTGGGAACCACCCCCTGCCCGCACTCGACTGTGACATGCCGCATCTCGCAGCACAGTCCAGCTTGCGGCCACAGCTGACGACAGCAGGCTCTGCAGGGCCTGGCTCTGACTTCCCATCCTTGAGACTGGGAAGGGAGGGCAAGTGTCCCCCAGGCCCCCCACGCTCTGGCTCAGACCTTCATGACCTGCCACCCTTCCCTGCTGGCTTCCTGTCCTCTCTTCTGCTTCTGGAAGGGGCATGCCCTCTGTGTGTAACTGGAACCAGGTGTAGCTGGGAGCTTTCTGGAAGGTTCTCAGGGGCCGTGAGTGGGACAAGGTCTGAGTCCAATCAACCGAGAACTGGCAGACAAGAGGCACCTGAGACAAGTTTGTATAGGAGTCGGGAAATTGGGGTAACGAGTGGAAACAGCTCAGCGGAATCTCAGTCCACACAGAGGGGAAGCGTGTCAGGCTCAAGGTAAGGACGGGCTCCCCCACGCCTGCAGCCAGTTGTCCGGCTACAAAACCGTCTCTCGGAAACCGCCGGTGTTAATAATGTTCGTGTTTTCCAAAATCACTTTCTTGGTGGCTCCTTCTAGCATCATTAAATAGGGCTCTTTTGTGAAAATGTGACTATCCTCAATTCTTCCAAGGAGGGTGGAGGAAGAGGTGTGTGTCCACTTTAATCTTAAAGGCAAATCTTAACTCCTTCCTTCCACCCCCAAATTCACCACTGGAGGGACACAGCGTGGGAATCGGGTGGATTCGGGCTGAGAGCCCAACCTCCTCACCTGAATCTCTGCCCTCGAAGGACCATCCTGGGGTCTCAGTTTCGTGATCAGGGTAGCTGTTGGCTCCTGGAGGATTAAGGATAGCCGGCGTCAGTGGATGCTTTACACACAGGACTTTGCATCACCACACCCCTTGGTCACCATAGACCAGGAGATGGCAACTCTTCCTCCCTGCAGTGAGAGAGCCAGGCTCCTTGCCCTTCACCACACAGCCACCTGGGCCAGAAGAGCCCTTTCCCCATGCTGTGCACCCGACTGCTGCTCCGAGAGGCCCCTGATTCCCACACAGGGGACATTACCTGCCAACCTGCTACATGCACTCCAATGACCAGCCAGAAAGAAAGCTGGACTTGGGCAGAGAATGGGAGGGAGCAGAGGCCCCTTCTCTGCAGCCCACACAGGGCACTGCACTTTCAGTCCACGCTAGGAGAGTCCTCTCCAGATAAGGAAGGTGAGATCTGGGCTCTCTTTGCTGTTCAGGAGTTCTAGTGTGGCCCGTAATGGCCCCCAGAGGCTCCTTCAAACATGAATATTCTGTGGGACTGCAAGTGATTTCCGAGCAAGTGCAAGGAAAGAAAGAATCTAGAGTAGAAAGAAACTAGAACAGTCCCTGAGGCTACAGATCATGACTGCATCCCGTCTCCAAAGAGGCAAGGTGTTCACTGGAGCAATTCAGTGATGCTGAGCAGACCTGACCTCTCCCAGGACTCCTGAGGGCATAGGATATGAAAGGGAAAGTCACACATCTGGGATTACCCTCAAATCCATCATGCCTAGCTATCCATCCATCAACCGTGTGTCATCCATCCACCCATGATCTATCCATTCATCCTTCCATTTTTCATTATCCATTCATCATCCATCTATCTGTTATCCATCCATCCATCCATCCACCATCTATCCATCCATAATCCATCCATCCATCAATCATCCACCCATCCACCACTCATCCATCCATCAATCATCCATCCATCCATCCACCCATCCATTCATTCATCCATCCACCCACCCGTCCATCCATTGACCCATCCATCCGTCCATCATCCATCCACCCACCTATCCATCTACCATCCATCCATCCATCATCATCCACCCACCCACCCACCCGCCCATCCAGCCATCCACTATCCATCCGTCCATCCACCAATCCATCCATCCATCCATTCATCCATCATGCATCCATCCACCCATCCATCATCCATCATCTACCCATCCATCCATCCACTATCCATCCATCCATCCACTCATCCATCATCATCCATCTACCCATCCATCCACCATCCATCCATCCCCCATCCACCATCTATCCATCCATCCATCCACCATCCATCCATCCACCATCCACCATCCATCCATCCACCATCCACCATCCACCATCCACCATCCATCCATCCACCATCCACCATCCATCCATCCACCATCCATCCATCCACCATCCACCTCCACCTCCACCATCCATCCATCCACCATCCACCACCACCCCACCACCTCCACCACCATCCACCATCCATCCATCCACCACCTCCATCCCCATCCACCATCCATCCATCCACCATCCACCATCCACCACCCCCCACCACCCCATCCACCACCACCCCACCACCCCACCACCCCACCACCATCCACCATCCACCATCCACCATCCACCACCACCACCACCACCACCACCACCACCACCCCCCATCCACCACCACCATCCACCTCCACCATCCACCATCCACCATCCACCATCCACCACCACCCCCCCCCCCATCCACCATCCACCATCCATCCATCCACCATCCACCATCCACCATCCACCATCCACCATCCACCATCCATCCATCCACCATCCACCATCCATCCACCATCCACCATCCATCCATCCACCATCCATCCATCCATCCACCATCCACCATCCATCCATCCACCATCCACCATCCACCATCCACCATCCATCCACCATCCACCATCCACCATCCATCCATCCACCATCCACCATCCACCATCCATCCATCCACCATCCACCATCCACCATCCATCCATCCACCATCCACCATCCACCATCCATCCATCCACCATCCACCATCCACCATCCATCCATCCACCATCCATCCATCCACCATCCACCATCCATCCATCCACCATCCACCATCCACCATCCATCCACCATCCACCATCCACCATCCATCCATCCACCATCCACCATCCACCATCCATCCATCCACCATCCACCATCCATCCATCCATCCCCATCCATCCATCCACCATCCACCATCCACCCATCCACCATCCACCATCCATCCATCCACCATCCACCATCCACCATCCACCATCCACCCATCCACCATCCACCATCCACCATCCACCATCCACCATCCACCATCCACCATCCACCCATCCACCATCCACCATCCATCCATCCACCATCCACCATCCACCATCCATCCATCCACCATCCACCATCCACCATCCATCCATCCACCATCCACCATCCACCATCCACCATCCACCATCCACCATCCATCCATCCACCATCCACCATCCCATCCATCCATCCACCATCCATCCATCCACCATCCATCCATCCACCATCCACCATCCATCCATCCACCATCCATCCATCCACCATCCATCCATCCACCATCCATCCATCCATCCACCATCCATCCATCCATCCACCATCCATCCATCCACCACCATCCACCACCATCCACCATCCATCCATCCCCATCCACCATCCACCATCCATCCATCCACCATCCACCATCCATCCATCCACCATCCATCCACCATCCACCATCCACCATCCATCCATCCACCATCCACCATCCACCATCCATCCATCCACCATCCACCATCCACCATCCATCCATCCACCATCCACCATCCATCCATCCACCATCCACCATCCATCCATCCATCCATCCACCATCCACCATCCACCATCCATCCATCCACCATCCACCATCCATCCATCCACCATCCACCATCCATCCATCCACCATCCATCCATCCACCATCCACCATCCATCCATCCACCATCCACCATCCACCATCCACCATCCATCCATCCACCATCCATCCATCCACCATCCACCATCCATCCATCCATCCATCCACCATCCACCATCCACCATCCACCATCCACCATCCATCCATCCATCCACCATCCACCATCCATCCATCCCATCCACCATCCACCATCCACCATCCATCCATCCACCATCCACCATCCACCATCCATCCATCCACCATCCACCATCCACCATCCATCCATCCACCATCCACCATCCATCCATCCACCATCCACCATCCATCCATCCATCCACCATCCACCATCCATCCATCCACCATCCACCATCCATCCATCCACCATCCATCCATCCATCCATCCACCATCCATCCATCCACCATCCACCATCCATCCATCCACCATCCACCATCCACCATCCATCCATCCACCATCCACCATCCATCCATCCACCATCCATCCATCCACCATCCACCATCCATCCATCCACCATCCATCCATCCATCCATCCACCATCCACCATCCACCATCCACCATCCATCCATCCACCATCCACCATCCACCATCCACCATCCATCCATCCACCATCCACCATCCATCCATCCACCATCCATCCATCCACCATCCATCCATCCACCATCCACCATCCATCCATCCACCATCCACCATCCATCCATCCACCATCCACCATCCATCCATCCACCATCCACCATCCATCCATCCACCATCCACCATCCATCCATCCACCATCCACCATCCATCCATCCACCATCCATCCATCCATCCATCCATCCATCCATCCATCCACCCACCCATCCATCATCCACCCATCCACCCACCCATCCATCCACCCATCCATCATCCATCATCCACCCATCCATCCACCATCTATCCATCCATCATCCATGCATCCACCATCCACCATCCATCCATCCACCATCCATCCATCCACCATCCATCCATCCATCATCCACCCATCCATCCATCCATCCACCATCCATCCACTCATCCATCTATCCATCCATCCACCGTCTATCCATCCATCATCCATCATCCACCCATCCATCCATCCATCCACCATCCATCCACTCATCCATCTATCCATCCATCCACCATCTATCCATCCATCATCCACCATTCACCATCCATCCATCCACCATCCACCATCCATCCATCCACCATCCATCCATCCACCATCCATCCATCCACCATCCATCATCCACCCATCCATCCATCCATCATCCATCCATCCACCATCCATCCATCCATCATCCATCATCCTCCCATCCATCCATCCATCCACCATCCATCCATCCACCATCCACCTATCCATCATCCATCATCCACCCATCCATCCATCCATCCACCATCCATCCACTCATCCATCTATCCATCCATCCACCATCTATCCATCCATTATCCATCATCCACCATCCACCATTCACCATCCATCCATCCACCATCCACCATCCACCATCCATCTATCCACCATCCATCCATCCATCATCCACCCATCCATCATCCATCATCCACCCATCCATCCATCCATCCACCATCCATCCACTCATCCATCTATCCATCCATCCACCATCTATCCATCCATCATCCATCATCCACCATTCACCATCCATCCATCCACCATCCACCATCCATCCATCCACCATCCATCCATCCATCATCCATCATCCACCCATCCATCCATCCATCCACCATCCATCCATCCACCATCCATCCATCCACCATCCATCCATCCATCATCCATCATCCACCCATCCATCCATCCATCCACCATCCATCCATCCACCATCCACCTATCCATCATCCATCATCCACCCATCCATCCATCCATCCACCATCCATCCACTCATCCATCTATCCATCATCCACCATCCACCATTCACCATCCATCCATCCACCATCCACCAACCACCATCCATCCATCCACCATCCATCCATCCACCATCCACCCATCCATCATCCATCATCCACCCATCCATCCATCCATCCACCATCCATCCACTCACCCATCCATCCATCCATCATACATCCATCCATTCATCCATCATCCACCCACCCATCCATCATCCACCCATCCACCCACCCATCCATCCACCCATCCATCCATCCACTCATCCATCATCATCCATCTACCCATCCATCCATCATCCTTCCATCCACCACCCATGCACCATCCATCCATCATCTGTCCATCATTCATCCATCCAAATGGAGCCCCAGTCCTACAACCACAAGGAACTGAATTCTGCCAATCATCAGAATGAGGCTGGAAGTACACCCCTTCTCAGAGCTTCCACATAAAGGTTCAGTCAGTGGCACCTTGACCTCGCCTAGTGGGGGAACTGGAGCAAGACCCAGATGACCACGAGGTGACGAGTGGGTGCTGTGTGAAGTGGGGTATGGGGTGATGGGCCAAGGCAGCAACAGGAGAGTCACATGACTCCCATCCTTCCAAGGCAGTGAGTCACATGGGGAAGGGATCGCCTCCATCTTCTAAGACTTGGTCATGTGCAACTTATCCCCATTCTCTCCCCTGAATTGACCTTTGCTGCCGCTTCCTCAAGAAATGCACCTTTCCTCTCTCTGCCTGACTCCTCTGCCCCCCATCAGTGATCTGGACCCATTCTGTCCTTCTGCAAGTAGCTGAGAGGATGGGCTCTTACCTGTGAACCCCCCAGGAAGAAACTCAGCCCCTGAGAAAGAGACAAAGGCCTAAGGAGCCCTGAAGGGATGCCAGAGGAAACCAAGGTGTGGACAAAGAGGGAGGCCCTGTGGGAGATCAAGAAGGGCCAGACAAGGAGAGAGAGGCGGAGCAGGGCAGGAGGGGCAGGCACTCAGAAAACCAGAAGGGGCTTCCAGACAGGGAGAGCGAGGAGGGCAGATGGTGCAAATCGACACTGAAAATCAGACCTGAACAATCCTCTGTTGGCTTTGGTGATTAGGAAGTTGGGATGACCTTTGTCAAGTTTTCAGCTGATCTGTGGGTGTGGAACTTAGGGGTGAAGATGGGAAGCGAGGGAATAAGAAACTACTCATGAAGGAGAGAACCGTGGAGGCAGGAGTGGCCAGTGGGGAGAGTACATGTGCATGCGCGCGCGTCTGCACGCGCGTGCATGTGTGCAAGTTTACTTCGCACACGGAGACACAGTTAGTTGCACACGTGTGTCTGCTGAAAGAAGCTACCAGAGAAAAGAATGAAGGGAAACACGGCAAGAGTTAAGAAATAAGAAGTCTTGGCATGGGTCCAGGCCTGAAAGTGGAGGCTACACCAAGACTGAAGCCATAAAAGTTAAAAACCTGATTCCAGTCCAGGGAGGTCCCCCAAAGGGAGCCGCCAGCACGGGGGAGGAGGGGGCCGGAGCTCAGGGCTGGACCTGCCGGTGGGGCTGGAGGCTGCTGGGGAGGAAGCCCAGAGGCCTAGGGGTGGGGCTCAGGTCTGACCCCCGCGATCGTGGGGAGGCCACCGCAAGTTTGAAACAGCTGGGAGACACCAACAAGGTCAAAGACCAGTCAGACCGTGGTGGAGAAGCCCTGGTGGGGAGGCATGGACTCGAGGAGGACATCCCGGGTGGGTGCGGGGATCCCAGTAGGAGGTGTGGTGGACCGAGGAGGCACCGGAGGGGAAAGAAGTGAGCTGTCTGAGCTGCACTCGGAGCTGAATCTGCAGGGTCGGAGGTGGGCTGGACACAGAGGAGGTGGGGAGGGAAGGAGAGACAAGGAGGGCTTAGGGTGCTGCCCGCGGATCCTTCCTCAGGGCGGGACCCAGACCCCTGAGCTTACACACCCGGGCGGGGCGTGTCTCCGCCGGGACCCAGGAGACGGTGGCTTAGGAGAGTCATTGCGTAGACCGGGCCCCGCGACCCCCCCCCCCCCCCCCGCCCCCCATGCACACTCTGGGACCTCGCAGACCCCCGGCAGCGAAAGGCGCCCGCACCCGGGGCCCGTCCCCGGGCTCGGCCTGGCCGCCCGCTGAAGCGCAGGACGCCGCCCGCACACGCTCAGGTCCTGCCTCTCGGCAGAAGCCCCTGGACCCGGGACCCAGGGAGCCCCTTCATTTGTGGACGCAGATGGGCACGGAGATAAACCGCAGTGGGAGAAGACCTGTTTTCTGACGATGTAGCACAGAAGCCGGTACAGAGGGTTCTAGGAAGAGGTGTCAGGGAGGGCCGCCTCGGGCAGCACACCTGCGCGGCCCTCCCTACCCGCCAGGGCCGGGCCCACCCACTTGCCTGGGTCCCTTCCAGACTCTGGCTGGAACTGCCTGAGTCCCTGCCCCCGCAGCCCCGCCTTAGGTTCCAGCGCTGAGCTCAGGCCTTCTGTTAAGCCGGCGATGTAAGCACACCCCTCTGGGTAGCCAGCGGCCACGGCCCCTGGGACCCCCCTGCCTCCATCCCTCAGCTCTGCGGGGCTCAGCCATCCCCGACCGGGATGTGTCTGAAGCCCCCTATCCTGCGGCAACCTGCAGCATTGTCTTCTTAGCATTAAATGGGAGGCTTTGAGGAGAGAAGTGCCGGGGCTTGCCCATCAGTGAGGTTCTGCGACGTCTGGCCGTTGTGGTGGGAAGTAGCATCCTCCACTCATGGGTAGTACAGTTCACGGTTTCGTATAAAGCCCAGGACACAAGAAAGTGGTTTGAAGACTTAAACGTGAGTGGTATAAACTCCAAGTACAAATAAGGCAGTGAAGGCCGAGCCCGAGAAGATGATCTTCAAGAGCTCCGGCAGGAAGGATGAAACCAGCTGCACTGTAATGAGCCTCGCAGGCGTGCTGAACGCTGCGTTTCCTGGAGTGCTCCGCGCTGCAGCTCAGCCTGATGGAGGAGCCTGCGCAAGGGTGTGCAGGCTTCCCATTCGAGGTTGCTTGTAATTGCATGAACACATAAACCTTTAGCAGATGAACAGCGCCAGGCCCCCGGGCACTTCTCTCCAGAGAGGAAGCCTGGACCCACTTCCAGCCGCTCACCCACTTCTGTCTGGTGATGTCATCGCTAACTCACCTAACACCTCAATTAAACCAAACAGGCAGCACTGCCAACGGACGGGCATCTTGTAAGAGCTTCCTAATGACAACACGTTTGGAAATGATTAATGTGGGGACAGGTGTACACCTTTGACTCAGCCCTTAATTGAAATGATTTTAATTTATGGGGAGGAGAAAATGCTACAGGCCAAGAGGACAACACCTACCATTCAAAATCTGCTCACCTCAGAGAAAGCCTGTGTGTGTTTGTGTATGAGCTGTGTGTATGTGTGTGTGTGTGTATGTGTGTGTGATGTTCGTATGTGTGGGCTGTGGAGTGTGTGTGTGTGTGATGTTGTGTTTGGGGTGTGAAGTATATGTGTATATGATATTTGTGTGTATGTGTCTGGGGTGTAGAGTGTATGTGTGTGATGTCTGTGTGTGCGTGTCTGGAGTATTGAGAGTGTGTATGTGTGTGTGTGTGCATGTCTCGGGTGTGGAGTATGTGTGTATGATGTTTGTGTGTACGTGTCTTGGGTATAAAGTGTGTGTGTGATGTTTGTGTGTGTGTATGTCTTGGGTGTGGACCCTGTGTCTGTGAACGTTTGACTATCTGGGGTATGGAGTATGTGTGTGTGTGATGTTGTGTGTTTGGGATGTGAAGTGTGTGCATGTATGATATTTGTGTGTACATGTCTGGGGTGTAGAATGTGTGTCTGTGGTCTTTATGTGTATGTGCATGTCTGGGGTATGGAGGTGTGTGTATATGTGTGTGATGTTTCTGTGTCCGGGGTGCAGAGTGTGTGTGTGTGATATTTGTGGGTGTGTTTGTATCTAGGGGATGGAATGTGTGTGTGTGGTGTTTGTGTGTTTGTGCAGGTCTGGGGTGTGGAGTATGTGTGTGTGTGCAGTGTTTTGTGTTTGTGTGTGTCTGGAGTGTGGGGTGAGTGTGTGTGTGTGTGTGGTGTCTGTTTAAGGGAAGACAATGCTGCTCACCCGTCAGAGCTGCCCGTGCGCACGCAGGTGGACCTGGGGTAGCTGAGGTTGGCCACTTGAACAGAAGCCCACATGAGAGCTGTCTGCAAGGAAGTCAGTGTCATCTGTTCCTGGGAAGGTGCTGTTCTGCTCTCACAGAACTAGAAATAGCTCCTATGGGTGGGGCTGTGGTTTTTTTCCCTGAAAAAATGCACTTTCCACGTAAGAAAGACCAGGAGGAGGGACATAGAGACCTCACGATAAACTTCCTCGCTATAAAGTCCATGATGGGACGACAGCGGGAGAGTGTGAAACAAATCCAGAGAGGTGGGGGCCCCTGCGCCCCTCAAGCAGCTGTCTCAGGACAGGGAGCCAGGCTGGGGCCCTCAGCCAGCAGGCCCAGCAGACAGTGAGAGCCCTCGCTGCTCAGCAGTGAGCGGTGCACTCTGGGTGAGGAGTCAAGAGTGTACCACTTCTTCCTCGAGTGATGTCCCTACTTAAAAATCAGCAAGTTTTACAGGGAAGGGTTTGGCTAGGGACTCCTGCCGGCAGAGGCGGAGATGGAAGGGGTACGGGTCCTGGCTGAGGTCGCCCCGTCAGGGAGTAGGGGGCAGGGGAAGAACACGTGAGGAGGCATGCTGGGTCCCGAGGAGATGACCCCAAGGCCGCAGCCCACTGCCCACAGGAGCTCTGAAAGGCAGAGCCTCACAACCACCCTCTTGAGACCTCCCCCCTCCACCGACACAACCATATCTGCAAGGGACTTCCCTGGTGGCTCAGATGGTAAGGAGTCTGCCTGTAACATGGGAGACCCTGCTTCGATCCCTGGGTTGGGAAGATCCCCTGCAGAAGGAAATGGAAACCCACTCCAGTACTCTTGCCTGGAAAATCCAATGGATGGAGGAGCCTGGTGGGCTACAGTCCATGAGGTTGCAAAGAGTCGGACACGACTGAGTGACTTCACTTCTTCATGTGATCATAACAGTCAGAGGACAGGGGAGTAAGGAAGAGAAACGGTTTTCAGTACGTGGCCCTAAAAATATAAACTTCACTTGTAAATTTAGATAACTTCAGGTCTTAGCGTTTCCAGACCATAAAGGGAATCACTTCCACTCAAGCCAAAATATTTCTTAGTTTTCTCTCTAAAACCACTTTCCTGTTCAGCAGTAACTATGATGTGATGAATGTGACTGAGAGGGAGGGGTGAGTGCAGTTTCAGTCTTAATTATGGTTCCTGGAGTATTTTTAATTAAGGAAAAGGTAGCATCATTAACGAAGTGCCAATTATCTGAAAATGCAGCGTGGCGCTCCTGTATCCCATGTTAATGATGTGATGCTCACACTCACATTCCCGACGTCCCTCATAGCTCAGTTGGTAATCAGTCCACCTGTGATACAGGAGACCCCAGTTCTATCCCTGGGTTGGGAAGATCCGCTGGAGAAGGGAATGGCAGCCCACTCCAGTATTCTGGCCTGGAGAATTCCATGGACTGTACAGCCCATGTGGTTGCAAAGAGTTGGACACGACTGAGCGACTTTCACTTCACTCACACTCACAAAATGAATAAATATAGCTGCATGCTCTGATTCACATAGAAGCTTTTATTCCAAATCCTAGGGCACAAAATGTCTATATTCTTTCAACAGAAATAGTTGGCAAAAGAGAAACCTAGGGTGAAATAATAGTGCTCTAATAAGCTTTTCCTTCAGGTTAGATTTTTTTTAAATTAGATGATAGCTGTTGTTCAGTCATGTCCAACTCTCTGCGACCCCATGGACTGCAGCACGCCAGGCCTTCCTGTCCATCACCAACTCCCAGAGCTTGCTCAAACTCATGTCCATTGAGTCACTGATGCCATCCAATCATCTCATCCTCTGTCGTCCACTTCTCATCCCACCTTCAATCTTTCCCAGCATTAGGGTCTTTTCCAGTGAGTTGGCTTTTCTCATCAGGTGGCCAAAGTATTGGAGCTTCAGCATCAGTCCTTCCAATGAATATTCAGGATTCATTTCCTTTAGGATGGACTGGTTT
This sequence comes from Tragelaphus eurycerus, assembly GCA_935064755.1. Taxonomy (NCBI): domain Eukaryota; kingdom Metazoa; phylum Chordata; class Mammalia; order Artiodactyla; family Bovidae; genus Tragelaphus; species Tragelaphus eurycerus. The sequence goes on from CAKXYN010000011.1 coordinate 1,784,743, forward strand.
GATCTCCTTGCTGTCCAAGGGGGTCTCAAGAATCTTCTCCAGAACCACAGTTAAGTTAGATGACAGAGAGGTACATTATTCGAGTAGCGTCTATTTTTCGCATGTGCATGCTAAGTCTCTCCAGTCGTGTCTGACTCTTTGTGACTGTATGAACTGTAGCCGGCCACACTCCTCTGTCCATGGGATTCTGCAGGCAAGAATACTGGAGTGGGTAGCCATTCTCTTCTCCAGGGGATCTTCCCGACCTAGAGATTGAATCCGGGTCTCCTGCATAACAGGCAGATTCTCTACTGTCTGAGGCACCAGGGAAGTCCATAAACATTCTATGGTGGATCCTAATAATTTATAATAAACATAAAAGTTAATCTTATCTTTACTCAAATAACTTTGTCTTCATTTCTGATTATTTTTATATTAAATTCCTAGCTGTTCAGTCCTTACTTAGGGCACAAAGGATATTTTCTAGAAAAATGTTGTCAATTTTTACTTTTATCAGTCTTCTAAAAATAATAGAAACTAATACACCTTTCTTGGATATTTGTCCCTCTTTTGAGAGTTCTTATTCAATCGTCAATCTTGCCAACACTTAATTTCCTTTTCATGTGCCAGTGTGAAAGAAAAAATTGGCCCAATATTTTTATGATTATTGTTTATATGCATCTTTCATTATATTGGTTTCTTAAAATTACTCTCATTTATCCATAAAATCTCATTACATATTTAGACTATTAGTCACAAATAAGTGTGTTTCAAACACCTTTTTATCAGTTGGCTGGTTCCTTTTGCTTATGCTATGGTAGTTTTAGGTGTGAGGTGTGTATTTAGTGAATTTCAGAACAAGCTAAAAAATCAAGGGGATAATAGAATATATTAAAAAAACAGAACAAACCAATGTTATAAAAGTTTAAAAACTGTGATAGAATTCAAGAAAGACTAAGAAAAAAGGAAGAAATCATTTTTGAAAAGAGGATTAAACTACAAGTAGCACAGGGTTAATAAACATAGTGGCTAAAGGAGACAGAAGCAGCAATGAAGAAAATATTAACAATAAGCAACTTAAGGTTTAAAAGGCTATGAAGGTGCCAGTGATTGGGGTTGGCCAGTCTAACGTGATCATTAAGGAGCTCTCAAAGAAATGTGACAGAAGAAACACTAAATCTCATCATCTGCAAAAAGTTTTAGAAATTAAAAAAGAAAACTCTCTTTACTGGTATTTAAATCGTGCACTTGTGGGAAACAGAGCGCAAGTCCTGATGATCAGCAATGAAATAATGCAAAGCCACTGGACTCTCTAGGAACAAATGGTAACACGCAAATTCTTTAGAAATATGAATCACTTATAAAGAAAATCAGACTGTTATGAGAATTTCTGACAACAATGTTTTATGCCAGAAAATACTAGCACGTTTTAGATATGCAAAGGAAAGAAGGGAGCTCAGGATTTTACATTAGCTCAGCTGATGCTTAAATACAAAAGGCATTTTTAAATTGGTTACTGGCATGTAAGAATTCAGAGTGAACTATTCTCTTGAGCATTGAAGACACTCAAAAATCAGTTTCAGAAAGCCAATGTTGTGCAAGGCGGTCTCTATATATTTGTGATTATTAAAAGTGTATCTAACTGCAGAACAAAGAAAAATGATGACTATCATCCAGACTACAATGTGTAATGGCTCCATGCTCTGAAAATGTAGATAAATCACAACCATTAAAATTGAGGTGTGACGAGGAGATCATATGAAAAGTAGAATAAGCTTGTCATTGCCTTAAATATATTAATGAGAGAAAAAAAGGATATTGCTTCATATCAGTTGCTAGAAAGATTACGAGCATAGAGGGGTGAGGGAGACTTTATAATTAATTCAATTATTATTTCTCATAGCAAAAAACAAGAATGGAATGACATGACATGACATTTGGTCATGAGAGTTGGTATAACGACAATTAGAACACAAACATAAATCAAATGCAAATTCAAAATACAAAATATTCAAAACATATACCAAAAAGAGAGAAAGATAAGGCAAAACCTGTAGACCATTTAGTGAGTAACTATGTGCAAGGATTGTGTGCCTGTAACAATACAACAGAATATTTTACATAATAACAGAACTGAAACTAAACTCATTGATAATGTCTGTATCTATCAGCCTAATTCATCTATTAAAAATATTTTTTCAAATAAAGTAACAAAGCTAAATCCAATACTGTGTTTTATATTTATCATAAAGATGTACTTAAATACTCAGAACGATTACAAAGAAAATGGACAAAGATATAGCAGACAAACACACACAAAAATAGAAAGTAGTAGATACACTTCTTTATTTGAAGAAAAAAAAGTCATTTCACACTAATAAAGACTGCAAGCACAAGAAAGATATAATAGCAATGAATGTTTAAGGCCTCAGTAACAACTGATACAATAGCAATTAATACCTAAGGCCTCAGTAACAAGTGATATAATAGCAATTAATATCTAAGGCCTCAGTAATGACTTTTACAAAGCAAAAACTAGGGAAGATTCAGAAAGAAAATGAAGCACACTAAGATAGTAGGAGTTAATGCATTTTTATTCATTTGGAAGACATGACGTGAACAAAATGTGTATAGTAACCAAAGCTTTAAATAATAGACTCAATAGGATAATCTAATGAGCAATACTGAACCCCCATCTCCAAGAGCCGAGAAGGAAATTCCTCTGTGACATGATGAGCACCATTTACAAAATATCTCAGGACATATATAGCTTTTATTATGTTGAGGTATGTTCCTTCTATTCCTGCTTTCTGGAGAGTTTTTATCATAAATGGATGTTGAACTTTGTCAAAGGCTTTCTCTGCATCTATTGAGATAATCATATGGTTTTTATTCTTCAGTTTGTTAATGTGGTGTATTACGTTGATTGATTTGCGGATATTGAAGAATCCTTGCATTCCTGGGATAAAGCCCACTTGGTCATGGTGTATGATCTTTTTAATGTGTTGTTGGATTTTGTGCTAGAATTTTGTTAAGGATCAATGAATATAGTAAAGTTGCAGGATATAAAATTAACACACAGAAATCCCTTGCATTCCTGTACACTAATAATGAGAAAATAGAAAGAGAAATTAAGGAAACAATTCCATTCACCATTGCAATGAAAACAATAAAATACTTAGGAATATATCTTCCTAAAGAATCTAAAGACCTATATATAGAAAACTATAAAACACTGGTGAAAGAAATCAAAGAGGACACTAATAGATGGAGAAATATACCATGTTCATGGATTGGTAGAATCAATATAGTGAAAATGAGTATACTGCCCAAAGCAATTTATAGATTCAATGCAATCCCCATCAAGCTACCAACGGTATTCTTCACAGAGCTAGAACAAATAATTTCTCAATTTGTATGGAAATACAAAAAACCTCGAATAGCCAAAGCTATCTTGAGAAAGGAAAACGGAACTGGAGGAATCAACCTGCCTGACTTCAGGCTCTACTACAAAGCCACAGTCATCAAGACAGTATGGTACTGGCACAAGGACAGAAATATAGATCAATGGAACAAAATGGAAAGCCCAGAGATAAATCCACGCACATATGGTCACCTTATCTTTGACAAAGGAGGCAAGAATATACAATGGATTAAAGACAATCTCTTTAACAAGTGGTGCTGGGAAAACTGGTCAAACACTTGTAAAAGAATGAAACTAGAACACTTTCAAAAAACTTTCAAAACACTTTCAAAACACTTTCAAAACACTTTCAAAACACTTTCAAAAAACTTTCAAAAAACTTTCAAAAAACTTTCAAAACACTTTCAAAACACTTTCAAAAAACTGGGAATAGAACTGCCTTATGATCCAGCAATCCCACTGCTGGGCATACACGCTGAGAAAACCAGAATTGAAAGAGACACGTGTACCCCAATGTTCATCGCAGCACTGTTTATAATAGCCAGGACATGGAAGCAACCTAGATGTCCATCAGCAGATGAATGGATAAGCAAGCTGTGGTACATATACACAATGGAGTATTACTCAGCCATTAAAAAGAATACATTTGAATCAGTTCTAAGGAGGTGGATGGAACTGGAGCCTATTATACAGAGTGAAGTAAGCCAGAAACAAAAACACAAATACAGTATACTAACACATAAATATGGAATTTAGAAAGATGGTAAAAATAACCCTATTTACGAGACAGCAAAAGAGACACTGATGTATAGAACAGACTTTTGGACTCTGGGACCGGGAGAGGGTGGGATGATTGGGGAGAATAGCATGGAAATATGTATAATATTATATCTGAAATGTATTAATTGTTCAAACTAATCACTGTCATGTTACAATTTGTTCATATTAGATGTTTGTAATGTTTCTGATAATCAATAAAAGATTCTTGAAAAAAAAAAATCTCAGGACAAAGTAAAACCTAAGAAATTTCAAAGTACAGTAAAAGATGAAATAAAAATTTTCTGATCATAACATGTTAAAAATAACATGAAAACTTTTAAAACTTTAAGAAAGTAGGTTCTTCTACTTTTGCATACAAAAACAATCACAAAATGAATATGGATCAAAAGAAAATTTGAAAAGACAAAATCTTTTGAAAATGCAAGTATTATAATCTGTAGGGCACAGCTAAACTAACCGTCAGATAAAAGATTAAAGTGAATAATAGTATGAGTAAACATTGAGAAGTAAGGGTGACTTAATGAAGGACCTGATTGAAAAAGCAAGAGGAAGATTCTGAAAGTAAATTAAAAGAAGATCATACCAAAGAAGGAGGAAGGGACGTATAAGCAAATGGGTGAGTGAATTTAAAACAAGTAGAACAAATACAAAAAACCTCAAATAACCAAAGCTATCTTGAGAAAGAAGAATGGAACTGGAGGAATCAACCTGCCTAACTTCAGGCTCTACTACAAAGCCACAGTCAACAAGACAGTATGGTACTGGCACAAGGACAGAAATATAGATCAATGGAACAAAATAGAAAGCCCAGAGATAAATCCACGCACATATGGACACCTTATCTTTGACAAAGGAGATAAGACTATACAATGGATTAAAGACAATCTCTTTAACAAGTGGTGCTGGGAAAACTGGTCAAACACTTGTAAAAGAATGAAACTAGAACACTTTCTAACACCATACACAAAAATAAACTCAAAATGGATTAAAGAGCTAAATGTAAGACCAGAAACCATAAAACTCCTAGAGGAAAACATAGGCAAAACACTCTCTGACTTACATCACAGCAGGATCCTCTATGACCCACCTCCCAGAATATTGGAAATAAAATCAAAAATAAACAAATGGGACCTAATTAAACTTAAAAGCTTCTGCACAACAATGGAAACTATAAGCAAGGTGAAAAGACAGCCTTCAGAATGGGAGAAAATAATAGCAAATGAAGCAACAAACAACTAATCTCAAAAATATACAAGCAACTCCTACAGCTCAATTCCAGAAAAATAAATGACCCAATCAAAAAATGAGCCAAAGAACTATATAGGCATTTCTCCAAAGAAGACATACAGATGGCTAACAAACACATGAAAAGATGCTCAACATCACTCAGTATCAGAGAAATGCAAATCAAAACCACTATGAGGTACCATTTCACGCCAGTCAGAATGGCTGCGATCCAAAAGTCCACAAGCAATAAATGCTGGAGAGGGTGTGAAGAAAAGGGAACCCTCTTATACTGTTAGTGGGAATGCAAACTAGTACAGCCACTATGGAGAACAGTATGGAGATTCCTCAAAAAACTGGGAATAGAACTGCCTTATGATCCAGCAATCCCACTGCTGGACATACACACTGAGAAAACCAGAATTGAAAGAGACACGTGTACCCCCAATGTTCATAGCAGCACTGTTTACAATAGCCAGGACTTGGAAGCAACCTAGATGTCCATCCGCAGATGAATGAATAAGAAAGCTGTGGTACATATACACAATGGAGTATTACTCAGCCATTAAAAAGAATACACTTGAATCAGTTCTAAGGAGGTGGATGGAACTGGAGCCTATTATACAGAGTGAAGTAAGCCAGAAAGAAAAACACAAATACAGTATACTAATGCATATATATGGAATTTAGAAAGATGGTAACAATAACCCTGTTTACGAGACAGCAAAAGAGACACTGATGTATAGAACAGTCTTATGGACTCTGGGAGAGGGAGAGAGTGGGATGATTTGGGAGAATAGCATTGAAATATGTATAATATCATTTCTGAAACGAGTCGCCAGTCCAGGTACGATGCCTGATAACGGATGCCTGGGGCTGGCACACTCGGACGACCCAGAGGGATGGTATGGGGAGGGAGGAGGGAGGAGGGTTCAGGATGGGGAACACATGTATACTTGTGGCGGATTCATTTTGATGAATGGCAAAAGCAATACAATATTGTAAAGTTAAGCAAAATAAAATTAAAAAAAATAAAAATAAAAAAAATAAAACAAGTAGAACAAGGACTTTCTGGTGGGCCAGTGATTAAGACTTCGTGCTTCCACCGTAGGGGCACAGGTTCAATCCCTGGATAGGGAATCCCACAAGACTTGAAGAGGCCAAAAATAGTAATAATAATGGTAAAATAAGTAGAACTGTTAAATCTAAAAATTGGTTTATTAAAAAATCAAAAAATCACCTAACTTACTCAAGAAAAAGTAGAGGGAGACCACTAAGACCCAAAATTGAAAGTTAAATGGAAGAAGCGACGTCCAAAGTGACAACTGAAAAAAAATGCACAGGAAACCATTTTGAAAAATAAACAAAAAATTGTAACATCCAGTAATTGATATTAAAATACTACTTATAGATATCAATTTCAACAGAGATACAAAGTCTAATGGGACAAGAGCTGAGAAAGACAATAAGCCAACACAAAAGCAACTGTATATTCTGATTCCTCAGGTGACATTTATCAAACCTTTAAAGATTCTATGATTCCAATAATTTCAGACCATAGGAAAAGAAGGAAAGCTTACAATTTCATCTTATGAAGAATAGCACTGATATAAAATATGACAAATTTAGTTAACTAAACAATAAAGGCAGAGAAGGCGATGGCACCCCACTCCAGTACTCTTGCCTGGAAAATCCCATGGATGGAGGAGCCTGGTGGGCTGCAGTCCATGGGGTCGCTAAGAGTCAGACACGACTGAGCACTTCACTTTCACTTTTCACTTTCATGCATTGGAGAAGGAAATGGCAACCCACTCCAGTGTTCTTGCCTGGAGAATCCCAGGGACAGCGGAGCCTGGTGGGCTGCCGTCTATGGGGTCGCACAGAGTCGGACACGACTGAAGCGACTTAGCAGCAGCAAACAATAAAGGAAAAATTACTGAGCAATCTAATTTATGTTTATTAATGCAAAATCTTTAAAGGAGAGTTGGTTGCTTTTCTATCTCTCATCAATAAACAGTGCGGTTTGAAATTAAAAACATAATACTATTTACATTATCAGCCCTCAAAATGAAATACTTAGATATAAATCTAATTCACCTAATGTTAAACATTACTGTTGCTCAGTAGCAACTCACTGTGACCGACTCTTTGTGACCCCATGGACTGCAGCATGCCAGGCTTCCCTGCCCTTCACCATCTCCTGGAGCTTGCTCAAACTCATGTGCATTCAGTCGGTGATGCCATCCAACCATCTGATCCTCTGTCGTCCCCTTCTTTTCCTGCCCTCAATCTTTCCCAGCATCAGGGTCTTTTCCAATGAGTCGACTCTTCGCATCAAGTGGCCAAAGTATTGGAGCTTCAGCTTCAGCATCAGTCCTTCCAATGAATATTCAGGACTTATTTTCTTTAGGATGGACTGGTTTGATCTCCCTGAAGTCCAAGGGACTCTCAAAAGTCTTCTCCAACATCACAGTTTGAAATGTTAGGTATAAATCTAACAAAATATGTATAAGATCTATATGAGAAAAAATGCTAAATTTTAGTGAACTAAATCAAAGAACTTAACAATGAAGAAATATTCCATGTCTGTGGACAGAGAGACTCAGCATTGTCAGGTGTCAGTTCTTTCCAAATTGACTTATGGATTAAGTGCTATCTCAGCCAAAATCCAGGCAAATTTTTTTGTGAATGCCAAAAAAAAAAAAAAAAAGAGAGAGAGAGAGATTCTAAAATTTATATGGAGTGGAAAAAAATCCAGTTTGGCGAACACAATACCAAAGAACAATTTTGTAGGACTGATGTTATAGGACTTCAAGAGTTACTATAAAACTATAGTAGTCAAGAAAACATGAAGAATAGACAAATACATCAATGGTACAAAATAGGGAGCCCAGAAACACATTCATATCGAGTCCACTAATTTTTGATGGAGAAGTAAAGTCAATGCAATGGAGCCAAGATTGTCTCTTAACACATGAGATTGTAACAACTGAATTCCACATGCAAAAGAAAAAGAATGTATCTAGATAAAGATCTTACATCCTTCTTAAAAATTAACTCAAAATGGATCATAGACCTAAATGTGATATTCAAAATTATAAAACTCCTAAGAGGAACACAGCATAAAAGAAGATAACATAGGAGAAATTCTAGATGACTTCGAGTATAGCGATTGATAAGCGGACTTCATTAAAATTTAAAAAATAATTGTTCTGCCAAAGACAATGTCAAGATCAATAGATGATAAGCTAGAGACTGGGGGAAAGTTATCTGCTGAAGACACATCTGAGAAGGACTGTTCTACAACGTACACAAAGAACACTCAAAACTCAACAATAACAGATGACTTGGCTAAAAAATGAGCAAGAGCCTTCAAGAGACACCTCACCTAAGAAGATATGCAAGTGGAAGTAAGCATATGAAAAGATGCCCCACTTCATGTATCACAAGAAGATATGAATTAAAGCAGCAATGAGATGCAACAGCCTTTCAGAATGGCCAAAATCTGAGACACTGCCAGCAAACGCTGGTGAGGGTGTGGAGAAACAAGAGATCGTTTATTTCTGGGGTCGGTGTGAAATGGCACAGCCACTGGGTAAAATAGTTTGGCAGTTTCTTACAAAACTGAGCATGCTCTTAAGACCTAGAAATCTCATGTCTGGCATTGACCCATGGGAGTTGAAAACTTATGTACACACAGAATTTTGCATACAAACATTTATACCAACTTTTTTCATAGCTGACAAAATTTGGAAGAAACAAAGATATGTTTCAGTCAGTGAATGGATAAATAAACTATGGTCTATCCATATTCAATGCAATGAAATGTTATGCAGCGCTAGAAAATAGTGAGCCACTGAGCCATCGGAGAAGGCGATGGCACCCCACTCCAGTACTCTTGCCTGGAAAATCCCGTGGATGGAGGAGCCTGGCGGGCTGCAGTCCACGGGGTCGCTAAGAGTCGGACACAACTGAGCGACTTCACTTTCACTTTCACTGAGCCATGAAAAGACTCCGGAATAGCAAATGCTTATTACTAAGTGAAAGAAGCCAACCTGAAAAGGATACTCAGTGTATGAATCCCACTGTGTCATATTCTAGAAAAGACAACACTATGGAGACACAGAAGAAAGATAATGGTTTCCAGGGAAGCAGAGAGCGGTAAGTAGGCAGAACGCAGATGTAGACCACGCAGGTGAAGTTGCTCAGTCGTGTCCGACTCTATGCGACCCCACGGACTGCAGCCCACCAGGCTTCTCCGTCCTTGGGATTCTCCAGGCAAGAACACTGGAGTGGGTTGCCATTGCCTTCTCTAATGCATGAAAGTGGAAAGTGAAAGTGAAGTCGCTCAGTCACGTCTGACTCTTAGCGACCTCATGGACTGCACGCAGCCTACCAGGCTCCTCCGTCCATGGGATTTTCCAGGCAACTGTACTGGAGTGGGGTGCCATCGCCTTCTCCCTAAAATACCCCAGAAAGGGATTGATGGATAATTCCTAAACACTGTAAAACTTTTCTGATGGAAGTCACGTAGAAAATGCGAAGCCCACTCTCTGCTACTATTTCACGCTGTGTTGTTAAGGAAACAGAGCCGAGAGAGCCAATATCTATGTCCGTGTTTTGCCCAAATCTGGGGCCGCGCAACTAACTGTTCACATACAGGCGATGAGTCAAGCACTCCGGCCACGAAGCTGTGTGGATTCGTGAGCTGCCGCCCCTTCCAGTGGAGATGCAGTTTGCATTCTGAGTCCTTCCGAGTTAATGCCATGCTTAAAGAATAAAGCAAATGTCCTCTAAGGCATGTAAAATGATATAGAACGTCCACTGGATGTTCCTCACAATATCCAGAATGAAGAAACAGGAAAACTTAACCTATTCTCCAGAGAAAAGGCAATCAGGGAGGAGCAGCCATGTGATCCTCAGGTCACCATTAGCAGACTTGGATTTTAATGTAGCCACTGCTCCTGCTCAAGGTCATAAAGGAGAGCATGTTTGTAATGAATATAAAAACAGTGGGCTTCAGCAGAGAAATATGAACTAAAACAAAATTTAAAAAAATAAAAGTGTAGCTGAAAGTGACAATGTCAGAATTTTTTAAAATCTCTGAATGGGCTTAACAATGGGAGATGACAGAAAACTCACCATTTTTTAAAAAATCAATAGAAATTATCAAATTTGAAGAATGTAAAGAAAAAAGAGTGGAGGATATTAAGATTTTACAGTATAAAAAGGCTGATATGCATGTGATTGGGATCTAAAAGTGGAAGGAGCGGAGGCTAAGGAAAATGCAAATATTCAAAGATCAGAATTTTTCCAAATTTGGTGAAACAAATACACTAACAGATTCATTAAGCTCAGTGGACCCCAGCAAAATAAATACAAATAAAAGCATACCTGGGCGTATTATAGACAAACTGGTGTAAATGAAAGTGAAAGGCGCTCAGTCGTGTCCAACTCATTGTACCTCATGGACTCTACAGTCCATGGAATTCTCCAGGCCAGAATACCAGAGTGGGTAGCCTTGCCCTTCTCCAGGGGATCTTCCCAAACCAGGGGTTGAAGCCAGGGCTCCCGTATCGCAGGTGGATTCTTTACCAGCTGAGCCACAGGAGAAGCCCAAGAATACTGGAGTAGGTAGCCTACCCCATCCAGCAGATCTTCCTGACCCAGGAACTGAACCGGGGTCTCCTGCCCTGCAGACAGATTCTTTCCCAACTGAGCCATCAGGGAAGCCTGGTGTAAACTCAAAGTGAAGAGAAAGTTCTAAAGCAGTCTGAGAAAAATGACACCTTGGAGAACTCATGGACCAAATGCAAGTGCAGAAGCATCACAGACGCGGGAGGTCTCAAGAGAGGGGGTTAGTACCTGGAAGAGCTGGAATTTTAAAAATACAGGCCAACCCAGACTTCTGAGCTCAATCAAAATCGTTCAAGAAGAAGGTAAAATAAAGATACTCTTCAGATAAAAGAAAATGAACTCAAGTTGTCAGCCTCCCTTCATTACAAGAAATGCTAAATAAAGCTCTCCAAACTGAAGGAGAATGGCATAAGGTTGGAGCTCATTTCTTCAAGAAAAATAAAAGGAATTGGAAATATCAAGAGGAAAAAGGGAGGAGGAAGAACTTGAACCATCTTGAGAAAGTTTCATGTTCAGGAACCCAGCTATTTTCGCTGCTGTTGTGTCTCTGTTTTCGTCTTCTCTTTGATGGCATTCACATCCTTGTCCGACTCACATTCTTTTGGCTTGTTGAGCCTCTCTTTGATAAGCCTGACACAGTGTTTGTCATTGGTCCTGAACCTTCCCGTCCTTTGCCTTTTAAATCATCCGAAGCTGACATTTTCTCTCTCTCTCTTGAACCTACCAGATTCCTTTCACCTTCATCTCTCATCACAGATTTCTTGGTTCATAATTTGAAACTTCTTCATTCTCAGTGGGAGCATGAAAAAGACTCTGAATGCACACAACATGCTCTTCCTTTAGTAAAATTTTCATATATGTATACATATATATGTGTATATACATATATATATCACATTGCTTTCCTGCATTTTCCTACCAAATAGAAGCATATCTCAGCATGCATGATTACAGGTGGTTCTCTATACAGGTCCTCTGGACACTGCTCAAATGATCTTCATTCCTAACTGGACAGCTGGGTGAGTGATCCCAGGTTCCCTGCTCGGGGATGCAATGCCGTAAGGAAGGAGTCTGGAGGACTGAATAGAACCAAGCACTTCTGCCTTCCTGGGCGTTTCCATCCGTGTTTACTGAGCCTGCCGCTGCAGGGACTGATACTGTCTGGCGAGTTTCAGTTTCTCATGTAGCTACGTTCACTGAGGTCTTGCTCCCTTATGCTCTGAGAGCAAGCCCACTGGGTCACGGAAGAGTCCTTCCAGGCTGCCAAAGCCTCAGCTGCTTAGGGGCAGTTTTCAGCCAGAAGAAATCCAGTCCTCGTGAGAATCCGCCTGGGTCACCTCTCTTTCCTGCGGAGCTTCGGGCACAGCTACTTCTGAATGCTATCCGTCTGTCCTCAGAGAAGCTGTGGGGCCCTTTTTCTTTCCGTTCTGGCACACGCATTTCAGAGAGTTTGGGAGTTCTGCCAAGAGGCAGGAGTGTGCTCTGTGAAGGACACATGTGGGGACCCAGGGCTTCTTTTAATCTAGGCCCATCTGCACTTTATATACAAGAAATTCATTAAACTTTCTGGCATTCTGATGATACCCTTTCCTGAATTCCTGCATTGAATCTATTTTTAACCTTCTTTGATTATCACTGTTGGTTTTTGAGACGGGGATGGTGGACATCTGGGCTTACATTTCTGCTTCTAAAAAAAGTGACTGTTCAGCTCTTTCAAGACATTTCCTACACATCAAACAAGGAAACTTATGAACCTAATGCCAAACCAGTTATTTTTTTTTTTTTTGTAAATCTGTATTGTGTTTCAAACTTGTTGGTGGGAATGTATAGATATTACCAAGCAGAGTTTCCTTTTTCGTACTTACAGCTGTCAACGATGTGTGAATTATTTAAATTTAAAATAAATTATTTAAACACACACACACATTCTCGTATCTTGCTGGACGACTGGGTGATCTCCCTCCCCGGTAAAGAATCTAAAGACTCTTTTTGTCCTGTTCAAGGTGCAGTCTGATCTCAAGACCAGGTTTGGGTTTCTGCCTTCTGTATGCAGCTTCCCACACCCGACCGCTCCCTACTGTCCTTCTGTCCTTCTCCAATCTGACCCTGGCGTGGACAGCTCAGGGCCACTTTGTCCCAAATGACATACCAGCACTGAGTGTCATTCCCAAAACAAATGGCGCCCTCCCTGACCTCTTGAACCCGCCTGCTTCATGGGGCAAGGTAGCCGATTTCCATGTGTTCTGGTTTCAGCTCTGGCATTAAAAGCAGATACATTCATTAGGCTTAGTGTGCATTTGTTTCTTGTCTAAGAAGGAGCACACACGTGCGTGCACACACACACACACAAAACACACACACACACACACACACCCCTGTATCACAGGAGGTGCTAGTGGTGAAGAACCCGCCTGCTAATATAGGAGACATAAGAGACACGGGTTGGATCCCTGGGTCGGGAAGATCCTCTGGAGGAGGGCGTGGCGACCCACTCCAGTACTCTTGCCTGGAGAATCCCACGGTCAGAGGAGCCCGGTGGGCTATGGTCCATAGGCTGCAAAGAGTCAGACACGACTGAACCGACTTTGCACACACACACAATCCAGTAATTAATGAAATACACAGTGGTTCTTTAAAGCACTTACTTATTGAAAAGTTATATAAGTGCCATTTTAAAAGACTTTGTTTCTATGCTTTAGAATTCCAGTTTATTTATTAGACAATCTAGGAATTACTGGCAGCTATGGCAAGAGGAGTGTTTTATATCCAACTCCAGAAGTCACTTACCTTAGCAACCCCATCACTGAATTGTCTAGTTCTAAGTCACTGGGAGAAGGCTGACTCAGGGCTAGGCATTCTCTACTTTTTCAGGCTCATGGTCCTCTGGATTGGAGAAACCAGGAAGAACTGGAGCTATTGTAATACAGACCAAAAACATCAGTTCAAAATTCACAAGGGTAAATAAAACAAGGAAATAAGTCACATAAGCAAACCCATATCCAGAAGAAACTTTATTCTAGGATTGGTGAAACCAAAAATCTACAATACCTTCATATACAGTTACTATAGAATCTGCTATGTGTTTACTTTGGATTTTGTGGCTCATTTATCTACATCCAAAGTTTTTCTCTAGATTTTTTTTCATGAAGCCAAAGGCCTCCTTGCTAATAGAGTGGATTGATAAATGTTTTGTGGTCTAAATGTGTGTCCATTATTCTAATAGGAGCTGTGGGTGCCATGGAACTTGTGGAGAAGATAGATTATTTCCCGTGAGTTGATGAATTTTATGTCTGATGTTCTAATGTTAATCAGCTTTGCTTTTCTGGATAAAACTTACCAAAACGTCATTGATATTGTTGAATTAAACTTACCCATGGGCTTTACAAAGAAATTGTGTCTGGCTTTATGAGAAATACTGCTTTTTTGTATTTTTGCAAAGTCTTTCTCAGATTTTACTGTTAGTCTCACTGAACGATTTAGAACAGACCTTTCCTCTATTTCCTGAGAGTGTGTGTATGAAGCTGGCACTACTTCTTTTCTGATTATCTACTTAAGCTTGGGTGTGAGTTGCTCAGTTGTGTCTGATTCTTTGTCACCCCATGGACTGTAGCCCACCAGGCTCCTCTGTGCTTGGGATTCTCCAGGCAAGAATACTGGAGTGGGTTGCCATGCCCTCCTCCAGGAGATCTTCCCAACCCAGGGATTGAACCTGAGTCTCCTGCTTTGTAGGCAGTTTCTTTACCAGCTGAGCCCCCAGGGAAGCCCAACCAGTGGCAAAATGTGTATCTGGAGCGTTCTTTGTTCTTTAATTAAAACTTAAACTTCTCTGATGGCTATAGGACTATTTATATTTTCTAGTTCCTCATGAGTCAGTTTTGATAACTTATGCTTTTCTAGTAATTAGTCCATTTCCTCTGTATTATAACACTTACTGTCATGTGAGAAGAGACACTTAAATAGGCAGATATCATTTTATTGCATTTTGTCTTATTGTGCTTCACAGATAATGCAATTTTTTTTTTTTTTTTGACAAATTGAAGGGTTGTGACAACTCTGTTTCAAGCAGGTCTATTGACATCGCTTTTCCAACAGTATTTTCTCACTTCAAGTCTCTCTGTCACATTTTGGTAATCCTTACAAATTTCAGCCCCCTCACCAGCAATATGATTAAAACTGGCTGAAGGCTTAGGTGATGGTTAGCTTTTTTTTAGCAATAAACTATTTCAAATCAGCACTTGTACACTGTCCTTTAGCTCTGTGATGCTGGTCCACACTTAATAAACTGCAGTGTAGAGTAAGCGTGACCATTATACACGCACGAAGAAAGCAAAAAAGGACTGTGATTCTTTTTACTGTGATATTCACTTTATTGAGGCAATTTGGACCAAACTTGCAGCATCTCCAAGCTATACCTATACATATCCTAGAAATACCAAAGGCCATTGTACATCAGCCAAGGCTTCCCAGGTGCCACTCGTATTGAAGCATCCACTTGCCAGTGCGGGTCAACACAAGACTATCGGGTTTGATCCGTGGACTGAGAAGGTCCCCTGAAGGAGAACAAAGGGACCTGCTCCAGAATTCTTGCCTGGAGAATCCCGTGGACAGAGGAGCCTGGTGGGCTGCAGTCCACCAGAGTCAGTCACAGCTGAAATGACTGAGTGTGATACATGCCTCAGTTAGACTTTTAAACGACATGCAGCTCCGTGCAGCCTTTCATAAATCCCACTAGGAGATTATAAACTGTATTTTCAAATGACAAGCTTTGGACTTTGTTAATGTTTTCTATTAAATCTTTTTCTGTTTTCTAATTCTATTGATGTCTGCTCTATTATTCATTCCCCTTCTACTTGAACAACATTTAATTCACATTTTTCCCCCTAGCTTCTCAAATTGGAAACATAGGTCAGTGATTTTAAGCTTTTCATCTTTGTTACTGTGAAAATATTTCACAACGAAAAACTGTTTATGGAGGATTTTCAATAAAATTGTGCAGAAACACACATGCATCCATGGATCATTCCAGCTCACACTGTGAACTGTGCTAATCTCAGATGCTAACATGTGCAACTTGCAGGAAACATTCTCCTGATTTGAGGAAAATGCTGAGGCCGAGAGCCTCCATGCATTTTAAGCTGTACTGTCTGTGGTCTGTTCATCTGTCTGCATTTCAATGATACCCTCTAATTCTTAGCCTGCAACAGTCTACGTCACTGGCAGTGTTGGCTGTCTGTCAACATGCAAACACTCAATCACTGGACAGAATTACTTACCCACAGTAGAATGTGTTCTGTGTCAAAAGCTAACATTTAGGCAGCTATTTTGATAATGAGTTTTTGTTCTTGCCCTGCATGGGAAGTTTCTAATAAGAAGTCTACATTCTACTTGATCAAAATGCACTTCTGTCTCTTATTAAGGTGATGAAAGTCAAAACATCACAGAGGTATTGATCTCTGACTAGGAAGGATCTGATAAATTGACAGTAAGGTAGCAGTAAAAATATTCACCATCTCTGACATTAATGCTGTCTATCCAAATATAGGTCATTTGAAAACATGTAAAAGCCCACATATTCCTTCCATGAAAAATTGAAAAACCTATGTGCAATGCAGAAGATTTGGGGTAGTTATGTATGGAAGTGAGAGTTGGACTACAAAGAAAGCTGAGCACCGAAGAATTGATGCTTTTGAACTGTGGTGTTGGAGAAGACTCTTGAGAGTCCCTTGGACTGCAAGGAGATCAAACTCGTCAATCTGAAAGGAAATTAGTGCTAAATATTCATTGGAAAGACTAATGTGGAAGTTGAAGCTCCAATACTTTGGCCACCTGATGCAAAGAATGGACTCATTGGAAAGGACCCTGATGCTAGAAAAGATTGAAGGCAGGAGGAGAAGGGGAGACAGAGGATGAGATGGTTGGATGGCATCATCACTCGATGGACATGAGTTTGAGTAAGCTCCGGGAGTTGGTGATGGCAGAGAGGCCTGGCATGCTGCAGTCTATGGGGTCACAAAGATTCGGACACGACTGAGTGACTGAACTGAAGAGAGAAATGGGTAGGGAGGAGCTGAACTTCTCTGGCACCTGGTAATTCACAGTGTAAACTGGGGTCCTGTCTGGTTTCTTTTCTAGTACTCCTAGTGCATGGATGGAGAGGCATTGAACATGCATCCATCCGCCCCGTGCTCCCAGCTTCCAGATGATCAGCAAGGTACCACTCGTGATTAGGGCCGGTTGCTTTGTTTGCTTTTCCCCACTATCACATTGAAGTTATATTTTAAAATAAAAAGAAAGTGAAGGGCTTTCCTGGTATGTGGCAAAGTTGGGCTGATGTGGTGGTGAAGTCACATGACAATGATCATGTCCTTCTGGACCACTTTAAGGACACTTTACAGGTCAGCCCCAAACCTGCGCAGTTGGGCTCGTTTGGGGAGGACGTGGCTGGAGCATGAATGGTCTTTGAAAAAAATAAATGTGCACATGAAGCACACACAAAATATTGCTGCTTCCTAATCTTTTTCTTTAATTGTTTCTAGCGAGTGACTACTGATTTCTGTTCTGTAGCTTATGTGTGACCCTAGCAACCTCTGCATAAAAATATCTGGTTTCAGGGAATTTCAGAATCCACCCAATATACATTACTAATAAACAAGCCTCCACGCAGGAAACTGAATGCCCTAGACTCCAACAAGACCAAGTAAACAAGTTTGTGTCCTGTTGAATCAGCCACGCCTAGGGTTCTGGTTGTTTCTGCTCCGTATAATTTGTGATCCTTGGAATGAATGCTTTGAAATCTCTTTATTAGAAGAGCTAAAGGTGGAAGTTTTCAGTGTCCACACTTGGGAGTCTTCCAGGATATCAGTGTCTACACAGGAGTGTTCACAAATGCCTACCAGGGTTGCAAGTGCAAGAGGACCCACATATTCCACTGGCCCAGCCTGGCACCTTGTGCAAGTGAAGAGGGGATTTTCAGCACATAATGTAGATGTCACTAAGACCATCGGACCCTGAATTGTTCATTCATTAGAATGCTTCACTCCATAAGCGCATACAGCACCCTTGCGTGTTGGGTCTGACTTTGACAGACAGAAACACTCGGGGTACAGCCCCTGGCGGTGGCATCTCCGCTGCCAGTTTTTGGGTGTTTGTTTGTTTTCCACTGTCAAAGCAGCTGGAGAGAGAGTCTCAGTGCCCTGGGCTGAGGTGTCTTATCTCTGCATCAGCAGCAGCAGCCCCCTGCCCAGCACATCGTGAAGACCAGCCAGCGTCGCTGATGGTCAGCGATGGGCACCCTCCCGGAGTGAGGCTGTTACCTTTACACTGCCTCTCCATCCCTGCCTCCTCCTTCCAGCCTCCCTGTGAGTATCCATGGCCTCTAATCCATCTGCCTGCTGTACTTAGTGCCTGAGCCACAAACTTAGACCTCTGGAAACTGTTGCATATGCTCTGTTCTCAGAGAATAGAAGCCACGCCCTGAGAATTTTAGGTGCTACTCTCCAATCAGCGGGGCTTCTCTGGTGGCTCAGATGCTAAAGAATATGCCTGCAATGCAGGAGACCAGAGTTTAACCCCTGGGTCAGGAAGATGCCCTGGAGAAGGGAATGGCAACCCACTCCAGTATTCTTGCCTGGAGAACCTCATGGACAGAAAAGCCTGTCCATGTCCTCTGGAGGGCTACAGTCCATGGAGTCACAAAGACTCAGGCATGACTGAGTGAATAAGCACAATGACCATTCATTATTAGAGATAAAAATCAGGAGCATAGTGTCTGAAAAGAGCTTCGGGTGAGATGACTGGAAGATCCATCCCAGGTGCAGAAGGAGAGGGGGTGAGGGTGAGAGGAGGAGGCAGTGTGACCCTCCGCCGGCCCCGGCAGCCTCAGGAGAAGCCAGGAGAGAAGGGACTCAGCACTTGTCCGCTGGACCGGGCCTGGGTCTTCCTTCCCCACTAACCCTGCAGGGACTGTACGCGAGCCTCCTGCCTCTTTCTGGGCGGGACCCGCTCTCCAGGCCCCGGATGCTCGTTCTTCAGGGATCTGCACGGCTCATCGCTCACTTCTTCCTTCACAGGTCATCTCAGAGAGCACCCCCCGGCCCCCCGACTCAGAATCACAGGCTTTGCCTCACGTTCCGTCCCCCACATTTACCACCGCAGTACACGCCGGGCCCTTCACCGATTCCCGTGTTTGCTGCCTTCTTCCCTTGTGAGAAGGCAAGCTCCAGGTGACAACTGTGCCTCAGCCTGGCATGTGGCAACTGCTCAGAGAGTATGTATTTACTTGCAGTTTTTGGTGGAGTTGTTTTCCTGTTGTCCTTGTTAGAATAAAGGATGTGCACGCATGCTAAGTCGCTGTAGTCATGTCTGACTCTCTGCCACCCCGTGGACTGCAGCCCGCCAGCCTCCACTGCCCACGGGATTCTCCAGGCAGGAATACGGGAGTGGGCTGCCATGCCCTCCTCCAGGGGATCTTCCCCACCCAGGGATCAAACCTTTGGCTCCTGTGTTGCAGGAGGATTTTTACCACTGAGCCACCAGGGAAAGGCCATAATATAGGACGGGTTTTCCATAAACGGTGTGTGTGTGTGTGTGTGTGTGTGCATAGAAAACAGGAATTATTTGTTGTCATGATGATGATTTATACTACTTTTACCCCGAACTTATTTACTAGCTTAATTCTATAAGTTTATTTCATATTATATTCCTGATTTTACATAACTTTATTCAGCTCAGTAGAGACCTACTTTCTCTAAACTTTTTTTTTCCCTTATATATTAGAAACCTCCAGATCTGATCACAGGGATTTGGGGGTGGGGATTATGTTACGGGTGAGCTTGCCCGCAGCTGCCGACAGCCCCTTCACAAGTCAGACCACTGAGTGCATTTTAAATCAACGTCATTTTAAGCAGTGACGGTGTGCATACCAAATGTTCAGGAAGATGAAAGAAATACCTTTTAAAAAATGCTTACATAAATTTTTCACAAGTCCAACTATGCCCAGAAAGTAACATTAATCATAAGATAATACATATATGATTTTTAATGCTAGAATATCACTTTGCTAAAGTGTGAAAGAGAGACTGACAAGAAATAGGGTGACAGACATGGTCTCAGTTTTTCTGGATGGATAATCCAGTCCTTCGGCCACCTGATGCAAAGGGCTGACTCATTGGAAAAGACCCCGATGCTGGGAAAGATCGAAGGCGGGAGGAGAAGGGGACGACAGAGGATGAGATGGTTGGATGGCATCACTGACTCAATGGACATGAATGTGAGCAAGCTCGGGGAGCTGGTGATGAACAGGGAGGCCTGATGCGCTGCCATCCATGGGGTCGCAAGGAGTTGGACATGACTGAGTGACTGAACTGAACCGAACCCCTAAAAATCAGAGAAGAAAACAATCTTGCTATAAGTTGGATCAGCAAATGCAGCTCTAAAGGGAAGCTGGAGCAAGCTGGCCTCAACATCACCCCACCCCACCCTGCCCCCACGAGGCCACTCTGTCTCCAGGGCCTCTTCCTCTCCTGATGGACGGCTCACACAGCCCCCAGGCGCTCCCCTGCTGCTGGGCCAGACCCTCCCAGGTGACTCCCCTACCCTGCACCTGGGCGGATTCTGGCCCAGAATCCCCTCCCATGGGAATTCCTCCAGCTCCCCAATCTCGGGGTGCCCTGGGAAGGGCAAAAGTCGTAATTAATGGGTTTTAATTATTTTTAATGACCTTGCCTTTGATATTCTTCTTCTTGCTCCTCTTGTAAATTCAGTTTCAACTCTGTATAAATGATTATACCTCAGGTAAGCCGCTCTGCATTCACTGGAAAAGGTCTCCTTTTCTGCGTAAAAAGGTTCATGCTTTGAGAAGCCTGGACTCTAAAGAGCACTGTATCAGGATGCTGGCTCTGACTTAGAGGGGTCCAGACCTTTGTTCTCAAGACCCTCAGAAATCTAACTTCTCCTGTGGGATATTAAGTACACACAGTCTTGGTGTCAAATAAAAATCACCCTAGTTGGAAACTTCTCAGGCTGTTTATCCATTTTAAGGGCAAATTAAAATAATACGACTTGGTAAAATGATAAATTTTGAAAGTTCCCGTTAATCATAGGATATATTTCACAGCAAAATTTGTCCCAGTTGTTTATTTGGGATTTCTTGTTAATTAAAAAACAACAACATTTAGAACTTTTGGGGTATGGAGTTGGGGCATAATTATGGTATTACAAAGAAACAGCTGAAATTTCCAACTCTGGACTCTGTGGCATGGATACGATGGAATAGCAGACTCTGTGTGACCTGTTTCTTTATATTGTAATTTTAAATAGACCTGTTTTGAGGGGACAGCACGGGGTTGGACCATATGCATGCCGCTTTCCCTCTCATGGGGACCCTCTGCAGGATTCCTCCAGACACCCAAGCATCGTTTGGTGTCTCCCCTGTCCTAGATCAGAGGTGGGCAAACTTCCGCAAAGGAGCAAACGGTAATCACAGTTTTTCAGCCCTTACCATCCGGGCAGTGACCACTCTACTCTGCTGTTAGCTGGGAGAAGAGACAGTGGGTTAATGAACATCTGTGCCGCGATGAGCTTCACTTACAAGAGCAGGTGCCTGGCCAGACTGTTCCGTGGACCAATGTTTGATGACCCCTGGCCAGAGATGCAAGGCATTTACCTGCCTGAGGAGAGCTCCCAGTGATGGGAGGAGGCTGAAGGCAAGGTGGGAGGTTCCCGTGAGCTGTGCCCCGGGGTTGGAGGGGCCAGGCCCAAGGGAGTGACCCCACACGAGGGGACATAAAGCATCCAGAGGAGGGAACCCCACAATGAGTTCTAACTTTAAGTGTCTTCATGGAAATGTCATAGCATGGTATCATGGTTCCAACTGAAATGAACCAACCTGGGAGATGGACAGAGGCTGAGAAATCCACTGACAGAAAGTCAGCAGGGAAAGGGAAGTGCTGGAGCTGAGCTCTGCAGGCAGATTTGCCAGGCATGCATTTTTTCCCCCACGTATTTGACAAATATTGATCGAAGCACAGCCATGTGTCAGGAGCATCTTTGGTCAGCTCAGTCCAACACAGTTGTCCAACAGTCCGCTATTTTCACTGATTGAAGCCCATCTCAGCCATGCAGGAGGCCGATCAGCAGACTGCAGGGGCATGAGGGGCGGCTGTGGACTCGAGCCTTCTGGGCTGTGACATACTTGCCTGAAGGCCTGCTGTCTGCACCGCAGCCATGCACTTCCCAGCCAGGAGCAAGGGAAGGCAATGGGGGGAGCATCCTACTGAGAAACACCCCCTGAATGCCTGGACATGCCTCTCCCCAAAGATGGGGACAGAGCCGGCTGCTTCCGTGGGTGAAGCAGTTTTGGGGTGAGGGGAGTGGTGAGGGCTATTCTCCCCAGCGCCCCCCTTTTCTTTGGAGCTCGGATCTCACAGAAGCGCTCTTCCGGATCCTTCCTCCCCATCTCTCCTTGCCCCAAAGGCCTTCGCTGCCAGTTACAGGGCATAGGGTCCTCACTCGCGGTTCTGCACGGATGAGCGTGCCCTCCCCTGGAAGCAGGGTCTGTGCAGTGGTGTGCAAGATGAGCTCATGAGGCGGGGGCCTCACACAATGACCAGGGACACTATAGGGCACAGAGACAGATGAGCGTAAAGGGGAGATGAGGTGGGGACACCGTCCACGCCCAGAGACCCCCCAGGCCACCAGGGCGCGGAGGGGGCTGCAGCCTCCAGAAGTGGGAGTGGGTCCATTTCTGCTGTTTGAACACACTCAGCTTGAGGTGCTTTGCTGTGGCAGCCTGGGGAACCCCCAAAGCGGGGTGGGCCTGCCTGGCAGGGGGAGGGTGCACAGAGAGGCCCCAGGGCCATCTGTGCTTCCCACTTCTGAACCCCAAGACTCCCCAGAGCCTCCCTGAACCCAGAGCCCTGCTGGCTGGGGCAGGGGCTGACGGGGCCCCTCCAGCCTCCTCGTCCCTGATCTCAGGTGACAAGGCCGCTCTCTTCTTAGACACATTTGCGACTTTCCCAGATCAAACGGAGACAGTATTTCAACTTCACTTTTCCTGGAGCAGCAATGTCTGGGCAGCTAGCCCAAACCGAGAATCTCTGCCACGCACACCCAGCCACCCTCAGGTCTCAACGGACGTGGGCGGGCAGCGGGGTCATGTGGCCAGAGTCCACTCCAGAGACAGCAATGAAAGTGGTAGACAGGACCCTTTAAAATTATAAACATATCAACGTGCGGTGCAAGGTGAATGGACCTCCGGGTCATCATGCTGGGTGATGAGGCCTCAAAAAGCACAGATCTGCGGGCTTCTGTTGATACGAAATATCTAGCACAGACGGATCCAGAGAAAGGGAAAGAAGAGACGCGGCTGCCAGAGGGTGGAGGAGGAGGGGAACCAAGGAGAAACTGCTTAACGTGACCGAGTTCTACTTTCCAGGGAAACCAGTGGTGACTGGACAAAATGTCTCTGGACTGTGCAGTCTAAGCTCGCTAATGTTGTGTTCTGTGAATTTCATTCACTCCGTTATCTTAAAAAATTCAGGTGGTCTTCTGAATTCTGAGAAATCCACCCGTCACTCCTATTCTCCATCCATCCTGGCGCAGATTGTAGAAGCCGCAGTGTCTCCAAAAAGTCATGTCCAATCATCTTTCTGAAGGTTGGCTCTCCAAGGGGAACCTGACAGTTCTTAAGAGATTACAATTTACCTCGAAAAAGGATGACCAACCAGGAGCAGGCCACGTCCACCAAATTGTGAGTTCCCATCTGCGAAGTCAAGACTCCACACTTGAGCTGCTATTCAGGAAGAATTTAGCTTCTCCGAGGATTTTCTTAAGATATAGCAAATAGAGAACATCTCCCATTGTCTTTTTGTAGGTTCTTGTTCACAGAAAATAAAATTTTAAATGAATAGTACTTGTGGTCAACTGCTACAAGCATTCGAAATTTAGAAGTTAAATTCCACACTTGAAGACCAAAGCTGAGCGGAATGTGTCGCCCGTTTCTGGCAGCTCTGACTAGGAAACAAACATCGTAAGGGCAGTGAAAGAAGCTTCCCTCAAGTGAGCTCTGAAGCTTCTTCAGTGAGATCTTGTTGGAGTCACCAACCTGCAAGGACAGAAGGAAGGGAGAGATGACACATTTCAGTGGACTCACAGCCACAGACTCTGTGAAGGGCCCACTCACTGGGAAAGGCCCCGCTGCTGGAGAGGTTTGCAGGCAGGAGGAGAGGCGGGTGGCAGAAGACGAGATGGTGGATGGCATCACCGAGCAAACAGATTTATACATCCGCGAACCAAACTCAAAGATCCCTAAGGAAAGACGAAATTCAAGCTAAAAGGTAAAGGTGTTTAATGTGGCAAAGCAGACCCCTCGGTTGGAGTCCTTCTCCCTCTTTCACTCTGTGACACAAGGCATTCTATTTAGGCATCTCCTTCTCCAAAAGCAAGAGCGCTGTGTGTGTGCTCAGCTGCTCGGTCGTGTCCGACTCTGTGCAACCCCATGGACTGTGGCCCGCCAGGCTCCTCTGCCCAAGGGATTCTCCAGGCAAGAATACTTCAGTGGGTTGCCATTTCCTCCTCCAGGGGATCTTCTCGACCCAGGGATTGAACCCACGTCTCCTGCATTTAGGTGGATTCTTTATTGCTGAGCCACTGGGGAAACCCATAAAGCAAGAGACTTGCCCCTAATTAAAGACTTATCTTGAGGATTAAATCAGCCAACATACGTAAAACACTTAGAGCTGTGTCTGGTCCCCAGAGGTTGCTGAATAAATATCCTCAGTATTACTTAAAAGTTATCAAAAACCTCAAGCTTACTCAGCCAGATTATATAATGTACAAGGACAAAGCGGGCAACGTCTGAGTTCAGCTTTCTGAAATCCCAAAATGACAATACGAAATTTCATAAACTCTTGGCTTCAGTGTGAAAACAGATTGCCAACTGGCCATTAGAGACTCAACGGATTTTCTAGAATTCCTGAGCTAGGAACAATCCTGGAAATTGTCGGGGGGGTTCTGACCGAATCTCATTTTGTCAGCAGTGAAACCAAAGAAGGGAGAGAGCGCTACATCCCCCGGCCTCCCAGCAAGCCGGGGTCAGAGGCTGAACCTGAACGCCAGCCCCTGATGAGGGGCAGAGGGCCAACACCATCACGCCCGCCGGCTGACGCCTTCCTGCCTCTTTCCCTCAAGCCTGACCTGTTTGCCCCTGCTCCATCCTCCAGACATGCTTTGCTTCCTGCATGAAGTGTCCTGTTTTCAACAAGAGGGAAAGACCCTATGGAGAAGGGGCCGTGGTACCTACTCACTTAGGTGATCTTGTTCTTCTAGCTCAGGTCTCTGGAGAAGGAAGACAGCCATGACTTGAGCTGTAAGATGCCACCCCTGACTCTCACCTGTGGCCCAAGCTCAGGGCAGTCGGGCACTGAGCCCCAGCCCTCATCCTGCCCGGGCCGGAGGGATGGTCCATGCCTGTCCTGCCTCCCCACTGGACAGGGAGGAAGAAGAATGTCTGCTCACCAAACCCCTCCACGTTGCTAGCTACCAGTCATGGAGTCCGTGTTGCCCGCTCCTGCAGTGGGATGAGGGTGGGGACCCCTCTTCAAGGTGGACACTGGAGGTCATCTCAGGGCCAGGGGCTGAAGGGGAGGGAGGAGCAGGCTCAGGCAAGCCGAGGACAGACGCCGGGAGGAGGCCGTCCACGGGCCCCGGGAGACACTGTCCCCAGCCCCCTCAGCTTTTAGCAGCAGCAGCAGCAGCTCAGTGAAGGCATTTACCCTTCCTTCCTTTAAAGGCCAGACACCCCCTCCCTTTCTCCCCAACTCTTTCCCCGACAACTCAGACCCCCTGGGCCGGCTTGCTGGAGAGTAACGGGGAGGAGTAACGGGGAGGAACGGGAGGAACGGGGAGGAACAGGGAGTAACGGGGAGGAACAGCTCTGACTCCGTTTGGACCTGTTCCTTTCACTTTAACCTTTGTGTCCCATTGCTTCTGCTCCAAGTTCATCGCTAAAGCGGTGTTGCCCAGAAGCTTCCACTCTGCACGACGCTCGTCGCAGAGCTTGGCCTCCGGGGGGAGGAGCGCTGCGCTCAGCTCTCAGGAAACCACCTGCCCAGGCGCACCTGCGGCCGACCGCGGGCAGGAGGAGATGAGCCCCACCCCTCCGCAGTCTGACCGGAACCAGGACTCCCCCCGCCCGCGCCCCCCTTCAGTATAAAAGAAGCCTGGACGCTAACTCGGGGGAGGCCGTCCTCCGGAGCCCCGGGCCCTGACTCGGGGGTGGCCGTCCTCCGGGGCCCCTGGACGTTAACCCGGGGGAGGCGGTCCTTCAGGGTGGGAGTCACCATCTTCTTGGTCTGCCGGCTTTAAGAATAAAATCGCTATTCCCAGCCCCCACAGCCAGTCTCCTGGTTGACTGGCCTGCCGTGACGTGAGCAGGATGACCCTGGGCCTGGGCACAGGAGGACAGCAGGGCCTCATCCCAAACCCGCCAGCCGGTCCTTACTCCACCATCGCGGGGCCGTCCAGGCTGACCACGCGCTGCCTCCTGGAAGGGTCTGCAGGGCGGAGCTCTGCCAACTCCCTCCTCCTTTCTCCTTCTGGAACCTTCTGCTGTCTTCCCTCCTCCTACCTGTAAACTCTGGCTCCACGTGGAGCCCCGTTCCTGGAAAGAGCTAAGCTGCTCTGGCACAGACATGCTTCAGGGGCTTCATGGGGCATCAGCAAGATGCAGCGGAAACAAACACGACCTCAGTTCCCAAGCCTTCATCTCCCTACCGCGACAAGTATGAAGGACGTCACCTCCAGCTTTGAGCTCCCGTATATTTTTCTGGAGTCTCGTCTCCATACAAGGAAGACAAGTAACTGGAACCCACAAAAATTCTAATGTCCGAATAATTTTTTTACCACTTTATGTATTTTTTACTGACTACCTAGCAATCACTACGACCTTTAAATGACTGCGTTGTTCATATTTGTCATTTGTAAAGCACAGTCGACTCAGTTTGGGGGAAATGCACACAAATAACATGAGCGTCGATATCATTCTTCTATTAATTGTAATCCTCATTGATTTTATTGTGACTTTATAAAAATGGGCTTTTAAAAAAATAAATGCTGGGATAAATATTATAGAGGAACCCAAAACCTTCACCCTAACAGGAAATTACAGTCTCCTTTATGTAAATAGGAGTTTTATTCATTTGGGGAAAGAATTGCTATGGAAACACTTTCTGCAGTATTCCTTCCTCAAAGCCTTGGGCTGTTTAAGATGCCAGGCATTATGCAAACGCGATCCGGGGTAATCTCTCCAACAATCCGGTGAGGCCATTCGTCTCCCAAGTGCAGATGAATACACTGAGGGGAGCTTCAGAGACCTGCCCAAGGTGGCCAAGTCATAGAAGAGCAGAAAACAGCCTCCAGTTTTCTGAAGGACTCTGCCTGTCACCTACGCACAGAGAGGGGTCCGTGCGAAGTGCCCTGACTCACTGTGCTGGAATTTAGCAAGTGGAGCTGGAAACGTCCATCACACGCCTGAAAATCCCAAAAGCGGGCAGTGAGGAGTGTTTTGTGCAGGCCGTTGGGTAACACAGGGCCCTCACCGACGCCAGCCGGGGTTTACACTGGCTGGCAGGACAGCGGGCAGGGCTCCCCCTGCCCCACACGGTGCTGGCCGAGAAGACCCAGGGGGCTTTCCCTGAACGACCTGGGCGGCCCAAGACAGCCACCCTCACAAGCCTGGAAGGCCAAGCTCGGCAGAGGCTGTTTGTGGAACCCCACAGGCGGCCTCTCTGGCCAACAGCCCAGCCATTCCCAGCTCTTCTGTGCTGACTGCACACGTCCTCAGAAAGCGCCCGGTACTCGGAGAGTGAGCGCCGCCGATTTCTTCACACCCAGGCCAGTAGGTTCTGCCGCTGTCTGCCAGTCACTAACCCTCTCCGGTCGTGGCCACCTTGAATGCGTGCCGGAGCTCTCCTGAGATGAGTCCTCACCTCTGGCTTCAGCTCCACAGAGGAAACACAGCTACGACCCCCTGCTCCGCAGCACGCACTGGTCCTCTGCCCCGCCACACTTCGTCCCACATAGAAGTCTTTACGCATCTGGTGTCCTCTCTAAAAACAGAGTGGCTGCTGTTGCACAACCAGCTAATTATCCTCCCTTCCCCTGACGGATGTTGTTTGGAAAGCCTTCTGCCTTGCCGGGAGTTCATCTCATGTTAAACTCCTTCCTCAGTGCATTCAAGACCACCCACTCCCGTGCACACAGATCTATCCCTCTTTGTTCCATATATTAAACAAGAAGTGTCTCCACCACCAACCTGAGATGAAGCACACAAGCCCACGTGGAATGAAAGTGTGATGCTTGCCAACGCGCCCTTCATCCGGCTGCCCCCCCACAATGGCTGGCCTGGAAGGTTTGCTCTTGCCCATCCTGAGGCCGAGTGGGGAGCTTGTCTTCAGTGGATCCATGAGGAGAGGATCTATTTTTCACCTAAGTGGCTGGTGACAGTGATTGTAAATTGGTTTTGTCGGCCTTCCTGGGGCTTTCCTGAAGCCTGGAGTTCCTGCTCCTTGTCCTCCATTCATTCGGTCTAATCTGTCATCATGTAGATACTCATCTCCCTCCAACCGTATCACCAGCCAGGCTACCCTTAGACAGCTCAAGATTCTTGTCTCCCAGTTCCTCCAACACAAGGTTCTTGTAGAGTCTGCCTTCAGGATCTGGGCTTCCGTGGCGTCTCAGACAGTAAAGAATCCGTCTGCAATGCGGGAGACCCGGGTTCAATCCCTGGGCTGGGAAGATCCTCTGGAAGGAAATGGCAACCCACTCCAGTATTCTTGCCTGGAGAGTCCCATGGACAGAGGAGCCTGGAGGGCTAAAGTCCACGGGGTCACAAGGATCACCTTCTAGAAATGTGCCTCCCTTCCCCCGGGGCCCTGATTACCCAGACTCCTCCTTACTGGGGCACTTTGCTAACCAAAGTTTCCTCTCTTTTTTCGTCTTCCAAACTACCTGTATTTCCCAGGAGACAGAAGCCCCGGGATGCACCACATGGTGGAGTCCAAGGACTCCTTGGTTCTCTGGGGGAGAACACGCTCTGGAGCTGAAGCCTCTGGATCTTCACGCTTCCCGGCTCTCGCCTTGAGGTGGGTGGGCATGGCCCCGAGTGCCTGAGCTGCCCAAGATGCCTGACTTAAGCCCACAAGACCACTAGCATCATCCCCTTAGAATGGAGGGGGCTGGAGAAGGGAGAGGACCAGCGGAGGAGCTGGCCTCCTGTTGAGATGTGGCCGTGCACCCTTGGGGGGCATCCATGTGCCTCTGAAGGTGCGGTCCCTGTGACATGGACCTCTGCCTCCACTGAGAAGCCCTCTCCCAGTTACGTCCCTAACCTCCAGGCCACTGTACCGTCTGGACCCACAGCCTGAAGCTACCTTTCTGGAGGACCCACTGTTATCTGAAGAACTCACTCAATATTCCGTCAAACACAGCTGTTAAATTCAACCTGTTGTGGCTTAAAGATGTGCCACAGGACTTTGCATGGCTGGATCTATTACGGCACTAGGGAAGATTTGTTGTTCAGCTGCTAAGTCATCTGACTCTTTGTGACCCCAAAAACTGCAGAACGCCAGGCTCTTCTGTCCTCCACGGTCTCATGAAGTTTGCTCACACTCATGTCCATTGATTCGGTGAGGCCATCCAACCATCTCATCCTCTGTCGTCCCCCTCTCCTCCTGCCTTCAGTCATTCCCAGCATCAGGGTCTTTTCCAGTGAGTTGGCTATTCACATTAGGGGGCCAGAGGATTGGAGCTTCAGCTTCAGCCTCGACCCTTCCAATGAATATTCAAAATTGATTTCCTTTAGGATTGACTGGTTTGATCTCCTTGCAATCTAAGGGTAAGTTACTGCAAGATAAGGATACGTTACTGCCAATCTGGATAAGATGTGAGTCTTCCTAAATACGGAAACTCTGACTTGCAGCTGTAGAGCCGGCGATGGGATGTGATGCTAATGACACTGTCAGGCACCATGTCTCTGGACTCAGGACAGTCTGGCCCAGGGGCAGATGAGATGTTTTTCCAATCTCTCTTCCAGGCTTAATTTTAAATATGGAAAATTTATAATTTCCCTCTATGTTACTAGCACATGGATATGCCTAAGAGAATATTTTGAGATAGCCCTGAAAATTTTGGGGAATCAGGCTTTTCTCTGAGTCAGAGACTCCTTGTCTTGCTTTGTTGGCAGGCCAGATGTCTTCTGCTTGTCTGTATGCTTCTTTCTTCATCATGGAGTGAAAAAAGCCTTTTTAATTTGGTAAGACACTTTTAAAGGAATTCCAAGTATTTATGAGTTAATTTATTCTACACACAGACAATCAAAATCTGCCTCAATTTTAAAATAATTAACTAAAATAACTCTTATTGCTACTGAAGTTAAAGTGAAAGTCTCTCAGTCATGTCCAACGCTTTCTGACCCCATGGACTGTCCAGGCCATGGGATTCTGCAGGCCAGAATACTAGAGTGGGTAGCCTATCCCTTCTCCAGCGAGTCTTCCAGGAATTGAACCAGGGTCTCCTGCCTTGCAGGTGGATTCTTTACCAACTGAGCTATGAGGGAAGCCCCTTATTGCTAATAACAGAAAGCAAATTAGGTTGGATAAAGCTAAAATGTGAAATTTATTGCAAAGATCCAGGATGGCCAGGGAACTTCGGGGGACATACCTACAGACTAACAACAGGAAGTGGATGACTTGTCCACACGCAGCTGAGCATCTTCCTCACGCTCCCCCCACCCCTGTACCCACCGTGGTCCTGTTGCCTGCACACCCTCACTCATGGAAGGGGCCTCTGCCCCAGCTCACACACCCTTCCCCTTGAGTCTTTGTTCCAAGCCCACAGTTCTCGGAGGGGAAGGAAAGAACTTGTGTCATGTGTCCACATGTGATCCTGTAGCAGGCACTGACTTCCCGCCCTTTCCCCATCATGCTGACCACTCCCTGCACACGTCAGGTGGAGAGGAGAAAAAGATACAGGCCCCTTTGCAGCTAAGGCAGACATGCAGCCAGCAACTCATCAGCAGGAGTTGACAAGGAGGTAGGGCTCTTCCTCTTTACTCCCTCCTTCTTCCTGCCTGGAACTTGGGTGTGAGGCTTAAAGGCATTGTGGCAGCCATGTTGTGACCATGAGGCAACCATGAGAACAGAAGCGTGGGGAACTCCCAGGGAGGGGCCAGGTCAGCCCTAACACACGCAGCTGGAGCTGGAGGAGGGGGCCTCGGGCAGTGGAGGGACAGCTCTCTGGGGAGGGTCCCTGATTTCTGGTGGCTGCCAGTTTCCATACTAGAAATGCTCCAGGCCAGTGTCAAGCTGCCAATGGTTCACAAAGGTGTGTGTAAAGGTGACAGCTGTGTCTTGCCAGCCGATATGAGCCAGTTTTAACACATTTCTTATGCCTCATGCATCTCAACACTCTTGATAGCAAGGAAAAACAGAAAAGGGTTTGTCCTTCTGCGTGGCCAATGCATCCTCATAACCAGTGGGACCAGAGCTGGTGGCCCTGTGAGAGCTGGCCAAGGCCCACAGCCCATCTGCTCTCTGCCACCCGGGGTCCGTCCACACACGGGAGTGTCCCAGCCCGCATGTCAACACTGGACATGCCCCTCCAGCATCACCCCTCCATCCCCTGGGTCAGCGTGGCCCCTCCAGCATCACCCCTCCATCCCCTGGGTCAGCGTGGCCAGCCCTTGGGTAGACGAGGCCTGGGGGACATTATACCGGCCTAAGAAGGGAGAGGAACTCAAGGGCCCCTTGACTCGGGGGCAGCTTCTCACAACAGGAACCAGGCAGGAATGGGGCCCCCAGTGCCAAGGCCCCCCTCTTGCCCGGTGTCAGGGAGTCCAGGAGCCTGGGGTCAGGAAGGCCTTCTTGAGTCTCTGTGCCCTGGGAGACACATGGTCATTTCAGCCACTTTTAGACAAGCCACCAGTTACTTTCTGTCAGTATGTCCCCACTGACCCAACAACGAAGAGAGAGGAAGCAAAACGGGCACAACCATGACAAGTAGAGGAAGACCACCAGCACTGAGGGCCAAGTTCACAGATTTCAAGAGCTCTCCAGTCCCAACACGTGAGTAATGACCACCACCTCTTCTGCTATTTTAGACAACTCTTCCAGACGATACGAATATGGAAAAAACTGCTATAATTTTCCTGGGAAGAAAAATAAAATATTGTACATTATCCTTCTTGAAGGGGATAATAAAAATGACCTTGTCTCCAACTTTTTATCTGTACAATGGATGCCTGAAGGAAATACATAAAATCTTCCAATCTGGAGGCTAAAACTACAATCTCAAAAATTCTATTCACCCACCAAAAAGCTGTACATGTTTCTGGTGAACACACATCTTCTCAGATAATCCCAGGGTCACACCATACACCGCACATGTGTGTGACCCTAACATGTGGAGACATCCCTGGGGTCGGGGGACAGAGAGACCACGAGAGTGACTTTAAAAAGAGAGGAGGCAAAAATAAATAAATAAAATTTTAAAGAAATTTAAAAGTAGAGGAGGCTTCAAGGAGAAAGACTATCAGCTACTAACACATCTGGTGCAATGGACTGTGTGTGTGTTAGTCACTCAGTCGTGTTCAACTCCTTGTGACCCCGAGGACGGCATCCCTCCAGGCTCCTCTGTCCATGGTATTCTCCAGGCAAGAATACTGAAGTGGGTAGCCATTCCCTTGTCTAGGGGATCTTCCCGACCCAGGGATCAAAGCTGAGTCTCCCGCATTGCAGGCACATTCTTTACCAACTGAGCCAATTAAGGTCTAGTAAATTTGGCATCCAATATAAAAGTATCCCAAGTCAATCTTGAAAAATAACACTGTTCATATAAAGCAGTAAACTTGAAATAATTCTATCACACTGGCAGGTTCTGAAGTTCCTTATCAAGAACTGTCGGAAAATAGAAACTCGCGGGCTGTGACGGCCCCCTGGGAGTACAGAGCACGCGCCCGCGGTCCATGACACTGATGGTTAGGGATGGAGCGACCGCCCCTTAACAATCAGAGTCATATGAGCTTTACAAAAAAAAAGACCCCTGTGGTTGGGGACTGACTGTCGTAAGAGAACACCCTCCTGCGTCCAGAGGTGGTTTTGAGGCTAATCTGTGTGCACGTGGACAGAGCAGGCATCGTCTTGCCTGTTGTCTGTCGGAGCGCGCCTGTGCGGAGGAGCGCGTGCTGACCATCACGGAGGGGTCAGCCTCGCCGCCCGCCCAAGGGGACCGCTGGGACCGGGTACCGTTGCAGGAAGCACTGAGCCCGAGCCGCTGGGGAGGCCAGGCGTGCGCAGAGCTCAGATCTGTGGTGCCCTGTTGTCTTGGAGGTCACGACGCCACCTCTCTATGGCTGAGGTCAGTGGTGCAAATCTCTGGGGTCAAGCTCTGTCGATGGAATTGTGGCTGTGACGCGAACTGAGACAGCTGTCTGCAGACCCTGAGTACCCGCGACGAGGTGAGAAGCCTTCTGGGTCATCCTGAGCCTGACCCCCAGTGAGGACAGCGCTCCCACCCAGCCCCGTGTGCGGAGATCCCCAAAACATGAGGTAAACCCCGCTGAGCTCTGGAGCCTGCCAGGGCGGATCCGGTTGCGGCTCATCCGCGACCTTGTAATCCACCGAAGCACCTGCTTCCGTCCAGAGTGAGTTGTCCGAAAACAGATCCCGGTGTGGTTTAGGACAATTCCGCATCCTCCTGAAGCAAATGATAATCTTCGTATTTCTTATACCACTTGATTTTCTTCTTTTATTGAGGTATAATTGACTTGTAATGTCATGAATCAGTTATACATATATAGATACATACACACACACACGCATATATGTTCTTTTTCAGAGTCTTTGCCATTATGGTTTATTGCAGGATATTGACTATGGTTCCCTGTGTGACGCAGCAGGGCTATTGGCCATCTGTTTCGTATATAGCAGTGTGTGTGTGTTAAACTCAAGTTCCTAATTTATCCCACCACACCCCACTTCCCCTTTAGTGACCCTGCATTTGTTGTCTATATCTGTGCATCTATTTCTGCCTTCTAAAGCTCATTTGTATCCTTTTTAAAGATTCCACACGTAGCTATCCCAGATGATACTGTCTTTCTGTCTGACTTACTCAGTATGACGCTCTCTAGGTCCATCCGTGTTACTAAAATGGCGTTATTCCCATCCTTTACGGTTGAGTGATACTCCGCTGTGTATGCCTGTACGTCTTCTCTAGGCAGTCCTCTGTCGGTGCTCATTTAGGAAGCCTCCACGTCCCAGCTGTTGCAGATAGTGCTGCAGCGAACATAGGGTGAAGTGAAGTCAAAGCCGCTCAGTCGTGTCCGACTCTTTGCCACCCTGTGGACTATACAGTCCATGGACGTCTCCAGGCCAGAATACTGGAGTGGGGAGCTTTTCCCTTCTCCAGGGGATCTTCCCAAGCCAGTTATCAGACATTAGGGTGCGGGCATATTTTTGAATGGAGAGTTTTCTCTGAGTATATGCCCAGGAGTGGGATCCCTGGATCATATGGTAGCTCTGTGTTTACTTTTTAAGGAAGCTCCATTTCTTCTCCACAGTGGTGGAAGGAACCACTGTTCATTCCACCCAACGTGTAGGAGGGCTCCCTTCTCTCCATACCCTCTCCAGCATTTGTCATTTGAAACCGTTTGATTTTCTGTGAGTGTGAATCCCTAATTAGCAGAGAAACTTATTCAACAAGCATTTTAAGCTTTCTATAATATGGATTATTTCATTCTTTAAGCATATGCAAGTTTTTAATTCTTCTCTCAATTTTAGCTAACCAAATTTTGATGATTTTCAGTAACCTCCAAGAATTATTTAGGTACCATTCATACTTGCTGTTGACTTTAAGAAATGTATAATGCGAGTCTGAGTGACCTCCGGAAGCTGGTGATGGACAGGGAGGCCTGGCGTGCTGAGGTTCATGGGGTCGCGAAGAGTCGGACACGACTGAGCGACTGATCTGATCTGATCTGATAAAGAAAAAAGATTTCCAGATTGAGGTGAGCTTTCAAACAAAATCCAACTGAGGCGATGGCAGGGGTGGGTGGGAAGTGGTGGCCATTGATCCAGCTCCCAGAGTCTTCCAGCCAGTGATCCTGCTGGGGGTGTGGTTCGGGAGTGGGGTTGTCCACAGGGTCAGGACCACAAACTAGAAAGTTCAGAAACAAGGAGTTTGCCCAGGGTAATATGCTGCTCTCAGAGCCTAGACTGAAATTTCAGCTCTGGCCAGTCTGGATTTCGTGAAGGCCACATTTCAAAAGGGGTACTCTTTAGCTCAAAATTTTAAATGTTATTTCTGTGAAGCCAGCATTTTATTTTATTAGAAAAGCAATGCCAGGGATGGAGATGTTTATAAATACATACTTTCAGTGTTGAGATGTTTCATAATGTTCGGTCCATTTGCAAACAAGTGTACAATTACATGCACTTTCCAGTCTTCCTTAAAAAGGAAACCTCATGGTTTAAAATCATCTCAAGTGACCCGTCTTGCCATCCATTCTGGGTCGTCCGCTACGACAGTCACAGCTCTGTGTTTCTGCATTTCTGTTGCTTTGTGAAGTACCTCAGATGTTTGAGCGAGTCCTACAGTATTTTCAGGGCTCTTCCCGGAGACCGCGGTCTCACTTTTCTCCTCCTTACACCCACCAGAAGCCAGGGACCGTGACATCTGGGTCGTGACAGGCTCCATGCTGCTGCTCACCGCGCCCACCTTGGCATCGGGCTCTTTGTTCATGCCACCTCTGATCCTGGCACCAAGCCTGGGGTCTCTGGGACCACCTCTGCTTTTCTGAATAAAGAACCTTCCTTGGAGCATGCTGCTCATCAGGGACTCACCAGGATGTCTCTTAAGCATGCTAGGGTCTGCACACCTGAGCCTGCCTCCTCCCCAGTTGGTGGGTTAAGCCCAAGGTTGGCCTGAACAAGGAGACACTCTGAGATTTGAGTTTTCTCACCCCCATTCCTGGGGGAACCAGGGATTTATCAGATTTGATCTAGTTTGATAATGGTCTCTATGCTTATCTAAGTGATCAGCAATGAGAAAACGTCCTCTCACGATGAATGGCCAGAAGGTACTGTTAGCTCAGAGACACTTGCCTGGGGCTGGAGTGGCACCCCACGTGTAAGCTGAGCTGGGGAGCTGTGTGCTGCTACGGAGCCCTGAAAAGGCAAGGCCAACCCCCATCGGGCACAAGGCACAGCCACTGGTGGCTGTTGGGTGCTGGGTGGCCCCACACGTGTGGGCAATCCAACACGAACAAGAAAAGGCTCAAAAGTGTTTGTTACACCTTGACATTTGTATTTATTTATTCCACACTTTTTCCATACGAGGATTTAAGGCAGCTAATAACATACCCATTTTTTTTTTTAAAAAATGTGTTAAAATGTGAATATTGAATTTTTCCTTTAGGAAAATAGCTCAATAATGTGACTCACTTTATATTTTTATGAATATAACTTCAGAGAACATCTAGAATATCGTTTGTAAAACATGAATGTAACAGGCATTTCTCAGATAAAGGCTGAAAGGTGGAAGGTCATAGGATTAAGGCAGTTACGGGATTTGAAAGCAATTGTTTTCCCCTTAAAATGCTGGAATTTTCATCTCTTCAGAGACTAAAAGAAAGGAAGGGTGTTGAAGGCAGCTGGGCATAGACAAGAGGGCTTCTGTGGGAGACAGCCAGCCGGGCAGCTTTTCCTGGAGTGTCTACATTTCTGAGTCTTTCACCAAGTTTCACCAGCTTAGACATGACCCTACTCTTCATCCTCTGGACTTAAGTCAGAGATGGACCTTTTATTCAAGGGAAAAAATTGTTCGCCTATAATTGTCTCCATTCTCTCCACTGCCATCATCTTCTTTCCACTACATAAACAATTGGTTTAAAAAATAATTGATTTGAAGCATATATCACCACAAAGTTTCCAACTTGTACTGAGTTGAGACATATGAAAATTATCAGTGAATATATTGACCAATTTCTAACATTTGCGTTTTTCCATATGCATTCTTACAATCAAAGGAACACAAATTATGTTTATTTATGAGCATGATACAGTCAAGCTCATTTTGAAAAAGTTTTAAAAGACATTTATCATCTTAGCAAAATCACAAAAGCATTTTCTATAGTATGAGAAACGTCCATTTATCAACTAAGATGTATCAACAACATAAATTAATGGCTTTCCTCTGCTGACACCTTTGTCCCCCGATGAAATGAATTTTTAGAATTGAAAACTGTGGAGTACCTGCTGAACTTGTCCTGAATGTAACTGTGATTGTGCTCGAAAGACTGTCCGCTCACTCATTCACTTCCTCGGAAGCTTCCCTGAGAAGCTGCGCACATGGCTCCTTCGTGTTTCCTCATTGACTTTCTGCATCTGAAGAGCTCCATGAGCTTCCCTGGTGGCTCAGTTGTTAAAGAATCCACCTGCAATGCAGGAGACCCGGGTTCGACCCCTGGGTGTGGAAGATCCTCTGGAGAAGATAATGGCAACCCACTCCAGTATCCGCATCACCAACTGAGTGGACATGAACTTAGGCAAAACCTCTAAGAGACAGGGAAGGACAGGGAAGCCTGGCATGCTGCAGTCCGTGGGGCTGCAAAGAGTCGGAGACAACTTCAACAGGCTGTTGAAGCCACTTTGCCCCAAAGACCAAAGCCATCCCCCAGGCCCAGGGCAGCCCTCTGTCCGTGGTGCTGACCCAGAGGAGGATGCCTGCCCCCTCCAGTGCTGAGGAGGAAGGAACCTGGGACAAGACCCCTCCTCCAGACGTGCCTGCAGCATCAGGCTGTCAGATTCTCACCCTGTATCACCCAGCTCCCCACACCTGGAGAGTCATTCCTGACTCATTGTGGGCAAGTCCTCATCTCCAAGTGTGTTGGGAGAAATCAACTGAAGAACCAAGCAACGTGGCAGAGGGTAGAAACTCAGAATATTTCTCCCTGTGGTTAAAAATTGCAACCTGGGTTTCTACTGCCAGTCTTAAGATAATAAGTGTTAAAGTAAATTGAGAGTAAGCTAGAACATCTTATCCAACGCTCTTATCATCTTCCTTAGTGTTTTCAAGCTTCTGTAACAATTTGGTGTGCAGCAGTCAAAGTTGCATCAATAGAATCCCCTGAGGTTGGATGGGAGAAGCACAGGGTCTGGGCTGCAGAGTCTGGGATCCTCTGGGGAAGTGTAGTTGGGGTGAGAGCTTGAAGAGCTGCAGTTGCCCAGCTCCCAGTGTATACACTGTTACGTGTGTTGGAGGCTCAGAGGCTCATGGAGGTTACAAAGCAGAAGAAAACAGGCTTCGCCAACCCCAGCATCCCCTTCCCACCACCTGCTGAGGCAAAACTGAAGATGCCAGTGGTGCTGCTGTAAGGCTGACTCACAGTTTAAGAGGAAAAAGAAAGAAATCCTCCAAAGTGGAAACATTCAATCTGCTTAAAAACCTCCTGCTTATAGGAGGTCCTTCATCCAAAGTCTTCATTTACTCTCTGCTGGCTACAAGCCACGCAAGTCCTAGCAGGGCCCCCCAGCCCACCCCATGGAATAAAGTCAGCTCAAGGACCCACAGGCCTGGAGTGAGGCCCCCTGGGGTCCAGCCCTGAAAGCAGTAGAGGCTGGGGGACCACAGGAGTGATGATGAAGACATGCAAGGCTGCCCCCAGTGCTGCCTCAACAGTTCCAGCAGAAGTAGTTGACGCCTCTGTCTGTTCTTCAACAGACAAAACAGGAGGGTTTTTTAAAACGGATTGTTGTCAAAATCCTAGGGCCACAGTTCCCACCTGAGATGCCCTCTGGGAATACACGGTAGGTGAGGGGTCAAGCCAACCAGTTTCCTTTTCGAGTGTGATCAGACATGGATGAAGCAGAGGGAGTTTTAGGTGGCTCCTGGAGGGAAGGGCTTGTTCCCACCTAAACTTTCTCTGTGGGCTCAGGGGAGCAGCTGGGTGTCACCAAAGACTCACAGTGGGACAATGAACAGCACATTCCCCTCATGGCCCCCTCATCAGCCGATGGGGAATCTGTACTTGTGTGGAGAGAGGGCTTGAAAATCCTGGCTTCTTGTAAACAGTTAGTGATTAGTAAGCTAGAATGTCTTATCTGATGCTCTTATCATCTTCCTGGGCTTCCCTGGTGGCTCAGCTGGTAAAGAATCTGCCTGCAATGCGGGAGACCTCCTGGAGAAGGAAATGGCTACCCTCTCCAGTGTGCCTGCCTGATGCTGGGCACAGACTGGTTCCAATAGGAAAAGGAGTACGTCAAGGCTGTATATGGTCACGCTGCTAATTTAACTTACATGCAGAGTACCTCATCAGAATTGCTGGGCTGGATGAAGCACAAGGTGAAATCAAGATACCTGAACATCATATAGATGGGGGGGGAAGGGAGGGGGGAGTGTGGGGGGGGAGAAGGGGACGAAGAGGAGAGAGGCGGAGGCAACGACGAGGGAGGAGTGAACCGGGTATCAGATCAGATCAGATCAGTCGCTCAGTCGTGTCCGACTCTTTGCGACCCCATGAACCGCAGCACGCCAGGCCTCCCTGTCCATCACCAGCTCCCGGAGGTCACCCAGACTCATACCCATCGAGTCAGTGATGCCATCCAGCCATCTCATCCTCTGTCGTCCCCTTCTCCTCCTGCCCTCAATCCCTCTCAGCATCAGAGTCTTCTCCAATGAGTCAACTCTTCGCATGAGGTGGCCAAAATACTGGAGTTTCAGCTTTAGCATCATTCCTTCTAAAGAAATTCCAGGATTGATCTCCTTCAGAATGGACTGGTTGGATCTCCTTGCAGTCCAAGGGACTCTCAAGAGTCTTCTCCAACACCACAGTTCAAAAGCATCAATTCTTCGGCGCTCAGCCTTCTTCACAGTCCAGCTCTCACATCCATACATGACCACAGGAAAGACCACAGCCTTGACTAGGCGAACCTTTGTTGGTAAAGTGATGTCTCTGCTTTTGAATATGCTATCTAGGTTGGTCATAACTTTCCTTCCAAGGAGTAAGCGTCTTTTAATTTCATGACTGCAGTCACCATCTGCAGTGATTTTGGAGCCCAGAAAAAGAAAGTCTGACACTGTTTCCACTGTTTCCCCATCTATTTCCCATGTAGTGATGGGACCAGATGCCATGATCTTCGTTTTCTGAATGTTGAGCTTTAAGCCAACCTTTTCACTCTCCACTTTCACTTTCATCAAGAGGCTTTTTAGCCCCTCTTCACTTTCTGCCATAAGAGTCGTGTCATCTGCATATCTGAGGTTATTGATGTTTCTCCCAGCAATCTTGATTCCAACTTGTGTTTCTTCCAGTCCAGCATTTCTCATGATGTACTCTGCATATAAGTTAAATAAACATGGTGACAATATACAGCCTTGACGTACTCCTTTTCCTATTTGGAACCAGTCTGTTGTTCCATGACCAGTTCTAACTGTTGCTTCCTGACCTGCATACAGATTTCTTAAGAGGCAGATCAGGTGGTCTGGTATTCCCATCTCCTTCAGAATTTTCCACAGTTTATTGTGATCTACACAGTCAAAGGCTTTGGCATAGTCAATAAACAAGAAATAGATGTTTTTCTGGAACTCTCTTGCTTTTTCCATGATCCAGCGGATGTTGGCAATTTGATCTCTGGTTCCTCTGCCTTTTCTAAAACCAGCTTGAACATCAGGAAGTTCACGGTTCACATATTGCTGAAGCCTGGCTTGGAGAATTTTGAGCATTACTTTACTAGCGTGTGAGATGAGTGCAATTCTGTGGTAGTTTGAGCATTCTTTGGCATTGCCTTTCTTTGGGATTGGGATGAAAACTGACCTTTTCCAATCTTGTGGCCACTGCTGAGTTGTCCAAATTTGCTGGCATATTGAGTGCAGCACTTTCACAGCATCATCTTTCAGGACTTGGAATAGCTCCACTGGAATTCCATCACCTCCACTAGCTTTGTTCGTAGTGATGCTTTCTAAGGCCCATTTGACTTCACATTCCAAGATGTCTGGCTCTAGGTCAGTGATCACATCATCATGATTATCTGGGTCTTGAAACTCTTTTTTGTACAGTTCTTCTGTGTATTCCTGCC
The DNA here is from genome assembly GCA_935064755.1 of Tragelaphus eurycerus. Lineage (NCBI taxonomy): Eukaryota > Metazoa > Chordata > Mammalia > Artiodactyla > Bovidae > Tragelaphus > Tragelaphus eurycerus. The sequence continues at coordinate 1,825,909 of CAKXYN010000011.1, forward strand.
ACCTCTTCTTAATATCTTCTGCTTCTTTTAGGTCCACACCATCTCTGTCCTTTATTGTGCCTATCTTTGCATGAAATGTTCCTTTGGTATCTCTGATTTTCTTGAAGAGATCCCTAGTCTTTCCCATTCTGTTGTTTTCCTCTATTTCTTTGCATTGATCACTGAAGAAGGCTTTCTTATCTCTTCTTGCTATTCTTTGGAACTCTGCATTTAGATGTTTATATCTTTCCTTTTCTCCTTTGCTTTTCGCTTCTCTTCTTTTCACAGCTATTTGTAATGCCTCCCCAGACAGCCATTTTGCTTTTTTTGCATTTCTTTTCCATGGGGGGGATGGTCTTGATCCCTGTCTCCTGTACAATGTCACGAACCTCATTCCATAGTTCATCAGGCACTCTATCTATCAGATCTAGGCCCTTAAATCTATTTCTCACTTCCACTGTATAATCATAAGGGATTTGATTTAGGTCATACCTGAATGGTCTAGTAGTTTTCCCTACTTTCTTCAATTTCAGTCTGAATTTGGCAATAAGGAGTTCATGGTCCGAGCCACAGTCAGCTCCTGGTCTTGTTTTTGCTGATTGGATAGAGCTTCTCCATCTTTGGCTGCAAAGAATATAATCGATCTGATTTCGGTGTTGACCATCTGGTGATGTCCATGTATCAATAACCTCAAATATGCAGATGACACCACCCTTATGGCAGAAAGTGAAGAGGAACTAAAAAGACCCTTGATGAAAGTGAAAGAGGAGAGAAAAAAAGTTGGCTTAAAGCTCAACATTCAGAAGACTAAGATCATGGCATCTGGTCCCATCACTTCATGGCAAACAGATGGGGAAACAATGGAAACAGTGACAGACTATTTTGGGGGGCTCCAAAATCACTGCAGATGGTGACTGCAGCCATGAAATTAAAAGACACTTACTCCTTGAAAGGAAAGCTATGACAACCTAGATAGCATATTAAAAAACAGAGACATTACTTTGCTAACAAAGGTCCATCTAGTCCAGGCTATGGTTTTTCCAGTAGTCATGTATGAATGTGAGAGGTGGACTATAAAGAAAGCTGAGCTCTGAAGAACTGATGCTTTTGAACTGTGGTGTTGGAGAAGACTCTTGCAAGTCCCTTGACTGCAAGGAGATCCAACCAGTCCATCTTAAAGGAGATTAGTCCTGAGTGTTCATTGGAAGGACTGATGCTGAAGCAAAAACTCCAATCCTTTGGCCATCTGATGCAAAAAACTGACTCACTTGAAAAGACCCTGATGCTGGGAAAGATGGAAGGCGAGAGGAGAAGGGGATGTCAGAGGATGAGAGGGTTGGATGGCATCACTGACTCGATGGACATGAGTTTGAGTAAACTCCGGGAGTTGGTGATGGACAGGGAGGCCTGGCGTGCTGCAATCCGTGGGGTCACAAAGAGTCAGACACAACTGAGCCACTGAACTGAACGGAACTGATGCCGTGCAGCCCAGAGATCAAACCTGTGCCCCCTGCAGTGGACGCACGGCGTCTCGGCCACTGGCCTGCCAGGGAAGCGCTGGAAATCTCCAAATTCCTGTCTGCTGCCCCTACCCCTTTCCTTGGTTGGAACATCACTGCTGATCACAGGAAAGACACCCACCTGACACGCACCGTTCGCAGAGCACTTTACTCTCTGTAGGACCCGACACCCTGACCCCCTGGCATCCCCATTAGAGTGTTGGGTTCTACCCAACAATGAGCCCGGGATGCCTGTCTTCCTCTCCACCAGTGGGAGGAAATTCTATGGATAGCACTGGCTCCAGAGAGAAAGCAGCTGCATTGCCATTGAACGTTACTAATCCATCAAGTTGAAGAGAACTGAGCTTATTAATGTCCCGAAATGTGTTAATCTTAGCGTTTAGATTACCTTTTGCAAGCTTAGAAAAGCAGTTCTGCTTGTAATTATCTTCTCATAGAATGTAATCATAAATGACACCCTAGCTCTGAAATAAACCAGAGGAAACCAGAGTATTTTATGTGAAATCTAACATTCTCCTGTGCTTCTCTTTTTTCACAATGTACAAGCTCAAATAATATGTCAGAGATTAACGTGGCCATTCTTTCATTTAGGCTTCATACAGCAGACTTCACGTTATTTAAAATGCTTTATATAAAAGTCACTCAAACGTGAATAATTGAAATTATTTTTAATGATTGTCCCATTAGAGACCCAACTTACACAGATCTCAGACTGACCTAGTTTTTTTTTTCCTTCCTTTCATCCGCTTATTTTGTTGGTGAATTTAAACAGATTCGTCTCTAATTAGATATGTACTTTTCAAACAATATTGGAAAACAACTCCCTTTAACATTTGTTCTTTGCATCTGTCATCCCCGAAACACAGCGACTTGCCTGTTCTACATGTACACGGATTTTCTTTCCTCATCCCTGTCAGTTATGCTGCCGGGAAGCTCTTGATGTCTCTAACCTTTCATTGTGAAGAAGACACATCTAATTACAAGGAAAACAACCATGATGTAATAGGGCAGAACATGCATGCCTGTCGCCTGGGAGGGGCTCCACAGGAACAGGAGGGAGGGTCCATCCCCATGGCCGAGACACACCATTCACGGGGTCCCAGACACAAGGCTGCATCCTGGTCCACCCCGCTGGGTTGAGCAGTATTCATTTGCTAAAAAGTAAGTCAACTATAAAGGATGCAAACTTGCCCTGAACATGTAAAAGCATAAATATCCATCCAATCACCAATCTTAATATTGAGTCAAAGACGTTTCTCTGGACAAGAATTTCCTCACTGAAGAAAACCAGCATCTGTGATCTCTAGCTTGTTTTTGAAAAGTCTTCAATTCAGTTGCTCAGTCATGTCTGACTGTGACCCCATGGATTGTAGCACGCCAGGCCTCCCTGTCCTTCACCAACTCCCAGAGCTTGCTCAAACTCCTGTCCATCGGGTCAGTGATGCCATCCAACCATCTTATCCTCTGTTGTCCCCTTCTCCTCTCGCCTTTAATCTTTCCCACCATCAGGGTCTTTTCCAGTGAGTCAGCTCTTCGCATCAGGTGCCAAAGGATGGGAGCTTCAGCTTCAGCCTCAGCCCTTCCAGTGAGCACTCAGGACTGATTCCTTTAGGATGGACTGGTTGGATCTCCTTGCCCTCCACAAGCCATGCAGTATTCACCTTGAAAACAGATCACAGGCAAGTTTATTTCTCTTCCAGGCTGCACCTCTTCCTCTAGGCAGTCGTGTGAAAACTAAACTCAGGACCAATCCAAAGACAGCGCTGACAAGGAAACCTGGATGCTCTGTGTGGAAGTGGCCTGGGCTCAGGTCCCGAGCTGCAGAGATCCTCCTGGATACCACACCGCCGACCCTTGGGGGGTCCGTGCTCCGCCGGTTCCCTTACTCAAGGAGCAGCCTGACGCTGAAAGCAGGCTGTGCACTGGTGAGGATTTGCAGCCAGTGGCCCAGGAAACGGCCATCTCCATCTGGGGGTTTGTCTGGGTCTATCAGCTATGTTTTCCCATCTCAGACAATGTGAAGCTGCTCTGTGAGGTCACCAGTTGTGACCATGAGAAGCGATGGGGACCGTTAGCTGCAGCCGCCACTGAAAGAGACTCAGGGATTCGCTAAGCCCAGGGATATCACCTTGAGCAAGCTGAGCCTGAAAGCAAACCAGGCAGACCCCTGGTGGAGTCCAGCCCTCAGCCAGCCTGGTGGACATGGGTGCACTGTTTGCAGGCTGAAGCCTTAAGAAATGCAGAAGCCCAAGAAGGTTACTGGGCTATTGGAAACCCACCACTTAGTCTTAAAGCATTTAAGACTTTGTTTTTTTTTATTCCTGAAAATAACACCATTGCTTTCCATTTGGTTGTAGGGATCCTGGCACATGGCAGGAGTGGGCACCCAAAGAAGTCCTCTGCCTTCTTCCCAGGCCTCTGTTTATTTCAGTGCCCAGAGGCCTGGGCCTTCCCCTCTCAGCCCATCTCCCCCCTCACAGTTTTCTGGTTTCTGTCCTGATCGTCTCTTCTCAGGCAGGAAGAGAGTTGAGCTCAGATCTGCAGTGACTCGACTCTCTTTACCTTTTTGGAGCCAGGCTTGTAATGCTCTCATTTCCCCCAGATTTCCCTTTTCTAGGGTCGCACCTGCATGGCTGAGTGCCCTGCAGGAGCATATGAACCAAACCCCGGGGATTCCACCCTCTTGACCTTCAGCAGACCTTGTCCACCAAGGAGTCCCGGGGGACGGGCAGGTCCTGGCTGCAGGCACCGCCCTGCGGGCTCGGGGGGCTGGCGAGGCGGCCGTGTTGGACGTGCGCCCGCCCTTACCCAGGGCGGCGGGGGCTGCAGTGGTTCCATGTGATGGTAGGTTCCCGGCGTCTGAAGGAAGGTTCCTCCGCGTCCAGCAGCTGCTCCAGCTCCCAGCAGGGAGAGAAAGGGACGCTGGGCCAGCCGTGCGGCAGCTGGTCTCCTTCCAAGGAGCCGTTGGCAGGTCACAGTCTGTTCGTAAAGTCATTTAAAATCGTCTGTGTCCTCTGTTCCCACGCAAGCATCTTCCGGTGGAGGGACTGGAATGTGCCTGGTTATCCCCTCGGGGCCGGCGGCCTGCTGGGCCCTTGGTCTATCCTCTTGTTACTGAGGCCGACACACTCCTTCCTGATGGTGGAGAAGTACAGACCAGTGGAGACACCAAGACGGCAGAAAGCCGTCTCCTCCCACCCGGCTCCTGCCCATCCAGAGAACTCGCATGTGTCCCATGGGAGCCAAGGCTGCAGGAGGTAACAGACACCAAACCTGGATTCCCCGGGTGAATCCTCAGGGACCACGGGCTGCCTCCCCTGTGCTCAGTGACCCCAGCTGCGGGCCTTTGAGAACACGCGCCATAGGGAGCCCCAGCCGTCCACGGCAGAACACAGGTCAGATGCCACGGATCACGTGGGGTCCTGGGCTCGCCAGGGGCTCTGTGGGCCTGAAGTGAGATGCACCCTGAGCTCAGCAGGACGGCAGGCCCCTTCCTGGGAGGGCCAGGCTGTGGAGACTCCATGAGGAAGCCAGCACACACACACACACACACGCACACACACACACAACGGAATATTCCTTGGCCACAACAAAGGATAAATGATGCCATTTGCAGCAATGTGGATGGGCCCAGAGGTCATTACACTGAATGAAATAAGTCAGAGAAGGATAAATACCACATGATATCACTTACATGTGGAATCAGAAACATGCCACAGATGAACTTATTTACAAAACAGAAATAGACTCACAAACACCGAAAATAAATTTACGGTTACCAAACAGTGGGGAGGGAAAAATCAGGACTTTGAGATTAGCAGTTACAAACAGCTATATATGAAGTAGATCATCAACAAGGACCTCCTGTATAGCACAGGAAACTATATTTGATATTCTATAATAAACAGTAATGGAAAAGAATCTAGAAAAGAGTATACACATATGGGGTAAGTCACCTCAGTCGTGTCCAACTCTGTGTGACCCTTGCATTGTAGCCCATTAGGCTCCTGGGTCCTTGGGATTTTCCAGGAAAGAATATTGGAGTGGCTTGCCATGCCCTCCTCCAGGGGATCTTCCTGACCCAGGGATCGAACCCAGGTCTCTTATGTCCCCTGCATTGGCAGGCGGGTTCTTTACCACTAGGACCCCCTGGGAAGTGCTATCTATCTATCTCTATAGATATACATGAAACTGAATCACTTTAATGTACCCCTGAATCACTATAAACAACTATTAATGTACTTTAATTTTTAAAAAGTAAAATTAAAATTAAATAAATTGTTTTAATTTAAAACACAAGAAAATGCGGGGAAGGTGACATGACCAAGAGAAGACCCTGGAAAGCAGCATCGCCACAACTCCCTCCTCTGTAGACTGTGGGGGACCGGGCTAGCTGAGGCAGACCGGCTCCACCTCAGGCCCAGGACTGCACTGAAGGGCCACCTCAGACAGGGGAGACATTCCTACAAGTGACCCCATCTGTGCTGTGGAGAGGGTGCCCCGGTAAACTTGTGAGCTCACGGTGACAGGCAAGGAAATGGGTAGCTTTCGTTCAAAGATGCTGTGGCAGTTGAGCAAAGCTGTCCCTCGGGCACCACTCGGATGGTGGATATTGCTGTCCCACAGGCTTCGGAAATCCCATTAACTTGATTCGGACAATGCGCTTTTTAAGTTCTGTGTATGACGTTGCAACGCACTCATTCAATTGTATCTCGATGTGCAGTGAGTTTCAATAAGGGCTGTGAAGTTTGGGTATAGGTGACTCAACCCAGTGTTAGGTAGACTTGGGCTTTAAAAATCACTACACACAGGGACATTGGTTTTAAATTCCCATCTGAGGGTGTTGGACATTGACTAATTCTCCCATCACTTTTTGTAAATGGACAGGATGCGGCCGTATATAATAAACAATCGGTATCCCATGACAGAACCATCTAAAAACAGCCTCGCTCAAGTGATCCCAGCTTACATAAACCAAAGAGATGGTTTTCCCATCCAACTCAGATTTAAATTGACTGCTTTGTTTAGCACTAAATAAAACGCGGCTTTGTTAACTATCACCTCATCCTCTGGTCTGGGGAGACCCAGCCAATTGCTTCTTAAAACCACGAATAGACAAAGTAAAAATCCATAGCTACATTAGTTGCAGGTTGCCGGTCAATAAGTGTTCATTAACGAGTGCATCGCTTCTATTCAGGGTACGGTGTCCTTTGTTTTCTGTTTTTATTAGCTTTGATCATACAATAAGGCTTTCTTTTTTTTTTCCTGGAGCAGTAAATCTGCATCAATACAAGTAAATCTCTGCCTAACGTGAGACGTTGCATCTTTATCAGCGCCAGGAGCGGTCCTGCATACAAACTTCCTCCCTTTCTCTCACTCCGTCTCTGTTACAGAGAACATCTCAGCAGAAGCAGAAACCCTGAACACCGAGGAGGAGATTAGGAGCCAGCGGATGGCAAAGCCAGTTAAGCCTGGGCTCTGTCAGAGATGTTGCCCATGATGCTGGTGGATCCCAGAGCTGGGGGTCCCTCAAGCACCCCCTCTACTCCTCACCTAACCCCAGGGGTGGTCAGCACTTGAGGGTCACTGCTGATAGCTGGTCCCGCCTTCCTCTGTGAGCCCCTGTCCCGTCGATCAGCACAGTGAACTCGGGCACCTTCTGGCCCCAGATCCAGAGCAGTAGCTCCCCAGGTCTTTCAGGGTGTGTAGAACAAGACCACGGATACTCCTGTGGCCTGTGATTCGACAAATCAGGAGGATTAAACAAGATCAGGATGTGAGATCCCCATCAGTCTGGACCCATTCATGGTTCTGTCCCCACCCACCACTGTTCCTACCATGCAGACCTCACTTGTGTTTTTAAGATGAGATATTGTCTCTCAGGATTCCCTGGTGGCTCAGATGTAAGGAATCTGCCTGCAGTTCAGGAGACCCAGGTTCGATCCCAGATCAGGAAGATCCCTTGGAGAAGGGCTTGGCAACCTATTCCAGAATTCTTACCTGGAGAATCCCCTGGACAAGAAGCATGGGGGGGCTACAGTCCAAAGGGTCACAAAGAGTCAGACAGGACTGAAGAGACTGAACACGCACACACACACACACACACACACACACACACATTGTCACTTCTTGCATTATTGAATTTAAAAGAAAGACTCCTATATTTTATATTTTATGGGGTAAAAAAAACTTCCCCTACCAAAACATTAGTAAACCACATGAAAGAAATAGATATTTAATTTTTGACCTTTTTGTCAAAATAACAAACAAGCCATTGGCTTTCTCTCTGGGCGACGCAATCCTTACAATATTCTTCTGAAAACCAGGTCTCCCCCCAGAAGAGCAGCCAGAGTGCAGCTGGCCCTCCGCGTCTGGGAACACTCTGTCTCGTTCGCTCAAGAAACGCACACGCGGTTGTTTCCATTGTTCTTTTGCTGATTTAGAGCAAGTTCTTGATGCTTCTTTGGGGGAAAAGAACTTTCAATTTCTAGGGAACCTCTTAGAGCTCACGCAAAGACAGGCTGAAGAGTGTAAGCATTTCCATTTTGTTAAATCCAAAGCAGAGATGGTTAAGGGTCTCCCAGCTGCTCCATGGTCTGGAATTCGGGAGAAATGCCTCCTGAAACCGAGCTCCCCAGAACTGAGCTTCCCTGACAAGTCTATGCTCAACTTCTCTACCCAAACCTTTCTTGTCCCACCCTGTTCCCCTAAGGATTGAAGAAAGTTAAAGAAAAGGCGGCCTGAAACCTCCTTTTTCCAGAGCAGGATCCTAGGGCCACCTGGGTACAAGCCACTCTGTCTCCCCCGCTGCGTTTGGTCTTCCCGTGTTCCAAAAGGCAGACTCAGGCAGTTAATGTTGAGGATGCCAGAGTCCCAGGACACTTAGTCGCTCCTGAAGGGATACGCGTTACAATCTGATTCACGTCTTTGAGTTGTTCTATGAAGCTAAGACCGTCCACCCCGAGGAGGATGGTGACCTCCTGCTGACCACAAGCACATGCATCACAGGCTGGTTGGAACCAGAAGGTGGATGACGCTGACTCCCAAAGAATCCCCCTGTGACCTCACCACTCCCGGTCAGAAGGATGTCCAGGAGCTGGCCAGGCATCCAGCAACCCTCGCCCCTAACACGGCCTTCAAAAACCTTTCCCTGGACACCGTCAGTGAATTCTGGTCTTTTGAGCATGAGCTGACTGATGCCCTGCAACTAACACTGTACTTTCCTTCACCACAACTTGGTGTCAATGGATCTGCTTTGCTGCCTGTTCTCCTTGCAATAAACACTGTACTTTCCTTCACCGCAGCTTGGAGTCAATAGATGGGCTTTGCTGCGTGTCAGGGGAGCGGGCCAGAGTTTGGTTTCATAACACCTTTATGCACAAAGAGCTTGGTTGTGGATGAACTGAGCCCTAGGCCCAGATGCAGGGGAGTGTGGTTACAATGCTCTCTCATCTAATCTTCTCTGAGCTTTCATCTGCACTTTCCAGAAGTTTTTCTCATTTTACCTTTGAAAATTCTGCACTTTCCATCAGCTTCCTTCACCAGTGTCCACATTTTTTCGGCATTTTTTAGAGGAAAATACAAACCTGATATGTTCTGCTCACCACACAGGTGATGAAACTCCACTCACATGACTCACTTGGGTGACAGGGCAGGAGACAAGGAAATTGGCAGAAAGAGCCCCAGGCCGACCATGTCCATGCCCCGTGGAGGTCGAGGGCGGTTAACCCCACAGAAGGGCCACTCTCTGGCAACGGTAATAATTTGGAAAGGCAAGGAAAAAGAGAACGAGATCCATTTTTTTTTTACAATAACCTCCCTGACGTGGATATTTTTATTAGCTCCTGATTGTGGCTAAATGATCCATGCACAGGTGGAGACAAAGGAAGCCTCTGGTTCCCCCAAGGAAAGTGAGCCTCAGGCTGCCTGGGAGGAAGCCCCTGCAGGTGACGGCCTTGCTCTGAGGGTTCCTAGAGCCTGTTTCAACCACAGACTCTCTCAGCCCCCCGGGCAATTTTTTAACACGCAGGAGGTGGACCGTGGCATCGGGGAGGTCAAGCGACTTGGCTGCAGTGGCCACCTGCAGGTCCAGCTGTCCATCCAGAGCCTGCGGTGCAGGAGCTGAATGTGTGGCCCGACCGTCTAGCTCCCCCTCCCCAGCTGTGAAAACCTGGACGTCTCCAGGTCAGTCCCCTGTGGCCGCCCTGGCTGGTCCCCGTTTGAGTGGATTCCCCATCCTCAGCGCCAGCCCATCCGTTGCTTTTCCCCGTAACACAATATCCACTCATCCCCATGGCACCCCCGGCCCCTGTGCAGCCCCACTGCCCCAGACATCCACCCCCAGCCCTGGCCGTCGAGCCCACCAGGGCCCCTCCCCACTCTGCATCCCAGCAGGACCTGCAGCTGGAGCTGACGCAGAGCCCCTCGTTGTGGGCCTTTGGGCACCACGCTGTTCCCGGGCCACGGGGCTGGCCAGGATGCTGGCGAGTGGTCCACGGAGACACACAACTGAGGATGGTTTCCTGTCTTGGCACCTTCGGTTACGGGCCCGTGCTTCCTGCAGCGTGCCCAGGGACCCCGTCCTCATCCTCCCAGAGGGGTCAGCGGTTTCACTCATCGCTGCTTCTGATGTTACCAGGTTGGGAACTTTGAGACAAACACATTAAACTGGCCTCTTAACGGATGGGCTCTTTAACGCTTTCCAACTTCAACGCCTGTGAGGATGTCCACAGGATGTAGGATACAGCAGACATCACCCATCAGGGACACAGAGCCCTCTGTCCCAGGAAAGCCCAGGAGATGGAAAACCTTCACCTTTCCAAGGACTTTGTCCTACCTCAGCCAGTCTCACTCACCGCAAACCCCCATCTGATCCAACCTCCAGGCACCACAACCCTTGTTTACAGCTGGCCGCCAGCATCAGCCTGGGTGACACTCTCTGCCCTTTAAACCTTGGCTTGAGAAGACTCGGAGGGTCAGTCCGGTCCAGGTCCTGGGACAGGGCCAGTGGAGGGCCTGGCCCAGCAGGGCTCCCGAGTGCCCCGCCACCCCTGCAGTTTCCCGGGCTGCTCCCAGCCTGCCCTCAGCCACCCGCGCTGGCCGGCACCTTTCCCGAGTGGGATGGCCGCCTGCAGTGACCTCTTGCCAGCTGGACTGCAATTTGGCCCAACGTCGCACATCCCCACCTTGTTTCACAGTTTCCATTCATCCCCCAGCTGGACACCAGCCAGACCCTCTGAGAGACCAGACGGGGAAGGGTGGGCCGCTCGGACTGCATGCTGGGGGACAGAGAGCCGGCCTCCGAGCCTCCTCTTCTCAGCTGCATGGCCCAGCAGGCCCCTGCGGTCTCTGCAGAGACTGGACCTCACACACGTGCAGTGGCCCGACAAGCGTGCCCTTCACTGGCCCCGGGGCGCAGTGCTGCCAGACTTGTGTCCCTGAGGGGTCTCGGGGCCAGCAGCACACGGGGCCACCCCTTCCTGAGGTACCCAGCTCCTGCACACCCCGCGTCTGGGCCTAAAGTAGTGTTGCTGCCCGTGCTGATCTGACGGGTAGCTCAGCGCCCCTCAGGGTCCCGCCTGCTGTCCAGGGGCCTGACTTTAGACCCAGCTGTCCATTCAAAACTTGCGCCCATGAGGCAGGGCATCCTGGGTGTCCTCCACGTCCTGTAGCCTGCTGCCCCACCCAGCGAATCGCTTACCGTCTGGTAGGCTTACCGTCCGGTGCGGGCTCTCCATCCGCACCCCACAGGAGGGAGTGTTCACTGCTCCTCGTCTATATGGCTGCATTACACGCCGTGAACCTACTTTCGGCAGTCAGTTAGAAAAGGATAAATCGACAGAGACCTCTACTTTGAAATCTCACTTTACTTTTGATAAAGCTAAAACTTCCTAAAACCCAACAGTGTGCCATGTGGAGTTCAAGTTAAGACGGAAAATATCTGCGTCTTCCCTTTTCCAAAAGCCTTGCTATCATTGACCTTGAGGGCTGACAGTCTGGAGGCAGAGCCGTGTCCCTGCCGGCTCACCCCGCGGGCGGACGAGGCCACCATCCTCACAGAGACGCAAGAGCACAGGGAGCCCATCCCGGCCAGTGCTTGCCGAGGGGACAGCAGGCTGCCCAGGCGCCTCCCGGGAGAGCGAACTGGCTGGAGATGTGGCTCCGAGCACCCGCAGTGCCCAGGCCGCCTCCTCCCAGGCGCTGGCTGTTCCCAGGGCCAGTGAGTCTTGATTAATGGCTGGCTGCAAGAGGCCCCCCCGCCGCCTGCACCCGCCTCCTGGGGCCTCCGGAGCCTCTGTGCCCCGTTGCCCTCCTTCCCTGCCCGGGAGCTTCCCAGCTCAGGTCAGAGCAAAAGCAGGCTTGGCCGTGCCCGGCAGAGCGAGGGCTGACCGCTGGGAGAACCATCAACGGCGCCGTGAGACGATCAACTGAGCAGTAAATTAATTAATCATCATTTTATGCCTCATCAAGCACTTTGCTGAAGCTCTCAACGGGGGCCTCTCGAGGAGCCAATGGGAAGCTGACTGTTTTGTTTAGCTGGGTGAGACTTCCATAAACAGGGGAGGTTTTGACAAGCTAATAAATATGTCGTTCGTCTCTGCCACGGGCAGCAGCCGGCCCCACCTGCAAAGTGGTGGGGTTCTGCCTGGCCTGGCGGGCAGTGAGTGATGGCACAGCCGTGCCTGGGGAGGTGGCAGTCGGAGGCTCTGGGAGGGGGGAGCCCCCAGAAGTTCCTGCGAGCTCTGTGGGAGGTGGGCCAACCCCACCCCGGCCCCGCCCTGCCCTCAGGGGTCCCGCTAAGTGAGAAGTCCGGACTCTCGGCCCTGTTGCCTTCGCTGACGTCATACAGGCTGCAGGGGCCTCTACCCCAGAGGTTTCCTGATACAGGCACCAGTTTACAGCTACAGATGCCACAGCCAGACCCTCCAGAAACCCATCTAGTGGTCTAACACTCGCGCACCGATTTGGGAGTTCTGTGACCCGCTGATACTTCTCACCAACTTTAACGTACACCACGGCAGCTTCTTAGGAAAAAGGTTCTCTCTGACCTCCATTCATCTCTAAAAGTCCAGGAGTGCAGAATCGCCGTTTTCTAGGAGACTAGAGGTGCTTTTAGTGGACTTTATAACACGCTGTTAACTTCAGGTGTGCAGCACAGCTATACACCTATACATGAGTGTACATGAGTGTATATGTATTCTTTTTCAGATTCCTTTCCCCTTACAGGTTGTTACAAAATATTGTGTATTTTATAATACTGTGCTATACAGTATGGCTTTGTTGGTTATCTATTTCATATATAACAGTGTGCATCTATTAATACAAACCTGAGTGAGGGGAGAGAAATGAGGTTTTTAAAAGCTAAAGCAGTGTTGAAATTTGGGTGACGATTCTGATGACCTAGCAAATGCTTTCCTTTAGATTTTAAATCCAGTACAAAAGCTGAGGGAGGCTGTTAGAGCATTAAAGAAACACAAGTGCCAGAAAGATCCAAACGCAAACAGCTCACAGACCTCCAACTTGCCAGTAAATTTTCATCCATCTTCTGTGAGAATTTCAAACGCCCTCTGATATCATTTGAAGAACACTCATGTCAGATGTGGCTTTCCAGGTGGTGTGGTGGTAAGGAATCCGCCTGCCAATGCAGGAGATGCCAAGAGACGCGGGTTCGATCCCTTGGGTCAGGAAGAGCCCCTGAAGAAGGGAATGGCAGCCCACTCCAGTATTCACAGACAGAGGAACCTGGCGGCCACAGCCCCTGGGATCACACAGAGTGGGACACAGCTGGGCACTCACTCGTGTCAGCTGAAGGGAGAGTTTCTAAGTGCAGGAGATGGGCTGCTGGCAGGCCCAACGCATGGCATTTCTCATCAGGACAGCAGGGGTGGCCAGCACAAACCTCCTGCTCTGTGGGTCCCTGCATCTGCCACACCGGCTCCTACCGGTCTTGGACGGCCTCAGGCACCCTCTGCCCCAGCTCTGGATCGTTTAAGCTCCATTTAAGGTTCCAAACTGCAGAAGAACCCAAGGGGCGCTGACGTGGAGATCACAGAGGATGTCCCTGGGTTGCGATCCAGGGACCTTCAGCTTCGTCCTCCCCACCTTCGGCAGCCGCTTGCTAGGTGTTCGGGTGGCGGGGAGGGTGGAGGGCGCTTTTCCAGCAGGCCTTGCTGGGTCTGGAACCTAGGCCCCGGCTTCCGTCAGGAGCAGCCGCGTCGGCAGAGGGCCAGAGCAGGTGGCCTCGGCTCCGCGGTCCCCGGCCGCGGCCATCCTGACTCCCCGCACACGTGGTGCTGGGCGTTCGCAGTGACAGAAGGCAGACCAGCGTGAGCCGCGCCAGCTCGCTTCCCAGCTCCAAATCACCGTCGGGGCGCACGGAGAAGGCACCGGTTTCAGGTAAGGAGATGGGAGGCCTCGGAACGAGCCGCACGGTTCAGCGGAGCTGCAGGTCGCCCCATCCCGCCCCGCGTGAAGCACAGACCGTGCGCTTGTGGTTTGACGGTGCAGAGGAGCCTGCGGGACAGTTTTAATGGTGAAAGTCAACTTGACCCGTTCCGCTAGTGATAAAGAAGGGCGGTCCCTCTGGGCTCGCCTCCGTCACCGGGTCATCATTACGTGCTCAAGGTTACTTACACGGTGTGTGTGTGTGTGTGGGGGGGGGGGGTGGGCTCTAAGAGCAAGAAGCAGAGCTCAGGCCTGTCCCTGTCTGCAGGCCACTGCCCTCAAGGTCAGATTAGAAGGCCTTGATCCTAATGGTTCGTGGGGGAACAGGATGTCAAAAGCCTGTGACCTCAGAGCTGATTCCTCCTTTGCTGTAAATGTTTTCCTTTTAACTCTAGTTTTCTCATTTTTGGAACTCAGTTCAGGAGAAAGAAAAAGCATGGGGCAAGAGAGGTGGGAAGTCACCAGTCAGGGAGTCAATGGAGTTCAGAGTAAGGGATGCTGTCGAGTCCTGTTTCTGCTCCTGCCTGAACCGGCTTTACTGCTTGAAGCCATAAGGACTGTTGCGGGGGAGGTAGCGCTGCCCACCTGGGATGCCTCAGGCCTGCCCCAGGAGATGGATGTAGAGTCTCACGCTCCTGTCCTCCCTGATGGGATCCCTGGATGCTCAGGACAGTGTTCTTGCCTTGTCTCCATCCTTGACCTTCACATGGAAGTTAGTGCAGTAAAGACCAGAGAGTCGGGACTTCCGTGATGGTCCAGTACCTAAGACTCTGCTCTCCTGATGCAGGGGCCCAGGGGTAGACTCCTGGTTGGGAACTAGAGCCTATGTGCCACAGCTAAGAGCTGGCATAGCCGAGTAAGTAATAAAAATAAAATAAATAAATACCGGGGGAAAAAAAAGACCAGCGTCTTCCTACAGAGACCAGTTTAGTCCAGTCTAGTTTCTTAAACGTCCTAACCATGAACCTCTCACCACAGGATGGTTCAGGGAGTCTGAGGGCGACACGCGGACCTCACCCCTTAAAGCCTCCCTCCCCGAGCAGCACCCCTGCTTTCAGTGGGCAAGTTTCTTCCTCAAGGGCCTCGAGGACCCATGATTCAAAAAGGTCCCCCTTCAGCCATCAGGCATGCTGTTCCTGGAGCCCTGACTTTATCAGCAGCAAAGAGATCAAACCACTCAGTCCTGGAGGAAATCAGTCCTGAATATTCACTGGAAGGGCTGATGCTGAAGCTGAAGCTCCATTACTTTGGCCACCTGATGCGAAGAACCGACTCATTAGAAAAGACCCTGATGCTGGGAAAGACTGAGGGAAAAAGAAGTAGGAGACAGAGGAAGAGGTTTGGGAAGCATCACTGACTCAGTGGACACAACTTTGAGCAAACTCTGGGAGACAGTGAAGGACATAGGAGCCTGACATACTTCAGCCCATGGGGGTCACAGAGTCGGCAGGACCTAGCAGCTGAGTGACAACCCCAGGTGAGTTGTCTGCACTTTTCTCTGTTTATATTTTAGTGACTTCATCCATCTCGGTGGGCGTGATAATGCCTCCAAAATGGATAAAAATTGGTTCTCAGGGGGCAAAACAAAAACCTTACTCTTTTCATCTGCAAAGCACAAATACCCCTATAACACATCCACAGATGTACTGTATACATCTAGCGTTAAATTTTATGTGGGTAGGAATTAAGGAGACTCTAAAAGGCTCATTTAAAAAACAATGATAAAAAAATAAGATGGAAAAGAAGTTTTCCACTCTATCTGTCAAATGAGGAGCAAAGTGTATCTGACTCTCCTTGTAACTGTAGCCTGCATTCTTTTTGTGCGTATATGTACACACACACATACACACACACACACACACACACACACACACACACGCGCGCACACACACACGCACACACACACACACACACGCACATAAACATACACACACACACAACTACACACAACTACACACACATGCACACACACGCACACTACACACACGCACACACATGCACATGCACACACACGCACACACACGCACACACACACGTGCGCACATACACACACGTGCACACACGTGCGCGCGCACGCACGCACATGCACACACATACACGCGCGTGCACGCACACGAACACACGCGCGTGCACGCACACGCACGCACACACGTGCACACACACGCACACACACATGCACACACACGCACACACATGCACGCGCGCGCACACACACATGCACACACGCGTGCGCACATGCACACATACACACACACACGCACACACACGCACACACACACACACACTGCCCTTACATTTAGTTGCTACATCGTTGCTCCCTGTGGTACAGAGGAGGTCCTTGTTGGTCACCTGTTTCATATATAAGTGTGTGTGTGTGTTAACTCCATCGCACTCAACACTAATAATTTTGCTTTGACTTGGTTTGACTTTGGTGTTACGTACTGGTGTATCTTTATGTTCCGATCCTCCCTCATGACTTGATTTGAAGACTTGATTTGAAGACTTTCTTGGTAACAACAGAGTTGTTACCACTTCCTGAGTTTTGACGTAGATGGTGAATCCACTGGCAGAGTTTGATAACTTGGGGTCTGTGTTGGGGACTTTTAAATTCTTCATTTCCTTCCATCATTTCTTTCCCATAAGGTCTGTGCTTCTCCATTTCAAGCATCTTTAGCTAACGTGTATGTTGCAGACATCTCTCACTATCTTGGTACGTTCAGATGTGATTTTACACATCGTACATTTGATTGCAACTCTTTGTCTTTTCCCGTCTTGAAATCCCTGATTCAGCTGTCATTTGGTATGCTCCTTTCTGGGGCTTCCCAGGTGGCACAGTGGTAAAGAACCTGCCTGCAATGCAGGAGTCATAAGAGATGCAGGTTCCATCCCTGGGTGGGGAAGATCCTCTGGAGGAGAGCATGGCAGCCCGCTCCAGTATGTCTGCCTGGAAAATCCCACGGACAGAGGAGCCTGGTGGGCTACAGTCCATGGGGTCACAAAAGAGTTGGCCACAACTGAAGCAACTCAGCACACTGGCTGATTCCCTTCCTCACAGAGCAAAAGCAACGACATCCTCTGCTCTCGGTGTCCTCACCTGTTCAGAATCATCTTCATTTGTCCTGAAAGATGAGTACTCTGTCGTCCGAGGGTCCAGACACCTTGCCTCCCACCGGCTGCTCCCCGGTTCCTCCGCCTCTGCCTCGAGGTCTGCAGAGGGAGAAGTCTGGCGCTGCTTCAGTGCCCTTTCCCCCAGAAGAAAGGTCCAATTTCTGTCTTACAATTGCTGCAGCTTTTTGAGGATACAATTAAACAGTGACAATGAAAATTAAAACTCACCTGCTGTATAACCTAGCGTTCTGGTTTGGGTACATTTTTATATAAAAGTAATGAAAGGAATGAGGAGGAAAGCACAACCCTGTGACAATCCGTGCTGAGGAAATGCTGTTTAGAACTGACTCAGGGAGCTCCCTGGAAGTCCCCGAGCCAGGACTCCGTGCCCCCACTGCAGGGGGCACGGGTTTGAGCCCTGCTCGGGGAACTAAGATCCTGCAGGCTGCTCATGGCCAGGAAAGAAAAGAATTGACTCAAGTGTTGTCCAGCAGTGGCATATCGCTATTATAAGCTGTAACGTAGCCTTGGCAAAGCATCGTTGGCACCTCTGCATATTGGCGTGTGGGCTGGCCAGAATGTACACTGTGTAGAAAGCAGGGGATGGCGGGGCCGTGCGTTTGTGTTTGCGGGTGTACACTGTGTAGAAAGCAGGGGATGGCGGGGCCGTGCGTTCGTGTTTGCGGGTGTACACTGTGTAGAAAGCAGGGAATGGCGGGGCCGTGCGTTCATGTTTGCGGTTGTGTAGGGAAAATCGCTTTCTCGGTGTATGGGTGCTGTGCTAGCTGAGGGAGGGATGGTGTGGAAGGGGCCTGGCAGGTGTGGCTGACGAGGGTGGAGGCTACAGGGAGACTGGGCCCTTCCTTTACGGGCCTTTGAGCAGCTCCAGTTATCACGATGAACGTATTTATAGTACAGTTTAAAGAAACAGAGTAAAACAAACCTGGAAGGAAATAAAATCCACTTTAATCAGCAGCGATTCAGCAGCTGAAAGCCGTCACGCCGGCGTTATCCCGGAGCTCTCACAGCAGGTCCTGCAGGATCATTCACAGCTGCCTCCCAGCCGCAGCCCGAACCCGCGGGCCAGTCCACGTCTCTGCCACCAGCCTTCTCCTCACTCAAGTGTGGCTGCAACTCACCTTCTCCTTACACCTAGTTTCACAAGCCGCCTGATTTCTGCCTTTTTAGAAAACGTTCAGAAAATGTCATCCATGTGTTTCAAGTGGCAGCGCAGCCCAGACCACCTTGTGTTGTTTGTCTGGTTTGGGCAACTATCTCCTGACTATATCTGACAGGAATTCTCATATGTCAAGCGTTTGCTTCTTCAACTGTGGTACAGGTTTGTGAGCATAGGGGCTGTGTGTTTTAGAAATGCCACACCCATAATAATGCATCACAGACAATGGAAATCAATAGAAAGATTGGTAGCTATTTGCTGATCTGCTGGAAAGCTAGACCAGATAGCAGGGTCTTACAGGCTTTTATGCCTTCAGGACATTCTCAGAACAGGATCCCTCTGCTATTGTATCGGGCAGCATTCAACAACAATGTCACTCTCGGCTTCTCTCTCTTTTACTTCCAGCTTCAAAATATACTCCACACCATGTCAGACAGACACAGTTATCAATAACTTGCATAGAGATCAAACCAGTCAATCCTAAAGGATATCAACCCTGACTATTCATTGGAAGGACTGATGCTAAAGCTAAAGCTCCAATACTTTGGCCACCTGATGCAAAGAGCCGACTCACTGGAAAAGACCCTGATGCTGGGAAAGATTGAAGGCAAAAGGACAAGCGGGTGGCAGAGGATGAGATGGTTAGATAGCGTCACCGACTCAGTGGATGTGAATTTCAGCAAACTGTGGGAAATAGTGGACAGAGAAGCCTGGAGTGTTGCAATCCAGGGAGTCATAAAGAGTCAGACACAACTTAGCAACTGAAAAATGTGAATAACCAGCAGTGTACTAAAAACATGTTTAAAAAGATTTCTCAACTTTTAAGATTAAATTGTCACTGCACAGAGAAGTAAAACTGCAATTTGGAAAAACTGTTTCCAAATAATAAAAAATACCCCAGCCACATCACCGAGTTTATTGCCTACGCACAAAACTGGCCAGTACTTTGTTTTCTTCCCTTGCCTTACCTATAACTTCAGATCAGATCAGTTGCTGAGTCGTGTCCGACTCTTTGCGACCCCATGAATCCCAGCATGCCAGGCCTCCCTGTCCATCACCAACTCCCAGAGTTCACTCAGACTCACACCCATCGAGTCAGTGATGCCATCCAGCCATCTCATCCTCTGTCGTCCCCTTCTCCTCTTGCCCCCAATCCCTCCCAGCATCAGAGTCTTCTCAGTGAGTCAACTCTTTGCATGAGGTGGCCAAAGTACTGGAGTTTCAGCTTTAGCATCATACCTTCCAAAGAAATCCCAGGGCTGATCTGCTTCAGAATGGACTGGTTGGATCTCCTTGCAGTCCAAGAGATTCTCAAGAGTCTTCTCCAACACCACAGTTCAAAAGCATCAGTTCTTTGGCCCTCAGCCTTCTTCACAGTCCAGCTCTCACATCCATACATGCTGCTGCTGCTGCTGCTGCTACGTCGCTTCAGTCGTGTCCGACTCTGTGCGACCCCATAGATGGAAGCTCACCAGGCTCCCCCATCCCTGGGATTCTCCAGGCAAGAACACTGGAGTGGGTTGCCATTTCCTTCTCCAATGCATGAAAGTGAAAAGTGAAAGTGAAGTCGCTCAGTCGTGTCCGACTCTCAGCGACCCCATGGACAGGAGCCTACCAGGATCCTCCGTCCATGGGATTTTCCAGGCAAAAGTACTGGGGTGGGGTGCCATTGCCTTCCCTGCACATCCATACATGACCACAGGAAAAACCATAGCCTTGACTAGACAAAGCTTTGTTGGCAAAGTAATGTCTCTGCTTTTGAATATGCTATCCAGGTTGGTCATAACTTTCCTTCCAAGGAGTAAGCGTCTTTTAATTTCATGGCTGCAGTCACCATCTGCAGTGATTTTGGAGCCCAGAAAAATAAAGTCTGACACTGTTTCCACTGTTTCCCCATCTATTTCCCATGAAGTGATGGAACCAGATGCCATGATCTTCGTTTTCTGAATGTTGAGCTTTAAGCCAACTTTTTCACTCTCCACTTTCACTTTCATCAAGAGGCTTTTGAGTTCCTCTTCACTTTCTGCCATAAGGGTGGTGTCATCTGCATATCTGAGGTTATTGATATTTCTCCCAGCAATCTTGATTCCAGCTTATGTTTCTTCCAGTCCAGCGTTTCTCATGATGTACTCTGCATAGAAGTTAAATAAGCAGGGTGACAATATACAGCCTTGACGTACTCCTTTTCCTATTTGGAACCAGTCTGTTGTTCCATGTCCAGTTCTAACTGTTGCTTCCTGACCTGCATACAGATTTCTCAAGAGGCAGATCAGGTGGTCTGGTATTCCCATCTCTTTCAGAATTTTCCACAGTTTATTGTGATCCACACAGTCAAAGGCTTTGGCATAGTCAAGAAAGCAGAAATAGATGCTTTTCTGAAACTCTCTTGCTTTTTCGATGATCCAGCGGATGTTGGCAATTTGATCTCTGGTTCCTCTGCCTTTTCTAAATCCAGCTTGAACATCAGGAAGTTCATGGTTCACATATTGCTGAAGCCTGGCTTGGAGAATTTTTAGCATTACTTTACTAGCATGTGAGATGAGTGCAATTGTGCGGTAGTTTGAGCATTCTTTGGCATTGACTTTCTTTGGGATTGAAATGAACACTGACCTTTTCCAGTCCTGTGGCCACTGCTGAGTTTTCCAAATTTGCTGGCATATTGAGTGCAGCACTTTCACAGCATCATCTTTCAGGATTTGGAATAGCTCCACTGGAATTCCATCACCTCCACTAGCTTTGTTCATAGTGATGCTTTCTAAGGCCCATTTGACTTCACATTCCAAGATGTCTGGCTCTAGGTCAGTGATCACACCATCGTGATTATCTGGGTTGTGAAGATCTTTTTGTACAGTTCTTCTGTGTATTCTTGCCACCTCTTCTTAATATCTTCTGCTTCTGTTAGGTCCATACCATTTCTGTCCTTTATCGAGCCCATCTTTGCATGAAATGTTCCTTTGGTATCTCTGATTTTCTTGAAGAGATCCCTAGTCTTTCCCATTCTGTTGTTTTCCTCTATTTCTTTGCATTGATCGCTGAAGAAGGCTTTCTTATCTCTTCTTGCTATTCTTTGGAACTCTGCATTCAGATGTTTATATCTTTCCTTTTCTCCTTTGCTTTTTGCTTCTCTTCTTTTCACAGCTATTTGTAAGGCCTCCCCAAACAGCTATTTTGGTTTTTTGCATTTCTTTTCCATGGGGATGGTCTTGATCACTGTCTCCTGTACAATGTCATGAACCTCATTCCATAGTTCATCAGGCACTCTATCAGATCTAGGCCCTTAAATCTATTTCTCACTTCCACTGTATAATCATAAGGGATTTGATTTAGGTCATACCTGAATGGTCTAGTGGTTTTCCCTACTTTCTTCAATTTCAGTCTGAATTTGGCAATAAGGAGTTCATGGTCTGAGCCACAGTCAGCTCCTGGTCTTGTTTTTGCTGACTGTATAGAGCTTCTCCACTTTTGGGTTCAAAGAATATCATCTTTGGCTGCAAAGAATATAACCTGTAACTTAGATCATATTAAATCCTTGGATTTAAACACAAGAAAAGTGAATAAATCAGCAATATATAAACAAACTAGCGAAGCAATCAGCAAAGGACCAAAAATAACACTTTCTCTAAAATTCTTTGTCACATGAAAAGGGTACTTTGTTTTCAGGCCAACGGACACCTCCAGTCGCCTCTAATTTATCTGCTCCGAGGCTTCATAGATGTCCTTCTATAGTATGATCCTCTCATTCCTGATTTTATACGTGATTGTTCTCTCTCACGGATATAGAATGTGTTCAAGTCTGTTTTATGCAGAGTACACAGGTGGCATGCTTTCTGAGGCTTTTCCCTGAGAACATCTCCCAACCTGGAAGACGACGTCAAAGACAATGAAGCTTGGAGACCCCACCGGTCTTCTGGGTCCCAAATGACCCCCTACCACTCATCACCCACGACTGCAGAGCAGAAGTCTACAGCCAGTTGAATCTCTTACTTTTTTTTTTTCCTTAAGAATGTCTGCCAGTATGTACATGTGCATTTTTTTAATTTAGGAGTTTCAAAAATTCCCACAATTGATCTAAGGGTTCTCCTTGATGTCTGGGTACTTGAATT
Source organism: Tragelaphus eurycerus (assembly GCA_935064755.1). Classification (NCBI taxonomy): domain Eukaryota; kingdom Metazoa; phylum Chordata; class Mammalia; order Artiodactyla; family Bovidae; genus Tragelaphus; species Tragelaphus eurycerus. The sequence continues at coordinate 1,848,240 of CAKXYN010000011.1, forward strand.
CAGCAGCCCCCAACCTCTTTCCTTGCATCTAACAAGAGAAAGACCTTATCAAGAAGGAATAAAAGGGACCACGCGTAGGTTAACTTATTCTTTCTACTCTGCTTTCCTTCCCCCACATCGAAAGCTCTCCCTCTAGAATCACTCTCCCTGGCCCCTAGACCACGAGGGGTGAGTCACTGTGGGGGCCCCCTTGGTGGCCTGGAAGGACACCCCACTCTCTGCCTGCATATGAACTAATGCGCAGCCTAACACCCCAGCCTGTGAAAGCTCACATCCTCCCAGGAGCTGTGGCCATTCCTTGCAGACGTGGACGGTAATGCGCCCTAACAGGTCAAGTCCCTGCTTCTCCCCAGGGCTGGCAGGCCTCAAGAATTGGACCCAAGATTGCTGCAAATCAGTGCACGTTGGTCAGGATAGACGGATAGCTTCCTCACTAAACCAGTGTTCAAATATCAGTTCTCTTTCAGTTCTCCTGGGTTTCGTGTCCGGCCGATCACCAGGTTTCAGCTAAATGTCTAAAACCTCTCCTTTGTGGCTAACAGCTTGTCCTACGAAGCATGGTAGGCCCCGCAGCTCCACTGAATCCCGTCCCCACTGTGTCTATACAAAACGCCGTATCTGGGTCAGACAGGTCCACACTGTGAGTGCCCACGGACCCCGAGGTCCTCTTTGAATTCCAGGTGGACATGTCCTCCTGAAAAGTCATTCTTGGGAGGTCCCTCAGGACAGATGCTGAGATACGATTTTAAAGCCAATCGATGCAGCTTCTGTAGTAAAGTCTCTTAGAAATAGTTTAAACAGAAACACAAAGGGCTTTTATGGCAGACCCATGCAGCTTAATGATTGAGCAACAATTCTTTTAATAATGGGTGAAACGTTCTGACAGTCAGTGAGGGGTGAGGCTGGTCCCCTCACCGCAAAATCTCAGTGGGTGAAGTGAGCGAACATGATTCTCATTCTTTCGCCCCATATCCGTGTGACGGTTTTCTCTTTCATCCGTCACACACGCGTGTGGATGGCTGGTGGCCTGAGGTGGGGCACACTTTCTGCCCATCCTGGACCATCAAGGCCGATGGAGCCACCAGCTGCACACAAGCTGCCTTCGTGGCAGGTGAGGGGTATGCGGTGTCTCACACGTGGGCTCTGAGAAAGTCGGTGCGGATCTTGCAGCTCCGTGTGGGTCCCTGTGGCAGAGACGCTCTCAGCTGAGCTCAGCCGGTGCACGCCCCTGACGCAGCGGGTCAGGGAGGCGATGCCCCAGGAGTGGGTCCTTAAGGAGAAGAAGAATGCTTACTGACAAATGGCCCAGTGGCGACGAGAGCAACCACCTCCCAAGACCTGGTGGAATCAATCCCACAGTTGGGAGAAACAAACATGGGGGGCACAGAGGTCACAACAGGGAAAGAATAAGCCGAGACTGTTAGCACCATCAGAAAAAGGCAACACAATCCAAGATGATTTCACAGTAGGACACCTATTTTAGCCAGCTTTTTTATCAAATATAAAAACTTTTTGATTCATTCTATTTGATAGACATCAGTGGGTTTAAATGCTTGTGTCTTTTTAATTCATTAAATATAAAGTGATAAACATTTTTGCAAATCATCATTCCCCAAACGCTGCCTTTAGAAACTGAGTTCATGAACTGCCTGCCCCCTAGGATGCCTTCATCTGTACCAGCTTTCCTAAACAGCACTCAAAAATGCTGTTTGCTTTGATTACAGGTTAAGTGGTACACAATGGAAATCTGCTATCTTGCTAATTAAGTTAGGATATCAAACTAATGGGATATGAGAGTTAATCTGTGTTCCGCAAAGGCCTGACTCTGAGGCTCCTGTGCTCATATAACATGATTAGACCCCTTTGTTGCTGACCAGTCTCTCGGTCACGTTGGGCGCTGTGACCCCAGGCAGCAGTTCGCTCCTCTGTCTTCTACCATCTACCAGAGTCTGCTCAAACTCATGTCCGTTGATTCAGTGATGCCATCCAACCATCTCATTCCTCTGCTTCCTCCTTTCCTTTTTGTCCTCAATCTTTCCCAGCATCAGGGCCTTTTCCAATGAGTCAGCTCTTCACATCAGGTGACCAAAGCATTGGAGCTTTGGCATCAGTCCTTCCAATGAATATTGATTTCCTTTAGGATGAAACAGAAGTAGGTGTTTTTCTGGAACTCCCTTGCTTTCTCCATTATCCAACGGATGTTGACAATTTGATCTCTGGATCCTTTGCCTTTTCTCAACCCAGCTTGTACATCTGCAAGTTCTCGGTTCATGTACCGCTGAAGCCTGGCTTGAAAGATTTTGAGCATAATCTTGCTAGCATGAGTGTAAGTGTATGGTAGCTTGAGCATTCTTTGGCATTGCCCCTCTTTGAGATTGAAATAAAAACTGTCCTTTTCCGGTCCTGTGACCACTGCTGAGTTTTCCAAATTTGCTGACACATTGAGTGCAGCACTTTAACAGCATCAAGTTAGGATTTGAAATAGCTCAGCTGGAATTCTATCACCTCCACTAGCTTTGTTTGTAGTAATGCTTCCTAGGGCCCACCTGACTTTGCAATTCATATGGACGATATCCACATATTACTCAAAGCTGTGCAGGACAAACCACTGTACCAGGGCCCAAACAAGCTGCATACCCTGCCCCCAGCACACACACCTGAGAAGGTCTGGAAAGAGAGTTCTGACAAGGAGCCGCCCCAAATGGGGAGTGACACACGGCATCAATAAACGGCCTTGAACTTGGCGGGAGGAGGGAAGGGTAGTTTCAGACCTGGGCGGCTGACAGGTGCTTCCATTCAGAGGGACATGATTTCTGGCTTCAGTGGCAAGTGGCGTCACTGACAACCAGGAAGCTTTGTGGAATTAATTGCAGTGTTGTTTCAGAGAGGACTGCTGATGTTGACCCAAGCCCCAGGGTCTCTACCGTCACACTAGGTAATTTTTTAAAGACTAAAACCACCTTTTATGATCATGTAGGTAATTGAAGGGGGCGGGGGACTGTCCTCTTTTTTATGACTGGGGCCACGGGGCCATGAGGTTCCCTCAAAGGGGACCATTCTCCCCTGAAGCAGACGCAAGGCAGGAGAGGCGGCCAAACTCGGTCTTGGCCTCTGGGACAGAGCGAGAAAAATGTGCCTCTAAGGAAGCTTCTAAAAGAGCAGGTAAGGCGACGATGTGTCAGAGGACACCCCGGGGATGCTTCAAGTCCCGGGAAGAAGACGATCCGTTGAAAAATGCAGCTTGCAAGGAGGCAGTGGCGCGAGGACAACCCAGGGACCAGTGATGAGGCTCGGGACAGTCCCGCTGAGGCTGCGGCCTGAACAGGGCCTCGCAGGCATCCCGAGACCACTGAGAAGTCATCACGCTATGATCGGGGACACTCAGGTCAGCGGAAAGCCTCCTTTTCAAGCATCCAAAGAGACAGAGGTTGCAACACCGCTTCCGAGACGTCAGAGGCAGGAGGCATGGATCTCCGGTGGACTCGCTCTGGGATGATCTCACGGGGAAGCGGAGCTTGGAGGGCATGAATCTCTACAAACAAGCCCTACTGGAAGGTGCTGGCAGAGCCCGGGCCGAGGGCACCCACGCTTCCCCGGCTCTGGGTCAGCCGTGCCCACGCTTGGCTCCCAAGAGTGTTCCCAGCCCTGGGCCTCTGAGTCACTTCCTCCTTCGAGCTCATCTCTCTGTTCATGTCAGTGTGAGATTAACCACATTTGTTCTCACCTCGGAGTGACGTGAGGTGAGAGTGACCTCAGAGGTGCGCTCACCCGCCTCTGTTCTCCCCTCCAGCCCCCTTAAAAACTCTAACACTCACTTAGCAAGCATTTGGGTGGCTTTCCCAAGAAGCAGTGACTTATTCCAACTCCTGGGAACAATCTCAAAGATACGCTGTTGGGATGAGACGGAGCGGGCTCCCTGGTACATGGTCACGGCTGGACCTTCCCTAGACATGGGGCTCATCACCAAGGAGGACAGGAGGATGGAGACCTGTCCCACGGCTGGGGAAACGGGCATTCCAGAGGGAGGGGGTCCTATTTCCCACCAACAGGGCCACTTCAAATTCCAAGTCGGTTCAACAGGGAGTTAAAAGTCCTGTTTGGTGTTAGAATTAATTAGTTCGGAGTTTTGCTTTTTCACCCTGGACTCTATCTAGATGCTGCTGATATGACACCAGGAGAAGGTTCAGGAACTGACGTTGGCTTGATGTCGCTGCTGTAAATTTTATTTGCCTAAAAAGAGTAGGAAATGCCCCCGAAGCCCTCACAGGGATGACCAGGGGGTCTCCCCAACTCTGAGAGCCTGCTGAGCACAGGCAGGGGGAGGGGCTTCAGGTCACAGCGGCCGAACAGACCCTTCACCCGAGCGCAGAGGCCCATGGTCTCGGCTGGTGCCACCAAGGAGGTGTCCATCCAGCCAGCTCACAGACTTCATCCCAACACTCTTGGAGGCTTCTGCCCATCTCGCCTGCCCTGGAAGGCCGGGGGATGCTCAGCAGGACTGGACTGGGGAGGGGACAGGAGCGGCGATCCGGCCAGCCATGGGCAGGGAAGACTGGAAACCAGAGACCTCGCCGTCCCCCACTGCTGAGGCACCGGGAGCTGCAATCCCACAGCACCTAGAGGCCGAAGAAGGCCCACCCAATCGGGAGGGGCGGAGCCCAGGCTGTGGGGCGCCGGGGCCCCCTGCACAGCTTGGAGTACCTGAGACCCAGGCCAGGTCTCAGAGGGCCTCTCACACTCTTGAGTCAGAGCCTGAATCACTGCACCGTCCGCCTTCAGCAGGACAGGCCCCCGCGGAGGCTGAGATGGTGGCGGTGCACTCAGGTACTGCCTGCAGACCCCAGCCCAGGTGGGCCTCCATTCCAGATGAGTCTCCATCCTAAATGGGCCTCCACCCCAGGTGGGCCTCCATCCTAGATGGGCCTCTGCTCTAGGTGGGGCTCCGTCCCAGATGAGCCTCGCCATGTGAGACAGGGGGGAGAAAGACCCTGTGGCGTTTGCCTGGAATCCAGCCAACCCAATCCATTATCCAAGGCCTTCTTCCTGAAAGCCTGGCAGGGAAGAGGACATGGGGGAGGGGGGATTTCTCACCCCCCAGTAGGTGTGACGATCAATGAAACTCAGCGGTTTGAAGCTGATCCTGCTGTGCAAACACAGTTATCTAATTGCTGTCTTCCGTGTTTCACCCAAGATGGTGACAAGTGTCTGGGATGTCCCTCTGCCTGTCACTCAGCTCTGTAAATAGAGGCGGAATCTACACTTGCTTTGCTTACCTTGTTAATGCAGAGCCTTTGGGGATGTTCATAAAATTTTCAGCGGAAAGGGGAGACCACCACTTTGGAGAATTTGGTGACCCTGACCCACTGTTCTGGATGCTTCCGTATGAAACTTCTCACATAACTTCTCACAGCCCTGGAGGGGGCATGGGTCTCTACTTGGAGGAGGGGGGCAATAAAGCAGAAAGGCAACGGCCAAGTTTCCTGCAGGGCCGCCTGAGGTCTCCCGGTCCAAGAGGTCCTGGGTGCAGTTATCTCTTGGCTCCCATAAAACTAGCTGAGCTCCGAAGTTCTGAGTGGCCTCCATCCCGGGCTGTGACAAAGAAGGCACTCCTCAGGCTCCGCGAGCAGGATTCTTCCCGCGCGGGATAAGCACATGGAGGACAGCTGGAAGGAAACCGAGCCAACTGATTGGTGGGGCTAAGATTCCACCTCCCTCTGCTTTGATGATTTTGTACTTGTGAGAGTTGCGGAAAATTCTTCTAAACGCTTTAAAAAGATACTGTTTCTTCGGGAGTGGGGCGAGGGCACGCTGGCCGTCAGCTGTCGGCTGTGTGCCCCACGGCCCCGCCCCCGCCCCAGGTGGAGAGGGCACGTCCGAGGGCCCCTCGCCCTGCACCCCCGCGCCTGAGTCATGCTCACTCCCCGCCCACTGCGTTCATTGTTACCTCTGCTGGATCCGCTCCAGACATCCAAATTTAGCAATCCTCTGCTTAGGCACGGCTTCTTGGAGTCCTAGCCATATCTTAATGATGCAAAAAAAAAAAAAAAGTGCGCAGCCCATTAAACACGATCTGATGGCTATCTGCAGCTTGAGCGATGTAGCCGACAGCTCAGAATGAAAGAAGATGCAGAAGGCCCCACAACTGTGCACGCAGAGCACACTCAGTACAAACAAGGACAGTAGATTACATCTTTCCAATAAACCGGAGGCTCATCCCTCGAACCGCCCTCCGCGAACCGCTGGGGCCTCCTTAACAACCCGGCTAACGATGGGGCGCCAGGAGTGGGAGCAGGGGGGCGGCCAGGGACCCCATGTGAGAAACCGCGGGTCAGGTGCAGGCTGCCTGCCCAGCTGAGACGCCCGTTTAATCTGTTATCCCAACATGGTTTGTAGGAACAGAAAACTGCACCCAGATTTTAAAGGATGAAAAAGGCCTCCTCTGTTTCAGACCTCCAACATCCACCGGGTGATGTGAGGGGACGCCCTGAGTGGCCTCCGGTCTTCTCTCTGTTCTGAATATATCAGAACAGGGGAACGAAGCTTTCGTCTTTAGGGATCAGGTGAGGGGGTCAGGAGCAGGGAAGGTGGGCTTTCGGCCTGCCACCTAAGCACCCCGGGCAGAATTCAGCTTTTCTCCAGAAAGCTACTGGTTGTGGGCAGGCTGGATTTGCTCTTGGGGTAAAGTTCCTTCTTAATGAGCTGCAATTCTTGCTCAACAGCCAGCCCCCACCCCAGGCACTTCTCATCAAGATGATAACATCAACCCAGGTGCCGGGCAGTCTTTAAAAGTCGTAAATCTTAGCCGTCACCTAAGGGAACAGGAGGAAAAAAGGTGAAACAAGTTTGCAAGAACCTTTCCCAGGTGTTATTTTGCAAGTGGAGAGCTAATTGATGGTTCTGCCACAATAGCTACAAGTGATAAAGATCGTGTAAACACTCCCCACTGGAGGCATGTCGGGGAGTCCCCAGGGGTGTGCGGCCGCCAGATGGAGCCGCTGCCTGAGGGCTCGGAAGGCGGAGTCAAGGTGAGGAAGGTCCCCGCGGGACAGAAGTCTAGGCAAAAGGATGGTTGGGGGGAGTGGGCAGGTGCCTCCCACCGAAGTCAAAGGCAAGGCTCTCCAAGAAGACCAGGTTGCTAATAAACAGTGGTGGAGGAGCTTGAATTTGCTCTTAGGATCCCATCTTTGCCTCCCCCCACCCCCAACACACACACACCAGCTTCTAAAGGACATAAGATCCATTTTAAAGCTAGTAACTGCAAGATGAGGAAGGGGAGGAAAGCTACCCCATGGTCCCCCCGTCCCCTGCAGCCCTGGACATGCATGGGGCCTCAGGAGGTAATGGGATTCTGGGGGCAAGGGTGGGAGAAGGGTGATAAAACCCGGTGAGAGTTGCCACACAGAGGCACAAAGCTCATTTCCATTTCCATTGCCTTCACAGGAAGAAAACGTGGAGTTTTCCTCATTTTTGCCATCGCTGAAAAATCAGCCTTTGCCTGAGCAAAGACAGTCATGTTTACGTCCATGGTATCACCCCCGACTCAGAGGGAATCCGGAGCATCAGAAAAACTTTTTTTAAAAGAAATTACAGATGATAACATTTTCATTTGCTTCTTTATATTCCGTAGCCTAGTTTGTAACTGCATTTGCTTGGGGATTTTTTTCTTATGAAAATAGTATTATGTGTGACGTTCAGGCTTCCATAAAAATGATGAGAGCCACAGTGTCTTTGATGATATGTATTTGCAACCTATAAATAACACCAATATACATAAGTCCTGAAGCAACAATGGGCAAAAGGAAGTCGTGTCAGATTCCGTGCCAGGCTCACCCCGGTTGCCTTTCTGTCTCACCACCTGAGAGTTCAGGAGCACACCGCTGGCGCCTCCAGGAGGGGGGATAGGGGTAGGGGGCACACCTAGGCCCACCCCCAGCAGAGAGCCCTGCCTCTAAGACCCTCTTCCACCCGAGAGGGCCAGGGACCCCCAGGGACCACACCAGCTCTCAGCACGGCCGGTGACTCGAACTCCAAGGAGGGAGTGAGAGAAAAAGCAAGCTGCAGAAAGAAATGCCTCTGGAGCCCACCCCCTCTTCATCTTGCCTCTGGAATTCGGCATCAATGAATCTCTCCCTGTCAGCTCTTGCTTCGCAGAGTGTGAGCTCCTGAAAACAGGGCATAAAAGTTCTGGTTATTTTTAAAGGATTAAATTGTGTCTTGTTTGTGTATTCTCCTCTGAATGGCAGAGCTCGAGATCCACACGCTGGCCATTTTCACAGCGTCAGCCTGGGTTTGGAGTGACTCACTCCCAGAGAGCTGCTGTTCCGGTGGGAGCAGAAAGCCGGCGTCGGAGGCCCGGCTCATGAAACTTTCAGGTCAATTCGAGGCAATGCCTTCCCTAGTGGCCACCAAGTCCCTGGTGGCTCAGATGGTAAGGAATCTGCCTGCAGTGCAGGAGACCCAGGTTTGATCCCTGGATTGAGAAGATCCCCTGGAGAAGGGTATGGCAACCACTCCAGTATTCTTGCCTGGAGAACTTCATGGACAGAGGGGCCTGTTGGGTACCGTCCATGGAGTCCCAAACAGTCAGAGACGACTGAGTGACTAAGACACTTAGTCTTCGTCTGACAAGCCAAGGCCAGGCCATCCTAGCCACTGGCACATGACAATCTGAAATAAAACTTACCCAGTCCTTCAAATCCTTTCCTTAAAAAAGCAAAATAAGACCCCTGCCCCATCCTGAGGCAAATGGATCTCGCAAAATACAGGTCTCCTGTAGTAAAGGCATCCCTGGTATAAAGTGAATTAATGTAGGAGAGACCACTTCTGGGCAGTGCTGGGGGACACGTCCAGACGTGTTCAGTCACTCAGCCATGTCTGACTCTTTGTGACCCCATGGACTGCAGCACACCAGGCCTCCCTGTCCATCACCAATTCCCAGAGCTTACTCAAACTCATGTCCATTGAGTCAGTGATGCCATCCAACCATCTCATCCTCTGTCAGTCCCTTCTCCTCCTGCCTTCAATCTTTCCCAGCATCGGGGTCTTTTCAAATGAGTCAGCTCTTCACAGCAGGTGGCCAAAGTATTGGAGTTTCAGCTTCAGCACCAGTCCCTCCAATGGATATTCAGGACTGATTTCCTTTAGGATGCACTGGTTGGATCTCCTTGTAGTCCAAAGGACTCTCAAGAGTCTTCTCCAACACCACAGCTCAAAAGCATTAATTCTTTGGCGCTCAGCTTTCTTTATAGTGCAACTCTCACATCCATACATGACCGTTGGAAAAACCCTAGCTTTGACTGGATGGACGGTTTTCACGTAAATGAATGGTTTGCAAGCAGACATTGCTGGTGAATCAGGCGCAGTGTGGCCTGAGGCTTCTGAGCTGTGGGACCTGGGCCATGCCGGCTGTGGAGGCTCAGACTCCAGCCCCGTGAGTCTGTGGGTTCTGAGCACCTCCCTGTCACTCAGCAGCACGGAGACGAGGAGATGCCCCAGGCCTGGACTCCTGGCCTACCCCCATGGGGGGAAGCTCAGTTCCGGGGAGGGACCCTGCGGCAGCTGCCCCAGGACGAGGGCTGGCGGCCGAAGGCCCCTCCAGGGCCGGTCCCTGTGTGCCTGCTTTGCTCTGTGCCTTAGCTAGACCTGCCTTTTGTTTTTAACTTAATAGAGTTAATTTAAAACAACTTTGTCATTGCTGGAATCGGAATCATTTTCTGTTTGCAAATACAGGCCTATTTAAAACAAACAACCCTCTTAAATTCTGAAATGAGTTTTCTAAAACTTTAGCATAATTTACAAGGATTAGTAAATCTGAACCATTTCTTACACGTGACTTCTGGAGGGGCTCGGGCCTCCGTCGGGGAGGATTGTAACTGTTTATGAACAGTTCTGATGCAGGCGGGGCCTGAAGTCCAGGTCAGGTAGGAGCTGTTCTGTTCCGAAGAAGCAGCCCCAGGAGTCCTTCTTCGGGGCGTTTCTCCTGCCCTGCTCGTGGTGGAGAATCGGGGGGTAGTTGGTTTTCTGCAGAAGCATCCTGGCCCCTCACAGAACAGGCTTGGCCGCAGATCCTCGCTTTTCCCTGGAAGAAGGTGTTCTCAGGGGCCCTGCAGAGCCTCCTGACTGCCCTCAACATCAATACTGACCCCGACCCTGAATCTGGGTGCGGTGTGCACGCTTGCAAGAATTGAAAGCCACCTCCTCCAACACTCCGTGCAATCCCCAAACAGGGGAAACCGAGAAGTGCAAACATTTTTTCTAACAATAAATAAAGAGATGTATTCCTCTTACCCTTCCCTGGACCCCTCCCCCTCCTCCCCTTCCCTCTCTTCCTCTCCCACTCCCCCCTCCCCCACAAACACCGCCTCTCCCCATGAGTCTCACAGGTGACCACCTCGTCCTGCAGGGAGGGAACTCATCCTGCGAGGGGGCGCTGCTGACCCCCTCCCGCGACCCCCTCCTGGGCTGGCCACCTGGGCCAGGCCTGTGGACACTGCAGCCCAAACAAAGCCAACCCCAAAAGGGAGCCTCTCCTTGGAACGCTTGGCAGAGCTTGTCAGGCCAGCATGCTTCGAAGGATCATCCAAACGCTTTTAAAATGCAGGAACAGCAGAACCTCGGGTTTGATAACTGTTATCGGAGCCAAAAGAGTTATATTAAAAATAGATCATTTGGCCACACTCAAAAAAGTCAGAGCCTGCAAACGGTTCCGAATGGTCTTGGCGTGCAGGGGCCTCCTCTAACTGGCTGGTGACCTGAGACTGTTGGTGAGTGTGGCCAACCGCACCCCTGTGTTAGGAAAACCCTGCCTTCCAGGGCTTGGCCCTCGAAGGGCAGGCAGGCAGGCCTCAGCCCAGGCTCTGCCACACGGCTGGGCAGCTTGCCTGAGTCTGCGCTCCTCACTCGCATCCTGGTACCCACACCCGTGGACAAGTGGGCAGATTTTGCTGCCTCCTTTTGAGTCATGAGCTCAAGCAAAATACAGCTCTGCAGACTGTTATTCTGCCTTTTTTTTCGCTCATCTCCACCAAAAGCTACTGTGAAAATAGGAAATATTTGACTGTGTTTGTGAGTTAGGAAGTTTTGACTCACTACCGTTACCAAATGTGCGTGCTGCCTGCTAAGTCACTCAGTGCGTCCAACTCTTGGTGACCCCCATGGACTGTAGCTCATCAGGGTCCTCTGCCCACGGGCTTCTCCAGGCAGGAATACCGGGGTGGGTTTCCATGCCCTCTTCCAGGAGATCTTCCCGACACCGGGATTGAACCCGAGTCTCCTGTGGCTCCAGCACTGCCAGCAGACTCCACCGCTGAGCCACCAGGGAAGACCATGCCGTTACTAAATATCTCCCCCTTTCAATTTGATCGTCACATATTCAGGCTCGCCCTTCGTATTCGGTGGCCTTGCCCCCTGTGCGGAGGAAGCACCTTTCAGACGATGCAAAGGGCGTGTTGTTTCACTCACTGAACGACTCGTTCAGACCGGCAAGCGCGTTCCCTTTGTTTCCAAAGATTCAGGAAACAGAACTACCAGCCGCTCCACCTGCTCTTGTGTCTGCTCTGATTAAAGAGAGGTCGGTAAAGGAGGGGAAAGCACTTCTGTTTGAGGAACTTTGCTGCCGCGCTTCTTGTCCAGTTGACATCCTCTGCCTCGTGCTAAATGGAGCTTAACCCGGAGAAAGGACCACATCTGGAAAAGATGCCGAGGTGGCCGCAAAGGAGGCGAGGAGGAGAAGTGCACTCGGGACGAGGGTGAGGGGCTGCTGCTCGGGGGCCGGCAGGGATGTCTCTGGACAGCAGCACAAGCTTGCATTGATCATTTTTACATTATCAACATAATAAAGTTTTAAAAAAAACCTCTCTGCTCGGGAAAGAAGAAGAAAGCACAGCTACTATCCTTTTGAGTATATAGGATCTTCACTGGCACCAATTCTTAAACAGTCTCTTTTGTAAATTATTAAATTGCATTTCCTTTCGAAGTTGGCTTGGTCATTTTTCCTCCCACACATTGTGATCAGGAAATTCCATATAGAGGGAGATTTTAGGATGGAGGAAAAGATATAGACCCAAAACACACCCTCGTATTTTAGAAATGTTTGCTTTCATAAGGGAAGAGAAACTCATCATGGTAGAAAAATCGTCCTTTCAGTTTGATTTCTGGGGAAGGGGGTTTCAGTTTCCATAAAGATGTGGTTTTAAATGTATATATTTTTAATGAGATTGACTTGTTTCAAGCCATGTGGCGGCACGGTTAAGTTCTTCACGGACAAGAGAGAGAAAGAAATTTATTTCCCAGAAACCACAGAATGCCAAAATCTCCCTGCAAGGGATAGCCCCCAACCCCGTCTTTCCCCTTCCCTAGAGCCGGGCCCCTCACTGAGAACAGATAAAGCCTGTGATTTATTCGGGGAGCGCCTGCTTTGCTCAGGGGTAAACACTGTACTCCTCCCAGGAGGGTGCAGCTGGAGCTAGCCGTTGGCTCAGCTGGGCTGGGAACGCGACCCTCCCCAGCTTCCTATCGGGTCTGCAGAGTGGAAGCATCTCATTTAATTAACAGAAGAAGATAGATGATGGTCTGTGAGTTCTACTCACAGTCATATTTCAACAGTTGTGCCTTTCTAATACATACTCTTTGTTTTTCCAACTGTTCTCTAATCTGAACGAGTTTGCAGTGTCAGCAATAAATGAGAGTTAATAGGATTTGCCTTTTATGAGGAGGAAAATATACATAGAACTCAGTCATGAGAAGAAAATGAAAAACCTGCTTAATCCGCAAGAGTAGAACATTTTGCAACATCGAATGAGCTAATATACACCCACTAATGCATCTACCCCAGAGTCTAACACAACCTATAGGAAGAGTTACATGATTTCATGACTTCCTCCTCCAACGTTAACCAAAGGACCCCAGCGATTCTGACAACTCTTTAAATTTACTAGTGATTACTAAAGCTAAAAATCTTCGACTTTATAAATCATTAAACCCTGGCAGAGCCTGGAGATGTTGTGGGTTTGGTTCCAGACCACTGGAATAAAGCAAATATCACAACAAAATGAATTGCACAGGAGTTTTGGTTTCCCAAAAGATACGTTTGCTCTGTACAGTAGTCCATGCTGCTGCTGTTAAGTCACATGGGTCATGTCCGACTCTGTGCGACCCCATAGACGGCAGCCCACCAGGCTCCCCCGTCCCTGGGATTCTCCAGGCAAGAACACTGGAGTGGGGTGTCATTTCCTTCTCCAATGCCCGAAAGTGAAAGTGAAAGTGAAGTCGTGTCGGACTCTTAGCGACCCCATGGTCTGCGGCCACCAGGCTCCTCCATTCATGGGATTCTCCAGGCAAGAGTGCTGGAGTGGGGTGCCATTGCCTTCTCCGAGTGTAGTCCGTAAGTGCACCATAATGTTGTGCCTTAAGAAAAAACCTTAATTAAATACAAGGCATGCACCTTAATTAAAAATACTTTGTTGCTAAAAATTGAGACCCGTCATCTGAGCCTTCAGTGAGCCATGGAAGCAGCAGGAGAGACTGCAGATCCCAGTCCTCCATGAGGCATCAGTAACGGTGAAAAAGCTTGAAATATTTTGAGAATCACCAACATATGACTCAGAGACAAAGTGAGCAAAAGCTGTTGGGAAAACGGTGCCAATAGGCACGTCTGATGCAGAGTTACCAGAAAGCTTTGGTCTGTAAGGAAACACACAGTGCCTGCCAAGCACCATAAAGAGAAGCACAAGAAGATGAGACGGACCTCAACTGTCCACACACAATCCTCCGGGGAGAAGGAGCCAGAGGGGCCGTTAGCGTCTCTGCACCTCGTGGCGTTGGAGCCTGCTGTGTAGATTCTGATTTCATCAAATCGGAACAGAAAGTCCAGGAACTAAATAGAGCACAGACAAACATGTAAATGTCGGTAAGATGACCTCTCCAATCACTGCCTTGAAGAAGGAATTTTTTCATAAATGGTGTGGGGTTCAGCACTTGCACAAAGACGTAGTTTGATCCATACCTCAGACCATACCCCCCCCAGAGAACTGCCTTCTGAGATTCTGAAGGAGAGAAATAGAATTCCTTCTCTTGCCATTGTTAGCCATTCTTTTTAAGTATTTTATTTAATAGACCTGTTGTGCTTCCCTGGTAGCTCAGCTGGTAAAGAATCCACCTGCAATGCAGGAGTCCCCAGTTTGAGTCCTAGTTTGGGACGATCCGCTGGAGAAGGGATAGGATACCCACTCCACTATTCTTGGGCTTCCCTGGTGGCTCACAGTTTCAGAGACTAAGAGGTAGACCTCTGCCAGTGCCAGCCTGAGGCAGAAGAGGCAGAAAATGGGTTCTCCAGGGGCTCAGCCTCACCTGCAGAGCCTTCCGGTCTCCAAGGTGCAGGACGCTGGGGGCGGGACCCAAGGGGATGGGGATGGGGGCGGGCACCATTCACTCAACTCACATGAAGGCGTTATGGATTAACAATGAACTGGACTTTGGTTTCCGGACTTCTCATGTTAAAAATTAGATTTCATTTTATCTTAATTTTGGAGTTGTCTAGGGGCCCTAAAATGTCTGGTTTCACAAAGTTTGGACTGGTCACCCCTCCAGGCAAGTTAGTAGTGAATTTTTTTTTTCTTCCAGAGGGAGTCAGGGAACATTGTGTTTCCTCTAGAGAGGGTCACGTGGCATTTATGCCACCAGGACCCCACGGCGTGTGGCAATCAGTAGGTCACTTGTGAGGACAAAAGCCTCTTTTCATTACTGATGCAATTAAAAGGTCCCCTTCACGATCTTCAGGCCCCACCAGAGGCTGGGACGCTGGCTCAGACCATAGCCTGACCTACAGTCACACGGGAAGCTGACGCTGATCGGTGCGTTCCAGCGAGATGAAAAGTAGCAGTGTGGCTATTATTGAGATGCCAACATCCTCACAAAGACCACAGAAAACCCGGCAACTGTGAGGTCACCTGCAGGAGTCTATGACTCTGATCGTCTTGGTTTTGTACGAAGTCTCACAAAGACGGTCACGGTGTGGCCCATCCATCAAGTCCGTCTCCCGGACGCCAGCCGAGGGGCAGCCTCGTGAACCCGCCTTTCCAAACTGAGCAGTCTCAGGCTAGCTGTGCTAACCCTCTCTGCACAGAATTTATTTTCTTCAACAGATTTTTGGAGTGTGGCAGCTATTATCCATTAAATATGCATTTTTAAGTTGAAATTGTGGGAACTTAAGTTACAAGGTGTGAAGAAGTCCCTGAGAGTGAAGACTTAATGAAAGAACAGAGAGATTTGTGGACAGGTTGATGGCTGTGTGTCTCTTCCTTTTCCAGCTACCTTGCATGGAAGGTAGCTGGATTTATAATAATGTCACACCGATAATAAAAAACGTTAAGTATTGGAAATTAACAGAAGTCCTGGCACCCGGAAAGTCCCCAGCATAGAGGCTAGAAGAGAAGTTCTCTGTCCCAGGCCATGGTCACGGCACCCTGGGACACCTCCCCCTGGAAACGGTCATCTCCAGCCTGGTGGTGGTCATGGTCTCGTCACAGGCATTTTGGCAAAGTTGGAACTTAACTCCCATTGCCTGCACTGTTTTATCAATTGAGAAAGAACCAGTCTTGACCAGGTTAACACCACACGTGGGATCTGCCCCACGGCCCAGCCCCCACTCTCATTCCATTATTAAGAACCCAAGGCCATGGATGGACCCAGAGGCCGTCCCCACAGCACCAGTCATGTGGTACAGAGCGAAGACTGGTGTGAGTCTGTCTGAACATCTTCCGACTGTCAGATTACCTAATCTGACGAGACCAGGCCAGAGGAAACGGGCATTGGTTAAGAAAGAATTTTAATAAAAGGTGAACCTAAATGGTGCTGCTTCCATGCTTAAATCCCCTAGCATCACTGGCTTTTCAGTTGAGATGGGAGGAATACAGAGGCTGCTACTGATGACCTCAAAAACGTTTCCAGGAAATGACATAATTTCTGACTTCACCTACATTGAAGGTGGCTTCGAAGCACTATTTGTCATTTCTTTCAGAGTGGACTTGAGTGTCTGGTCATGAAAACGACTGAGGGCGGCCCTGGTTGGACAGACGCTGCAGACGCTCCAGAGGGCCTGCGTGTGGGACGGGCAGGTGCCGTGTGAGCGGCCGAGCTCCTCGCTGGGGCTGGGGCTGGGGCTGGGGGCAGCCTAATGTTTTCCTGGCCTGCAATTGCTGCTGCTTCGGTCCCTGGTGCCCACCATGTGCAGTGGGTGTGGGCCCTGGAATGGCCACAGGGCAGCCTTCTGCAGAAAAAACCTAGCCCATAGTTGCAGGGAGGTCACCCCAGGTGCCACGGCCTGAGTCGTGGTGAAGATGTTCCAGATGACCATCCACTGCAGCCGGGTTCGATTGCCTCTGAGCAGAGTTGGGGAGGCCTCGGGCAGGCAATCGGGGGTGAGGAGCCCCACCCACGGCCGCGTAAATACCCCAACCCCTTCCCTGGCATCCCAAACCACTGACGCTCGGCAGCAGAGTCTCTGTGGGTTGGATCACCCAGCTGCTGCCATCATCTTAGGCAAGTTTGTTTCTCCGCTATCTGGTGGCAATATTACTGTGGTTTAGACGAAGTTTTCCGTCTGCAGATTAAAGACTCAAGTTTTTTCTGAAGGTGCCGTTTCTCCTTAAGGGGATGGATCACATCCCCATAGCAGGGCCAGAAGGGACCTTAGAAAAGATTCTAGCAGTGACCTTGCAGGATATAAAATGCACCCCCGAATTCTCCCTGAGGCATTGCCATATTTGCAATTGGAAACTTATATGATTGGAACACAAACTTGTTTTCTTCCTAGAAGTATTTTAAAAAAGAAAAAATCGGTATGTGCAGACCACAGTGAAGCCCTTGGCTTCGACCTTTCATCTGTTAGAGACACAGCGGCTCGGAGGCTGGTGTCCAGGCCCCCGGCTGCAGGCAGGCCCCGGCAGGTGTGTGCCGGGAAGCAGGTCAGCAGACGCCCGGGCCGATCGGGACAGCCCCCGCACAGTACAAATGAGCCCCATCAAAGCGCAGCGGCCGAGAGATCCATCAGGGAGGCAGCCTTCTGTGCCTCAGCCATCCCCACTCCCGGACCTGGAAGGGAAACCCAGTGGCTGATTCAAAAAGTGACAAAAACCTCAGGCAGAGGAAAGATTCAGTGCCAGGCTGTGTCCTTGAGGGAGGCCCAGGAGTCCTTCAAAATGCAAAGAGGCAAAGTTCTTCAGAGACAGGAAACCTCAAAACCGTGTTTCCAGGATCCCAGGACATGAAGCTGGTGAGGTCCTCAGGGGCCCTGCAGGGGATGTTTTCCCCCAAGGCCTCTTAACAAGAGGAGGGCTGGTCAGTGTGGGGACAAAGTGCCGTGCAGGGTCCACTTGGCCTCACCTGGGGCAGCCCCCGACCCCAGGTATGGACGCACTGAGTTTCCAGGAATGTTTCGAGTTGAGCAAGGGCTGTTGCTGTTCAGTCTCTAAGTGCTGTCTGACGATTTGTGACCTCATGGACTGCAGCACGCCAGGCTTCCCTGTCCATCACTATCTCCCTGAGTTTGTTCAAACCCATGTCCACTGAGTCAGTGTTGCCATCCAACCATCTCATCCTCTGTCATCCCCTTCTCCTCCTGCCCTCAGTCTTGCCTAGCATCAAGGTGCTTTCCAATGAATCACCTCTTCCCATCAGGTGACTAAAGTGTTGGAGCCTCAGCTTCAGCATCAGTCCTTCCAATGAACATTCAGGGTTGATTTAGGATTGACTCTCTGATTTCCTTACAGTCCAAGGGACTCTCAAGAGTCTTCTCCAACATCACACTTGAAAAGCATCAATTCTTTGGCGCTCAGCTGTCTTTATGGTCCAACTCTCACATCCATACGTGACTACTGGAAAAGCCACAGCTTTGACTAGATGGACCTTTGTCAGCAAAGTGATGTCTCTGCTTTTTAATACATTGTCTGGGTTTGTCATTGCTGTTCTTCCAAGGAGCAAGTATCTTTAATTTCGTGATTGCAGTTCACTGTCCGCATTGATTTGGAGCCCAGGAAAATGAAATCTGACACTGTTTTCACATTTTCTCCATCTATTTGCCATGAAGTGATGGGACCAGATGCCATGATCTTAGTTTTTTGAATGTTGAGCAAGGGGTTTTGCAACCCAAAGAAATTTGGAATTCTATTTTACAAATAAGTAAACAAAGGTCCCCAGGGGTCAGTGCCCTCCTAGGAAGAAAGATCTAGAGCATGGCTGTTTCCACTCAGCCCTGCAGCTCCCAGATGATGACAACCTGGGCCCTAGAAGCAGAGTCAGGAATGGGGTACAGGAGGCATCAGGCGACACTGCGGCTGAGTGGGAGCAGGCGAGGGTTGTTGGGGACGATGGTATTGTTTATCCTTTGCTTTTTCCTCTTCCGGTCCATGATGACAAGGCCAGTGGAATCGTGACCGCCAAAGATGCTCAGGCCCTGTTTCTCCTGAACCTGTGGCTGTGTTGTGCTCAATGACAAAGAAGACTCTGCAGAGGGAATTACGATGATGGAGCATCCTCTGGGCTCTGCAGGTAGGCAGAGTCTCTCCTTGTGAGCCCTTAAAGTAGACACCGTCTCTGCTGGAGGCAGGAGAGCTGGAGACATTTGAAGGTTGAGAGAGGCGTGAGTGGCTGCTTCCAGGGGGCCACAGGGGGAGCACAAGAGGCACCTCGGGGCACCTGCTGGGGTGCGGCCAGACTCAGCCGGTCTCCTGCAGGAACACGGGGCCTCCATTCCACAGCAGGATGCTCTGAACTATCATGAGCGACAAGAATGAGCTTGGAAGTGCTTGCACGTCAAGGGCCTCCAGGAAGGTGAGCAGCCCTGCCAAGACTTTGATGGGCTGTGCTGCTGTGGACATGGATGTACAAATATATCTTCTAATCTCTGCTCTCAACTCTTCTGAGCATTGAGCCAAGAGTAAAGTCGCTGGACCACACGGCAGTTCTGGTTTTAATGCTCTAAGGACGCTCCCTACTGTCTTCCACAGTGGCCATGACACTACATTCCCACCAGCAGTGCACGGGGAGCTGACTTGCCTCCATCCCTGGCAACACGTTGTTAGCCTCTGGACTTTCTTGATGGTAGCCACCCTCGCGGGTATGAAGTGGTGTCTCTGGGGCTTTGGGTCACCTTCTCTAACACTCGGTGATGCCCAGCATCTTTTCTCGTGCTTATTGTCCGCTGTGTATCTTCTTTGGAGGAATGTCTGCTCAAGGCTCTTGCTTATTTTATAATCAAGTTGCTTCCTCATGGTTGAGCTGCACCACTTCTTCACACATTCTAGAAATTAAACTCTTGTCCGGTATGTGATTTTTCCCCCTCTGTGGACTGCCTTTTCACTGTGTCTTTTGATAAATAAGAAGACTTACTGTCGTTGAAGGATTAATTGTCCTTCTGAAGAAACCATAAGCTAGGATTAAAAACTATAAAAAATTAAATGAGCTTATGCAGACACTTAATATAGTAGTTAGCGTACTGTTGTGTACAATAGGTGTTAGTTTTAGTGTGCCAGAGGGCTTAGTCGCTCAGTCATGCCCCACTCACTGCGACTTCATGGACCGTAGCCCACCAGGCTTCTCCATCCATGGGTTTCCCCCGAGGAGAATACTGAAGAAGGGGATCATCTTCTCCAGGGGATCATCCCGACCCAGGGATCAAACCCACATCTCCTGTTTCTATTGCACTTGACAGGCAGATCCTTTACCACTGTACCACCTGGGAAGCCCTAGAATTAGTGGATCAGATCAGATCAGTCGCTCAGTCGTGTCTGACTCTTTGCGACCCCATGAATCACAGCACGCCAGGCCTCCCTGTCCATCACCAACTCCTGGAGGTCACTCAGACTCACATCCATCGAGTCAGTGATGCCATCCAGCCATCTTATCCTCTGTCGTCCCCTTCTCCTCCTGCCCCCAATCCCTCCCAGCATCAGAGTCTTCTCCAATGAGTCAACTCTTCTCATGAGGTGGCCAAAGTACTGGAGTTTCAGCTTTAGCATCATTCCTTCCAAAGAAATCCCAGGGCTGATCTCCTTCAGAATGGACTGGTTGGATCTCCTTGCAGTCCAAGGGACTCTCAAGAGTCTTCTCCAACACCACCTAGTCTAATAATAAAACTGTTGCTTTAAAATTTCAGAACTTTAAAAAAGTTTTCCATTTGGAATCATTTTGCAAAGCATTTTAAATTCCAAAGATAATCATCCTCCTTATTTATAAACACGTTTTATTAAGGGACTAAATAAGCAGTATTCGCTTATTAATCATGGATTTTACACTTAGATTTTCTTCATGCTAAATGTTGAGACTTTGGGTGGGTTCTATGAGCTAAATCTGCTCTCAGCCACAGAGTTTTCACTGCCGCTGAAGTACATAGAACCATAATACGGTGGAGATGCTGACCAGTCTGAGCTTCAGTGCCACAACTTAAAAAAATGAGCCTTGGGTTAAATGGGCTTTCCCACTGGAAATGTCTTCTTTAAGAGAAACATTTAAAAGCAGCATTCAAGTATGGTCCGTCTGCAGACAGCGGCCTCCTCAGTTGCCCTGACCACTCGGGAGCTCTGCTGATCCCCAGTGCTCTAACGGTGGTGTTGACACCTTCCCGTCCTCTGACGAGCCTGGCTGGGAGCCACCTTCCTCTCTCCCGTCGGTCTGTGGTGAGTCCCAACCAGCGTCGCCCGCCTTCACCATCTGCAGGACTGCATGACCAGCCGGGCAGATCGATGGAGGAGCATCAGAGTCCCCCAGGTGATGCTGAAGCCGTGCCACTGTCCAGCTGATGATGGGCACTCTCTATCACCAACAGAGCTGTGCTGTGTCCTGAAAAGGGGAGAAGTTCTTCGTTTATTCAACCAGTAACTCCAAGCCTGGCAGGTGCTCCCTCCTGGAAATGAAGTGTGCCTGGGTAGACAGTGATCTGATCACCTGCACACTATGTGTGCTGTGATGGATACCAAGATCTTCTCATTGTTAAATTGCTGCAGAACAAGAGCCCTTCTGTTTAGACCTGTTGTCTGAAGATGGATCATTCTGACTGGTCGAGTTCATCCAGCCAATCATGCAATTATGTACTTCCTCAAAGACAGTTTGTATAACTCAGTCTGGAAATGCAGAAATGAGTGAAGTGCTCACAGGCTGATCATTTCATCTGGATCTTCTTGCAGAACTATTGCTGCATTCTCTTCAGGGCCTCTTTTTCCATTTTGTCTTGCGTTACAACCCTTAAATGATGATGTACTACGAGCAAGTGGCTGGCATGGTCTGCCCAGTGACACAGTCCTCTCGGCCAAAATAAATTCAGACAAAGAAATTAAAGTCTGCCTCTTTGAAATGCTCCGAGTTGCCCAAAGCCAGCGGTGCGCATAAATTATAAAGCCCAAAGTCAATGGATTTCTCCGCTGACTCCGCGTCACGAAATTACCAGATGAAAATCAGATGAATGCCAAAGACCACATCTTACATGACCTGACATTCTTGGGATGGCAGATCAAAGCGGATCTACAGGAGTGGAATTTACCTCAAGTGGAAGTTTGCAAATGGACCTTGAGTAAAAGCTGATGAATGAGACAATTCTGGAAGCGACTCTGTTACCTGGCTGTTTTTCCTCCACTTCCAACGGACAGAAGCCTATCGGGGGAGGGGGATTTTTAATTGTTCCTACCTGGAGACTAAAAAATAACTGGGTTTTATTTCATTTACATCTGAGGTGGAAACACAACATTCTGGCTGGTGGGCAAGCCGTGGGTCGGTGTTTCCCTATCCCCGCTCAGCCCACGGCACCCGGAGCCCAGGCAGAAATTTAGACATGTGCAGCGTGGAGGGGCTTTGAGCAGTTAACCAACCGTGCTTGGAGAGCGTCTTCCTTCTGAGTTTACATCCTTCCATGGTTAGGAAGAGAAAGTGCCCTTTCCTTCACCAAAGGTAGCATCGGAGCAGAGTCAGAGTTGTGTTTTCTGCTGACTTTTAATGCCTTCTCTTGTTTAAAGAAAAGTTGGCAAACTTTCCTGCAACTTACGATACACTTATTTTCTTTACGAGTTTTTGAAAATTGAAAAGCTCCAATCCGTTCTCACAGCAAACACTGTACATGGTGGTCGAGGGCTTGGGTTTGAGGAACATGGGTGGTGGATGCAGAAGGACCGGTGTGGGGACACACGCAGGACGAGCCCCCATTCCGTGGGCTCAGGCCAACCTCGGGCTGGACGGCTTCCCTGAGCCCTGAGTCCCTCCACCCTGGACGGGCACCCTGGACGGGTGCTCTTTGTTCTGAGCACCCGTGGGGAGCAGCCGTGGAGGTGGGGAGGTAGATCCGCAGCAAGTGCTGACACGTGGCTTCAGGAGGATGAAGAGGTCTTGCTAAGAGGAGACCTCCCTCTGGCTGTGGACTGGGGTCCAGCCCAGTGGGTTACAGTCTCACCCGCCAGGCCGTGTGGAGCCTCCGAGCGGTGATGAAGCCTTGGTCCTGCCATGCCGGAGATGCGCAGTCTGGGGGGACATGTGCAGTCAGAGGTGCTCTGACCAACTGGCCAGTCTCCCTGTGAGGATGGCACTGCCGTGCTCGGCATGCAGGCTCCACTGACCCCCGCAAACCCTCCAAGCGGCAGGACCCCAAACAAACAGGGCGTGAAAATTCCCAAGCCCAGGGCCCCACAGCCTTGGAAGGCTTCTTGTCCTGCAAGTCCTCCACTCTTCACTGGCCAGAGGGGTGGGCAGCCAAGACCGACACCTGCGGTGGTCACCCCAGCACCAGCTGGGCTCAGCTGGCGCTGGCCATGGGCGCACCACCCACAGTCAGCTCTCGTGTCAGCGTGCTGTGTGGACCCGTCCACACTCTGTGCGTCATCTCTGTGCTGAGGACTGAACACGAACATGGGTCGACCAGAAAAAGCTAAACGAGAGAGTGAGGGGCTTAGAAGCCTGGGCTCCCAGTTGTCCCCCAAGTCCCCGTCATCAGAAAAGCAGTGCGGGTCGCTGAGCTAATGATGAGGAGGGCTGACCCCTGGTCAGCCTGACGTGGGCGCTGAACCTCGAAGACCAGCGACAGGGATCTGGCCGCCGCCTGGAGAGCCAAGGTCACACGGACGGGCAGAGATGCCAGCTCGAGTGTCGGGGGGGGCCAGGAGGAGCTCGACCCCCCTTCTGGGGACACGCCCACCCTCATCAGCTGAACGTCCTCCTTGTCAGTGGCAGGGAATCCCACCCCTGGGACCGTACTTATAAGACGCCCTCAGAGGGTCTTCTGACCTAATTCAGCCAGCTCAATGGCATTTTACTTAAAGGCCCTTTGGGTTTTTATCTCCCAGACACATGCCTGGTTTTGTGTTTTGCTTTGTTTTTTCCTTCCAGATTAGCTGATGGGAAGCAGGAAGCGAAGTTCGTACCCTCCACCCTCCCACCCACGACGTCCCCACCCTCCTGTCCCCTTCTTCTCCAGCTCTCCCCCTTCAGAGACGTGGGTGTCGCTTTCCATGGACTCAGAAACCACTTCACAGTCTCCCAGCACCAAGATGGGGCGGGTCTATAGACTCACTGTTTCTTCACCAATGGGATTTCGGACTTGCAGGGTTTAAAAAAGCACTGCCTGTTTATCGAAAAGAACTCGGGTTAAAATAATAACAGATATCAGACAAGTCTGTTGCAGATGACAACAGAGAAGAAAGGGAAATATCATCCTTTGATGAATTTGTACATTGTGAATTTACACGTATTTTGTCAGATGCTTTGGACACGTAAGTAAACAGCCAACTCATTGGAAAAGACCCCGATGCTGGGAGAGACTGGAGGCAGAAGGAGAAGAGGGCAGCAGAGGATGAGGCGGTTGGATGGTGTCACTGATTCAATGGACATGAACTTGGGCAAACTCTGGGAGATAGGAAGGGACTGGGAGGCCTGGCGTGCTGCAGTCCACGGGTCACAGTCAGGCGTGACGAGCAACTGAACACCAGTGTATCTTGTCAACGCCCTCCTCCCGAAGCTGGAGCTGTGACGTGGTGATGTGGGTGTCCACCTGGGTGTCACTTCTAGTAAAGTGTTTGCTGGTTTAAAAATAGGGACTTATCATTTCAATTTCCGTATTCGCTCCTGCTGCAACTAAGCCTCAGACTTTCGATAGGTTTGAAGTGTTCTGCGTGGTTTCAGCTGCTATTAAGTATCCACTCTTGACCCTGAGGACTTTTCTCTCAGATGTATGTCTCCTTCTTGATTTATTATATGCTGTCTTTTTTCGTTTTATCCCTTCTTCTTACTTGATTTCTGCTTTTATTTGCCCTAAATAGAATTTATATTTTTACTAGTCAAATTTGTCATTCTTTTTCAGAAAAATTCAGGTCCATGAAATTCAAGTTTAATCCCTGGGTTGGGAAGATCCCCTGGAGAAGAAATGGCAACCCACTCCAGTACTCTTGCGTGGAGAATCCCATGGACGGCTGGCAGGCTCCAGTCCACAGGGTCACACAGAGTGACGGAAGTGACTCAGAATGCATGTTGTGACAGTTCTTCCCAAAACCAGAACAATGTAACAAAAATGAACTTACTCCTCTTCCTAAACCTCTGTGGTTTTACTTTTTGTGTTTTGAATACTGTTATACACCTTAAATTTTTTTTGTGTAAGATGTATATTCCTATTTTATCAGATGGACTATTTGCATTCAGATTTTTTGCATATGAGCTTTTTTTCCCCCCAAATGAGTAGCCAAAAGTGTCATTGTGAAGTCAACATCTCATCATTTTCCTGTCAACGTAAGTGCCCCTTTGTACTTTGGTGGGTGAGTGTCTGTCCTCTCTCCTCAGATGAGCCACAGTCCCACTAGCTGTTCCATCTTTTCCTAGGCAAGTGCTCATGATTCTAACCACTAGAACTCTTTATTTTTCCTTGACTGTGCTGTGCAGCTTGCAGGATCTCAGTTCCCCGACCAGGGATTGAACCTGGGCCATGGCAGTGAAAGCCCAGACTCCTAACCACTGGACCACCTGGGTGGGTCTTGCACAGTGATATGACTAATTCTGAAAGACCTGTTTTTGAAAGAAGTCATCTATGGATAAAAAATATGTAATGACTAATGCAAAAAAGTCACACTAAGCCAATAATAGAAAAGCAAAAGAGAAACATTTGTATCAACAAGCTGGAAGCAGACGCAGAAGCCGGGATTATCAAATACCGTGTTGACACAGAGTCAAGAGAGGTCTCTAATTCTGAGGAACAGAATCCTCCTTTACAAAGAGTGCCAAGGAGAAGCATTAGCAAGGTGGAGTCCCGGGATAACCGCGATGCTGTGCACTTCCAGTGGGCAAACCGACTCCATGTGTGCGGGGAGGGAAAGCCCCGGATTAACACAGCCTCTTGTGGGAAAGACCCAGGGCTTTAAGTCACTACAAGTGCAGCATCAGCCACAGGGCGAGTTTGGGCAGCGCCAGGGGAATTAGCATCTCCATGGCAACCGGAGGTAGCGGAGTTCCCCGTGGGTTCTGAGCTCCCCGCCCCTGGCTCCCTCACACTGGGCCCCCAGGAAGCCAACAGCCCCCTGGGGCAGGCGCTCCAGTCTTCATCCATTGAAGCTCTCCGGGGAGACACAATAGTTTGGAAGTAACAGTCCCTGTCTAGACTAGATCTTCCTTGCAATTATTTTATATTTTCAACATGTTCCCTCAAAATGAGGTTTTTAGAAAAATAACCCTTGTACCAACAGAAATTATGATATTTTAATAAGAAGACCATGAACCATTATCTACATACCTTTTCAAAAGATGCTCCAGAGAGCATTTCATCTGCGCTTACATCAAGGAGCTAGAACACAGGTGGGAGGGAGGCCACCCCATGAACTGTGACCCTCAGGATGCTCCATCCATGGGACTCTCCAGGCAAGCACACTGGAGTGGGTTGCTGTTTCCTTCTCCAGGGGATCTTCCCCACCCAGAGACTGAACCTGCCTCTCCTGCCTTGGTGGGCTGATTCTTTACCACCCAGCCACCTAGGAAGACCTTTCTGGGCGGCACAAGAGGCTGAAGCTGATCATGAAGCGGGAGACACTACAGGAAAGAGTGAAGCAGCCGAACCTGCCCTGAGAGCATGTCTGGGCCTCTGCAGAAAGTGCGAAGACGGACAGCGGAGCAGGGTCCCCCTGCTGAGACACCGGCTCAGTTTAGGAAACAAAAGAGACAGAAGGAAAGGAGGAGCCAGAAGTCAGAGGAGGATGGGGAACGGAGGGAACAGCAAGCGAAGGACAAGGAAGAGGAACAGGGAAAGAAGGATCGAGCACACTGGTTTCTGGAATTGCCAGACAAATGGATGAGTTGCCAGAAAAATAACAGATGACAGTGTCACACCGGCTCTCAAAGACTCTCTGTACGTTCAGCCTCCTGAAGCTGGTCTCCAGCCTGCAGCCTCCCCGTCCGGGTGGGCTGCCCACGATCACAGCCCCGTAACAGGGGAGGGAAGCCCAATGGGCAGCAGCGACCTTGTTCCCCCAGGTCTTCCAGCCGCCGGAGGGACAACATCCATGTCCTCGTCCGAGCTCAGGATGCATCTTCTCCTGAAATCAGCTCCAGGGAAGTCAGCTGCATTGAACAGGACCAGCTGAGCTTACTATGGGCTGGCCTGGGACCTTCACCACCATACATGGTGCTGTTTTGGGAACTTGCACATGAAGTGTTGGAGTTCAATCCATTCGTAAGCTGAAGACTGCTCATCCTCACCACAAACCTATTTGCCCAGTCCTGGGATGACAAGTGCAGCAGCTGTGAAAGCCGCCTTTGATGTGAACCTAATTGAGTCCACATATTTTCTTTGCGAGCCTAGGACTGGAACTTTGCAGTGGAGGCTGTTGGGTGTTCCCGGGCCAGATCTGCTGGGACCCCGCCTGCTGGAGCGTGTGAGCTGTGGTCCCCTTACAGCCTTTGGCCTGATGGTCAAGTGCAGACGTGGAGACAGTCCACCCGAGATAAAGTCACATGATAACCAGGCGGGTCTCTCGGGAGCCACGTGCTGCCTCCAAGCCAGGCCTGTCATTATTTCAGCCGTGTCAACACTCCCCCCAGCTCTGCCGCCCCACAATTTGAAGTGACTGATAAAAGTAACACAGTTGCGTGTTTACTTGTCTAAACACAGCTTGGAAAGTGTCAGGTTGTATCGCAGTGTTTAATTGCTACCAAAATAGGTGTGTGTCAAGTAAACAGTTATAGATAAAAGGAAGTCATTGTTCAGAAAATGGATTAATTAGTATTTAATTGCTATAACTTGCAATTAATCCCTTAATATTAGGAATGCAAGCTTGTAACAAATTAGTGAGGCACAAAAGACAGCAACAAGGAATGTGAGGTCCTTTGCCAAATCCATCACCCAGAGCGCTCCCAGCCCACCCCTACCCTACGGCCTTGACAGGGGCCGTTCAGGAGCCCCGAGGTCTCTGCTCTGGTTGAAACCCAAATTCTCTTTCTCACCTCGGAATCTGTCATTCTAAATGGCTAAAACATAGACTCAGGATCCATCCTGATGACTCACTTGGAGGTGATGCTGGCAGGAGTGGGTGTCTTCAGCTCAGAGCACATCTGAAAATAATCACTTTGCAGGGACGCAAACCCCAAATGTCCTCTGCCTCCCTCTGTGGGGGCTTCTGGCAGATCTGAAATCTCGGCTCAAACCAGGAGTGTATTTTCTAACACATCTCTGTCCAGGGGGCTGCACAAGGGCCTCAGTCTCCCCTTGGAAGCTGGACCACCTTTAGAGTGAACGCAGTTCTGGCTCCTGGCATGGCCTGGGAGACTCTGTGGGGCCTCTACCTCAGTTGCTGGGACCCCGGTCGGCTCTGCTGGGCACCCAGGCCCCAGTCGAGGCCGGAGCTGCCCAGTCCCCAGGGAGCTGAGTCCAGCTGCTCCTCAGGAAATCAGAACCCCACACACGACGGGTCCCCAGGCATCTACCACTCCCGCCCACCCGGTCCACCCACCTCCTGCTCTTAAAGGCCTCTCTGAATTGTCTGCTGTCAGCAGAACAAGCGTGTGCCCTGCGATCCCGCAGACAACAAAGCCCCCAGCAGCATTTCAGGCGGGTGATGTCACCCAGGTAAAACTGTACTGACAAGCTTTTAATTAAAGTTTTCCCACACATCTTTCCACGGGTCCCCGGAGCGATTATTCATTACGTGCCTACTGCCAGCCAATTGTGAGTTGGGAGGGAAGTGTTTTATTTTCAAAGCTCTTGCTGACAGCTAGAGAACACTCTGTTATACAATCTGTTTACGTTTTCACACACATGCGCGCGCGCACACACACACACACACACACACACACGGTCTCGCTCAAGGAGAAGTGGCCGTGTAGGGTGTTTTCAAGTATTCGGCAGTAATGAAAGGCAGCTGCTGTTGGGCTAAGCAAGAGGCTGGGGGGCACGGCACAGCTCCTCTGCAAACAGTCCCCCGGCCAAGCCAGACCCCTCACTGGTCGAGGAGACACGTGCCGGGAAGGCATGGGTCTGAGCAGGTGCAGGGACCCGGAGGCTGGGGCAGGGAGGCACCTGGAATCCCTTGAGCAGTACTAGCAGGAAGACCACCTCCACCATTGGCACCAAAGGGGGTGCCCCATGCGGGGCCACAGGCAGTGACGCAGGCGTCTGTAAGCGGAGCAGAGGCCTGCAGAAGCCGGGATCCAGTGAGGGAGGTTGGACTCCCTGAGAATGGGGCTCTGAGTCCCCAGGTCCTGCTGTGGAGCTTCTGCGAAAACTCGGCCCGCATCTCTTCACCATCACGGGGACAAACTCTCCAAATCCTGGGAATCGGGGAGGGGAGGAGGGGGGAGGGCCGAGGGGAGGGATGGGAGGGTTCCACCGTCCCACCCCACCCCACTCCACCCCACCCCGCCCCACCCCATGAGAAGTGGCCCAAATCCTGGGGAGGGGCAGAGGGTAGGGAGGGGTGCCCCAGCCCCTTGCTTCCTCCGACTGTGGCTCAACTGTGGACCCAAAGCGGGATGGGCCTCCTCCACTCAAGCAGGCCTGGGCCCACGAGGCCCCCATGACGTCTCCCCTGGGACCTGCCTCCAGACGCCCAGAGAGTCTTGGCGGAGACCCCAGCTGGGGTGTAGGCAGGTCCCACAGCCAGGCCCACGACAGGCCCTTCCAGCCCCACGCCACGGGACCTGCCAGCACTTCCTGCTTGTGGCCCATCTGCTCTTGAAATCATCGGTGAGCTGGGAAAAGAAAATGTGTGCATATATATGCGGCCATCTTGAACGCCATCCCCTCTCCCGGTGCAGAAGTAAGAGGGGATGTGGGGACCACCGCTGCAGACCCACAGAGACGCCTTCACGGACCGGACCTCGTTCTGACACCGTTGCCTGGCCGGGCTGGTACCCTGAGCTGTTTCTCGGGCTCCTGGACCACGGATGCGTGGAGGGGCTCGGGATGCACCCATGGTGAGTGACGGCCGTGCCTCAGCCTCCCTCACCTCCTCTGCCGTCCCCCCGGGAGCCTGACTCCCATTGAGCCTGAGATGTCAACCAGAGAGTTAAAGAGAACCTCTGACTTAGGCGGGCACGGTGGGGAGCAGAGCCTGGGTTCCCAGCATCGCTGTGAGGACAGAGGACTGTCCCCCCACCATGGGCAGAGTCCTCCTCTAGGGTCGAGCATCCCACTTCTAGGCACCGGCGGAGGCACAGAAGCAAGGCAGGGTGGGTGGCCGGGGTGGACTCCTCCCCTCTGGACAGGCTCCAGCCTGCACCGAGGGGACCATGGTCAGCCAGAGAAACAGCAGCTCCTGGAATGGTTAGACCAGCGCTCACTGCCCCCGCGCACATGAGGCCTGGTGGTGGTCCTGGGGTCACAGCCCTGTGCGAGACACGCTGGTCCTGCTCTCTTCGCGTCTGGCTGCAGCTGCAGACCCTGAAAGAAATGCAGAGGATATAGAAGAAGCTGCAATGCAGAGAAGCAAGTTCTCAACAAAGGGGAAGGCAGGGAGGGCTCCAGCAAAGTCCCCAAGACTCAAGGAGAGAGACAGAGAAAAAGGGAGACGTGGAGAGAGACAAACAGATTCCTGAAGTGTCGGGGTTGAGCTCTGTGATTGAGGCCTGAGTCCATGCGGAGAACAGCAGTGGAAGGAGGGGGCTGAGACCCCGAGACCGGATGGAAGGGTGGGCCCGAGTTCCCAGGGCACAGTCCAGGGCACCTGGCTTTGTCACGGTTGTAAGCAGGAAAGACCATGGTCCGCTCTGTGTTTTAGAGAGAGCTTCCTGGTGGCTGGGCAGAGGGTGGATGAGACAGGGGCCCTTGGGACACCTGACAGCCCCACCCCGGGTGGGAGGGGTCCCCCGAGGCCCGGCCAAGCCAGTGGGGATGCAGAAGGGTGGCCACAGCTCCACACAGCCTGTCATAGGAGCCGCGTGGTGGGAACATGTGTGTAAACACATGGGTGGATGGATGGATTCCATTAATGAACGAGCAGAAAATCATTTGCCCTCAGCTATCTGGCAGTTTCATTATTTGGAATTGGTTTAGTTAATCTAATTTGGCATAATACATGAGGCAATTTATGAAGGGAAAAAAAAAAAAAAAAAACAGCAGCAAAAGTCTCTGCTGCTCCTCCCATTGGGCTGGGGGCCACAAGCCCCCTCCTCTCCTACCCCTGGCGGTCAGCGTCCACCCCACCCTGCACAGCACCAGGCACACACGTTCCACGTCTGAAGCTGGTTTGAAACACACAGCCCAGCTTCAGCTTGCCCTTCTGAGCCCTGGAGGTGGAGAGTCTGTCGTGTTTAAGAAGTTCAGCCACGTGGACCCATCCTGGCCGACCATTTCAGCACCAGACAATTTTTCGGATGTTTTGCTCAAATCATCCCCCCCACCCCCATTCTATGGGTCAGAACAAACTTCATGTCTTTCCATCCAGATGCTGCAAATCAGAGACACACTGCCTCCTAGGTGGCCTCCTTAAATTCCTAACTCTCTGAGTATACTAGCAGATTATAATGGTCATTTACACCATTAAGTTCTGGGTGATTTGTTTGTGTCAGTAGGAATGAGAACAGAATTTGGCAGCTGGAAATGAGACACCACCATCCTGAAAACCTGAGATATACTGGTTTTAGGGCCTTGAGGAGACTGTCGGCAGAAGACAGAACGATGTCTTAAGAAGGGTCAATGATATCTCAATAAAAAGTGAGGAAAAAGTTCTTAGAGGAAAGAAGATCCTGCTAATTCAGTGGTGGACATTTTGGCAAAATTATTGCCTGAAATAATGCATGCAATAAAATGGTAGATTTGTCTACAGAAATGGTTAAGCAGAATGTCGAAATTGTCACCTATTATAGAATGGACATCGTAAGGTAAGGAGAAAAAAATAGTGAGCTACTGAAGGGATTACTCAGTTTTGAAAAAGGATTTAGAGGAAAAATAAACAGGCAGGACTTGCTGGACTTGAAAACATAAAGCCCAGAGAATTAAGGCAGAGATTCATGACTCTTTCAAACTGACCCATCTTCTCAGAATCACAAGGCACAGATCCAGCTGATTAAACAATAGGGTTTCTAAGAATCTTAAAGTTGTTCTCCACACTGAGCTCAGAGGGAGCTCAGGGTAGAGGAGGACTTACCTTGAAAATGTTGAGGATGTGCCACTGATTAAAGGAATGAATTAAAAGTGATACAAAAGAAACCCACAGAGCTTTTAAAGAAATTATATCAAGGTGAACTGAAATAGTAGAAAAAAAGAGAATGTTTCAGAAGTGCAACATTTGGCATCGGGTGTAGGCTGACCCGGCCGTTCAGTCACAAGCTCAGGGTCCCTTTCTTACAGAGAAGGGCCGGCGACTCTTCTGTGCACAGGTCTAGGGCTTCCCTGATGGCTCAGCTGGTAAAGAATCCGCCTGCAATGTGGGAGACCTGGGTTCAATCCCTGGGTTGGGAAGATCCCCTGGAGAAGGGAACAGCTACCCACTCCAGTATTCTGGCCTGGAGAATAGTATAGTCCAAGGGGTCGCAAAGAGTCGGACACGACTGAGCGACCTTCACGCTCTGCAAGGAACCACGCACACAACTCTCCTCACAAGGAGGCTGATCCTGTGCTTGGTCTTGAAGTATTTTGCATGAGAGAAAAATATAAACAGTTTGTGATCAGAGAACAGACTGTAATTTTTTTAAGGAAAATGAATATGAATTTTTTTGACAGTCCTTTAGATATGGGGTCTTTGTCCTGTCTTCTTAAATATGGGAAGACTTGTGGTTGTTTTAGCTAAGAACACAGCAGAAAAGACGCCTGGGTTCCTGAGGCTAGTCCCTGGGGATGACCCAGGCTTTTCCTGGCTTCCTGGAACGCTCAGTATGGACCCTGGGCCACTGACAAGGAGCTCTGGGGCCTGGAGCCTGCCGTACCAGGAGGAAGCCCGAGTCGCACAGGAGGTCGCGGCAGCTGGTTCTACAGTCCCAGCAATAACAATGGGCAACGGGCTCTGGAATTTCAGCCACGAGCCAAGGAACAGAGGCTAGCCACCAGACTCGGGCAGAGGCCAGGAAGCCTCCAGAGAGAGTATGTGTGCCCTGCTGGGACCTTCGTTTTGGACGCTGGGCTCCGGAACCGCGAGAGCACACCCTGAGCACACAGTCAGAGCTGGAGCAGGTCTGTGTCCACCACCCGCTCAGCCAGGACGAGCGCCCCACGAGGACCGTCCGTCAGAGGCCCAGAGGCCGTCCTCACGGGGCACCCGGCGCCCAGGATGACTCTAGGGCTCAGGGCCACAGTGCTCCCCAGACCTCAGGGCAGGCTGGAGATGGATGAGACGCCATCTCACGTGGATGAGAACCCATCCCTCCCGTGCGCAGACCTAACCTCCAGGCCCCATCATCCCAGCAGACGCTAAGTCACGTCCGGGAGCCCCGTGAACAGTGTAAAAAGGCAGAAAGACGCTTACTTACGGGCTTCG
The DNA here is from genome assembly GCA_935064755.1 of Tragelaphus eurycerus. Lineage (NCBI taxonomy): Eukaryota > Metazoa > Chordata > Mammalia > Artiodactyla > Bovidae > Tragelaphus > Tragelaphus eurycerus. Next base: position 1,881,152 of record CAKXYN010000011.1, read on the forward strand.
TAAGTCTCCGCAGTGGGGTTCTCTTAGAGCAAACCCCGCACCACAGACGGGCGCCCCTGGGACTCCTCTGGGATTTCTTCCTCCTTTCAGTCCTGTTCCTCTGTCCCTCCCTCCCTCCCATCTTGCCTTCCATCTTGCTGTCTGTCTTTCTTAATATTCCTTAGAAGCCCTTGAGACACGCAGGTGGAGTTTGGGGAAGGCACTCCCCTCGCGCCCGTGGGAGGCGGGGTTGCCTCTCGCTCCACGAGCAGACGCGGGACCACGCGGCCTGTGGCCTTTCCCCCTGGTCCTTTCGTCTGTCCTGTTCCTCCTGTCTTCGGGTAACCTCGGGGAGGCCAGGGGCGTAATGGATGTGAACAGCCACACTGTCCATGGAAATGTCCTGGATTCACCGAGGACTCACAGCTCCAGGAGGAGCACAGGCCCTGGAGTCCCGTGTGTCTAGAGGACACGCCTGTCCCCGCACACACGGCCACGGCCAAGCGCCTGGCCTTCGCCCCAGCTGTCCGCCCCCAGCAGAATCTTGAGAAAGAATCAGCCATACAATAATAGAGAAGGCTTTCCCGAGTACTGACGGGGGAATGCCACCTTCAAGACTCAGCCGCTGAGAGATTCCAACCACCTCCATCTGTGGGAGTGGAAACCAGCCTGGCGCCACAGGTGACCTCCTCGTCCCGTCCCCCGACCTGGTGGCCCTGGCCCTGGAGGCCTGAGTTGTGAGGTGGAGGCACACACTGGCCTGAGATGGAGACACCCCACTGCCCAGCACCCTGACCTCGCGGGCTTCCCTGTGGGGGGTTCCCGGGGGTCCAGGTGAGAGGGAAGTCTCTGATGTGAGACGCAGAGGCCTGAAGACCCTGGCCGCATGGACACAACCTCAGCCCTTGTCCACCCAGAGTGGCCGCCAGCAGAGGTCTGCGGGGAGCCCTGGGTGCCATACCTAGGACCACAAGAGACGTGGCCTGGATTTCTGCTCTCAGGGGGAAGCTTCTGAGATGGGCTTTCTCACCAGTCTTCCGGTTTTGTTTTATTTGCTTGCTGGCTTCATGGGGAGGGCCTCCCCTTGTGGCTCAGAAGGTAAAGAATCACCTGCGATGCAGGAGATGTGGGCTCGATCCCTGGGTCAGAAAGACCCCCTGGAGGAGGAAATGGCAGCCCACTCCTGTATTCTTGCCTGGAGAATCCCACGGACAGAGGGCTACAGTCCCTGGCGGGCTATAGTCCATGGGGTCGCAAAGAGGTGGGACATGACTGAGTGCTTAACACTTGTTGCTTTTGTGGGGAGAGTTGCTTTTCTCTCTTGCAGCATTTTTTTTTTTTTTACTTCCTGCGTGATTACTGGGATCCAAGTGAAGCCACTTTTCGGGTTGCCCCATTATTAATTATTCAGATGCCTCCCAAGTTTGGGCAGGTGTGTGAATCACATTCGCAGGCACTCAGACTTTCAGAACTGTCCTTCCTAACCCACTCGGCAGTGGGTACCAACCAGTCATAAACGGTGCTGCTCCAACGGTCTCGGAGTAGAATGACGTCATGGATAGAAACTCAGCCCGGCGAGGTGAGGAGAGCATCCTGGGAGGAGGGAGGGTGTCCAGAGCCCTGGGAAGATGGACAGGACCGTGTGTGCAGCCGTGGACTTCCCTGCAGACAGTGGGCAGTGCTGGGTCAGGTCAGGCTGGGAGCCGAGCAACTGGGGCTGCTGGAGCATGAGCTGAGTGTGTGTGTGTACTCCCTTCAGTCCTGTCTGACCCTTTGCCACCAGGCTCCTCTGTCCATGGGATTCCCCAGGCAAGGATACTGGAGCGGGTTGCCATCTCCTCCTCCAGGGGATCTTCCCGACCCAGGGATGGAGCCCGTGTCTCCTGGGCCTCCTGCTCTGGCCAGCCGATTCTTTACCACTAGCACCGCCTGGGAAGCCCACACGGCCTGACACTAACCAGAAATGGTTCCCTCCTGTTTCCATTACAGAGTCTATTGCATGGACACGTGAGACGGACGCACAGGAAGGAAAAAGAAGACAAGAGCCCCCAGAGGACTGCTGGCCAGCAGCTCCCCTTCTATGTGGGCCATCTCTTCCTCGCCCACATTCGGCGAGGACTCAGGGGTGTCCAAGGGAAGGCTGTGGTGGGGCAGGCGCTCCCCCGGCTCATGCGGCTGGCAGATGTGTGGGGGGCTTTGATAACCGGGAAACCCCGAAACAGACTGGAGGGAAATTATCTGCAGCTGCGTTGCAGGGGGACAAGCCCAGGGATGTCCAATAAATTAGTCAAAATTACATTTCCCCAGATCAGCATCCTCTGCCTTCTGAAGTATAAATGACGGCGCTGGGCGTGCGACCTAAACTTTCCCAAGTCTTCAAAGGCAAAGCACCCAGAGTCCTGGCTGTTCTGGACAAATCTGTTTCTTCCCTGGCAGTGCTTGCAGGAGCCCTGAGATGTGTGCCGGTGGTTTACCAGTCGGCAGAGTAGCTGGTCAGGCAAGAGTGAGGGACCTCGGGGCTGCCCCGGAGCGCAGCTGAGGGCTTGCTGCCCCGGGTCCAGAGAGCAGACCCTCCCCCTGCTCCCGGGGGCAGGAGACACCACCCCTGCCGAGCCTGGGCGGTCCTCGTGTGGTCCTTGCGTGCCTCTCTGCTCGGGGAATGCCGGTCCTCAGGCATGAAACCCCTGTGTTCATCTGATGACCCTGACATCACTACGGTGAACAGAGAAGATTCCGTTTTCACTAACTGCCGCTTTAAAGGAGAGGAAAGCCCCACCACAAAGAAACCTGGTGTCAGCAGATCCCCAGCCGTGCCAAGACCCCCGGAACGAAGCCGAGGGATGCCGGTCTCTTCTGGGCACAGGACGTTTCCGAACACTGACTCCTCAGTGTCTGGTATCCCAAGGGATTCCCAAGACAAAAAGCAGAACCAGCCCGAAGGAAATATTCGAGGAAACACACAAAAAGTTTCTTGGAAACTGGGTTTGAAGAGGTGTGTTAAATTTCTGCCCTTCGAATCATGTTGGTTGGTTTATTAGAAAACAGCTAACATACTGAGAGTCCATCAGTCGTGTCCGACTCCTTGCGACCCCAATGGACTGTAGCCCACCTGGCTCCGCTGTCCATGGGATTCTCCAGGCAAGAATACCGGAGTCGGTTGCCATTTCCTTCTCAGAGGAGTCTTCTCAACCCAGGGACCGAACCGGGACCTCCTTCATTGAAGGCGGATTTTTTACCATCTGAGCCATAATATATTGGTGCGATGAACAAGCAAGAAGTAAGACACACCGCCTTTTTCCACGTGGCTCTCACTTGCTCCCTCTGGAGATGCGCTTGTCCCCGCAGGAGCAAGGATGCTGAGTGCCCTGGTGGGGGTGTGGGGGACACCTGCCTGACGTGGGGGGCCCTGGCATTGCAGGTGCCTCCTCCTACTCCCAGGTGAGGCACCGTTTAGCTCCACCTCACTGTAGAGGCTCGTCCGGCATTCCTCCAAGAGCTATGTCCACTGTGACTTCAGGGTGCAAGCATCACCATCCGTCGGGGCCGCTCTGATGACATGCTGCAGGCTGGGGGGCTTGTACACAGAGGAACATACTGCTCACGGTTCTGAAGGCTGGACATCCATGCTCAAGGTGCCAGCAGGGTGAACTCGGTTCCAAGGGGGCACGGCCCAGCTTCCTGGCCCCCAGATGTGCCTCAGGGCACAGAGCTCTGAGTCCAGTCCTTGCGAGAAGGCCAGGAGGAGGGACCACCCTGGGGGTGAAGGCAGCTGAACTCTGTCCACACTCAGCACTGCAGCCCCCACCTCATGTCTGAGATGCGTCTGCCTGGTGGGGGTGTCCGGCTAACTGGGGACCCTCTCCTCCACTGGGGACACCAGTTCCTTCTCTGAGTCTTCCCTGATGGCTGCCTCTTCTTCACCAACCCCGGTCCTATGGGAGTACCTGGTGTGTGCTGGCACCTCCCGGCAGGCCTGAGGTTGATCTGGTGCCTACTGAGGGCCTGGTCAGAGGAGGGCAGGGGACCCAGAAGCAGCATCCACCCCAGGATGGAACGGGGTGCAGAAGGGGACCAGGGCCCGGCTGCGGGGGTCCTGAGCTGCCTCTGAGGGCCCCGGAGGTCCTGGTCCCGAGAACCCACCCCCTCGCAGCCCGAGGGGAGGGAAGGCTCGGGGAGACCCTTGGAGGCACCTGGCAAGGATTTCCCACATGAAGACAGGAGCACCCCCCTCAGCCTGCCCACCACAGGAGAGAGAGCCAGCCCGGGTCACCAAGGCCCTCTCCTCCCCAAACCCTGCCCCTGGGCTGATGGCTCCACCCCCTGGGGTCCCCAGCAGGTCCAGCCATGGCCAGCAACCTCAGGGAGAAGGAAGGGTCAGAGAGGGTCAGCCAGGCTGGTTCTGGGGACCTCACGGCCAGAGCTCCCAACCTCCCTGTCCAGCCCGCCTCACCCCCACCCCGAGCGTACCCTGCTCCACCCCGATGGCTTTTCACTCCACACGGGGGATTTTGAGTGTGCCTGAGAAGGAGGGATGTCATCCCCTGCCTCCCACCACCCCCTTCTCATCTGTAAGGACACCCAGTGCCAACTCCGCCTGATGATACACACAGAGCCCCTTCTTGGGAATCTGCTTCCGGAGCCCACCTCGGCCAGGGCTGCCTCCCACCCTGCCCTCCCAGTGCAGGGCACTGTGCGGTGGGCATGTAGCCACCATAGTACCCAGGGAGCCCCTCGGGATAGATGCCTCTCCTCCCACAAAGGTGCTGGGCACACATTTGGGACAAGAAAGGGGGTCCCTCGGGCACCACATGGCTATCAAAGGCTGGAGGACCAGTTGCACATTTAGACACCTTTCATCTGGACCAGCACAGCCCCCAGCTCACCCCCACCTGCCTGCCCTCCACGCATGCAGAGGGGCACCCATGGGCGGGGCCTCAGGACCCCTCATGTCACCCCTTCATGTCAACCTGCTCTCAGGATTAAAATGTTTGGCGGCTGCCCACGGACCCTGCCTGCTGCTGATTATGTCTCCTCCTCCAGGAAACCTTCTCTGCCTTCCCTGGGCCTAGCCGGCCGAGCAACCTTTTCTACTGTCTGCAGCACCGTGCCTGGCTGTTTCACAGCCCTCGGGGAGAGGGGGCCGTTCCGTCTTCATGCCCTGAGCTTCTCCAGGGAAGGAGCACAGGCGTCTGTTTGAAGCTGGAGCAGCACTGATTCACTCACTCACTCATCACCCGCTCAGTCACCCGCTCATCACTCATCACTTGCTCATCACTCGCCCACTCACTCATTCACCTGGGAAGTGACCATCACACAGGACCCCTGTACTGGGGCTGAGAGGGAGCAGTGATGAGACAGGTAAGGTGCCCACCAGGAGCTCACACAGGGTAGGGGAGACCTATCCAAAGAGACACTCAGTGTAAAGTCCAAGGACAAAATATCCTGCACGAGTTTTCTAGACGAGCAGCAGCTTCAGCTTGAGGATGACCAGATCCTAAACGCAGACTTCTGAGAAGGACAAAAGCAGGCTTAGCATCCACTCTGAGCTCACCGACATTAAAAGCACAGACAGTGAGCAGCTTTTCTGTGTTGCTAACACACATGGCGCCTTTGCAGATGCAAGCAGATCAGAGGACGTTTGCTGAGGGCCTTTCCACCAGCCAGTGTCCTGACAAGCATCCACCTGTACCTCCTCTTTCTGTCACCCTGGAGGATGGCCTCCAAGTACCTGAAAACTGCGCTGTCCCCCAGGGCCTCGGGCAGGGCCACCTGGATCACGGGAGGAGAACCCAGCCCCTCCCAGGTCTCCTGTGTGTCCCAGGGTCTCGGGCGTTAGGCTGGCCTCAGGGATGGAGCTGGGCGGCCCCCTAACGCAGCATTTGTGTCTTTTGCACAAAGAGCTGGGCTACACGGTTTTCTGTGTAACACACATGGAGCCTTGGAAATTAGACCACCCTCGTATTTGTAAAGCCCCTCTGTGTCCCCACGGCATCATCAGACAGCGCTGGGGAGCCGGGCCTTGGAAAGAGCAAGACCCCGAAGCTTGTTGAAGCCAAGCCGCGCCAGCCCTTCCACAGGGAGCTGGCCGGGGGTCTTTCAGACAAGCCTGCTGGAGCCCCCCAGGGACTGTACCGGGCACGCGGCCGCCAGGCTGTTCTGCCCCATTGCTTCCTGGCGAAATGAAAATACTAATAATTCCTAAGGCTTCAGACTCTGCCTCCCAAAGTACTTTTCCAGGAGCATGCTTTGAAAGAGCACCATAGAAAATATGGTCCCAGTGACACCAAACTTCAGACATCCTCGTGATTTAGGGGGCGAGACCGCGAAGGGGCTCCTGCAAGGATTTTTTTATTTCTGAAATTTCAGAAGCAAGAAAACACACCTTTGAGCCGAGCCTGTACTGTCAGCAGTCAAAGTTCCTCCAAGCTTTGCTTGGCTGGTGCCTGTTCTAAGAAAAAAAGAGCATGTGGGCTTTGGAGGCCTGGCTGTCTGCAGGCGTCCCCGTCCTAAGTGGGGGAAGGGCAGCACTAGAGACAATGTCCGAAGTGTAAAGTTTCATACAAAAGTCTCTGGATAAAGCACAGAAGAGGAGAGAAGGTTCTGGAAGGTTCTAGAGAAGGTTCTAGGGGAGGTGAGTCCTCTGGGTGCATGAAGGTTCTGGAATGATTCACCCAGACACACCTGCGTGTGCTGGGCACTTAGTGAGCACCTACTCTCCCCTTGGCCCCAAGCTCTGGGGAGAGCGCGTGCCCAGATGGAGGGTCCACCCTGTGACCGTGACCGCTCCTGCACGGGAGGCTCCTGGCCACCCGGGGAGGGACGCAGAGCCAGCTCCATGTGACTGACCACTCCAGACTCGAAGACACCCACACCGAGTGCCGCTCGGACTGGGAGACCTCTGTCTTTTCTGAGCGGTGATTCGAAGCTAGCATTCACTAGCGTGACACAGAATGCCTCCGGCTGCTCCAGAAATGGACCTTAAGCTGGAAAATGTAAGAGGAGAGATAGAGACCCCTGGCTTCCTTGAACACAGCCATGGTTTAGCCGAGTCAGCTCAGAAATGGTCCCAGACAGCTGGAGAGGTTGCAGACGGCGATTGATCCAGACTCTTGCTTCTACCTACAAATCCTGGGTATCATCATGTTGAAGGCTGTGGATGTCTCTAACAGCTCCGTCTTGCTTTCCTGGGAAATCTGGCATTAAACAATGAAGAAAAACATTGATTTATTTCAAGAAAGTTGGGCAGATGAATACACAGTGGGTCACATCGTTTCAAGACTTCCCTGGAACAAGTGGACAGTTTTACCCTGTATCCAGAGAATAAAGTGTAGAGCTAACCGCTTTTTTTTGGGGGGGGGGTGGCGGGCGGTGGGCATGTGCTTTCCTCCCCAGGTCAAGGCAGACCCGGAGCCCTTGGGTGCAAACCCTCCCTGTTGCTGGAAGCGTCGCGAAGCCTGCTGACGCCTCACTGCAGAGCTGCCAGGCCCGCCTGACAGTGATATGGTATCTCATGCAGAAGGAGACAGGACGATGCCCCAGATTAATACTTTGCCTTTTTAATCTATTAATCTACCACCTTTGGGACATGATTGCAAATCCACTCCAGAGTAAAGTGACTGAAAATCACTCCGGTCTGACAGCTTTAAAAGATCACAAGTGAAATGTGTTAAGAAGGTCTCAACCCATCGATACAGCGTGAGGACGCCTCTCTGGAAGCCTCCCAGGCCGGCCGACGCTTCTACCCACTCCTGTTGGGAGCGTCCCATGCAGACAAGCACGCGGCAGCCAGGAAATGGTGCTATTAGACAGGGTAACGGGGTGAGTCTGTGTTCTATAAGATCTGAGCGGAGGACGTGTATCGCTGATGTGGTTCAGAGACCCTCAGAGTTCCTGGAGGAGATGTCCCTCTTCTCTGCTGGGATGGGCCCTGGTCAGTTAAAGAGGGGAGGGGGATACTGACCAGAAACATAATGGAAAGAGCCTCTTTTTTTTTTTTAAGTTTCTTTTTTGATGACATCGAAGCAGAGTGTCTGCATTTTTAAGACCAACGACTGAGTCCCTGCTTCCCTAATCAGTCCCTGTACTCACAAGCCCCAGTAACCCCCGTGGCTGGGACTGGCCCCCTGAAACAGGCTCCGCAAGCATCTCTCCATGCTAAGGTGGTCCCCAGGCCACAGGCATCCCCGGCCAGCCCATCGCCAGCATGGGATGATAAATCACAGAGCTCAGCCTCCCAAGTAGCGGAAGAGGAGATAGGAAGGACAAGCCTTGCTTCCTGCACTGGTCAGGCGTCCACACTGCATGTCTGGCCGTTTGGAGGCATGTGTTCTGACTACACCCGTGTGAAGAGAAATGTCAGTCCCTTAATTATGTCCGATTGTTTGTGACCCCATGGGCTGTAGCCCGCCAGGTTCCTCTGTTCACAAAATTCAAGCAAGACTACTGAGTCCGGTTCAGTTCAGTTGGGTCACTATTTCCTTCTCCAGGGGATCTTCCCGACCCAGGGATCGAACCCAGGGTCTCCCATATCACAGGCAGAGTCTTGACTGTGACACCCAGGAATCACCTGCCTGTGGGGGACAAGGAGGAGGAAGCACCAAAGAGAGAGAGGGGGTCACTGGGAGAGCAGTGAAGTGACGACCCCAGGATGACCCGTGGCCAAGGACAGAGTGGGGGGGGGGGTTGGGCTTTGGACGCCGGGGTGACAATTCTATAGGGCGGACTCGAGCGGCTGGAGGTGTCCTGTCGTGGGGACAGACAGGAAGCGTGGATGCTTCTTCTAGGATCCATCAGAGGAGGAAAGGAAACCTGCTGGGCTCCGGGACAGGGTGGGGCAATGGAGGGCGGGCGCTGGTGTGCCCGCAGGTCAGAGACCCCAGCAAGCACGTGCAGCAAGCGCGGAGGGGTAGGAGGGCAGGGGGTCCCCAGCACAGAGGATGCAGGGCCATCGACAAGGCTAGAGAAGGAGCCTGGACACCCAGTGCAAGGGGCTCCGTCCCGGCGGAGCCTCCTGCCACCAGGCTCTCCTGTGTGTGGAGCCACCTGCAATCACTTGGGCGGGACCTGGGGGTTCAAACCCGGCTCAGTCACCTCGGAGGCCCTGCCAAGGCATGTCCGCCGGGGCCTCCTGACCCGGCCTCTGGGATCGCCTCCCGGATCAGCTCCGGGCTCCTGCATCCTTCACTCGGAAGTGGCTCTGGGGTCACTGTGAGAGGCTGTTAGGCATGAGACAGGGAGTGGGGGCCCTCAGCAAAATGGCTCCTAGAAAAACCAAAAGGACAGTAAGCGCTGTGCGGGCCGGGAGTCGGGGAGACGTGGGGACCCTTGGCGGGGCTCGGGGGCAGTGGGGCAGATAGCGGGGGCAGAGTGGAGGGAGGGGTTCAGATCCCCTCTGGAAGCGTCTGCAGGACTCAGGCTGCAGCTGCCCCTCCCGGGCCTGTCTGTCCCCTTCCTCAGCCCTGGCCCCTCTGTCGTTCCTGAAACAGCTGAAGCAAAACGTACGACAAGAGTAAAGCCAGAGTCTCTCTCAGTCCTTTTCAGGCTCAGACAGTAAAGAATCTGCCTGCAGTGCAGGAGACCCGGTTCAGTCCCTGAGCTGAGAGGTCCCCTGGAGGAGGGCATGGCCACCCACTCCAGTGCTCTTGCCTGGAGAATCCCATGGACAGAGGAGCCTGGAGGCTACAGTCCATGGGGTTGCAACAGCTGGACACAATTAAGTGACTAAACCACCACCAATTAACATGCATCATAAGTAAATATACATTCAGGTTCAGTTATGTTCAGGACAAGTTCATGATTATAAATACCCTCATTTATTACCAAAAAATTGAAAAATGGAATAAAAAGACCTGTGTGATTTGACTAATCTGTAACTATCATGCTCTGGATATTCCATTTCAGTCTTTTTCTATTGGCATATATTTTTAATAAAATTCAGTTTCTTATGGTTTATATGGTTTCATTGTGTGTTCCTTTTATTTCCTCCACACACACACACAAATATGATTGGCCTTCTGCCCATTATTTTTTACTTAAAAAAAAAGTCTTTGATATTTTGGTCTTTTGCTCTCAGAATTATGTCTAGTTTGCCTTGTCTCTTCCAGGAAATTGCAGAGTATACTTCTCCTGCCTTCAATTTTTCACACGGCTACTTTAAATTCAGAAGCGTGTTAATTAATATTTTATTGTTAGAGTGAGAAACTGCAATCATTTTAATCCTTCCACACAAGATAGCTGTTTTGCCGTTTCTCCACACCCTAAATTTTCTAGACAAAGTTTGAGGGTTGAGACACGTATTACCCTCCTTTGAACAACTAGGGTCTCCATTTCATTCTGCTGGTTACCACCTCTCCAGCATCTCTCTGGACTAACCTGATGTGTGTTTTCTAAGACTGTCTGCCAAGCCGGGGTCTGCCTTCCACGCTCTGGTTTGCTCCAGCTCCCGCCTTCTTGTGCCTCCTTAAGTGGCAGGGCTTAGTTTTCCACAGAAGGCAATCGTGTGCCAGGATGGAAGCTCTCGGCTGCGGGGAGAAAAGGCCCTTCTCCAACAGGCTGGGGCAGCAGGAGGCGGATCACCCCGGTGCTGGATGGAGACCTTAGCAGGGCCCACGGGTGCCCAGGTGTGCTGTGCATCTGGTTCTGTGGCATGGAGCATCGGTGTCGTCCTAGGCTGGAAGGCCTCATGGTCACGGCAAGGCTGCCAGTGCCCAGCGGGACTTCATCCCTCTTCCCTCGAGACAGGGAGAGGTTCCAGGTCACCCTAAGTGTCACCCAGCTACTTTCACAAACCTCTTCTGAGTGCTCACCATCAGCTCTCACTCCTCCGCAGGGTCAGGTTCAGCAGGGGACGTGGTCAGTCCTAGAGAGGCCAGGCCTCCTGATGTCCAAGGCTCATGGCCGCACAAGAGAGGCCTGGGGAGAGCCTGCAATCTGAGAAGTGCGGGTGGGGAACACACACACCCGGAGAACAGACCATTGTTGATTTTCTCCATACACAGAGGGTTATGGAGTTCATGATGCTGGAACAAATGTGTTTCATTGAAAGAGTAACATCTGCTGTATCTCTGTAATTAAATAAGTAATAATTGAACTGCAAACAGTACTCCTGTCTGGAATATTCCAAGCATTTAAAGTTTCCTTTCTCAAGAGAAGAAAATGTTCTTCAATTTTAGTTCTGATCATGCTGCAACGTCAGCTGGCACACTGCCCTGAGTTCCCCCCATCCCATCCCCAGTCCTCTCCCGAGTGACTACCGGTCCCTGTGGACCCTTCCTCTCTTCCCATTTTACCAAAGAAGAGGTAGTTGACCTTCTTATTTCATCTTCTCCCTGACCCAGAAGACAACCGGCTCCACAGGCAGCATCCTCGCCCCGCACCTTTGACCTCATCGCACCCAGCATCCCGGGATAGGTGCTCCCTATCCTGCCCGGGGACGGGGCTGGTCCTCTGACCCCTCTCTACCATGTGGCTACTGGAGTTTACAGTCACCTTCTCCCCCGACGGGCTCTCTGTGTCCGTTTTCCCTGACTTCTGTGGCAAAGCACCACAGGCTAAGGGGCTTCTGACCCTGGAAATGTGTTCTCTCCCGGCTCTGGGGGCCAGAGTCTGACATTAAGGTGGCAGCAGGGCTGTGGTCCCTGCCAGCTTCCAGACGGGGGGTCCTTCCTGCCCCTTCCAGCCCCTGGGGCCCCCGCCCCATCCTCTGCCGCCGTCGTCACGTGGCCTCCTCCGCTCTGTCCCTCTTTTCCCGTGTCTGTCTAACCTCCCTCTTAGAAGGACACCTGTCATTGGATTCAGAGCCCACCAGGTAATCCAGGACACATTTCTCATCCCAAGATCCTCAATCACATCTTCAAAGACCCTTCTTCCAAGCAAGGTTCCACCCCCAGGTCCGAGTGTTGGGATGCAGACTCGTCCCCGGGGGCCACCGCTCAGGCCACTGCCCCTGCTGACTTGCCCTGTTTGGCTGATGCTGCTTCCGGCTGTGCAGATAAACCCTGGGCACGATATCTAGAGGAGCTTCTGAGAGCTGGAGGGTGACTGTCTGGGAGGTTTTGCCGTATTTCAACCAATTCCACATCCCCCGACCCGATCCCCCCGGATTTCTTTTCTCTTAACACAAGTGACTGGGAACACCTGTCCCTGGGATTGAAAGCAATTCACCTGTTTGCATTCTCAGTGGAAGTCTTCTCATGTTGCTTGTCCACTTTTCTTCGTGGTTGGCACTCCCCTGGATTACTCAAAACCTTTTAAAATTTAAGGTTTTTAGCCCTTCTACTAGGATATGCATCTGGTCAAAGCTATGGTTTTCTCAGAGGTCATGTATGGATGTGAGATGTGGACCATAAAGAAGGCTGAGCGCTAAAGGACTGACACTTTTAAACTGTGGTGCTGGAAAAGACTCTTGAGAATCCCTTAGACTGTGGAGATCCAACCAGTCCATCCTAAAGGAAATCAGTCCTGAATATTCATTGGAAGGACTGATGCTGAAGCTAAAGCTTTAGTACTTTGGCCACCTGAAGCAAAGAGCTGACTCACTGGAAAAGACCCTGATGCTGGGAAAGATTGAAGGCAGGAGGAGAAGGGGATGATGGAGGGTGAGATGGTTGGATGGCATCACCGACTCTGCGTACATGAGTTTGGGTAAACTCCAGGAGATAGTGAAGGACAGGGAAGCCTGGCGTGCTGCAGTCCATGGGTCACGGAGAACTGGACACGACTGAGCGACTGAACAACAAAGGTGTGTGTTCTCAGTCGTGTTTCTTTGCGACCCCGTGGACTATAGCCCACCAGGCTCCTCTGTCCATGGGATTCTCCAGGCAAGAATACTAGAGAGGGTTGCCAATTCCTCCTCCAGGGGATCTTCTCGACCCAGGAATTGAGCCCACGTCTCCTGCCTTGGCGGGTGGGTTCTCTACCACTGAGCCACCTGGGAAGCCCCAGGTTAGGCTTGTGTCCTCCTAAATGTCCCTCTCCCCTCTCTTCCCATCTCACCTGTCCCCTTCCTCCTCCTCCTTCCCCCCTTCCTCCCCCTCCCAGGCCAGCTCCCTCCTGCCGTTTCAGCCAATTCCCAGGAAGAGGTTCCCAGGGCATCTGTTCGCAGCCTGGCCTGTGCAGCACTCTGGGCCTCCCCGTTACCAAGGGCAGCCCTGGGCATTTCAGCATCCACTGCCCCCAGCCCCCACCCCGGCACCCAGCCTGGGCTGACCAGCATGGAGCCCCGGGGCTGTGGTTGGCTTTGGGAGAACAGTTGGACATCTGCTCTGGGACCCCCTAAGGGAGGGACATCTTCACTGAACAGAGAGGGTGCCCCCACATCCTGGGCATAGACCCTTTGACAGGGTGGGGGCCTCTGAAGGGCTCTCCCTGCCGGGGGACTGGGGAGACCTCGTGTGTTGTGATTAGCCAGAGGTGACCCCATGTCCAGGATGGACCTTCCCCTCAGGGGTCCGGGGAAGGAGTAGGGGGCCCCCTGACCTCTGGACAGCCCTCTGTCCTCGCGGTCCGGGTGACCAGCCCCCCGTCACCCCTTCAGGCAGCAGGAAGTCCATCAAGTCCGTCTGTGCAGCAGCCTCTTGCCTGTAGCCCTAACTCGGTGACAACATGAGGGGGTTTCAGGCCAGGAAGGGGTCCGAGAGTTACAGCCAAGGCCCCAATTTCAGACCCAGGGTGGAAACGGGGAGACGGGACTGGGCAGGGCCCCATACCCACCTCAGAGCACTTTAAGGGGGGCACTCCAGCTGATTCCAGGGTTTGGGGTACCTCCATGAACTCTCATATTAGAGGCCCTCCCCGGAGAATCAAAACTATTACAGAATTACCAGAAAACAGATTCGACAGAGTTGATCTCATTTTTGTGAAGCTCTGTATCGTATACATTCAAGTTTAAACGTCATCACTTTTCTTTTCCCGTCTAATAGGCAAATGTAGACCTGAAAAGCAGCCTAGAACCAAGTCTAAGAGAAACAACAAAGTGTGGGTTCGCAGAATTTAGCCCCCCCTTGGCCTCCAAAGTGAAGCTGGTTCACACACAGCTTAAGCAAAGTGTCCACAGTTACAGCCCCAGATGTGTGCTTGGTCCTATCCAGAGGAGCAGCGATCGGTCCCCAAGCTATCTCATGGTCAGTAAAGCATCACAGGGAGGTGGGCCCTCCGTGGTTGCCATCCCAAGCATTCAGCAGACCGTGTCCCTGGTCTTGCTGCTGGAAGCTTCCATCCGGCCTGAATGCCACGGGTGGGGTCATCTCACAGGTACACAGATGCAGAACGATCTCCACGACTTTCACATTAGACCTTTGCTCAGACTCCTTCTGAAAATGGTCAATGAGTCCCATTAGCTGCTTTTTAACAGCAAAAGCAAGAAAGAAATTATTATGTAAAAAAAAAAAAAAAAAAGAGAGAAACATAGTTCTCTTCTACTGTGTGTTGATGGGATATTTACAGATGGCCAGTGCGTGGGGTCCCTGCCAGCAGTGTATTTAAAATTATCACTTTCAGAGTCAGTAGCTGGGCCAGGGTGGGGGTTTCCTCTCCTCTGTGGGTGCTAAGGAAGGGTTTCTAGAGGGACTCCCAGGACAGTCACTTGTGGAACCCACTCAGAAGCGCAACACCAAGGTGGGGATTCCACCTCTGGCTTCAGTATTATTCACAAATTTAAAATAACAAAGTGTTAAAAAATATATTATAGCAAGTAACTGCCAGCGATAATGCATCCAGGAGGTGGGACGGACTACATTGGAGGTATTAAAATTGAAGTTGATGGTGACCCCACATTATTCATTACATCAAATGGAGATGCCTTTAAATTTATATTAAATTCAATTTAAATGCCATCAAAACCATGGTTGACAAAGTACAGATGGATGAATATTTTAGTCTGATTCAATAGGGGTAAACTTTATTTTCTTACCTTGAGGCAAGGTGATGGAGTTTTTATATGCAGTAGGTTGAACTGGGTTTGTAGTAACATGGCTTCTGATTTCCATAAAATAAAATTTTATCTTTTAAAAATGATTTTCAAGGGTTTAAGTCTTGAACTCTGGAAACACTTCCTCAGGGTTCTTTCTGCTTCACTCATTACTTTATACTCTGAAATCCAAAACCTTTCTTATACCACTCTTCAAAATATCTTCTGGTTTAGAATGAACAATTAGTCATTTAAAGGTTTTGTGTTTGATGTTGATATTCAGTAATATTTCAACTCAATTTTTCCACTTACAGCTCTTGGTCATAGGGGAAAAGCCACTTACACAGAAATTCACTTGGAGTTGGCATTGAATGCATATGCATTAAACGACTGAATGAAATTATTAAATAATTGATTAATTATAATTAACTAGTCTCTACAACTCTTTCTAAGGAAAGAGAGGCAGCCTTTTGTCTGTTCATGGATATAGCCCTTTTCTTAGGAGCTTACAGGTCGCCTCACAAAAAGACATAACCAATGTCCCTAAAGAGAGTATTAGTGATATAAATATTGATCATTATCAATGTAGAGAAATAGTCGGCTATGGACTGAGGCCTCTGGCTCCACCTGCTTCTGTCTAAGCTCCTAGAATCCAGGGAGGGTTTTCCTACCGCATCTAGTTTTTGGAACCAAGACCCCGGTTTTCCTGTGTGTAGTTTTCCCAGAGATGCCCAGAAGCGCCTGCACTGGGACAGCATTCTGTCACATATCCCCTGTGTGTTATAACCTTCTTTAGCCCAGTGTATTTTTCAGTTCAGTTCAGTTGCTCAGTCGTGTCCGACTCTCTGCGACACCATGGACTGCAGCCCGCCAGGCCTCCATGTCCATCACCAACTCCCGGAGTTTGCACAAACTCATGTCCATCAAGTCAGTGATGCCGTCCAGCCATCTCATCATCTGTTGGAGCTCAGCCTTCTTCACAGTCCAACTCTCATATCCATACACGACTACCAGAAAAACCATAGCTTTGACCAGACGGACCTTTGTTGACAAAGTAATTTCTCTATTTTTTAATATGCTATCCAGGTTGTTATAGCTTTTCTTCCAAGGAGCAAGTGTCGTTTAATTTCATAGCTACAGTCAACATCTGCAGTGATTTTGGAGCCCCCAAAATTAAAGTCTCTCACTGTTTCCCCATCTATTTGCCATGAAAGGCGGTGCCATCGGCATATCTGAGGTTATTGATATTTCTCCTGGCAATCTTGATTCCAGCTTGTGCTTCATCCAGCCCAGCGTTTCTCATGATGTACTCTGCATATAAGTTAAATAAGCAGGGTGACAATATACAGCCTTGATGCACTTCTTTCACAATTTGGAACCAGTCTGTTGTTTCATGTTCAGTTCTAACTGTTGCTTCCTGACCTGCATACAGATTTCTTGGGAGGCAGGTCAGGTGGTCTCGTATTCTCATCTCTTTCAGAATTTTCCACAGTTTGTTTTGATCCTCACAGTCAAAGGCTTTGGCATAGTCAATAAAGCAGAAGTAGATGTTTTTCTGGAACTCTCTTGCTTTTTCAATGATCCATCGGATGTTGGCAATTTGATCTCTGATTCCTCTGCCTTTTCTAAAACCAGCTTGAGCATCTGGAAGTTCACTTTTCATGTACTGTTGAAGCCTGTTTTGGAAAATTTTGAGCATTACTTTGCTAGTGTGTGAGATGAGTGCAGTTGTGTGGTAGTTTGAGCATTCTTTGGCATTGCCTTTCTTTGGGATTGGAATGAAAACTGACCTTTTCCAGTCCTGTGGCCACTGCTGAGTTTTCCAAATTTGCTGGCATATTGAGTGCAGCACTTTTACAGCATCATCTTTTAGGATTTGAAATAGTTGAACTGGAATTCCATCACCTCCACTAGCTTTATTTGTAGTGATGCTTCTTAAGGCCCACTTGACTTCACATTCTAGGCTGTCTGGCTGTAGGTGAGTGATCACACCATTGTGGTTATCTGGGTCATGAAGATCTTTTTTGTATAGTTTTTATGTGTATTCTTGCCACCTCTTCTTAATAGCTTTTGCTTCTGTTATGTCCATACCGTTTCTGTCCTTTATTGTGCCCATCTTTGCAATTTTTATCTAGTTAATGGCTCCTTTGTCCATAGAATTCTCCAGGCAAGAATACTGGAGTGGGTTGTCATTTCCTTCTCCAGGGGATCTTCCCAACCCAGGGATCGAACCCAGGTCTCCTTCATTGCAGGGAGATTCCTTACCGTTCAAGTCACAGAGAGAAGCCCAGCTAGTGGCTCATTTCTCCCTAAATGGAGACAGCTTTGGGGGAAGGACAGACACAGCTGAAGGTCAGGAAGCCATTGCTCAGCTGTGAGTTTAAAACGGCCATAGAAAAGGGGGTGTCCATGAGATATGGGAGCCAGGACTTCCACTGCAAAGCCAAGTCCTTGATAAATAAAAAGACGCACAGCCATTTACACTTTGCCTGGTTGACGAGGAGGGGTTCCGTGGCTGGGACTGAGCAGCAGGGAGCTCTGTGGAGTAAGCGCCCAGCTTTTCCAGGGTCTAGGGGGAAGGAGGGGGCGTGGAGGGGCTGGGCATCAGGCAGTGCTGGCGATGTGGACTGCGGCCCTCCGGCACTGTCCTTGGCTCTGGAAACGGGCAGGACTGCGTGCAGGTGCAGGCGCCTGCCTTGGACCCCTGCCCAGGTGGCTGTGTTTGCTTCCTCCCCGTGTCTCGGAAACGGCCTCTCTGGTGATGAAGGCCGACACCTCCCAGAGACCCTGCTTGCAGAGGCTCTCATGGAAACCATCTTCCTGCCAACCAGTTCCCAGCGCCTTTGGGAAGACGTTGTCACAATCGTAACATTTTGCATCCTCCACCATTGCACCTCCAGGATGGAAGGGCTGCATGCTGGTGGCCAGGAAGCAGGTTGGAGTTCTCAGGTTCCAGGTCCCTCCGTCACCTCGTCGAGGCTCACCTGAAGGGCCACCCAATCAGAGCAGCACCCAGTGATCCAACATAGTTGCTAGTGGAGACAGATTCAAGTGCTTGGCTTTAATTGCTCCATTATTTTTATAAATGTTTAGAAAACTTTTTCCCAAACATATTTCTTAATTAATACAAACTAGATCATTTAAAAAGAAAAATCTGTAGTAGGAGGGAAAAATCAGCATGGAAAGATGATTCACTTCAGCATAAAACCCGTCACTTCTGACCGAACAGCAAAAACCTGTGACTGCCGTACAGAGTGTCGGGAATGCAATCTCAGGATGGGCTTTGTCTGCTTCTTGGCTTTGCACAGATTGAGGAATGAAGCATCCCTTCATGATGCAATGACATGCCTAAAGCATTGCATTGTACTCGCCCTTCACACGATCTAGAATAAAATTGTTATGTGACCATATGCATTTACATATTATTTGTTGATTTACAATATGTATACTTTAAAGGCATACAGATTTGTCCCATTTTCCAGGATCCCAATATACACGTTTATGAAATGATTTACAAATTTCACTTTATGTTTTTTGAATTATCCCAGTCTCCAGAGGCTCTCAGGTGTCCCTAGAACTTAGCAATTCTAAGCAGAGTATCCCTGCCTCACGTTTAAAAATAGAAGCCATGATATTCTCTAGCTTTTGCCAAATTGCAAATAAGTGAGCAGCATGAAGAATGATGTGATGAGTCAGAGCCGAAATCCTCAAGCCCAGCAAGTGTCGAGGCGCGATTACACAGCCTCACCCTGAGTCCCACACCCTCTGCTCTGGCCCAGTGCAGGGTGGTCAGACCTCGAGTCAACAGCACTGAGGTCAGGCCCATCCATGCATCCGAAGCATCTTTGAGAAAAGGCAACGGATCCCAGCTCCTAAAATATGTGGGTGAAAGGAACAAGCCACATGTGTGTCTCAGCCAGCGACCTGGCATGTGGGGAGAGCTGCTTTGCATGGTCACTTTGTCGCATGGTGACGGGTGACAGGCCTGCTCAGACCTGGCTGGAATCTCAGAGCATGTGGGGAGCCCTGAGGCTGATCACTTCATATACAGTCCCCAGGAAGTAGAATTCCGTGATTTATTCTGATATTAAGTTAAGTTAATAACTTAAGTTAGAAGACCACACACTCACAATGGCCTGTGTATTTTGGGGAAAAGGATGATGTGTTCTTATTCCACACATTGTCAGTCAGTCCTTCCCCTACTTGTTCACACCTGTCAGCCACTGATACGTCTCGTGGCTACTTCAGCAAAAGAATCCGGGCTTTGCCATCAAGAATGTGATGAGGATTAAGTCTGCCTGACTCTGCACCTGTGGCTTTGGGAAGATGGTCCAATGGTACAGGGAACAAGCGGGGAGGTGGCTTGCAAGACGGGCTGGGTGTGGGCTGGCCTTGCCTTCCTAGACCCCGAGTACCGTCCCACCCCCAACGCACACGCTATCAGTCCTGTGGGTCGGGCGGGGCCGCGCCTGCTCTGGGGGTGATGCAGGTTATCTTCCATCAATGCTCCGGAAGACTTCTGTGGGCAGGGGCAGGGCTGGGGCTGAGCACACGGCAGGTGCAGGGCCAGCCACACAGCCCCTCTTGACGGCCACGGGTGACTGTCCCCCACCAGCAGCCTGGTGGGGAAGCCCCTTCACCAGACTTGTGCTTCACCCCCAACTCTGAAACACCAGGGAGAAGTGGAGCCTGAACCCAAGGCCACGTGCTCATAGAGTGGAGGACACATTCCAGAGACGTCCTTCTCCCCACTGGAGTTGGGGGAGCCCTTTGGAAGGGCTGCCACTGCTGGGCATGAAGGGACTGTGACGAGGCAGGCAGCTGAGCCTGAGGCGTGAGACGCTGCGCTTGTGGCCCACCCGGGAGCAGTGACGGAGTCACTCACTCACCCCAAACAAGAGCGCCTGTAGTCAGAGCCCCACGTGGTCCCCACACCCTGACCTAAATACATCCTCTGCTCCTAAACCAGCCTGCACGGATGCCCGAGAAAGCCCATTGTCCATGCAGCAGCGAGAGTCAGGATATCTGCTTCCTGCTTTCATATTTATCATAAGTAATCAGGAAAACACAAAGTGTACAGAAGACAGACCAGAAGATCACAGCCTGCTCCTCTTCCTCTCTCAGCTGGAAGGCTCTTGCCTGCCCCAGTCTTCACTAGAGCATCAGAGTACCAAGGGCCCCTCACTTAGTGAACGCTGAGCCCCCAGACTAAGAACGGCCGGGTTAAAGGGGACAGGCCCTCACCCCAGAGGCACGTCCTGGCTGCACTAATGTATTCTTGCACGTTGCACCGGAGAGGGCTTATTCCCTAACAGAACAGAAACCAAGAGCCAAAGCCACGTACACCAAGGTCATTCCTTCTCAGGATCGTGCAGAGTGACCACTGACTTGGGTGCCCGGGAGAGAAGAGACTTCATTGATGGAAGTGAAGGAGGGATGTCTGCAAACAGGAAACCCCAGAGTCTGGGGACAGGGGGACCCTCCCACACCCTGGTCACTTCAGGGTCCACGGTGCACCAATGATGCCCAGCCCCAGCACACAGGAGCTGTCCATTTACTGGTTTAAACAAATGGAAACTTCCCATTCAACCATTCTGGGGTTGCAGGCAGAGAATGAGAGGTTTTGGGATAACCACAGAGAGAGCATGGTGCCTTGGAGTCATTTTGGAAGACAGGCTTCCTTTGAGTCCTAGAGCAGAGTTGCGGAGAGGACAGCTCCTCACACGCACGGGGCACCTGCACTTCCTTTGAGTCCTAGAGTAGAGTTGCAGAGAGGACAGCTCCTTGCGCGCGGGGCACCTGCACTCTTTGGCGAGCGGGGCACCTGCACTTCCTTTGAGTCCTAGAGCAGAGTCGCAGAGAGGACAGCTCCTCACACGCACGGGGCACCTGCACTTCCTTTGAGTCCTAGAGTAGAGTTGCAGAGAGGACAGCTCCTTGCGCGCGGGGCACCTGCACTTCCTTTGAGTCCTAGAGTAGAGTTGCAGAGAGGACAGCTCCTCGCGCACGGGGCACCTGCACTTCCTTTGAGTCCTAGAGCAGAGTCGCAGAGAGGACAGCTCCTCGCGCACGGGGCACCTGCACTTCCTTTGAGTCCTAGAGCAGAGTCGCAGAGAGGACAGCTCCTCACACGCACGGGGCACCTGCACGGCCCACCGGTTGCGCTTGGCTTTGGTTCTCTCCCCAACCGTTTCAGGACTTCAAGCTCATGAATGTCACAGAGTAAATGTAACTAAATTGACTTGACTTGGCTTGACTAAACAAAACTTAGCTGGAAACGATTCTCACAATCTCCGGAACTTTCAGGGTGTGTAATATGCATTAAAGCATGTCAAAAGTTAAGCCCATAAGTCACAGGACCTCTCCTGGATTTGGATCCCGGATTTGGGAATGAGATGATAAAAGTTTAAAGATGCAGCTGAAGTGCGCGGAGCACCTCGGAGCGCTCCCGAGCCCGTCTTCCACCGAGTGGCAGGAAACAGCTGGCCAGAATTTTTGAGCGCCTTTAATGAAGAGGGCTCTTCGTTGTTCGGATCCGGTGATTAAATGGAATAAGACTAATATTCCTTAGTGGGTTTCCTGAAAGAAGATTGCCCTGGAAGACAAATGGGGCTGAGAATCCATCCTGGGGCCCCACGGGGCTAGGGCAGGGGTGGGGAGCTAACCATGGAAATTAAGATTTCGGTCACGTGGTCCTTGTCAGTGTGACTCCTCCTACCCCCGGTTTCAAGACTCTTTCTCAGAGCCAGCCAAGAGGTCTGGGTTACTCTGTTTGCTGGTATTTCTCTTCTCAGAATATAGTGCCCAAGAGTTTGTAAAATAACCTCCCCAGAAGGCAATGGCACCCCACTCCAGTACTCTTGCCTGGAAAATCCCACGGATGGAGGAGCCTGGTAGCCTACAGTCCATGGGGTCGCTAGGAGTCGGACATGACTGAATGACTTCGCTTTCTCTTTTCGCTTTCATGCATTGGAGAGGGAGGTGGCAACCCACTCCAGTGCTCTTGCCTGGAGAATCCCAGGGATGGGGAAGCCTGGTGGGCTCCGTCTATGGGGTTACACAGAGTCGGACACGACTGAAGTGACTTAGCATAGCATAGCATAGCATGGTGGCTAGTGGAATGATGGAGTAAGACCACACTGCTGTGTGCAGGGCTGAAGCAGGAAAACTGGGATCTTTCAGGAGCAAGAACACCCACAAGGGCTCCACAGAAATGTTCCCAGGCCCCAGACACTTTCTCTCCAGGACGCAGAAGTCCTGACATCACCAGCCATCGCCAGCAGCTCAAGGATGAAGTTTGCGTCCATTAACTATGTACTGAAACCGACAACGACCGTAGTCACAGCTTTTCAGCCGAGTAGTTTCTATTTATCTCACCTTTTAGGGGTAATCACTGTCTTAATTGGGCTTCCCTGATGGCTCAGTTGGTAAAGATTCTACCTGCAATGCAGGAGACCCTGGTTCAATTCCTGGGTTGGGAAGATCCACTGGAGAAAGGATAGGCTACCCACTCCAGTATTCTGGGGCTTCCCTTGTGGTTTAGCTGGTAAAGACTCTGCCTGCAATGCAGGAGACCTGAGTTTGATCCCTAGGTTGGCAAGATCCCCTGGAGAAGGAAAAGGCTACCCACTCCAGTATTCCTGCCTAGAGAATTCCACAGACTGTGTAGTCCATGGGGTTGCAAAGAGTTGGACATGACTGGGCAACTTTCACTTTCCACTGCCTTAATTGGCAGGCAGAGATGGAGGCCCGGTGTGGGGTTGGGGTGGTGGGCTGGGCTGCCCACGCAAGGGGAATAGCAGAGGCCCAGACTCCTGCTGACTCACAGACCCTGCAGCCCAGCGCCTGGGGTTTGCTGCACGAAGCCCCACAGAAAGCAAGCACCCCAAGTGAAGCCCGGATGAAATCCTGACCATTGTCAGAGAAGCACGGGTTGTCACTCACTCACAGCCTCCACCGGCGGCTTCTGACCACAGTCATCAGAAAGAAGTATTATCTGCACACACATTCCCATACAGCTGAAATACACGTTCACAGAACGCCCCTTACCTTCTGGGTGTTACTTGCTCTCCTGTCCTATTTCATTTAAGAAAAACGATACACACTGTGGGGAGAAACCCACAATTTGAAAACAAATTTGAATTTCTTGGACCATTTTGCTTGCTCATGGCTGCCTCACTGCAGATTCATGCCCAAAGCATCCATCCACGAGGTTTTCCCTACATAGAGTGAGACACTTCCATTTATGTGGCCACAGGGAGTCTGTTTCCAAGAGGCATTTAGCTAGATTCCCAATGCGGTTTCCAACCACTACTGCAAACTGAGCCCTTGTCTGCATGCATGCATGCTAAGTCGCTTCAGTCACGTCTGACTCTTTGCAACACTATGGACTGTAGCCTGCCAGGCTCCTCTGTTCATGAGAATTCTCCAGACAAGAATACTGGAGTGGGTTGCCATGCCCTCCTCCAGAGGATCTTCCCGACCCAGGGTTTGAACTTGTGTCTCTTAAGTCTCCTGCCTTGGCAGGTGGCTTCTTTACCACTAGCGCCACCTGGGAAGCCTTCATCCTTGTGTAGTTGATGTAACTCAAGCTTTTATCCAAGGTAGTTAAACAGCTTAATGAGACAGACAGGAGTTATCAGTGAGCTTCATATAGGACTGCCTCTGTTTAAGGAGCTCGTACTAACTTCAAAAAATCACATGTCAATCCAGACGATCTCGGGGTTATGAACTCTTATTAGCTGTGGAAGAAACTGAATTGGTCCTTCTTCCCAATGTTTGTTTTATTCATTAAAAGGAAAGCATCTGTAAAGTAAACTGTCCGACCCGGCACCCAGTATGCAACGGCAGTGCAGTTATACAAACTGAATTAATGAGCATGACCCCTCGGACAAGGCCAAAGCCACACAGCAGGCCCCGGGCTGGAGCGAGTTCTGTGTTGGCACCCCTCACCCGTGGCCCCAGCTCACCTTCACACTAGTAAAGGCGCTACTTCCTGAACCTGAAGATCCTCCCAGCAGAGCGGGCAGGACCACTGCTCTGCCTCACCTGTGCACTCCTGCCTGCTCTCCCACGCTGCTGAGCTGAGACAGGGGATGGGGTCACAACTCCCCCAAAGTCTCATCTCTCATAAGCTCACCTAGAAGGCAAACCCACAGCCTTCGTTTCATGAGCTCCGGGTTTTGATGAGGTTAGATTGCGGGAAGCTAGAAACAGGAAGTTTCCTTTAATCTAAATTCACGCCCCTGAGATGGCATTCCCAGGGGAAGATAAAACACGTCTTTGAAACGAAAACTGCTTAAGAAGGGGCCACATGAGTGACCGGAGGGAAGGGACCCACCGGGCCTCCTGCCTCCTGCTCACCCCTGGATGTGGCTGGGAAGGTTTTTCATTTGTAGAATCCAAGGTCATTTTAGTCACTAGTGAAATGCTTGTGAGGAATTATTAATAGAAATGGTGAACAATGCCATCAGACAGCATCCTGATCCATCCGCCTGTGTCAAGCAGAGTGTTAAGGAATCCGAGAGGTTTGGATAACAATAGCTGGTTTTCTCATACAAATGGGGCACCTGTCAGCTTCTCCAGTAAAGAACTTTCACGTGAAGCGTACTAAACTCTTCCTCCCCCGGCTGCCAGCGTCCTGCCATCGCCATGTCTTTCAGTATAGTTTATCACCTCCGAGTGCAGCGGAAATAGCCTGTCGACGTGAAGCCCTCCTTTCCCCAATGCGACACTGAGCGATCAAGCGTCTTAGAGACAGCAAACCATCACCCTAATCGCTTCTGATTTTCTCCTTCAAAACCACATCGTGAAAATGCCGCACTATGAAAAAAGGGACTGGTCTCAAGGAAAAGAAGTGGAAACTCCATTCAGGGTGCACAGAATCCCCAGGAGCTCTGCGGGCCCCCCGGGCTGTGGTCAGGGCCATGCCTGAGGGTGAGGGTGACCGGCTCCTCTCCCGCCTGGGGACACTTCAGTGACCTCAGCGAAGGTGCTTCAGCCTCAGGAACCCGGATGATGCTGCTTCTGCCTTGCTGCCTCCACAGCTGTGGATGAGTTGGTGAATTCATACTTGCGAAGTACTGAGAGCCTCTTGGAGAGGGTCTCAGGGTCAGGAACCACACGGCTCCTCTCACAGAGGGAAAGCTCATGAGGAGGCAACGTGCAAATGTGAATCAGGCTAAGTGCAACACACCATCACCACTGTGAATTATGAGTCCACCCAGTTCTGTTTCCCGTGAGCCTCTGGCTCCGGGAATTCAGGTGTCTCCTCTCAAACAGGAGCAGAGAAGCTCCAGAGCCCACCTTCGATCAGTTCAGTCAGTTCAGTTCAGTCACTGAGTCGTGTCTGACTCTTTGCGACCCCATGGACTGCAGCATGCCAGGCCTCCCTGTCCATCACCAGCTCCTGGAGTTTATTCAAACTCACGTCCATCAAGTCAGTGATGCCATCCAACCATCTCATCCTCTGTCATCCCCTTCTCCCCCTATCTTCAATCTTTCTCAGCTACAGGGTCTTTTTCAAGTGAGTCAGCTCTGCACATCAGGTGGCTAATGGATTGGAGTTTCAGCTTCAGCATCAGTCCTTCCAATGAACACTCAGGACTGATTTCCTTTAGGATGGACTGGTTGGATCTCCTTGCAGTCCAAGGGACTCTCAAGAGTCTTCTCCAACACCACAGTTCAAAAACATCAATTCTTTGGTGCTCAGCTTTATGGTGCAGCTCTCACATCCATACATGACCACCTTCCATTGAGATGAACAGTTAGTTAACGTCCATAGATGACCGCCTTCCATAGAGATGAACAGTTAGCTAACATTCATACGTGACCGCCTTCCAGAGACGAACAGTTAGCTGGGGCATTTTTCTGTTCTACAGACAGAGGCCTAAGTCAATACAGCTCTCTTGGATTTCTTTTCACCTTTATAAAGTCTCTCTTGGCTTCCCTCTTTTCCACTGTGGGGGTGGGGTGGGGAGCACTCTGCCATTGTGTGTCGGGGGTCACTTTGTAACCAAAAGTGGGGTCTGGCTGCTGGCTGCTCAACAGTCCATAAAGAGGTCTGGGTGGAGGAATGGAAAGCTTGCTGTGTTTCAGATGCCGGGCTGGCAGCTCCGGGGGAGGTGGCCTCCTCTCACCCCTCCTGCACCACCCCGAACAACAATCCGGGGACAGGAGCTTTCGCAGGCAGAGGGAGGGGCCTTCAGGCAGAAACAGCACCGTCAGCTCTGACAGGCACCTCCAGAGCGGTCGTCGGTGGTCTGACGAGTGTTGTCTTGATTGTTTTAGGTACAGCTGGTCTTCGGTTCCGGGGTCGGTTTGTTCCCTTTTCTTGAGGCTGGTTCTCAGAAAGGTGGCAGCTTATGTCACGGCTGCGGTCTGGTCATCACGGAGTTACCCTCTCCCACCTGGCAGGGGTTCCAGCATCTACGGAACAGCTCACAGGACACAGCCCAGAGTATTATGTCCAGCCCTTGAGAAGGAACTAAAGGCCCTTGACTTTGCTCAATGACCACAGGATTGTTGTTTTGTCCTGTCGGACTGCTTTCTTCTGTTTTGACATTTTTGTCACTTCTCTGATTAAACTTATTCCTTGGTTAAAGTTTTTCCACAGACAAAAGACAGATGTAGGACATGGGGTTTATGGACCAGAGGATTGTGGTCTATTTCAACATTATTTTTTTTTTTCTGTTTCCTTTTATGTATGGGATCACATTCATGGATAATAGATACCACACCCATCTGCTGTCTCTAAGCTTTAGGAATATTTCTGAGTGATCTCTCCAACAAAGGATTCAACTTATAATTAGCACTATCCCAGTGACTCAGTGGTAAAGAATCTGCCTGCAACGCAGGAGACACAAGAGATGCACATTCGACCCCTGGGTGGGGGGATCTCCTGGAGGATGAAATGGCGAGGCATTCCAGTATTCTTGTGTGGAGAATCCCACGGACAGAGGAGCCTGGTGGGCGACCATTCCAAGGGTCAGACGTGCCTGAAGTGACCAAGTGGCGACAGTTAACGCTACTCAGTGAACTGGGCAACTTACCCCACTCTAAACAGCAGTGGAGGCCCTTGTGACTGCTGGGCGTTCTGCATGAGGCCCATGCTATTCTCTGGGTGGTTGTTGATGAAGTATAGTTGACTGACAACGTTGTGCTAATTTCTGCTCTACAGCAAAGCGGTTCAGTTCTACACGTGTGACCTTTCATATTCTTTCCATTATGGCTTATCTCAGGATATTGAATATAGTTCCCTGTGCTAGACAGTGGGACTCTGTTTATCCACCTTACATATAGTCCTCGGCATCAGCTCATCCCAAGCTCCCGCACCACCCCCGCCCCCAGGCAGCCTCCCCCTGGGCAACCACACCTCGGTTCTCTATGTCTGGGAGTCTGTTTCTGTTCCATAAGCCATATTTCAGATTCCACATATAAGTGATATCATATGGCATTTGTCTTTCTCTCTCTGACTTCATTCAGTATGAGAACCTCTAGGTCTATCCATGTTCCTGCAAATGGCATTATTCTGTTACTTCTTATGGCTGAGTAGTAGTCTTTTATAATTTTCTTTTTTATCTGAAGTAGTGGTGATTTACACTATTGTTAATTTCTGCTGTAAAGCAAAGTGATTCAGTTATACATATATACACATTCTTTGGTATTTTCACATGGACTCCATTTTAAAAAATAACCTTTTCAAGAGTAAACAATCTTGGTTTTATTACCACAATGTACACTTTGCAGGAACTCTAGGATGACGACAGACACTCCCCCCAGATACTGAGCTGAGTGCGTTGTCCGATACTCTCAGTTCTGCAGAATTGCAGGCAGAGAGGGCCCCAAGTCCCAGAGCCTCCGTGTGGACGCGGCTCCAGGGCTGGTCTGGTACGACTCCTCCTGGTGCAGGAGAGATGGGATGTCCGGGGAGCAGGGGGAGGCCGTGTCTGATCCCCCTGCATACGCCCCCCACTCCCTCTCAGATCAGGAGACACTCAGTAAACCCATGTCTGAAATGTGCTTTTCAAAATACTCGCTCTCACAGTCCTTCAGGACACAGGCATCCAACACAGGGCCCAGGGTGGAGCCAACAGCAGGTAAGGGACGGTCCCCACCAGACACTTCTGGCGCCCACTGGGAAGAGGAGCCACACCCACACCCCAGGGGCACTGTCGGGGGTGGCCTCGCCCCAAGGGGATGGGGCAAGGGGGACCCCCATGGAGAAGCCTGGGAACCGGACACCAGGATCACGTGGAGGGAGTTCCCCCATCCCCAGGAGGCCGCACTGGGGAGGTAGCCCCTGCACCCCCACCCTGCGCTCCTCACTGTCCAGTAGCACCTCCATGTTGACTCCACCTCCCAATCAGTGGACCTTAACCTTCATCCAGAAATTGATTATTCACTTGTGTAAACAGCTGGTGATGCCTGTCCACTGAATCGAGGCCTGCAGACCCCAACCAGCTCCTGATGCCTTTGAAAGAGACAGAGGAACACACAGGAGCCAGTGAACCCCACCCAGCCTGTCTTTCCCAGGCAGCTGGTGCAAGACAGACGGTGTCAAGATGCTGATGGATGACGGGTGACAGTCCCCACGTATTCCTGAGATACGCGGTCAACTTGATTCGTCTTGCTTAAGGGCTGTTTCTCCACAGCATGGAGCATGCAGACATACTTCTGCTCCAAAATTAGATTGTGCAGGTGAGGCAGGAATCTGAGCCTCGTGCACAATTAGGGGAGTGTTGCAGTCCTCTGGGGAACGTAATGGGGTGTGTGTGTGTGCATGTGTGTGTGTGACAGAAATCAAGAAGCAAAGACACCATGCCTGATTTTTAAGGGTTGCACAACCTCAACTATTATTTGTGCCAAGGACACTCCGTTTTTAAAACAGGAGAAGAATTTACTAGAGAGGGAAAGAGATGGGACCTGCTTGGGTAAGCTGAGGATGCCTGGCTGGTGTCCTGTGGATCTCAGGTCAGGAAGAAGCTGATAGTTTGCTCGTTAGAAGAGAGCAAATTCAAGCGACGTTTGCATAAGCTGCAGCTCTAGACTTCAGCTTCCTTTCAGATTTTTGTTTATTCTTGAAAATGTAAACTTCATGGGTGAGGGATGGTATATGAGTAGAGAGAGAAAGACAGACAGAAACAGAGAGAAAGAGAGGCAGAGAGAGACACCCCGAGAGGCAGGCATCCTAAGTCGCTCTAATCGTGTCCGACTCTTTGGGACCCTATGGATGGACCATAGCCCGCCAGGCTCCTCTGTCCATGGGGCTCTCCAGACAAGAATGCTGGAGTGGGCTGTTATGCCCTTCTCCGGGGGATCTTTCTGACTCAAGGGTCAAACTCGTGTCTCTCATGTTTCCTGTCTTGCAGGTGAGTTTGTTTTTTTAACTGCCAGTGCTGCCTGGGAAGGCCGCAGAGAGGTACATCAGATCAAAAAACCTCAGCTCTCAAGAAGGAAACCAATGGGTCCAGGAGAGAAAAGACCAGGGTCCCTCTCGGTCCCCGTGTGCAGAGCCGGGGCGGAGCACAGGGTCCGTCTGAGCGCGTCCTGGCCACCCAGCACCCCTGAAGGACAGCAGAGCATGGCCCTGTTGGCTTGAGGGCTGAGACCAGCGTCGTTCGTGACTTACTGCCAGGCGGTGGTTTGGATGCTACAGCGCATCCGTTGATTTCTGCAAACCCAGAAGCCCTCTTTTGTGAACTTGCTGTAGGGCAGTTTTAGGAGGATGCTGGCACCTGCTCTGCTGAAAACAGGATGGACTTTGCGGTTCCCATCTGCGGGGGAAGTTGGGCACTGCAGGCACAGTTTCACGGGACTGCGTTCACACGTGTCCACAAGTCCCAGGGACATTTACCAGGGCCCTTCTGGCTGACGAGGATGGGCCATGGGGATGGGCCACCCTGTCATCATTTCATCCACAACCTTTGTTTGCTTGAAGACTGGCCGCTGGCACTGGGCCCGGCACAGCACCGAGGCCTGTGGGAGGGGGAAGCGTCTGGAAGAGCCGAAGCTCAGCAACGTCTCGGCTGGGCCCCTGTGACCGCACGGGGGCCACACCTGGCCCAGAGCAGAGTTCATAGCACCGCCCCCGCTAGGGGTTAATCCAAGTGACTCACAAGTCTCGGGCTTCTCACCTGTAAAGCAGAGATGAAGCTCACAACCCTTCCTCAGGGCTGCTGGAAAGGGTAGGCAAGATGATCCAGAGAAAGTGCACAGATCAGTTCAGTTCAGTTCAGTTCAGTCACTCAGTCGTGTCCAACTCCGTGCAACCCCATGGACTGCAGCACACCAGGCCTCCCTGTCCATCACCAACTCCTGGAGTTTACCCAAACCCATGTCCATCAAGTCAGCAATGCCATACAACTGTCTCATCCTCTGTCGCCCCCTTCTCATCCCGCCTGTAATCTTTCCCAGCATCAGGGTCTTCTCCAATGAGTCAGTTCTTAGAGTGGGCACCAACTACATGCAGTCGGCCACTGCCTCTCCCATCAACGGCATGTCCCCAGACAAAACATTTGGAATATCCCCG
The DNA here is from genome assembly GCA_935064755.1 of Tragelaphus eurycerus. Lineage (NCBI taxonomy): Eukaryota > Metazoa > Chordata > Mammalia > Artiodactyla > Bovidae > Tragelaphus > Tragelaphus eurycerus. Next base: position 1,911,565 of record CAKXYN010000011.1, read on the forward strand.
CTCTCCTGTGCGCCATGTGAAGAACACGGGGTCAGCCTGGAGGGCCCTGAGGGACGGTGTTTAAATGAGATACTGCAGGGGATAAGGCAGGTGCGGCTCACTCTCAGCTGGTCCCACAGCGATGTGCGTCCTCTCTAGCTCTGCTCATGGGGCGCCTCCAGCCCCAAGATTCCCACTCTGTGAAAGTTCTGTGAGATCCCCCAGTTTCTCTGTCAAAATACCTAACTTCCAACTCTTGAACTTCAGCCAGGTCACTGGAATGAACTGAAGTTCAGGCATTAGCCATAAAAGACCCATGTGGGTTTTTAGCTTGTGTGTGTGCTAAGTCACTTCAGTTGTGTCCAACTCTTTTCAACCCCTTGGACAGTAGCCCACCAGGAGCCTCCATCTGTGGAATTCTCCAGGCAAGAATATTGGAGTGGGTTGCCATTTCCTTCTCCAGGGGGTCTTCCTGACCCAGGGATTGAACCTGGGGCTCTTGCCATGCCTCCTGGATCGCAGGTGGTCTCTTTACCATTTGAGCCACCAGGGAAGCCCGAAGAGTCTCGTACCCAGTCAAAATGTGTGTGTCCTGGGGCTCGTGAGCTGGGAATGGGGCCTGGGAGGTGAGAATTTTACTGGTGCCTGTGCAGACAGTTGCAGACTTACTTCACACACACACACTGTTACCTGCAGCTTTTAATTTTGGGCTGTAACACATGCATAATGTATTGATAAGCAGAGTTATCAGCTTAACTCTGATGTATCCATTGGGGTTGATATATGACATTGGGGTTTGTTCAAAGAGAACGTGACTTTCAAGCAGTAATTTATACTCTAAGCAGAGAGAACTGATATTGAGAAGCAGAAACAAGAGATGCACCAAGCCAGGGGCTCAAGAGATACTGAACTTGGTGCTTTCAGCTGCTCTGGAGGGAAGACACGTGCCGGTGGAGAGCAGTGCCGGTGGCCCACGTCCTCTGCCCCCTTGGCCAGCCTACTCCTTGGTGTCCCTGCGGGCAGTCCTCACCCCTCTGCCCCCTCAACGTCCAGACCCTGGGTTCCTGCCCCTGAGCCCTCCCGGTGCCAAGCCATCCCACACCAACCTCCAAAATACCCATTGCTATGTCTGGAGCAGTTAAAAGTCTGATGTCCTTCCACAGACAAGCAAGGCAGCCACCGTGAAATGGACACGGGCCAGGCGCTGAGCCAGGATTACTCTGCTCTGTGCTGGAGGACAGAGATCACAGACCACAAAGATCAGTGTGTTCTTAACACACACGTCCAGGGCTGCACAGTGACTAAGGCCAGTGCGAAGCTCCTAAGAAACCTGAGTCCTAGAGGTTCATGGTGGATTCTAAGGGGCTTATTGATAACACATCTGGATTCATAATGGGACTGTCCCACCACAATGAAATCCAATGAGAAATTACTGAAAACTGAAGCTGCATCTCCTGTCTGTAATTCCTGTTGAGCGGAACAGTAAATACACTGGAAACACCCAGGTCTATTACCAAGGGCCCAGGATCCCAGCATGGACCAATGTGAAAGCAGCTCGTGGAGGTGACGACATGCGCCAGGATCTCAAACCTCAGGAAAAGCCTCGTGACCAAACCTATTGCTTCAGTTCCACCCTGTTGTTCCTCTCCTATGTGCAAACAGCTAAATCCACACATACTCTCTGTGTCGATTTGGAGTCAAGGCCAACCCAGCGAGGCTCCCTGCCCATCGAGTCCTAGATCTCGGCGCTGGCCGGAGCTGGGACAGGCAGCCTTGTGGGTCAAATCATCTGCAGAAAAGAGCTCAGGGTTGAGCTCTGAACACCAGCACCCCTTCTTCCTGCTGAACAGGGTGAAAAGTGGTCTGTGTGCCCACCGGGCTGAGGCCGCCCCCACCCTGGACACCACTACCAGCCACACGCAGACACTGCGCTACCTCTGATGGACACCGAAGGGCCTCCTGACCCCGTGGTGGCCGCGCTAAGCCACCGTCTCCAGTGTCTCCACACAGTTTCATTTGCCGGATGTCAGCGGTCTCTGGAAATGCCTGGCTCTTTCGAGAGCATGTGGGTCATCACGTCCGCGCTCCACCCTAGAGGAAGTCCACAGACGCCACAGGCCAGCCCTGTCTGCAGGACTCCACCCCCTGATGCCTCCTTAAGGTCCACTGCGGCTTGTTTTGTTCTCACTTTCTCACCTCAGTCCTGCGCCTGGGTCCCATCAGACCAACTGACCCTCGATCTCTATAGGTGAATTCAAGGCTCTCCTGGCTCAGAACCATTGGGTTAATGTATGAAGTGACTTAATGTATACTGTAAAAGCCCCAAATGTGGGTGACTGTCAACAAATACATGCTGAAGTCAGGTGACTGTTTTGAAATAGCATTTACTTCTGAGAAGAGAATGTGAATTGGGGGCAGCTTTTCACTGGAGAAATGTGAGATGGAGGGTTTGGAGAGGGATCCTCTGGAGGAAAGAAGTGTTGGGGTCTCTCTGTATGAAGCTCAAGTTGGAATCAAGACCCCTGGGAGTTATATCAATAACCTCAGATATACTGATGACACCATTCTAAAGGCAGAAAGCAAAGAGGAACTAAAGAGCCTCTTGATGAAGGTGAAAGAGGAGAGTGAAAAAGCTGGTTTAAAATCCAATATTCAAAAAAATGAAGATCGTGGCATCTAGTCCCATCCCTTCATGGCAAATAAAAGGGGAAAAATGGAAACAGTGACAGACTTTATTTTTCCTGGGCTTCAAAATCACTGCAGATGGTGACTGCAGCCATGAAATTAAAAGGTGCTTGCTTAGTTGGTAAAGAATCCGCCTGCAATGTAGGAGACTCAGATTCAATCCCTGGATTGGGAAGATCCCCTGGAGAAGGGAATAGCAACCCACTCCAGTATTCTTGCCTGGAGAACTCCATGGACAGAGGAGTCTGGTGGGCTACCGTCCATGGGAAAGAGTCAGGCTTGAGTGAGCAGCTAACATTCGCTCCTTGGAAGAACAGCTATGAAAAACATAGTGTATTAAAAAGTAGAGACATCACTTTGACAACAAAGGTCCGTATACTCAAAGCTATGGTATGAGTATATGGTTTTTCCAGTAGTTATACAAAGACATGAGAATTGAACCATAAAGAAGACTGAGCACTGAAGAATTGATGCTTTTGAACTGTGCTGTTGCAGAAGACTTATAAGAGTCCTTTGGATAGTAAGGCGATCAAACTAGTCAATCCTAAAGGAAATCAGTCCTGAATATTCATTAGAAGGACTGATGCTGAAGCTGAAGCTCCAATAGTTTGGCCACCTGATGTGAAGAGTCAATTCATTGGAAAAGTCCCTGATGCTGGGTAAGATTGAGGGCAGGAGGAGAAGAAGGTGACAGAGGATGAGATGGTTGGATGGCATCACCGACTCAATGGACATGAGTCTGAGCAAGCTGGGAGACAGTGAAGGATAGAGAAGCCTGGCGAGCTGCAGTCCATAGGGTTGCAAAGAGTCAGACATGACTTAGCAACTGAACAACTGTAACTCTGTATAAAAAGGAGTTCTGCCTGCTTTCTGTCTCTGGGTGACGTAATCCTGGCTTGGACCCAAGTCCCATTACACTTCTAATTCCATCCGTGCAAGTCACTAAATTCAATCCTGTCAATTCTGCCTCAATTCCCCTCCCACACACCTCTGTTCCAAGCCATGTATGAAGAAAGTATCATTTGAGAAATATTTTTAATGCATTTCATCAGTATTAGGGTTGCCAGATTTAGCAAATAAAAAACAGAACACCCAGTTTGGGGTACTCTTGTTTTTTGCATCTGGTTTACTACACAGTTTCTGTTGAAAATGTACTTAAATGTATACTTTGAATACAGTTGCTTTCTAAGTTTTGAATCATTATTGTCAGTGGAACAGAAATTATATGAAAAGCTTGATTACTACAAGGTAAGGAGTGATCCTGCTGAAAAGAAGACAAGAAAAAGATTGAATAAATATATAATTTATGAATTACACGGTCTTTATTACAAATCTGAGCATTGCCGCCCCTCAGAAGGAAACACCCAGACGTGCAGAATGATCGTTAAAGTCAATCCTCTTTGACATGGTAATGATTTCTGTGCAAGTTTCGCTTTGCACATATTTTGTGATTGTGTCAGCTGAAGGTGTATTTTTCCCAGGTACAGAGCTAAAACATATTGCACGGGGCAGTTTATAAGCCTTATTTGGAAATGGTGAGCGTTCTGAACAGGCCTCAGTTTACCCTCTTGGCCTGGCCCCTTCATGGCGTCATTCCTGGCCCCTTCGTTACCCTTCGTGGCCATCACTGGGCCTCGGGCTCTGAACAGGTCAACAGGGCAGGTGGACGCTGACGCTGGGCCAGAATCATCCAGCGAGGAGCCCCTGGGAGAGCCTCCGGGGCAGGAGGAGCTGGGAATTGGGAGGCAGACTGCCTGGGGCACTCAAAGGACGCCCACCCCCCACCCCCCAGAATCATCCTGAGCACCGCCCCCTGCCCTCCCAAGCTTGTGGTGGGCACCAGCAGGCATTGTTTCATCTGGAGTTGTCTGCCCAGCAGCTCTGCCTCCGGAGTGCAGACCCTGTCTCTTTCCGCAGGACCCCTGCCCTGAGCCAGAGCTGGAGCCCTACGGAGGAGGCTGCCTGCGCACCCCATTCCGCTCCGCCGTCTAGTGTGGGGCACACTCCAGATGACGATGCCATCACGGCACTCAGCACCTGCCTTGGGCATCCTGCCTGAGGCCTCCCAGGCCTCTACCACCATGATGAGTCAGGACCACCGCGGGCCTGTCTCCCACAGATTCGCTACCAGTGGCTTCCCCGATCACCAGGGAACAGGCCAAGACGGCCCACCTGCGGCTTAGCCTTCTGTCTGGCTCTGACACCTGTGTGCTGGGCAGGCAGGGCCAGCAGGGGCAAGCCCCTGAGAACACCCTCTGCTTCTGCTTAAAGATCTGAAGTCAGTAGAAAGTTTACATTGTAACTCATTTGTGCCACTCTGTCCTTGCAAGCTGCTTTACCTTCTTTCAAAGCCCAGCAGCCTTAAATCAGCCCCTTTCTCTGCAAGAGGCCCAGCCCCACCAGAGGTTATGCCAATGCCTTTCTCATCAGGGCTTGGGATCCCCCAACCCCTGCCACAGACAGCCCCCACCCCCACCCCCAGGAAGCCGAGCCTTTCAGGAACTCCTGTTTACATCTGGGCCCATTACCAACTAAGGCGTTATTATTGGAGGGGCTGAGGATCACTAATCATTTTAAAACAAATTGCTTTTCCACTGCCTGAGAGTCAGAAAGAATAAACCTGGAGCGCCCTGGGCCTCCTGTCTAAATAAACCAGCACCCGGGACCTGGATCTGCCCAGGGGTCCGTTGGGCCCTAAATCCCACCGCACTCCTCCCACTCTTCCACCCACCCAGCCCTCCCTTCCTCCAGGCCTTGGCGGGTTGATCCAGGCCCCTTCCACCATCTCCCCATCCTGGATGTGTATGGACCACCGCCCTGTCCCCTCCTGGAGTGGGATGGCAGGAAGCTGAGGCCAAAGTCATGTCCTGGGCACAGCTGACCCAGAAGAACAGGCCCGTCCGAGGATTCCCAAAGGGTACAAAGCACCTCCAGGGGTCCAACCCTCGCTAGCTCCCAGCCCCAGAGCCTCCTCCACAGGGCCAGGCCTCCTGCACGTACCGCCTTCCTTAAGGACCCTCTCCAGCCCAGCGGAAGCTCCGGACTCCGCTTCTGTGGTTCCACCTCAGCGCTGCCAGCTCTGAGAGGCCAAGTCAAGGTTATCCCAAAGGAGGGCCCCAGTCGGGTCTGGCAGGCACAAGTTCCCTAAGTGAAGGGTTGGAGTTTCAAGGGTTCAAGCACCTCCCCGCCTTGATTCTGGAGCTTGTCCCGAGGGACTGTAGCTGGTGGCCACCCAGGCGACCTGGCACGCCCGAGGGCGCCCCTATCCAAACCCCGAACTCCGCGGTGTCCCCGCGGGTTCCTCAGCACCTCCAGGCAGTCCTCCAACCAGTTCTTAAAAAGAAGCATGTGGAGGTAAGTCAGCTCGCCTGGTCTGGCCTGTAAAACCCCGACCTCTCCTGGTAAGTGCTCTGAGAAGAGATGTCTCAGGCCCCTCGCCAGTGGGAAGTCGCGCCCAGACCAAGCGGCTCGCTCTAGAGCCGTCAGGCCTCTGACTCGCTGTCCCGGAGGTGCGGGGGGTGGGGGGCGGATCACCGCCCGGCGGGACGGGCAGAGAAAGTTAGGGTTAGGGCCCAGCGAGTGTCATCCCGGACCAGGCTCCCAGCGCCGCGCAGCAGCGCCGTGCGCGCCAAAGACTCGCAGAGGCAGAGCCAAAGGGCCGGACAGAGGCTGGCGGCGGCTCCTCCCTCGCGGGCGTGGGAAGGGCGCCCAAGCCTCAGCCGACCGTCCGAGCTCCAAGGCAGCGCTTTCGGTTTGCGGCGGCCAGGGTGTGCACTCGGCGCCCCTCCCGCACGCTCACCGGCACTCCGGGGGGCGGGCAGGGCTGGTGGCACCAAGAGCCGCCGGCGAGGGCTCCCGGAGCAGGGCTGGAGGGCTTGGGGGTGCGGAGAGGGGCCGGGAGGGGGGGGCCGGCGAAGCCGAGCTAGGGGCGCGCGTCGTCGGGGGAGCCCGGGATGGGGCCTCCCCTGGGACCCGGCGGGAGTCTCGCGTCCCTGCAGGCTGCTGGATGGCCCGGGCCCTGGCTGCGGCCTCCTAGGGAGGCCTCGAAGGGTGACCCAAGCCCGCTCCCCTCGAGGGGCTGGGGCCCGGAAATGGCGGGAGGCCTTAAGCAGGCCGCGCGCCCCGCACTTCCCGGTGCCCGAGCAAGTCTTCGTGCTCCCGGGCCCTGCGGCTCGGCTTGCCCTCTTCGGTCCTGGTCGCTGCCTTTCGGTGCCTCCATGTGACCAAGGAGCGCACACGCGGTGGCGCTGCGCCGGAGGCCGGCGGGACAGAAATGAGTCTGGGGGTGTCCGCTGAGGGCCGACCTCAACCCCGGAAGACCCCCCGAGGGCTGGAGGCAGAGGAGGAAAGACAGTTCCCTGAAGAAAAGATTGTAGTAGTTGTGCAGGAGCCAAACGTGGGCTCGAACCAAACCTGGGGTGACGGACGTTAAAGAGCTTCGCGTTGCCGGGCCGCCTTCAGCGCGCGCGCTTTCTTCGGGGCCGCCGGCACCCACGTGCCCCTCCTCGCACGCTCTCCGGGGCGGCCTCCTGGGCTGACACTGCCTCCCCTGAGGACATCCATCTGCCGCCCCAATGTTCCTCGGACACCTACTTGTCCCCACCTGACCTGCCAGGTCACCTCCCAACTTTTCAGGGTCGAGGACGCTGCCCCCGCCCGCGGGCCGGAGGCGGATGAGCGAACCGGGCGCACGCGGAACCCGCGCCCGCGCCAGGCGAACACGCGGCACCCTTCCCACCCCCGGGCCAGGCGGCCTCGCTGTGCTGGTGCGAACAGGGCCTGAAAACCGGCCTTCTCTCCCAAGCCCACCCTTCCCGTATTAGAAGATGTCAGGGGTTAAAATGTTCGCTTTGCCCTTTCTCTTGATCTTGGATGGAAAAAGCGGGAACTGCTGGCACCTTTATGGGCCTTAGACCTGTAGCGGCGAGCAATCCCAGCCCCACTAACTTTGATCAGCCTTATTAATTCCAGCTGCGCTCTATTTGTTTGTCATTGTTCCCTTTTCTTACGCAATCATTATTTATGGCAGAGGAAAAGGAAAAAAAAATGTGCCTGAAGTAGAATGGAGGCAGAGAGGGGGTTTCTGACAAGGAGAGCAGTGAATGTGTTTTCCCTAAAGGTCACCAACAGGAGGGGCCTGGTCTGATCATCTCCCCTCTGAATCATTCCTCAAGAGCATTAACTTAATTATGCGATCAGAGAAATGAAAAAAAAAAAGTCTTTAAAATAACCAAAGGTAATTATAACCGTGTTGTTGACAGTAATGGTTAATAATTGATCAGGACTTACACACAATCAATTGCCCATTTATCTCCCCCACAAAGCCCTCAGTGATGTCCTGTTACTTCGCTCCTTCCCCTGGTCACTGCCTACCAAGCTCCACCGCTGCTGCCACTGGAGGCAGCCCCAAGCCTCCCACTTGCTCTCTAAGAGCCTTCCGTTTGTTTTCAGTTTCATCCAGAACACACTAACATGGGGACGCCTTTTAAAAGCCTTTCCGTATTATCTTGGAGCCACCCTTAAACAAACAAAGACCATTCTTCCTCTTTCCTTTTACCTGGGATTGCAAAAGAACGGTCCTCGGGTTTCCTAAGCCATCCTATTTGCATTATATTACCAGGAGAGTCCTCCTTCCTAACATCTTCAGTTTTTATCTTTCTTAGAAAGAACGTGAACACGCTGCCCTCAGTAGAAGGAACAGAAGCCCGTCCTCTGCCTGGAGGGTGAAGGGTGAAGGTGCCAGCTAAGACAACGTCCCTCTGTTTGCAAGAGACACAGGTGAAAGAGCAGAGTGGGGCGTGCAGAAGGGGGTATATTTGCTCCCCAAACTCAGGTGGGCGTGCTTTCTCTCTCACTTACCAAGGCCTGATGTCCAAGTGCACAGCATCAAACCCCAGTTTGTTCACCTTGCAACCCAAGGGCAGGGGAGGGCTGGCGTGTGCTGTCGTTATGGCCAATAGAAAGTAATTTCCAGCAACTGGAAAATTATATTGTCATAGATTACTTCTCCTTATAATAAGCCTTTAAAATATCTGTAGGGATTTGTCACTTACATAAAGGTTTGCAAATACATCAAAGGGACATGTCCCCTTTGCGATTTGTAGAAATTCAAATGCTGTTAATCATAATATCCACATATCACAGACTGTTGTGTATTGTTCCCAAGACTGCCTCTTGAGTTAACAGATTTTTTAAAGTGTTTACAATGTTGTTTTTAAAAAGCAGTGTAAAAACACATATTTAAAAGGTCTATTTATGTCCTTAATTTGGGAGTTAAAATGAATGCTTTCCTTGGGATTGTCAATGCACTGGGGAACTAAAGGAAAATTATATGGTGGATGATCATTGGAGACTGTTACTTGGAGGAACTTTATAATAATCCAGTGTATTATTTACACTTGAAAGAGATGCTCTGACTTCACAGATAAATGGCTTTGGATGATTTTGGCAAACGGTTGATTGTTTACTTTGACTTGAGCAGAGACAGTTTAGGGCATATTTTCTGTCCCGTTTAAGAAACAAAAGATCGAATTGACTCTTAGCCTCTTTGATAATATCTCGATGCGGTGTGAGATGACCGCAAATGAGCAGCGGCGCGAACGGGCCAGGCCCGCAGGTGCCGCCTGAACACGCGCGGGGCGGGCCTCGCGGGGACCGGCTGCTCGCCGCCTCCTGGACCAGCTCGGTGGCGGCGGCGGCGCGAGCTGCGCGGAGCCCCGGTCCTTTCCTCTCCGCTGGCCCCGCCGCCTGGCTGCAGACAAAGGTGGATGAAGTTCTTTTCAAGTTTCAAAGGCAGTTGCGTAGCAGCTTTGCAGAAACAATAACTCTTTTATTGGGAACAAATGTTGACATTTGACGGGCGCGGGAGGCAGCGGCCGCCGGGCCAGCGCCCCGCTTGCTCTCCCCGGCCCCCGGGTCCCACCTGAGATTAAAGCGCAAATTCCGATAAGTCGGCTCTAACGCGCCCCGGGCGGCGCAGGGCAGAGGCCGGCGGGCCGGGCCGCACGGGCTCCATCCTGCGGCCCCACGGCCCCGCGCTCGCCGCCGCCCGCCTCCCTCTCCCCGGCCTCCGCTAACATCTGCTAAAGTCTCCGTGGGCCGGGACATAATGTTTTTAAAGCAGAAGAGAGAAATCAGACACAGTAACCCTGAGAAGAGCCTCTGTTTCTCCCTCATCTTTCCTGAAGATCTGCAACGGAGGAACCGTAAAATGCATCCTACGTTTCCTTAAAAAAGATCCCTCTAGACACCTGCAGGGTTTCTGTGCTTAGCATACATTTAAAAAAAAAAATCAAGTTTTCCTGAAAGAAATTCAGGTCAGGTGGCAGGATGGGTAAGTTATGGAAATCTTTGATAATTTGTTGGGCATATAAACATCAAAGAGGATTCGTTAGTCTGGGCTAATCTCCTGAGCTGCTCGGAGTTTGCACCAATTGAAAGGTGCAGATTGTCCCTGAGAAGGAGGTCGTGTGTGTGTGTGTGTGTGTGTGTGTGTGTGTGTGTGTGTGTGTGTGTCCGCGCCGTGTGTGTGCAGTGAAGGGATCATGTATCCAGGTAAAACAATCTTGTGTTCCAAAGGGAGGCAGTTTTCATCCAGGCTTCAGTTTCTGAACACATGCAAGGAGATCAGTTTTTACTTGGTTTCCTCCTTCTCCCTGCTTCCTTAAGAGCCCGAGGCTGTCACTATGTATCTTCATCAGGGAGCATGGTCTTTAAGTGCCTATTTGTTAAATACTGTTAACTTTCATACTTTTCACCCAAGTCTTCAAATTAGAATATCACATATAGGAAATATTGCTCTCACGGGGGTTGGATTCTCTGCTGATTTAGGAAATATGGCTAATGTTAATAAAAGCAAAACCGCTTAACATCTTCAGACTGCAATGTCAAATGCTATCTGGAGGGAAAATCATTATCCTCACGGTAATTCCACAAAGGTTCCATCTGAAACAAAAACAGGCAAAGGAGCTCCTGGCTCCCTTTTATGTGCACAGACTCGAATCTGTTTTCCTCCAGACGGCTGCCACAGAGCAACCAGGCTTCCCACGTGAAAAATCTTCCCTGTCGCCAAGAGATAGCTCCACTCCAAACAGGTCCAGGTCTCCTACTAGGGGAGGCAGGAAGGAGGAAAAAATAGTTCTCTACCTGCAAAGATTCGCTTTCTGCTAACCTCTGATCGCTTATCTACTCCAAGCCAAGAGAATGCCTGAAAAGGAACAGAATACCGAAGCCTTGGTCTGCGCCTTCCTGGGCAGTCAGCCCCCATAACAGGCAGGGCTCTGTGACCAGTTCACAGCCCCCCAGCTTTGCCTCAAGTGGCTAAGATTACTTTCGAATACCCTTTTTAACAAGACCCCAGCAAGAGGCCACTAATTTCCACGGCACAAAAAGCCACTGGAGAGAGATCCGTTTGTCAATATCAACTGGTCCGGCAATTTCCCATCCTCAGACACATCGGCCTATCAGAGCCGGCAGATGTTTAGACAAGATTTTATAAATTGTTCAATATCAGCCCATAATGAACCCCAACTGACCATTCCAAAGCAGCTAAAAGCATCGGGCCAACCCCCGCTGGGATCCAATAATGCTCTCAGGCTGCAACATTATTAATCATGGAATAAAATAGATGAACCTCTTGAAAAATAAGTGTATGATTGATTAAAGGGCAATCTAAGAAGCTATTATTCTTGTTTTATAACTGTAAGTTATATTCACTCAATTTATCTTTGGAGAGGAAATAAATGATTGTTCATTTCTTTTCTGAAATTATATTATATGGGTATCCATATAATTTTGCTGAAAATTAAAGTGACAGTTTTGCTGTTTTTATGATACTAATCAAAGGGACTATGTTCCTTGACTACAAATTGTAGACTCGTCCTAGAATTAGGTAGTGAGTCACCCAGTAACGAGGCAGCAATCTAGGGTTCTTTAAGCTTTTCTTTCCCCCAGGGTAAGGCTAAGAGCCACTGAAAGGAAAATCAATCTCTCCTCCCCAGATTTTCGTCTTGTTTTTAACGTGAGTTATATGAAAAGGAGAGTTAAGAAGTCATTCAATAAATCTGAATAATCTACGCCAATTTGGATAATTCAAATAAACAATAAACAATTATTTCACTCAATAATTTATGGTGGGGGCATCATCTACACCCCATATTATCCACATTATCCACTCACAATACTCTAGTTACTGAGGAGGCTCAGTAAGCCCAGAAATAAATGTCCAATGGATCCTAATGCATGGGGTATCAGATCACTTTATTTTGCCAAGTTTTTTAAATGTACACTAACAAGCCATTTGCATATTCAGAACACAAAAGCCAGATTTTCTTACAATGCATGTGTATATAAATAATGTAAAACCATGCGTATCTCCCTACTGTGTACTGCTCCAGCCTCTGCCTTCTTGCAGGAGCAGAAGGGAGGGATTATTTTACACATTTTCATTAAAAAGCCTGAGGTCAGATCACCTGGGGGGAGGGGCTGCTATCCCCAGGGCTCCCTACCCAAAGACTCTCCCAGGACAAATGAGCCCCAAACACCACACTGTTGTAGACTAGTTTGTTTTTATTTACAATTTAAGATATAAATTAGTAAAGAATTCTTGTTAAACAACCAACAAAGATTGTATAACCAGCAATGTTCAAATAAAAACCAGGCAGAATTTATTTACAAAAGGTTTAGATTCCATTGCAATACAACTTGCATAAATTACTAGAAGCTTTATATCATTATAAAAATAAATATCAAATTTGTTTCCACTTCTTAAGTACTCAAGTTCTATAATCACGTTTTATTTCTACTGTGTACATCTTTTACAAATAAATTTTACAGTAAATCCTATCACACCTATAGAATATATACCGTGGCAATGAAGTGATCAATTCAAGATATCCTGAGAAAAAAGATTGTTTTCAAAAGTCACACATACATTGGGGAAGCTATACTATGCCAACAAAGTCACATATGTCCAACAAAAGTCTGTTCCGATAGAGTCTGTGGGTTGGCAGTGCCCTGTGGATCCTTCCTTTCTACAGTGGCACAAGACGTGGTCGGGATTTAGAGGTCATTTTATATATATATATATATATATATATATCTGTATATTTATGAACTTGGGAGGAGAGAATGGCCTGCTGACTTTTTTTTTTTCCAAAGCAATTGTGACACCTACCTGTGGACCAAGGAAAAAATCAAGTCATCCCCCAAATCCTTCAGCCCCCACCAGTATCAATCACCACATTCTAAAAAGGGTCCATCTCAAAAGGTTTCGCTTCTTGCCCACCTTCAAGATCTGTGATGAGTAATTCTGCCTACTTGTAAAGTAGTTTTCTTTTTGAGATACTACTGTCAGCCAGGCAAACTGCTGATACTGTCTAGTCCATCTGGACACAGGGACAGGCCTGATAAACGACTGGTATTTCTGTGTCTTTCCAGCCTGACTGCAAATGTCATATAAAAAGGGTCTGATACCCCCAGTTTCGGGAACTCATGAAAGCAAGTGCCTTTTAAGTGTAGTTTTTTAAGGTTCCAAACGGCATACAAATACCCAGATTTTACGAATCTGTTTTTCCAAAGAGAAAACAGCAGCAGTGGTGCAATAAATACACTCCAGTTGAAGGAGCGATTTTTTTAAAAAGCAGAATTTGAGCAAAAAAACCCAAACAAACAGAAGAGCTCTCAAAAAGAGTATAATCCTCTCCCACTTAAAGAAAAGAAAAAAAAAGAGAGAGAGAGAGAAATAAGGCTCTGTCCTCAGACCCCATGGCAAGAAGCAAGAAATACACATTAAGCGAATTTGCTGGGCAATTGGTGGAAGATTCCGCTAGGGGTGTGGGGAGGGGGGACCCCAGGGAGCCCACTTACTTGCATTGCTGTCTCGGCCCTTCTATAGGTAGGGCTGGACGCCCCCACCAACCACGGTGCAGCCCTCGCTGGCATCTGTCAGGGGAGGGGGCAGTTAGTCAGGACCCGACCCCAGAGCCATCTGCCTCGCGACAGCCTCGCGGCCACCAGCCCCGCGCCGCCCAACTACGCCGTGCCCTTCCCCCTGAACCCCTAACTGGTCTGGGGGACCCGGCTGCCCCCCCCCACCCGCCCCCTGAGGCACTCGCCCGTCACATTTCCGAATTTTCTGCCCCCTTGACCTCCTTTTATAGGTCTGATCGGCTCAAGCCTCCATTAGGAGCAACAGAGGCGAGGCAAAGAAAGAGAGGGAGAAAACCGACCCTCGTTTTCTGTTCTGAAGATTTAAAAACCGAAGACCCCTGGGAGGAAGCAGAAGGCTTTATCTCCTTGCAGCCGAAGGCAGAAGAGGAGATTGAGCTGAGACTAGGAACCGACAGAAAAAGCGCCGAGGCTGACGCTCAGGACGCCGGAGGGAAGCTACGTTTGGCGTCGGTTTGTATTTGCCAAACCGAAAACAGTCAGGAAGGTACCAACAACAGGAATAATAACAAACCAAATGAAAAGTCAGTAAGAAGGGGGTCAGTCCTGTCTCAGTCTCGAGGTAGGATCGCCTGGCCCCCCCCCAACCCCGTTTCCGACTTCACCAGCTCCGCCCCCGCTCCTTCATTTCTAACTTAGGAGTGCAAAGCCATCCGTTCCCCGTTCCTGGTTCAGGGACAGGGCTTTCCCGGCCAGACCTACAGGTGCCCGGTTCCCTTTCCCGGCTCCTAGGGGTGCTCGCCCGCCGGGACCCACCGCCCCCCTCCGCCCCCGGGCCCCGCGGGCCGCCTACCTTTCTTCGGCTCGTAGCCGCTGCCCGGAGGCCGGTAGTGGGGATCCGGGAGCGGGTGCGCGCCCGCCTTGCCCGCGTCGCTGGCGGCCTTTGGCGCGGCGTGCAGCGCCTCTCCGGGGGCCGCGGCCGCCGAGTTGTACCGCAGCAGCCCCTGGCCCTGCAGCGCCGCGTTCAAGTTCCCGTAGTTTGTGTAGCTGCCGTAGAAGGGCGATGTGTAGTAGAGGTGGCGGCCGAGGAGCGGCGACGCCGGGTAGGGCGAACCGCCTGGCGGCGCCCCGCTCGAGGCGGGCGCGGCGGCCGCGGGCAGCCCGGGCGGCGCGCAGCCCGGGCCCAGGCTCGGCTGCTTGAGGTCCGACGTGGCGATCTCGGCCAGAGACCACAGCTTGGGCTTGCTGGCGGCCGGCGGCGCGCCTGGCGACGTCCGGCTGCCCAGGGGCGTCTTGCCGCCCCCGCCACCGCGGGGCGCGGCCTCGGGGAGGGGGCTCAGCAGCGGCGGCGCCTCCACGCCGGTGAGCGGCGACGAGGTCACGGGCTTGGGCGGCGCCAGGTCCCGCTCGCCGTCCTCGTCGTCGTCGTCGTCCTCGTCCTCCAGGTCGTCGTACTTCTCCTTGCACTCCGAGCCCGACTCGCACAGGGGGTCCCCGGCGCGGCAGGGCACCTTTTCTCCGTCTGACTCGGCGGAGCAGGAGTGGTCGGTGAGCGAGTCCACGTGCAGGCTGATCCCTGCAGAGGCGCGGGGTGGGGGGCACGGACTGTGGCACCCGGGCCCCGCTGCCCACCACTCCCCGCCCCCGCCATCCCTCACCCCGACCCCACCCGAGCCGCGTGTTCCAGGCAGCCAGACCTCCCTGCTCGCGCGCTCCGAGCGGCGCTCTAAAGGGGCCCCAGAGGCGCCAGGCGGCGGAGCCTGGAGTGCGGGGCAGGCCGGCGGCCTCCTCTCCGGTTTCAGCTCGGCGCCCCGCCTGGGAAGAAGGAGGCTCCGCGCCCCTGCGCCGCCTCGGCCGCGCTCACCTTCGTCCTCCGCCGAGGTCTCGGTGCCCTCCTGCGCCTTGTCCGCACTCTCTTCCTTGCCCCTCGCCGCGTCGCCCTCGTCCTCGTCCTCGTCCTCACTTTTGTTTCTGGGGGCCCACGTCATCTTGTTCTCCTTCTTGAGGCGCCGGCGCGCGTTGGCGAACCAGGTGGAGACCTGCGTGAGGGTCATCTTGGTGATGATGGCGAGCATGATCTTCTCGCCTTTGGTGGGGTAGGGGTTCTTGCGGTGCTCGTTGAGCCAGGCCTTGAGCGTGGCCGTGGCGTCCCGCGTGGCGTTCTTGCGATAGGCCGGGTCGTTGAGCTGGTACGGGTAGGCCGCGCTGCCGTAAGGGTGGTAGCTGATGGCGCCCGTCATCCCGGTCGTGTGTGCATCGTAGGGCGCGCCTCTGCAATCGACAAGAGCCCGGTGAGCGGTCGTCCGAGGGCCCGACAGGCGTCAGTGCCCCGGCGACCCCTCCGCCCGCCCGCGGCCGCCTTTCCCACGGTGCCTCCCTGAGCTGGGGCTGCGCCTTCCCGCAGCAACAGATCCGGAGAACGCAGCGGATCGTTTAACGCCAGCTGTGGATCTCGGAAAGCACTGCAGTTTTATTCCCAAATTTTCCAACGATTTCATTTTCCTAAAAATGACACATCTGGTCCCAAAAGCCCCTGAGCCGCCGGTCCGGGCGCGCACAAGCAGGCCCGCACACACGGGCCTGCAGGTAGCTTCTTGATATCTAAATTTCTCCTGCTGTAAAGAGTCGCCGCCTCCTCCTAGTCCCATTCCCCTCCCTTAAATGGTTAAAAAAACACCCCAGAGCCCCCGCTCTGCTATTCACCACTCTAAAGCTCGGCAAATCCAATTTGCAACTCGAAGCCAGTCACCGTTTCGAATTCTTCAAATACGCGGCAATTAGCATTTTAATTCAACCCTTAACGTTTAAATTCGAGACATCTACAGCCAGCGCCGAGGCCCCGGCTACCCCGTCTCTGCTCTGGAATTCCGCCGAGGGCGGAGGTGGCCACCAGGCACCCCCTCCCCCCCGTCCGGGCCTCCAGCGTCTAAAACAGCTTTGCCAGCCCCCGGGCCTGGCCGGGCCGCGAAGCCGAAGGAGCGCGGGGTCGGCCCGGGGGCCCGGGACGCAGGGGCTGCTCTCGGCGCGCGGGGACCGAGGCGGCACTTAGCGGGCCGCACGCCGGCCGACATGTTTTTCTAAAGCACGGGCCTGTGGGGCAGATGAAGGCGAAGATCTGGGCGGCCCGGGCGGGCCCCGGAGCCGCGGCCGAGGCTCCGCTGATTTCCCCAGCCCCGTGACCCCAAGCTCCGCGAGAAAGTGCCCAGAGCCTGGCGATCGCCCCGGAGGCCCAGGGGCGCCGACCCTTGCTGCCCGCGCCGGAAGAAGAGAGCCCCGTCCCGCTCAAGACTCCTCGCCCAGCTTCGGCGCCTAAAAGACAGCCACCCAGGCCAGATCCCGTCCCGACCCCAGTGGGGTCGCACTTCTCGGGCTCGCGGGGAGATGACCTCGGCAGCCGAGGGGAAGGGCGCGCGGAGCCCGGCGCTACGGCCGTCTCCGGCCGACCGCCCTGCCTCTCGTCCCCGCCGGCTGCGCCACGGCCCCAACTCCGCGACTTCGGAGCAGCCTCCCACACCACGTTCCCCGCGACCCTCGGCTCGCCGATCCTCTGCGCCCGGCATCTCGAGACCCCGCCCGCCAGCCCGCGCTCGGTTACCATGTAGGACGGGAAGCCGGCGGCGGCGGCGGCGGCGTCGGCGGAGTACTGCAGCGGGCTGCCGAAGCCGGTGGCCGCTTGCGCGGTGAAGGCCGCGGAGCCGGGGTAGGGGCTGAACGCCGAGCCCGACGCCGACCGCGCCAGCTCCTCGCTGCGCGGCGCCGCCAGCGCCGACGCGCCGTACGCCGGACACGAATAGAGCGCCAGCGAGCCGGGCGCCTGGTACAGGTAGCCCTGCGGGTAGGACATGGTGGGCGCGGGGCGCTGGGGCCCGCGTCACGCCGAGCAGCGGGCAGGGCGCGCGGCGCCCTCCATCCACGCCCGGCCGGGGCGCGAGGCGGCGGCGGCGGGCGCGGGGACCGCCAGCCGAGGCAGGCCGGCCCGCGCACTAGCCCGGGCGGCCCCGCGGGCCGGGGGAGCGGCGGGGCGGCGGCGGCGGCGTTGGCGGCGGCGGCAGCTCGGAGCCGGTGGGCGCAGCCGCGCGCCAGGCCGGCGGTCGGGGTTTGGGGGAGTCTGGAGTCGGGAGTGAGGAGTTGAGGAAGGAGCGCTCGAGTTTCCGAGGGACATTGGAACGCGGAGCTGTCCGTCACGAGCTCATCTGCATATTCGGGCGCCCGCCCCCTCCCCTGCTCCGCCGGCTCCGCCCGCTCCGGCCGCCTGGCCGCGGCCGGGGGAGGGGCGGGGACGCCGGGGGTGGGGCGGGCGGAGGGGCGGCGGGAGCGAGAGGCAGGACGCGCAGGCTTTTGTGGCTCAGTCGCTTCTCGCGCAGCCCCAGCCCCCCGGCCCGCAGCCCGGCCGCACCGGGCAGTGCGCGCTCCCCCTTCCCACTCGCGCGGACTCCCGGCGCCCGCCCCCTTCCCCCCACCTTCCCGGCCGCCCCCGTCGCCCCCGCCCGCCACTCTGCCCCCTCCCACTGCCCCGCCCCCAGCTCGGCCCGCAAGGACCCCGCAGAGGCCGCCCGCTGCCACTTGGGGTGGGGGGGATGAGCGGCCTGGGACCACCTCACCGCCCGCGTACTGCGCGCCGGACTCTCGTGCCCGAGTCGGAGCTACGGGTGATGCGGCGGGAGTGAGGCGCCATGGCCCGAGTCCTGCGGGCGGCATGTGCGGCTCTCACGCCCACCTCCCCCGGTCTGTCCTTGCTTGCCGCACGGGGCGAGCCTCCGCGCAGGGCCTCGCGGCTGGCCGCCGGCCCCGCGCCGCCCCGGCGTGCCCCCGCGGGACCCGGATCCTGGGCGCTTTCGTCGCGAGCCGCCAGGAGGGCCCTAAGGTGAGCTCTCTGCCCCAAGGTCCGCAGTGGCCAGCGGGCCCTGGGTGTCAGGACACTTCTGCTCTTGGATGCGGTTTAGCCCGCGCCTCCAGTGCTTCTCCAGGACGCCGCCGCCTCCCCCAAAGGGTTTTTTGTTTTGTTTAATAAGTTGACGCCTCTTTCGGATTTGTGTTGTAAAGTACTCGGGGGGAACGACCGCACCGGACAGACCGCCTCTGGCAGGACGTGGAGCCTCGCTGTCACTCGGGAAGGGACGAGACAGTCACAGGCCAGGGGCGCGGGCGGCGCACGCGGCTGCCCAGGTAGCGCAGGTAACAGGCGACTTGGGGGCCGCCTCCCGGGGCCCAGCGGCGAGGCGCTCGGCAGGAGGCTCTGGGACCTAGTCCCACAGACACCCTTCTCCACGGGCCTTCTCCACCGTCCCCCACCGGGCCGTGGAAGAGGGCGTCTGGCGTTTGGTCTGGGGGGAGGGGGGACAGATGGGGCCAGGGGGCGGCGGGTGTGCGAGGCCCAGGCGTGGTGGTCAACACAACAGGTGCCTCTTCATGGCGGGGGGGGGGGGGGGGGGGAGGGGGGACGCGGTAGGCCAGATCTCCAGGCCGCAGCCTCCCCTTCGCCCACCCCCTACTCACCTCCCCTCTACCCATCTCCCCCTCCACCCCCCACCCCTTACCCACCTCCCTCCACCCCCACCTCCCTTACCCACCTCCCTCCACCCCCACCCCTACCCACCTCCCTCCACCCCCACCCCTTACCCACCTGCCCCCCACCCCTTACCCACCTCCTACCCACCTCCTACCCACCCCTCTACCCCATCCCCTACTCCTCTACCCCCCACCCCCTCTACCCCCCACCCCGCTACCCTACCGCCTACCCACCCCCCTGGCCCACTTCCCAGCCCGGTTGGCTGGGCAGCTCGGGGGAAGGACCAGGGTGACTGCGTTCGGGTCTCGGTCTCCCGGGTACCCCGGGCGCCATGCGGCCTCTTGCGAGGTGCGGCTGCAGCGCGAGGACCAGGAAGCTCCAGCCTTGGGCTTGACCGCCTGCGGAACCATCGAGGCTGTGTTTCGTTCCCCCAGATCCAAGGAGACCGGTTGTAAACTGCAGAATTGGACTTGAGCAGAGCCCACCGCCTCTGCCTGCAGGCGGTGGCCCCCCGGTAGGTGAGGTCCAGGCACCTGACCCCAGCCGCCTCCCCACTTGCCCCCAAACTGCTGCGCCCTCGCCTGTCCCCTCAACACTGGCTCTCCTCTCCGAGCCCCCGCGCCGCCCACAAACCCCAGCCTGCACCCTCTACACTTTCCTAGCCGCCCCACCCCCAAACACACACTCCCCAGCCCCTCACCCCCCACCGCAACTTTCACCTCCACCCCACGCCACCCCACCCCACACACTGCGCCACCTCGAGGGCCCAGCAGGTGAGTTTCAGCAATGCTTTGACCCCAAGCAGGACGCCCTAATTCAGTTCAGGGCAGTTATTTTAAATCAATTATTTTCGCGTTAAAAAGGAGAGGGAAGCGGGGAGAATCAGAGGCCGCAGAAGCCCCGTGGAGCCTGCTTTTCCCAGGTTCCGCGGCATCCCTGGTCTTCCCGGGAGGGAATTCGGCCAGGAAGAGGCCGAAATGAGACAGACACACGACGGATGACCAACGTTCACAGCGCCAGACCAGGTTCTGGGCCTTCGGTTCCCTTCTAATTACATAGTTCAAGTGAAAAAAGAAAAAAAAAATCAGGTCTAATTTTTATCTCCAAGGAGGACTGGCCTGAGTATTTCCATTTCTAAAGACCAGTTCCTGCTGTTGTCTCATTAGCATTTGGGGCCGCCCCGCTAGCCCTCTCCTCCTCTCCCCGCCTCCTCCCGCTCCCTCGATTCCCCCACCCCACACCCCCTACCCCCAGGGCTTGATCTCTGCCAGGGGCAGAAAAGAAAACAGCGAATTGTTACAAAAACATCCCCAGTTTGGAGCAGGGAGCATAAGCTCCGATACACTCGATTTTGACATCAATTAAGTGTGTAACCAGACATGTGCACGTGGTTTTGGAGGGTCTCGCGTCGCCCAGGGTGCTTCTCCAGGAAGGGCTGCCGGCTCACGCGCTGCCCCAGCTCAGCGCAGCTGATCCGGAAGACAGTCTCTGCTCAGTGTCTCCCCCCCCCCCCCGCCCCCCCTAGCAATTATACTCCACTGAAATCTAAATTTTCCATACTGCTGCCTGCTACTAATAAAAGCCGTCTACCTTGCACTATTAAACAGTCGAATCGTAGTACATGCCGTTTTTATTGGTGGTGACTGTAGCAAATTAAAATGCCTACGCAGAGACATTAACGTTTACGCTCTGCATTGTTACCGGGATATATAAACTCCGTTTCGCTTTAAAGCACTGTTTGTTTTTTTTTTTTAATATATAAAATCACTTTCCCTTTTCTTAAAGTTGGCTCGGTCTTCTTTTCTAAACACTCAATCGAAAGAACAGACTGCAAGTGTGGAGGCTCGACGCGATGGCTGGGCGCGCGCCCGCCTGCGAGGGTGGCCTGGAATCCTGCAACTGCGTTATGGGTCACCGCGGGGAGCTCCCGGACCCCGCGGCCTCTGCTTTCGGGGAGCAGGACCTGGATGCTCGCTCACGGGCGAGGAGGCTGTTCAGGCCTGTGGAGTGCCGGAGTCTGGACGGACACTGGGCCTCTGTCACTTTCGGTGGCCCTCCTCACTGGGACGAAGAGAAAGGGCCGGCGCGCGGGCCAACCGGGTGCGCGCCCTGAAAGCGACGGATGCGAGCGGTTCGGTTTCGGGATTTACGGTGAATTCCACCTCCCCGCCCCCAACACACACACTTTGCTCCAGGTGTGCATTCAAAAAAAAAAAAAAGAGGGATCGGTTAACACCGTCACATTTCTGTTTCTTGTCCCCACAGTGGCCGGTGCTTTTGGAACGAGTTGGCAAGGACACTCGTGTTTCCGGGAACCGCGGCTTCCTGGAGGCCGAGCTCTGGGAAACGGCGGTCTGGGGCTCTAGGTCCTCCTCGGAAAGCAGCGGTGGCGCAGACCGAGGCGCCCTCCACTCCTTGCCTGGGACTCCCCCGGGAAGCGGGAAGGCCCAGCGGCGACGAGGCCGAAGTCGTGCGCACGGGCGGCGAGGGGGCGCTGTGGCCCGCGGATGCCGCCTCGTCCCCGCCGCGGTGGGCCTGGCGCCGTCCCCGGCCACTGAGGGCGCCCTGGCCCGGCCTCCCCCACGTCAATTGCATTCGGGGCAAACGGACAGCAACACTGGAGCGTTTGAATAAAGCCTAGCCGAGCCCGGCTTCTCTCGCTTCCCGCCTTTTGCCCTGTCTTGGGAGTTTTTAAGAATTGGGTGGGCAAAGAGGTACCATCTTGGAGCGTGTAGATATGCCGAGGGGAGGGGATCAATCAAGATTTAAGAAGACACATTTTACGTGGTTCCTCTTCGTGAAGTTCTGTGTCAAGTGGAAGTGGTTTCCCTGTATAGGGGACCTGTCCCCTCTGATGTCGCTCTTCCTGGGAGACTGCGGAGCGAGTCGCATCAGAAACTGGCAAGAAGAGCCGCGAGTCCGGGTCTGTGTTTTCTTTTTGAGAAACAGGAACACTTCGCTGTAAACTGTACAGAGTTTAAGTCAAATGAAACGTGAATGCCTTCCAAGCGGGGTCGAGCCCGCTCGCGGGTCTCTGGACACTTTGGCCTTTGGAAGCTCTGACACGGTCTTCTGATGCGGCCACGTGTGTCTGCAAAACACCGCGGGAGGCGAAGCCCAGGGGGTCCCCGCCGCTGCAGTCGGGGAACCTGGAGCGTGGACGCGGCCCCTGCATTTCCACCGGCCCGAAAGATTCGGGCCCCGCGGGCAGTGCCGCGGGAGGGGTCCCTGGACCGGGGCGCGCGCTCTTCTGCACGTTCTGGGCTCAGCCTGAGACCCGGTTCTAGCACCACGGCCCAGCCCCTGAGGTTGGAGGACTAGAAGTCTGCGGGCCGCTAACGTGTCCCTCTTGGTTTCGTTCAGCGGCCGCACACGGCCCATCCTCTCCGCGAACGCCCCGCCTCCGACCCGCTTCCTGAAGTTTCTCCCGCGCCGCGCGGCCCAGGAATCAGCATCCCTTGCTTCTTCTCCGCATCCCGTGTTCCCATCTCTCCGGTTCTTCCCTGCCCCCCGCCAACCCCGACCCGCAGCCCCTTTGGGCGAGCCGTGCGCGCGTCCCCGGCTGGGAGCGCCGAGCGGGGGTGAGAGGAGGGGTGGCGGTGCGCGGGCGGCGGTGCGCGCGCCGCGGACGGGATGAAGGATCCCAGGGACCTGAGACACTCTTCCGGAGCCGCCAAGACCCTAGCGCCTTCGTTCAGCGGTCCGCGATCGTTTGGAAGGACAGTGTGGGAGAGCGCTCTGCCCTCCGCGTTCACGGCCGCGCGGCCAGGGGCCCAGACCTGCACACACGTGCGCGCGCACAGTCGCGCTGCCCGGGGAGGTCCGCGCGCCGCGGGAGCGGCTCTAGGCAAGTGGAAACAGATGAGAGGTGTCCGTTTGTTTTTTTTTTTTTTCCTTTTCTTTTAAATGTTTCTGCGAGACAGCCTTTGGAAGAGCTTAGCTCATACACACCCATCCCTCACCCCCTCCCCCACCCCCACCACCGACGCCCAGACCTTCCTCAGCCTCTCCATTACTCGCTTTGCTGTCCCCGCTTTCCACTCCGGAGCGCAGTTCGGCACGTGCACGCGGGTGTGAGCGCGCCCAGGGGCTGCAGAGACCCGGAACGTCGCTCGGATCCAGCCAGAGCCGGTAGGATCCTCGCTCGCAAGAAAACCAGCAGAGGAGAAGGAACTGTGTTTCGCGCATTACTTTTATTAGACGAGAGAGGCTATAGAGGGCGTTTGTCTCGGCCCCGTTTCATAGCCGCCTGCTGACTCCATCAAAAGGGCTCGTCCAGACCGCGATCCGCCGTGCGTGGTCAGGCGCACACTGACGCAGCTGGGTGGGAGAGCCGCGGGTAAGGGAAGGCCTTTTGTTGTTGTTGTTGTCGTTGTTAATACTGGCGGAAATGCAGAAAGGAAGGTTTGATAAATTTGATTGTATTAAAAGTAAAAAACTTAAGTTGAACAAAAATTGCTGGCACTGACCTGGGGAGAAAGGTTTGCAGTGACCGTAAATGGCAAAGACTGCCCTGCAGAACCAGGACGGGCGCCCAAGGTCAGCAGGTGAAGCCACCCGCCCGAGAGATGGGCCAAGGAGGCTGGCGGAGTCTCCGCACAGAGGACTGAGGCCCACGTTCATTCTTGACGGGGACACCTTACCGTGTGACAGATGCCACGGTGTGACCGCAAACCAGGCCCAGCGTGTGCGGAGACCGGGCGCGCTCTCCCTGCTGTGTTCGTTGAAACTGCTACAGAGGAATCAGGGAGACATTTGGCCACATCTGAAAAAGCAGGAGCTGCCCACCCCTCTGACCCCCAGATCCCTGCCTCATTGTCTGCCGCTGCTGAGAAAATGCCAGGCCGGGGGCACTGAGGCCTGGCACTGCCCTTGCAGCATTGTCTGCAAAGTGCAGGGCTGGAAGCATCCTAAATGGCAGTCAGAGGAGGCCTGGCTGCAGAGCCTAGCCCGGGGCACGTCCCCAGAACAGAGTGTTCCCCAGGGATGATGGGAACCATCCCAGACTCTGCTTGCACCCGCCGGAGCCAGTCCTGGGGGTATAAGATTGAGCTGGGGAAAATAATAATACTTTCAGAAAAGGATACGGACAGCTTGCGGTTCCTGCCGCAATTGACAGAAAGAAAAACAAACCAGCAATATACCTGCTGTTTACAGGTGGGGGTGGCAGTGTCGCTGTGGGGCCTCTCCCCTTGGCTGCAGGCCCACTGGGTGCTTGAAGAGAGGCTGGGGGCCCACGCTGGTGGTCATGCTTTGTTTCTGAAAAATCTATCTGCTGCAAATGTCACCAGAGATTGTTAACTTGAAATGATGGTTACATGGATTCTATCACTCTCTACATTCCTAGCATGTGAAATATTTAACACTTTGAAAATTAAAACAAGAATGTGTATTCTCGTTTAAA
The DNA here is from genome assembly GCA_935064755.1 of Tragelaphus eurycerus. NCBI lineage: Eukaryota > Metazoa > Chordata > Mammalia > Artiodactyla > Bovidae > Tragelaphus > Tragelaphus eurycerus. The sequence goes on from CAKXYN010000011.1 coordinate 1,936,029, forward strand.
AGAAGTATCATAGTGCAGAAGTATAGGGAACTAATTGAGGAGTGCTTTCTTAAAAAAAAAAAAAATTAGTTTCTCAAAATGTACGTTTCTGTCTCTTTCTTCCTGGCTTCATCTCCCCCCACCCTCGCCCATCCCATCCTTCAGAACATAAAGATACAGTCTTAGATTTGCGGTGTTGACCTCTGAACGGACTGCCCCTGGTGTGTCTGTCACTGGCGTCATTCAGAACGTGGCAGAGAGAGAGGCTTCCTGGGCAGGACGCTGCCCGCGGGACTTCAGGCTCCTCACCTGGGCCCATCAGGTGAGCGGTTCACCTGTGGCTACTGGCTCTTCTCGGGGGCTGGCCGCTCTCGTCTCTGGGGAGGTGTGCTTTTGCCCTGGAGAAGTCTGAATCTTTTCACCACCCACAGTAAAGGTGCCTTAGAAAATTCAAGTCAAGATCAGACAGAGGGGGGCTGCAGCTGGAGAGGGGGTGGCTTCCTGGGGAGCCCCATGTGTCCAAAGGCTTCCCTGGGCCCACGAGGTTGAAGGCCCTGGGGACTGACTGCCGCCCGAACCTGGCCAGCTCTCTGCCCAGGCTCCTGGCTTGCTGGCCCTCCTGCCTGTGGCCACACATCCCTCCACATCAGTCCTTGCCACTTGCAAAGGTCCTGCCCACGGGGCTCCGTCACCCCCTGCCGTGGGGCTCTGTGGAGCACTAGACACATATTGACTGACTGAGTCGGTGAATGGCTTGCTCTTGGTCACTCACTTTTTCTTCTCAAAGGGACCCAGGACACTGAGGGGCAGAAACAGAAAAATCACAGTTTCGTACGTTTCCTGCCGGCTTCCCTGCTAGGCATCTTCTGTGCACCTGAGTGTCTTGATCGCGAGTGATCCAGGCAAGCCTGACCACACCTCGGGAGCCCTGCTCTCCAGCATGAAGTGTGGTGCATTGTCACACTGAATTTTAAGCCCTGATAGCTATGCACACTGAAAATAGCATTTCATTTTTAAGATAAATTCCTGAGTTAGCAGTCAGCCCCAAACCTTCCATTCCTTGAGAAGAGCGAGCGTGCATTTTGTTGTTGTTTTTTGCACCCCGCATGACGTGTGCCATTCCCAGCACATGGACATTCGTGAAAAAGGAAAGTGAACCAAAGCAAACCAGGCTGATGATACTGTTAATGAAAAATTCAGAGTGGGACCAACAGTTTAAAGCTAATTAAATCCTAGCAAGGGTTTTTTTAAAAAACAGACAAGTTTCTTCTGAAATTTATTTTTAGTGGCAGGAATCTTAGGATGGCTAAAACAATTCTGACCAAGAAGAATAAAGTGGGAAAAATCAGTCTACCCAATTCCAAGACATTGCATCATTGGAACAAAAGAGAAAATCCCAGAAACAAATATGTATAAATATTCCGGACTTATTTTGACAGGATGCAAAGCAATTCAATGGAGGAAAGTTAGTCTTTTCAACAAATGGTGCTGGACCAATTGAACGTCTCTAAGCAAGCCTGTGGGACTTTCCAGGTATCTCAGTGGTAAAGAACGTACCTGTCAATGAAGGAGATGCAAGAGCTGGGGTTTGATCCCTGAGTCAGGAAGATCCCCTGGAGTAGGAAACGGTGATCCACTCCAGTATTCTTGCCTGGGAAATCCCAGGGACAGAGGAGCGTGGTGGGTTATAGCCCGTGGGGCCACAAAGATTCGGACACAATTGAGCACAAAGCAAGTATGCGCATACAAACATACACAAACTCCGTACCTTACGCAGAAATTAACTAGACACGATCACAGACTCACATCCGCGTACATACACAAACTCCAACCCAACTCCCGTACCTTACACAGAAATTAACTAGACACAATCACAGACTCACATCCGCGTACATACACAAACTCCAACCCAACTCCCGTACCTTACACAGAAATTAACTAGACACAATCACAGACTCACATCCGCGTACATACACAAACTCCAACCCAACTCCCGTACCTTACACAGAAATTAACTAGACACAATCACAGACTCACATCCGCGTACATACACAAACTCCAACCCAACTCCCGTACCTTACACAGAAATTAACTAGACACGATCACAGACTCACATGCACATACAAACATACACAAATTCCAACCCAACTCCCGTACCTTACACAGAAATTAACTAGACATGATCACAGACTCACATGCGCATACATACACAAACTCCAACCCAACTCCCGTACCTTACACAGAAATTAACTAGACACGATCACAGACTCACATGTGCATACATACACAAACTCCAACCCAACTCCCGTACCTTACACAGAAATTAACTAGACACGATCACAGACTCACATGCACATACAAACATACACAAACTCCAACCCAACTCCCGTACCTTACACAGAAATTAACTAGACACGATCACAGACTCACATGCGCATACAAACATACACAAACTCCAACCTAACTCCTGTACCTTATGCAGAAATTAACTAGACATGATCACAGACTTACATGTCAAGTTATGAAACTTTTAGAAGAACAGAGGATAAAAATCTCAAGATCTATGATGAGGCAAAGAATCTGTAGACTAGACACCAAGAGCAGAATCCATGAGTTAATATTTTATTCTCTGAAAGAATGAAAAGAATGCAGACTGACAGAAAATATTTTCAAATTATGTATCCAACAAAGGACTAGTATCTAGAATATATAAAGACTACTCGAGGCTGAATAGTAAAACAAAACAATACAAAACTATCCCGTTAGAATTTGGTCAAAAGACATTTCACCAGAGAGAATACACAGATGGCAAATATTCTCCTGAAAGGTGTTCAATGTCATTAACCATCACGGAAATGCAAACTGAAAGCACTGTGAAGTATATGCACCTGTCAGGATGGCTAAAATGAGAAAATAAAGTAGCAATAACATCAAAGGTGAGAATGCACAGAAACAAGGTCATTCACGCGTTGCTGGTGGGAATGTCAGGAGGTAAACCCACTGTGGGAACCAGCTGGGCAGTTTCTGAAAAACGTAAACAGTGTGAGTCTGATGCACGACGCAGGGGCCCAGTGCCAGTGACACCCCACCCTGGAAGGGAGGGAGGTGGGACAAGGGTACAGGGTGGAGGGGACAAATGTATGCCTATGACTGATTCATGATGACTCAAAAACCATCACAATACTCTAAAGTAATTATCCTCCAATTACAATAAATCAATTAAAAGAAAAAAAAAAAAAAAAGACTCGACTTGAAACTACCATGCAGGCTGGTGATTGCATTCCTGGGCATTGTTCCCAGAGAAACAGAAACTTGTGTTCACACAAACCCTGTACACGGATGTTCACAGCACCTTTATTTGTAACAGACAGAAACTGGAGTCAGCCCAGATGTCCTTCAGTGGGTGGAACTCGCGCTCAACGGTAGAAGTGAGTTATTGGTCCAAACAGCTCGCATGAAATCTCCAGAGAACTGGGCTGGAGGACAAAAGCCGATGCCAAAGCTTCTTTACTGCATGGTTCTGCCAAGAGCACATTTCTGAAATTACAAAAGTTTAGAAAGGGAGAACAGCTTGATGGCTGTCAGAGACAAGGTGGGGGAGTCGGGGGTGGAGGGTACGAGAGAGGGGGGCGTGTTTACAAAAAGGAACAGGCAGGATCCTTAGGGTGATGAGAGGCAACACCTTGATCGTCTGTGTCTTCAGAGACCTTTCAGGCTTGCGAGCTGCAGAAGATGTGGGGCTCAGAGTACGGTGCCCGCTCTGAGCACAGGCAGGCAGGACATGTTAGAGGGGACGGTAAGAGGCAGCATCTCTCTGGAGGGGCCAAGCCAGGAACACTGCCTTCTGTATCTTTGAGTTTTATAAGTATTTGATGATTTTTAAGAAGTTATATACAGAGCTGGGGAGGGCTAAATTGGAAGTTTGGGATCAATGAATCTAATATATATACATAATAGATAAACAGCCAAGAGCTACTGCATGGCACGGGAACAATGCTCAGTGTCTTAGAATAACCTGTGGTGGGGAAGAATCTGAGAAAGTGGACGTGTCCTTCTTTCCAGGCGGCCTTAGTGGTAAAGAGCCCGCCTATCGATGCAGGAGACATAAGAGGTGCAGGTTCTATTCCTGGGTCGGGAGGATTCCCTGGAGGAGGGCATGGCAACCCACTCCAGCATTCTTGCCTGGAGAATCCCACGGACAGAGGAGCCCGGCAGGCTACAGGCAGGGTTTGCAAAGAGTTGGACACAACTGAAGTGACTTAGCACACACACACACACACACATACATACGTGTACATATACATGAAACAAAGTCGCTCAGTCGTGTCCGACTCTTTGTGACCCCATGGACCGTAGCCTACCAGGCTCCATCCGTGAGATTTTCCAGGCAAGAATACTGGAGTGGGTTGCCATTTCCTTCTCCAGAGGATCTTCCTGACCCAGGGATTGAACCCAGGTCTCCCACATTGCAGGCAGACGCTTTACCGTCTGAGCCACCAGGGAAGCCCGTACATATATATATATATATATATATATATATATATACACACACACACACATATATAACTGAGTCACTGAAGTTTACACCTGAAATCAACACACAGTATAAATCAACTAAACTTCAATTTTAAAAAATTATACACAAATATGACGAATTGGGTGTATACTATAATGAGATGAGAAAAATGTGTTGTATGTTATCTTTTGAAATCTCTTTCATCTATTTTTACATTAGTCTGAGAAATATATATATTATACACCTATGTTCTGAATTATAATAGATAAGTTATATTTGAGATAAGCACACATTTTAATTCATATTTAATGTTTCTTTAGATCTTTCTTCATATATTGAAGCTCTTCATCCTTTCACCAGTTTTCATCCATTTGATTTGCTGTGAAACGTACATAAATGCTTCAAAACTATAAATATCTGCATGACTGCTAACAATAAATCACTCGGTGCAGCTTTTATTTTCCTTTGCAGATCTTTTAATGTCTAGAAAATATCACACTTGGGATTCACGAAGCAATCTACAAAATTACTTGAAAATAGTGTTTCATCTGTTACTAGTTTAATTCAAAGACTTGCTTTTCAGCCCTGAGTTAGTGTCAGGACTTGGCTCCTTGTTGGCGGAGCTGCACTTTGGGCTCAGTGACTTGCGTGGTTGAGAGTCAGGGAGCGAGTGCGGGGCAGCCTCTGCCCTGTTTCCCACTTCTCCTGCCCTCCAGCAGCCCCTCTCCGCCCTCGTTAGCTTCTACACGTCTTCGCAGCATTTCTTTTTGCAAACGTGAGCAAATGCATGCACACGTTCGTGGCCATTAGTCCAGAAATCCTCTCCATTTCTTTTTCAGGTTACACACATCCTTGCAAAACTTGCTATGTTTTCCTAACAGTAACTCAAAGAGATTACTACGGATTCCTTTCTGGAGATTTCCCCCAAATATACCTGATCTGCAAAATACCTGAATAGTATTCTCTTCAGGGGTGCGTCATAGTCAGTCCCCCAGACCCCTGGTGAAGGACCTGTGTGCTGTTACAAGCTTGCACTCTATTCTAGCGCTGTGGTTGGCAGCTTTCTTCCAGGCTGTTTCTTGCTGGAGAAGACGCCGCTTAAACCTGGCACTCAGACCTGGGACGTCTGGTCACAGGGTGCGGTTTTTCCTGGAACTGGCAGACCTCTGTTCTGTTTTGTACTCAGACACCAGCCTGAGTAACTGCTCGTTTCTCCTCATCCCGACCCTATAGACTATTCAGAGAGACTCGGCATGTTGTCTAGTCTGATGTGTGAAACGTGAGCCATAAATTCTCCTTTCCATGGCACTGACCTCTCGGCGTTGGAGCTCGGTCACCTCCCGGAGGTAAAACCCCGCATGTTCGTTTCAGAACAAAGTGGCCACTTCATTACGGCTGAAGGTGAACTTTCCAAATGACTAATGGTGTTGGTCGTCTGTTGCTGAAGGCCATCCTCCTGCCTTCTCTTCTGAAGTGGCTACACAGTTGTTGTGGTCATTTTTAAAAATGTGTTTTCTTCTAATTATTGCGTTATAAGGGTTCTTTATATATTCTGGCCACAAGTCCTTTCTCAGATGTATGCTTTGCAGACACTTTCTCCCAATCTGTACCTGTGTTTTCAATTTCTTTTTATTCTATTAATGGAGTTTTTCAACAAGCAAAACTTCCCATTTTTATAAAATTCAGTTTTCAAAAATTCTTCCTTTGATGTGTGTATGTGTGTTCTTTTAAGGAAATATTTGCCTAATCCAAGGTCATGGAGATTTTCACCTATGTGATTTCTGCAGTTTCTGTGATTGTAGCTCTTACCTTTACCTATGACAATTCATTTTGGAATAATTTTGTGTATGATGTGTGGTAAGAGTCAACATTATTTTTCCCCATCTAGTACGTAGTTATCTCATGCCAGTTATTGGAGATCATATTTTATCCAGTGAATTATCTTGGCACTTTTGCAGAAAAAAACAATTGCCCATTTGAGTGTGGGTGTATTTCTGGCTTCTTAACAATGTTGCTTTCAGACCTGTCTGTCCTTAGCTAAATACGGTATTGTTTTTTATCTCTTTACAGAAAATCTTGAATTATGTAGTATGTCTTTTAACTTTATTTTTCTTTCATAAAATTGTTTTCGAAATTCAAAGTCCTTTGTATTTCCATGTAAATTTTGAATTAGTCCTTCAATTTCTACAAATTCTACAATTTGATTGGAATTTAATTGATAATATAGATCAATTTGTGGAAAACTGGTCTTTGAAAAAATATTGACTTATTCAATCCATAAATATAGTATACCTTTCCTTTTATTTAGGTTTTTAAAAAAGGAATTTATTTTAATTGGAGGGTAATTGCAATACTGTGACGGTCTTTGCCACACATCAACATGCATTGGCCACAGGCATCCGTGTGCCCCCCATTCTGGATGCTCTAGCCTCACACATGGAGCGGGCACTGGCTGTTGGTCCCCCATCCTGGAAGCTCCGGCCGCTCTAGGCTGTCCCAGGGTGCCATGCGCCCTGCCTCACGCACGGAGCGGGCACTGGAGCGGGCACTGGAGCGGGCACAGAGCAGGCACTGGAGCGGGCACAGAGCAGGCACTGGAGTGGGCAGGAGTGGGCATGGAGTGGGCACTGGAGCGGGCACTGGCCGCCAGTTTTACATCTGCTAGTGTACGCGTGTCAGTGCTGCTCCCTCAGATCGTCCCACACTCACCCTCTCCTGCTGCTGCTGCTGCTGCGTCGCTTCAGTCGTGTCCGACTCCGTGTGACCCCATAGACAGCAGTCCACCAGGCTCCCCCGTCCCTGGGATTCTCCAGGCAAGAACACTGGAGTGGGTTGCCATTTCCTTCTCCAGTGCATGAAAGTGAAAAGTGAAAGTGAAGTCGCTCAGTCGTGTCCGACTCTTAGCGACCCCATGGACTTGGAGCCTACCAGGCTCCTCCGTCCATGGGATTTTCCAGGCAAGAGTACTGGAGTGGGGTGCCACTGCCTTCTCCGTCACCCTCTCCTACTGAGTCCAGAAAACTTTTCTCAGGAATCGTTCATAGTTTTTAGTGCAGACATTTTGGACAAGATTTACTGAAGTTATTACTAAGCATTTTATTTACTTATTTAAGCCATTGAGAATGCCTTTGTGTGACACATTTTGACATTGCTTATTTAGAAATAGAAATGATTTTTGCATATTGACCACGTGGTTTTGGATCTTGTTTACTTCAGTGATTTGTTATAGTGGTTTCTGTAAATTTTGAAAATTTCCTGTGTAAGCAATTATGTCTTTTGTGAATAAAGTTTTATCTCAGCCTTTCCAGCGTGTTTGCTGTCTCAGTCATTGTCTTTCTTGCACCAGCCAGCGCCTCTGGGATTATGCAGCAGGAGTGTCATGGAGGCATCCTTATTTTGGCATGACCCTAGTTAGAAAGGTCAGCCCTTCCTCACAAAGCACAATGCTGCTGTAAGTTCTGAACACGTTCTTAAGTTAGGAGTTTCCCTCTTTTCCTAGGTTGCCCAGAGTTTCCGAGCATGGAGGGGAGCTGCACTTTCTTAGAAATTGTTTTTCTGTATCTACTGATTAAACATATCTTGAACACTTATTCCACTAAGGTGATGCACTACAGTGATCAGCTTTCAAACGTCAGACCAACCTTGCCTTGTGCCCTGTGCTTAGTCGCTCAGTCGTAGCCGACTCTTCACGACCCCGTAGACTGTAACCCACCAGGCTCCTCTGTCCACGGGGACTCTCCAGGAAGGAATACTGGAGTGGGTTGCCATGCCCTCCTCCAGCGGATCTTCCTGACCCAGGGATCGAACCCAGGTCTCCTGCACTGCAGGTGGATTCTTTATTGTCTGAACCACGAGGGAGGCCCAACTTTGCCTTTTGGTCACGGTTAGTTGTTGTTCAGCTGCTAAGTCGTGTCCGACTCCTTGTGACCCTGTGAACTGCAGCACACTGGGCCTCCCTGTCCTTCACTATCTCTGGAGTTTGCTCACTCCTGTCTGTTGAGCCGGTGATGCCATCCAACCGCCCATCCTCCGTCACCCCTTCTGCCGCTCCTCTTGGTCATGGTCACATGATCACTTTCCAGGCCTACATGTCTCATGACACATAGGAGAAGGAAATGCAACCCACGCAGCCTGGTGGGCACCCTGATCTGGGACTGCTGACCTCCAGAACGGTAGGGAAATAAATTCCTGTTCTTTACTCTGCTCAGTCTTGCTACTTCATTAGGGCAGCCTGAGGAGATGATACAAACACCTTCCAAGTAATAGCCACTAGGCCCACCTCTGTGAATGCCACTATAAGTAAGAAAAAAAGTGGTCTGGTTGCATGGGGTTTATGCTCAACTGAGGGTAAGGATGCAAGTGTGAAAGTGAAAGTCTCTAGGTTGTGTCCAACTCTTTGCAACCTCGTGGACTATACAGTCCATGGGATTCTCCAGGCCAGAATATTGGAGTGGGTAGCCTTTCCCTTCTCCAGGGGATCTTCCCAACCCAGAGCTCGAACCCAGGTCTCCCGCACTGCGGGCGGATTCTTTACCAGCTGAGCCACCCGGGTGAGGATGCAAACGCGCTGCTTCCCCAGCACACAGTCTCCTCCTGCGTTCCCTGACTGTGAGCGCTGTCCTCCCCCGAATCTGCACCTTGGACCCCAACATCAAGCTAAGGGAACAGGTAGTTTGTCACACTTCCCAGCTGATTTGTCTTGAGGTCGGCTCAAAAACAGAAATCACAGTGCTCAATGGGCAGATTATTGGCAGGCTCCCTGTGGGTGGGAGGTGGGCAAGCAGCCCCTCCTTCCCCAGGCAGCACCGCGTTCTGGGGGCTAGTGGCAGACACCTAGAGCCGCCTGCGGGCTCCCCCCCACCCCAACCTGATCTTCTTGCAGATTGGGTGGGAGGGGGCTGTCCGTGAGACCTAATCTCTTCCCTCTGGGGGTTTGCTCCAGTGCTCACAGGAGAGCAGACTGAAGCTGGAATGAGTGGGGGCACTGGAGTGCTCCATGCACTTACACCGAATTTGCGCAGAAGAACTCTGCACTGTGGGGCAGAGAGACTGCAGCACCAAGTTTCTTCTTAAACCCATCAGAATACTTGGAGAGACACACAGGCCAACCTCCACCAGGTTATATAATCTATAAACTTATGCAGAATAGAGAGCGCTGGGATTTCAACACAGGAGTCCAAACGTCCTGCCAATATCCAAAGTGACTGTGGCCACTTCGTGCAGAATCACGTGCGGTGACCAGCTTTCCCAACGCAGCCCACGTGCTCCAGGGCACGCTTGCGTGCAGACACCAATACCCCCTCATCACTGCTGGTCCTCCGGGTGTTCTCACTCCCTCTTAGGTTTGCTGAAGGATATGCTGATCTTCCTAGAGTTTAGACTGTGCTTTCCTGTTCTTTTGTAAAAGCATGACAGTTTCGGGAATCCCTTGTCAGTCCAGTGGTTAGAACTCCTTGCTTCCACTGCAGGGGGCATGGTTCGAGCCTGGTCTTGCAAGCTCAAGATCTTGCAAGATATTGATGGTGTGGACAAAGACATAATAAAATTAAAGCATCACAGTTTTATCTCCAATGAGCTGCCCCTTCACCTGTATTCAACACGGTTATTTTTTGTTTGTTTCTGGCTTTGTTTTGGTTTGTTTCTTTCATATTTATCCCAATCTGTTAATGTATCATGACAATCTAAACAAATTAAACATTTTAATGTTGTCGTGCTTTTGGTCTGTATTCAAACAAAATTAGCGCTATTTTAGCAAAGCAAAATTTACATTAATATGATATATTATTACCTTGGCTGGGGCTTCCATGCATTTCAACAGTCTGATAAAAGCTCTTTTACAAAGAGAGTTACAAAGAAAAAGGTAATTGGCTTTTAGGAATTAGTGTGGTTATTGGTATGCTAGGGCTTCCATAGTAGCTCAAGTGGTAAAGAATCCGCCAGCAAAGCAGGAGCCGTAGGAGACACACATTCAGCCCGTGGGTTGGGAAGGTCCCTGGGGGAAGGGAAGGCTTCCCTAATAGCTCAGTTGGTAAAGAATCCACCTGTAATGCAGTTCAATTCCTGGGTGGGGAAGATCCGCTGGAGAAGGGAAAGGCTACCCACTCCAATATTGCTGGGATTCCCCTGTGGCTCAGCTGGTAAAGAATCCGCCCGCAGTGCAGGAGACCTGGGTTCGATCCCTGGGTTGGGAAGATCCCCTGGAGAAGGGAAGGGCTACCCACTCCTGTATTCTGGCCTGGAGAATCCCATGGACTGTGTATCCACGGTAGCAAAGATTTGGACAGGACGGAGCGACTTTCACTTTGACTCTCCTGGAGAAGAGAATGCAGCCCACTGCAGTGTTCTTGTCTGGAGAATCCCACGGACAGAGGACCCTAGCAAGGGTACAGTCCATGGGGCTGCAAAGAGCTGAACACAAAGGAAGCAACTTAGCACACACACTGGTAATGCCAAAAGCATCCAAAAATCTGCAACAAATACCGTATCTTCAGTTCCACACTGCAGCCTAAGCAGCCAAGCAAGGGACAGTAAACAAAGGAAATTCCATTTACTCAAGAAGAAATTAAGAAAATCCAGTGTGGTTTTCATTCAACTGTGAGGTAAGCACCATTTCTCTCCTGAGCCTCCTTTTCCTTTGCTGTTGGAGGGAAAAACATTTCCGGGGCCTGTGTGTGTCGGGCGGCTGGCCTTCTCGACTGCCTTGGACGTCCAGGCGTGTGCTCTAAGAGTAGAATGAGGAGGGGCTCTCTCCCTGAAGGGCCTCCGGAGGTCCCTGTGGGTGTAGCGACATCCTTCTGCAGGGCGTCCCTGAGTCCTGCGAGCGCAGAACTGGGGCTCGTCTCTGTGGTCAGGTCCCAGCGGTCCTCACACACAGCAGGTGCAGACCTGGGAAGCTGAGGGTTAGAGGGAGGGCCAGGTACAGGTCTCCAGGGCTGGACCCCATCCCCGAGAAGTGTCTGCTGAGGAGGCTGTCGGAGAGGTTGGGCAGGAGGATCCACGGAATCCGTCCCGTTTTCTGCTGTGGGGGAAGTGATGGGGGAAGGGACCGGCCACAGGGCACATGATCAGAGGGCCCTCTTGTCAGATGTCAAGCTGACAAGAAGATCTTTAAGCAGGAACCTGAGGGCAGTGAGAGAGAGCGTCCCTAAGGTATGGGGAGGTGGGCGCAGACTTCCAATCCCACAGGGAGCAGGATGGAGTTCAAGGCGTATTTGTTTCCTGTGACTGATGCAGACAATGACTCCAAAAGGGGTTCTTTAGGAGATGGGAACACCAGCCCACCTGACCTGCCTCCTGAGAAACCTGTGTACAGGTCAAGAAGCAACAGTCAGAACTGGACACGGAACAATTTGGACTGGTTCCAAATTGGGAAACAAGTATGTCAAGTCTGTCTATTGCCACTCTGCTTATTGAACTTCTATGCAGAGTACATCATGTGAAATGCTGGGTTGGATGAAGCACAAGCTAGAATTAAGATAGCCAGGAGAAATATCAATAACCTCAAATATGCAGATGAAAACACCCTTATGACAGAAAGCAAAGAAGAACTAAAGAGCCTGTTGATAAAAGTGAAAGAGGAGAGTGAAAAAGCTGGCTTAAAGCGCAACATTCAGAAAACTAAGATCACAGCATATTGTCCCATCACTTCATGGCAAATAGATGCACAAACAATGGAAATAGTGAGAGACTTTATTTTGGGGGCTCCAAAATCACTGTAGATGGTGACGGCAGCCATGAAATTAAAAGATGCTTGCTCCTTGGAAGAAAAGTTATGACCAACCTAGACAGCATTTTAAAAAGCAGAGACATTACTTTGCCTACAAGGGTCCGTCTAGTCAAAGCTATGTTTTTTCCAGTAGTCATGTATGGATGTGAGAGTTGGACCATAAAGAAAGCTGAGCACCAAAGAACTGATGCTTTTAAATTCTGGTATTGGAGAAGACTTGAGAGTCCCTTGGACTGCAAGGAGATCCAATCTGTCCATCCTAAAGGAAATCAGTCCTGAATATTCAGTGGAAGGACTGATGCTGAGGCTGAAACTCCAATCCTTTGGCCACCTGATGCGAAGAATTGACTCACTGGAAAAGACCCTGATGCTGGGAAAGATTGAAGGCAGGAGGAGAGGGAGATGACAGAGGATGAGATGGTTGGATGGCATAACTGACTCATGGACATGAATCATGAGTTTGAGCAAGCTCCGGGAGTTGGTGAAGGACAGGGAAGCCTGGCCTGTTGCAGTCCCTGGGGTCACAAGAGTTGGACATGACTGAGTGATGGAGCAGATCTGAAACCAGCAGGAGTGGGTTTTCTCACAGCTCTGCAGGTCAGAAGTGTGACATCCAGCTGCCCAGGGCAGGCTCCCTCCTGAGGCCTCTTTCAGTGTCTGGGGCCAACTCCTCATCTCTAAGCTCTGCCTCTGTGCTCGGTGGTCTTCCACTCTGCATCCTCTTCTTAAAAGGACATGGTCTTGGACTTAGACTCACTCTAACCCAGGCTCACAGGCTAGTAAAGTAATGCTCAAAATTCTCCAAGCCAGGCTTCAGCACTATGTGAACTGTGAACTTCCTGATGTTCAAGCTGGTTTTAGAAAAGGCAGAGGAACCAGAGATCAAATTGCCAACATCCGTTGGATCATGGAAAAAGCAAGAGAGTTCCAGAAAAACATCTGTTTCTGGTTTATTGACTATGCCAAAGCCTTTGACTGTGTGGATCACAAGAAACTGTGGAAAATTCTGAAAGAGATGGGAATACCAGACCACCTGACCTGCCTCTTGAGAAATCTGTATGCAGGTCAGGAATCAACAGTTAGAACTGGACATGGAACAACAGACTGGTTCCAAATAGGAAAAGGAGTACATCAAGCTGTTATTGTCACCATGTTTATTTAACTTATTTGCAGAGTACATCATGAGAAACTGGACTGGAAGAAACAGAAGTGGAACAAGATGCTGGGAGAAATCAAACCTCAGAATGCAGATGACACCACAGGAGAAGAGGAACCAAAGCCGAGAAAGTGAAGTGGAGAGGAAAAGGGCAGCCAACTTCAGAAAAGAAGACAGGCACTGCCATCACCAGGGAAAAGATGGGCAACAGTGGAAACAGTGTCGCCTATTTTCTGGGCTCCAAAATCACTACAGATGGTGACTGCAGCCAGAAAGACACACTCCGAAGGAGAGAGCACCAGATTGCCAAGAGAGACACTGCAACATCGCATCAAGGCAGGTCCGGTAGAAAGGAGAGTGGAGGGAAGGTGAGCGCCGAAGAAGATGCTGAACTGTGGGGGAGGACCGAGAGTCCCGGACTGCGGAGACAACCAGTCGAAGGAGAAGCGGGAGGAAGGGTGCAGCTGAAATGGCCACGAGAGGGGGGGGGGGGGGAACAAAGAGAGGGAAGAAGGAAGGGTGGAGATGAAGCAGAAGGTGAGACAGAGCAGAATGGTGTGAGTAGTGGGGAAGCACACTGAACAAGTAGTGGAGGTAGCAGGAGACGGGGCCAGACGACGAGTGGCACAGGAGAGGCCCAACCAAAGAGGAGAGATGCTCAAAACAACACTGAACTCATCTCACACCTAGTAAAGTAATGCCAAAATTCTCCAAGCCAGGCTTCAGCAATATGTGAACCGTGAACTTCCTGATGTTCAAGCTGGTTTTAGAAAAGGCAGAGGGACCAGAGATCAAATTGCCAACATCCGCTGGATCATCGAAAAAGAAGAGAGTTCCAGAAAAACATCTATTTCTGCTTTATTGACTATACCAAAGCCTTTGACTGTGTAGATCACAATCAACTGTGGGAAATTCTGAAAGAGATGGGAATACCAGACCACCTGATCTGCCTCTTGAGAAATCTGTATGCAGATCAGGAAGCAACAGTTAGAACCGGACATGGAACAACAGACTGGTTCCAAATAGGAAAAGGAATACATCAAGGCTGTATATTGTCACCATGTTTATTTAACTTATATGCAGAGTACATCATGAGAAACCCTGGACTGGAAGAAACAGAAGCTGGAATCAAGATTGCTGGGAGAAATATCAATAACTTCAGATATGCAGATGACACCACCCTTATGGCAGAAAGTGAAGAGGAACTCAAAAGCCTCTTGATGAAAGTAAAAGTGGAGAGTGAAAAAGTTGGCTTAAAGCTCAACATTCAGAAAACGAAGATCATGGCATCTGGTTCCATCACTTCATGGGAAATAGATGGGCAAACAGTGGAAACAGTGTCTGACTTTATTTTTCTGGGCTCCAAAATCACTACAGATGGTGACTGTAGCCATGAAATTAAAAGACACTTACTCCTTGCAAGGAAAGTTATGAGCAACCTAGATTGCATACTCAAAAGCAGAGACATTACTTTGGCAACAAAATTGCGTCTAGTCAAGGCTATGGTTTTTCCTGTGGTCATGTATGGATGTGAGAGTTGGACTGTGAAGAAGGCTGAGCGCCGAAGAATTGATGCTTTTGAACTGTGGTGTTGGAGAAGACTCTTGAGAGTCCCTTGGACTGCAAGGAGATCCAACCAGTCCATTCTGAAGGAGATCAGCCCTGGGATTTCTTTGGAAGGAATGATGCTAAAGCTGAAACTCCAGTACTTTGGCCACCTCGTGCGAAGAGTTGACTCATTGGAGAAGACTCTGATGCTGGGAGGGATTGGGGGCAAGAGGAGAAGGGGACGACAGAGGATGAGATGGCTGGATGGCATCACTGATTCTATGGATGTGAGTCTGAGTGACCTCCGGGAGTTGGTGATGGACAGGGAGGCCTGGCGTCCTGCGATTCATGGGGTCGCAGAGTCAGACATGACTGAGCGACTGATCTGATCTGATCTGATCTGTTGGCTCAAATGGTAAAGAATCTGTCTGCCAATGCAGGAGATGCAAGAGACAAGGGTTCAGTCCCAGTGGTGGGAAAGATCCTCTGGAGAAGGAAATGGCAACCCACTCCAGTATTCTTGCCTGGAGAGTCCTATGCACAGAGGAGCCTGGTGGGCCACAGTCCATGGGGTCGCAAAGAGTCAGACAAGACTTAGCTACTAAACAACAACAACACAGACGTCAGAGGAGTTCAGAACCAGTGGGTCCTGAGAGAGAACACTCCGGGCGGCTCTGAAAGCAGGGAGAGCGGCTGTCCCCACCCAGACTCGGCTGGCATCTGGGGGACACTCACCGTCCCCCACCCCCGCCCAGCACAGCGCCCTGACTCACTGGGGAGGGGCAGGGGCCGGCGGGCAGCAGGTCTGCCCTCCCCTGACTCTTCTGATATCTCCACCAACCCTTCCCTCCAGTTTCGTTTTCCAGGGTCCCCTTACCGCCCGAAGGTCACCCGACTGAGCGCTCCCAGTCCCCGGCTCTGCCCTCGGGCTGCGGAAGGTTCCCGGGCCCCTCTCCAGTCCCCAGGCAGAGGCCCAGCCGGCGCGGGGCCGCTCTCATTTCTGGAGGCCTGCGGTGGGTACCGTCCGAGTTCCAGGTCCGCTCCAGTTTGTGGGGGGGTCTTCTGCGCCCCACTCCCTCGCTCGGGCGCCCCCGCCCCCTCCCCCCACTCCCCAGCCCGCAGCCTCCGCTGCCGCAGGAATGCGCCCTAGGGTCCCACAGGCCGGCGTGC
The DNA here is from genome assembly GCA_935064755.1 of Tragelaphus eurycerus. NCBI lineage: Eukaryota > Metazoa > Chordata > Mammalia > Artiodactyla > Bovidae > Tragelaphus > Tragelaphus eurycerus. The sequence continues at coordinate 1,952,124 of CAKXYN010000011.1, forward strand.
AGGTGGAGAGGCTCCTGAGCGCAACTGGTTCAACCAGTTTCACTCCAGACTCCCCACCGCCTGCTGGAAGCCGCGGGAGGCGGGGGCCACGGCCGACTCCACCCCGCGCCCCGAGGCGCCAGCTCCGCACCTGCGCTCGGGAGGCGCGCCCAGAGCCTGCCAGCGGGACCCCCGCGGACCGGCTCGGCCTCGACGGGAGAACGAGGGGAGGGTCTGCAGCAAGAGCAAGGCCTTCCCCTACCCCCAGTGTCCCCTCCCCGCCAGAGCGGCCCTCCCAGCCCCCGTGCCCGGCCACCCGGGCCCGCATCCCAAAAGCCAGGGCGCGCGCTCTTTCTTAGACAGGGCGCGGTGGCCACTGTTCCATGAGTGGGCTTCTGCCAACAGTCCGCTGTCGGTCTCGTTTCTCAAGGTTTTATGCTGACAGAGACAGTTTTCGAAGAGGAATTCATGAAGCAGCTGTCAACTAGTGCCTTTTATGTGACCGAATATATACATATCTTAATTGAAATTTGCATATGTAATATATATTTGTATATACATATGTTATGCGCATACACTGTCAGCAAATAAAATGTTTATAAAATTCATAGAAAATTTATTACAATTATGTCCTAAATCCCCAAATAAAAGGTAGGCAGCCATACTATCATAAATACACGAAAAAATAACCCCCAAACAACCTACTTTGAAAGGAAACATTAGCAACAACAACAAGGAAAAAAGCTCAAGCAATTCGGTGAGTGAATGTGAGAATGTGTTCACCGGGGAGAGGGGAAACAGAAATTATAGATTGGGGCACAAATACACACTGGTTACACTTTTTGGAGGCCACTTGACAGTGCTCCTCAAAATTTAGAATCTTCATAATCTCTAAAATAGGGATTTTATTTCTACACATTTAAATTGTGGAAATACCCCCAAAATTGCTTAAAAGGACATTTCTTACTGCAGGTCTGTAACAGCCTAAAATTAAGTAAACATCTACTGTCAGGGATCAAGGCAAGCATTGGCCTGGGTTCAGATCAAATCAGATCAGTCCCTCAGTCATGGCCGACTCTTTACAACCCCATGAATCAAAGCCCACCAGGCCTCCCTGTCCATCACCAACTCCCAGAGTTCACTCAGACTCACACCCATCGAGTCAGTGATGCCATCCAGCCATCTCACCCTCTGTCATCCCCTTCTCTTCTTGCCCCCAATCCCTCCCAGCATCAGAGTCTTCTCCAATGAGTCAACTCTTCGCATGAGGTGGCCAAAGTACTGGAGTTTCAGCTTTAGCATCATTCCTTCCAAAGAAATCCCAGGGCTGATCATTCTGTCATTTTTGAGGTTGCATCCAAGTACTGCATTTAGGACTCTTTTGTTGACTGTGATGACTATTCCATTTCTTCTATGAGATTCTTGCCCACAATAGTAGATATAATGGTCATCTGAGTTAAATTCACCCATTCCAGTCTATTTTAGTTCGCTAATTCCTAAAATGTCGATGTTTACTCTTGCCATCTCCTATTTGACCACTTTCAATTTGCCTTGATTCATGGGCCTCACATTCCCAGTTTCTATGCAATATTGCTCTTACAGCATCAGACTTTACTTCCATCACCAGTCACATCCACAGCTGGGCGTTGTTTTTGCTTTGATTCCAACTCCGTTCACTGTTCTAGTACCATTTACTAAAAAGACTCCCCTTACCCATTAACTTGCCTTATTATCTTTGTAGAAAAATGTCTGACCACTGAAATGTGCATCTGTGTCTAGGTTATTCATTCTGTTCCACTGATCCACATGCTTGTTTTAATACCGATACCATTGTTACTGTAGCAAACTCTGTAATCAGACTGAGTCCTCCATCTCTAACCCATTTTGAAACTGCCAGATCCTTTGCATTTTCATATAAGAATTAGAACCAGCCTGCCACTTTCTACTGATAAGCCAGTTAGGATCTTGATTTGGATTGTAATTAATCTATCATATTAATTGAAGGGCATTATATATTGTAACAATACTGAAAATCCAATCAATGAGTATGATATATCTATCCAATAATTTAGGTGTATTTAATTTTTCTCAGCAATATTCTATAGTTTTCTGTGTACAAATATTGTACATATTTTGATATTTTTGTTCCTGCAAAATGTTTTTATGCTATTGATGATGAATATTTAAAAAAATCATTTTCTAACTCTCTGTTGATAGCATAAAAAATATAATCAATTATAGTGTATTGCCTTTTTATTCTGTGGTCTTGCTAAATTCACTTCTTAATTCTAGAAGCTTTAAATAGGTTTTTTTTAAGGATTGACTACACACAGCGTTATGTTGTCTACAAAAAAAGACAAATTTGTTTCTTCTTTTGCAGCCTTCATGACTTGCTTTTTCTTGTTTCTTGTTCCCTAATGGCTCATTTGGTAAAGAATATGCCAGCAGTGCAGGGGACCCCCGGCTCGATTCCTGGGCCAGGAAGATCGCCTGGCGAAGGGATAGGCTGCCCACTCCAGTATTCTTGGGCTTCCCTGGCTCGGCGGGTAAAGAATCCGCCTGCAGTGTATGAGACCTGGGTTTGATCCCTGGGTTGGGAAGATCCCCTGGAGAAGGGAAAGGCTGCCCACTCCAGTATTCTGGCCTGGAGAATTCCACGGACGGTATAGCCCACGGGGTCACAAAGAGCTGGACACGACTGAGCGACTTTCACTTTGAGGCACTAGACAGAGCCTCTGGTGCAGCGTTGACTGGACGTGGTGGAAACGACATTCGGGCCGGCTCCTGAGGGTGGGCGGAGCGCGCAGCGCCCCGTCATTTAACGGACGTGAGATGAGGACTGGTGGCTGATCTTGGTTGAGTCGCGGTGTTCCCTGCTTCCCTTCGTTCTTTCAGAGTCCGTCATCCGGATGGGTGTAGAATGGTGTCAAATGCTTTTTCTCCATCGTTAGAGGTAACTGCATGGCTTTTCTTATTTCTTTCGTGTGGGGAATTGTCTTGATTGATTTTTAAATGTTATGTTAAGCTTGAATTTTTTAGACAACTTTATGTGGTCAAAATATATTTTCTTCTTGTTGCTTGATTTAACTTTTACTAGTTTTTTTTTTTTTTTAAATTCATCCTCTTTTTCATGATGGATTCTGGTAATTTTCTTTTCTTACAATGTTTTTGTCCGGGTTTGGTACCTTGGTATCAAAATAGTTCTAGTATCATGATATGTGTTGAGAAGTGTTCCACCCCCTCCTCTATTTTCTGAAAGATTTTGTGTATTACTATTATCTTCTTAAATATTATCTTCTTAAATATTGATAATATCAATATTATCGTCATAATATTGATAAATTTTATGACTGAAGTCATATGGGCCAATAATTTTCTTTATGGGAAGATTTTAAATTATAATTACAATTTTTAGGTAGACCTGGAACTACTCGAGATTTTCTGTGCTTCTTAAGTTTGACATCTTTTGAGAAATGGCTCTCTTTTATCTAAGTGGTTGCCTGTTAGCATACATCGCTTTACCATCTTTCCTTGTCATCTTTTTAATGTTTGTGGGGTCTGTGGCAATGAGCGAAATGCCTTCGTTGATTCTTGGTACTGGTGTGTTGTATCTTCTCTTTTTCCCTTGTTTAAATCACTGGAGATTTATGAATTGTATTGATTTTTTTTCAAAGAATGAGTTTTTGGTTTCTTTGATTTTTTTCAAAGAATGAGAAATTGGTTTTTCTTTACAGAAAGTCCATTTTATATTTCATTGACTTCAGCTCTGGTCTTTATTATTTTCTTCCTTCTCTTATTTTCTTAATGTTTAGCTTCTGAATATGGAGGCTTAGACCCTTTTAGACTTTTAGTCTTTTCTAACACAAGCATTTAATGCTATAAATTTCCCACTAAACACTGCTTTTTGCTGAAGCCTGAAAAAAAGTTTTATTTTTGTTTACTTAAAAATACTTTCTAATTTTTTTTTCTTTTTGCTATCCTCTTGGATCATTTAGTTATTTAAACATAATTTTGCTTAATTTCCAAATACTTGTAATTTCATAAATGTATTCTTATTATTTATTTCTAACATAATATCATGTCAGATGATGTATAATTTCATCCTTGCCCAACTTACTGAAACATCTCATGGTCCATTATTTGGTCTATATGGGGGGTGGATTTTAATCTCTCTCAAAAGGTTATAAAGTCACTCAAAGGGTTATAAAGCCCTTGCTGCTGCTGCTGCTAAGTCGCTTCAGTTGTGTCCGACTCTGTGCGACCCCATAAACGACAGCCCACCAGGCTCCCCCGTCCCTGGGATTCTCCAGGCAAGAACACTGGAGTGGGGTGCCATTTCCTTCTCCAGTGCATGAAAGTGCAAAGTCAAAGTGAAGTCACTCAGTTGTGTCCAACTCTTAGCGACCCCATGGACTGCAGCCAACCAGGTTCCCCCGTCCATGGGATTTTCCAGGCAAGAGTGCTGGAGTGGGGTGCCATCGCCTTCTCCATATAAAGACCTTAGGCTCACTCCAAAGGCTGTTGTAAGGTGGAGTAGTCTATGAAGGTCCATCTGTTAGAGTTGGTTGACTGTGTTGTTCAGCTCACCTGTGCTCCTAACGATTCTCTATCTGCTTGTTCTGTCAGGTGCTGGGAAAGCAATGTTAACTCTGTCAGCTGTATTTGTCTGTTTCTTCACCACTTTATCATTTTTTTTTTTTGCCTCCTGTGTTTCAGCACATTAGTATTAGGTGCATACGCATCTGATATTGTTGTATATTTGCAATTAATCGGCAGTTTTGTCATCATGTAATATCTCTCTACATGAATAGCAACAGTCCTAAAGTGTGCAGTGTCTGACACCAAGGTCATCATTTCAGCTTTCTTGTGATTAGTGTTTGCACTGTATGTTCTTTCTCACTATTTTCTTTTTTTAAAAAAAACTTTTCTATTTTATATTGGAGTACAGCCGATTAACAGCACTGTGATAGTTGCAGGTGAACAGCAAAGGGACGCAATTATATATACACATTTTCGTTCTCCAAAAATTCCCTCCCAAGCAGGCTGCCACATAATGTTCAGCAGGGTTCCCTGTACTGTGCAGTAGGGCTTTGCTGGCTGTCCATTTTAACACTTTCTTTTATTGTAATTTAGCTGTGTGTCTGTATTCGAAGCTTATTTCTTGTAGACAGTACGTGGTTGGGTCTTGTTTTTCTATCAGGTCTAACAATCTCTACCATTTAACTGGTGTTTTTAGATCCCTTATATTTAATGTAACCATTGTTATAATTTGGATTAAGTCTTAGTTCAGTTCATTTCAGTCACTCTCTGGGACCCCATGGACTGTAGCATGCCAAGCTTCACTGTCCAGCCCCAACTCCTGGAGCTTACTCAAACTCCTGTCCATTGAGTCAGTGATGCCATCCAACCATCTCATCCTCTGTCGTCCCCTTCTCCTCCCGCCTTAAATCTTTCCCACCATCAGGATCTTTTCCAATGAGTCAGTTCTTCACATCAGATGGCCAAACTATTGGAGTTTCAGCTTCAGCATCAGTCCTGACAAAGAATAGTCAGGACTGATTTCCTTCAATGAACTGGTTGGATCTCATTGTTATTTGATCCATCTTTTCTTTTTCTTTGTTTATCCTTTTCTGCCTTCTTAGGGAAGGCAGATTTTTAAAATTATTATTCTACTTTATCTCATTATTGGCTCATTAAACATACATCTTTTTAATTATATGTTTTTACTGGTTTCTTGAGTTTACAATATTTGATATTAGTTCAATAAAATATGCTTTTAAATTTTATATCTAACATGATAATATAAGAATCTTATAAGAATGTGTTTCCATTTTATAATGATATATATTTTATTTACCTATGATATAAAGCTCACAAAATCCAATTACATTTTACTTTAAATAGTCAGTTATCCTTAAAAGAATTCAAGATTGAGAATATTTCAATGCTTATCTACATATTTACCACTTCTGTAGTTACAGTTAGAAATGCACATGATCTAATGAGGTGGATGAAACTGGAACCTATTATACAGAGTGAAGTAAGCCAGAAAGAAAAACACCAATACAGTATACTAACGCATATATATGGAATTTAGAAAGATGGTAACAATAACCCTGTATACGAGACAGCAAAAGAGACACTGATGTATAGAACAGTCTTTTGGACTCTGTGGGAGAGGGAGAGGGTGGGATGATTTGGGAGAATGGCATTGAAACATGTATAATATCATATATGAAACGAGTCGCCAGTCCAGGTTCGATGCACGATACTGGATGCTTGGGGCTGGTGCACTGGGACAACCCAGAGGGATGGTAGGGGGAGGGAGGTGGGAGGGGGGTTCAGGATGGGGAACACATGTATACCTGTGGCGGATTCATTTTGATGTATGGCAAAACCAATACGATATTGTAAAGTTAAAAAAATAAAATAAAAAAAAGAAATGAACATGAAACAACAGACTGGTTCCAAATACTGGGTAAAGGAGTTCGTCAAGGCTGTATACTGTCACCCTGTTTGTTCAACTTCTATGCAGAGCACATCATATGAACTGCCAGGCTGGACGAAGAACAAGCTGGAACCAAGATTGCCGGGAGAAATATCAATAACCTCAGATGACACCACCCTTATGGCAGAAAGTAAAGAACTAAAGAGCCTCTTGATAAAAGTGAAAGAGGAGGGTGAAAAACCTGACTTAAAGCCCAACATTCAAAAACTGAGATCATGGCATCTGGTCACATCCGTTCAGTTCAGATCAGTCGCTCAGTCGTATCCCACGCTTTGAGACCCCATGAATCTCAGCACGCCAGGCCTCCCTGTCCATCACCAACTCTCAGAGTTCACTCAGACTCACATCCATCAAATCAGTGATGCCATCCAGCCATCTCATCCTGTCGTCCCCTTCTTTTCCTGCCCCCAATCCTTCCCAATCTGGTCCCATCACTTCATGGCAAATAGATGGGGAAACAATGGAAACAGTCAAAGACTTTATTTCCTTGGTTTCCAAAATCACCACAAATGTGACTGCATCCATGATATTAAAAGAAACTTGCTCCTTGGAAGAAAAGCTATGGCCAACCAGACAACATATTAAAAAGCAGAGATATTACTTTGCCAACAAAGGTCTGTCTAGTCAAGGCTATGGTTTTTCCACTGGTTCATGTATGGATGTGAGAGTTGGACTATAAAGAAAGCTGAGCACTGAAGAATTGATGTTTTTGAACTATGGTGTTGGAGAAGACTCTTGAGAGTCCCTTGGACTGCAAGGAGATTCAACCAGTCCATCCTAAAGGAAACCAGTCCTGAATATTCTTTGGAAGGATTGATGATGAAGCTGAAACTCCAATCCTTTGGCCACCTGATGAGAAGAACCCACTCATTGGAAAAGATCCTGATGCTGGGAAAGCTTGAAGGCAGGAGGAAAAGGGGACGACAGAGGATGAGATGGCTGGATGGCATCACCGACTTGATGGACATGAGTTTGAGCAAGCTCTGGGAGCTGGTTGTGGACAGAGAAGCCTGGCGTGCTGCAGTCCACAGGGTCGCGAAGAGTCAGACACGACTGAGAGACTGAACTGAACTGAAGTTCTTTATCTCTTTTATGTCGATCAAAGTTTCCATTTGGTATTGTTTAACTTCAGCATGGATAAGTTTTTTTTTTATTGATATGGATTGTAGTCGATCGATTCTTTCAGCCTTTATTTATCTGGAAAAATACTGCAGCCCTCCAGACTCCTCTGTCCATAGAATTCTCCAGGCAAGAATACTAGAGTGGGTAGCCATTCTCTTCTCCAGGGGATCTTCTTCACCCAGGGATTGAACCCCGGTCTCCTGCATTGCAGGAAGATTCTTTGCCATCTTAGCCACCAGGGAAGCTGCAAAAATCCTTTTTTGGCTTATTTTTGAAAGATAACGCCCTGTGCACTGGAGTATAGGCTTTTCCCACTGTCTTCTGGCTTCATCGATTTTGAAGAGAAGCCTGTGGTCATTGTTACGCTTGTCCCACTGCATCTTGTGCACCAACCCCGTGACCCCCGGCTGCCTGTGCAGTTTTCTTTCTATTTATCCTGATGGGCTTTGATGGATTTCTTCTATCTGTTTTATTCAATTTGGAAAAATATCGATTATTATTCATTCAAATGTATTTGTCTTTCAAGGGCTCCAAATATACTTAGATTTTTTTTTTTTTTTTTGGATATTTTCCACTAGTCACGGGGATGCTAGTCTTTTTAAAGTCTAACTTCCCCGTCTCTGTACTTCTTTTTTAATATTTTACATTGCTACGTGTTTAAGTTCCCTAAGCTTTCACTCTGCAGCGTTTAGCTCTAGTTCTTTCTGATGACTGTATTATGTTCCACGACATGAAAGGAGACCACTGTAGCTCATTCACTCACTTTCCTAATGAAGGCAGCTGTATCGTTTCCAGTTACTTGCTACTTGCAGAGACCCTATAATACCCTTGTGCATACATTCTCATTTACTTTTATTTCTGTGTAATAGGGTCTCAGGTCTGAGATTTCTGGGTCAAAGGCATATGCACTTTTTAATTTCAGTATTACTGCCAAATGATGTTTCCCAAATATTCTGTCTCAAACATATCTGTTTGACTATATACTTAATATAAGTTATATAAAATAATGTGATGATCTCAAGTTTTATTTTAAGTAATAACTTTTTACTTTTCCTTCTATGCTTCATGTGCCCTCCATTTTCCCTCTGTTCTCCAAATTATATTTTCTTGTGATGCTTACCTTTCTAGATCTGTCAGTGCTTTTTAAATTTCCAATATCGACTTCTTACCTCCACTAGTTCCACTTGCCTCCTGGTGGATTTTTACCAGCAGCAGAGTGAGAAAGCACAGCACAGAACATTTAATATAATATCAAAACTGATGACCAGAATAAACATGCTTATATTTATATATAAAAATATATACATGTTTGATGTAAAATATACTAAATGTCCTAGGGAGAAGACGATATAATGTTACTGTAAATGATTCGTGAATGTTGCTGTTTAGTTACTAAGTCCTGTCTGACTTTTTTGCGACCCCATGGACTGTAGCCCACCAGGCTCCTCTGTTTATGGGATTTCTCAGGCAAGAATATTGGAGTGAAATGCCTTTTCCTTCTCCAGGAGATCTTTCTGACCTGGGGATCAAACCCACGTCTCCTACATTGGCAGGTGGTTTTTTTTTTTTTTTTTTTCCCTAACCTGTGAGCCACCAGGGAAGTTTGATATGTGAACATGAGAATCTGTTGCTCAGTCGTTCAGTCGCGTCCGATTCTTTGTGACCCATGGACTGCAGCCCACCAGGCGTCCCTGTCCATCACCAACTCCTGGAGCTTGCTCAAACTCATGTCCGCTGAGTCGGCGATGCCATCCAACCATCTCATCCTCTGTCATCCCCTTCTCCTGCCTTCAGTCTTTACCAGCATCAAGGTCTTGTCCAATGAGTTAGTTCTTCGCATCAGGTGGCCAAAGCCACCTTCGGCTTCAGCATCAGTCCTTCCAATGAATATGAGAATATATATGTGTAATTCCTCTTATAGCTTAAAATTACATAGAAATGCTAGATTGTAAATGTGGTTGCTTCAGCTCCACCAGAAGTACAATCCGAGTCTGGTAATGATGATGACGATGACGACGCAGGGGATCTGATCAGTGAATCAATTAATAAAATGCAGATTTATTTATCTCTGTTATTCCTCCTGGCCTCAGGTTTAGGCATGGCTGTTTATCTTGTATATTTCATTCAAGTTTTCAAATCTGGTTTAGGAAGTAGTCCAATCTAAGCAGGAAAGGGGGCTTCCAGTGGCCCCAGTGGTATAGAAACTCCCGGACAATGCAGGGGATGTAGCCCTGGGTTCGATCCCTGGGTTGGAGGATCCCCCGGAGGAGGGCTTGGCAACCCACCCCAGTATTCTTGTTTAGAGAATTCCATGCACAGAGGAGCCTGGCTGGCTACAGGGATCGCAGAGTCCGACATGACTGAAGTGACTGAGCACGCAAGCAGGAAAAGAAAGCACAGAAGGAGAGAATGTTATCTGGCACATAGAGATCTTCCTTGTCAAGGACTCAGTTATTACATACAAGAAAATAATTGTCATTAGCCTGAGTTGAGGATGCTGAAAGTTCATTAATAAATTAGACTTGGACAAAATCATTTCTGGAAAAGACGGACTAATATTTATAAAACTGCATACATTTCTTCTGTTAAAGTCATAGTTTAACCCCCTTGATAGATCTTGAGATCCTGTCTGCCATGGAAAAAATGTATCTGATAAAGATGAAAATTCTCAAAATGTTAAATATCAGTCTCTTAGCAACCACCTAGATTTAAAGAGTTCACTTTCTTATCACCCTTTGAGAAGTGTATTAATGATTAAATGGTTCCTGAGAGAAAGCTATTGAGCACCATCAGATTGAGGGGGCTGGTCCCATGAGAGGCTCACCTGATTGATGGTCTCAGCCTCCTGTGATGTCACTTGGCAGCAATTCTGATGCTGGTTCCGCCTTCCAGTCTCAGGGTCTGGGATGGCTTTCTGTGAGCTTTGGGCTTCCCTGGTGGCTCAGACAGTGCAGAATCTGCCTGCAATGTGGGAGACTCAGGTTCAAACCCTGGGTCAGGAAGATCCCCTGGAGAAGGGAATGGCTGCCCACTCCAGCATTCTTTCCTGGAGAATCCCATGGACAAAAGAGCCTATCAGGCTACAGTCCGTGTGGTCACAAGAGTTGGACCTGACCGAGTGATTAACACTTCAGTTCAGTGCACTTTGGGTGACTTTCTCAGAGTGAGTCTCATTTGTAATCCATTTGACAATGTGAAATACAGTATTAAGTGAGAACAACTGTGACGTTTCTGAGAATTGATATTCAGCTCTTTACAATCCAAATATTTATTTTTGGTTCTGAACCAAGCAGAAAACAAGAGCTCGGATACTCATGTCTGTGAAAGAAAAGTTATAGTCAGTGAATGGAGTAATTTCACGATAGCAGTTCTACTCCCAGCCCTTAGTCCAAATAAGCGCCCGATCTGAAAGAGATTCTCCAAGTGAGAACTGAGAGAGATGGTGCTTTAGGGAGGACATCACATGAGCTGGCAGATTATCCTCAGAGTAAATGTTTCTAACGGGACGCATTGCTTCAGACTCGGAGTCATCTGTCACTTGTCTCAGATTTGGATTGTCTCTGGAATAATAAAGAAGCCCTCTGTCATGGTCTGACATCATGCGAGGCCGTGGTTTCTCTGTTTGCTCCACCAGCTTCTCCGAGGGCTCAGCTGAGCAGCTGCAGGCAGGTAGGAGCTGGGATCACCCTGCAGGTGGAGGGAGGTGGGAAACCTACTTTTTGGAGACCTCTGCTCTGTGTCAACATTCCTTGTGCTTCGCCACTTTCTCTGGAATGACCTCTTGTCTGTGATGGCAGCTAACTCCCCAGCAGAGAGTCAACACCCATGCGGAGCCTTCCTTAACAAGGAGTAGACCCTAAGATCACATTTGCTAGGAAAACATACAGGGCATTTATTTAGATTTCCTTAAAATTCACTTTATTGGCATATGGCTGTTCACAGTAGTCTCTTATGATCCTTTATACTTTGGGGTTGCTTGTTGTAACTTCTCCTTTTTCCTTTCTAATATAATTATCCTCCAATCAAAATAAATTATATAAAAGCAGCTTCACTAAGTCTCCTCGGTGATGAATTATGAACCCCTAAATGAGGGTATGTGCAAAAATTATATAGGCCTTTTGATGAAATACAAATGTCCAGCAAATCAGCCACAGTGAGGATTCTTCCACAGCCAGATCTTACCTTAGTTCTTGTTTATAAATACGTGGCAACTAGATCTGACCTTGGACACTGTGAGGACCTGTCAGACGGAGTTGAGTAGGGGCCTTAACCTGGGGCATCTTCAAAGGTGGGGATAATGAGTTTGGGGACATTTAACCACTGAGGAAGGGAATGCCACATAAAATGAAATATGGGCATTTCCCCTTAAACTGACACAAGGTAAGATTTACCCTAAAATAAACTTATTTGGGGGTCCCTTCAGGTTTTTTTTTTAATTTAAGTATCAATCAATAAAGAATTTCTTCGTGGAGCTCTCCTGTGTAAATCTGTCGCACTGAGGAAGCATTACACTGAGCTTGAATTCTAGGGATGCTGTTCAGGTTTGCTGGGGCCGCGCTGAAAGAGTGTCGCAGACGGGGGCTTCAGCCACAGAGCTGTGTCATCTCATAGTCCTAGACGCTGCCCGTCCCTCATCAAGCTCCCAGCAGCAGCGGTTTCCGGGGACGAACCACTCTCCGGGTCGCAGGTGGCCTTCTCAGCGTCTTTTCCGCCTATGGGAAACCGGTTGTAGCGAGCCGGGCTCGCCCTCCTGACTTCATTTAACCTTCACCTGTTTACAAAGGACCATCTCCAAACAGCCACATTCCAAGGTGCTAGGGGTTGGAGTTTCAGTTTTGAATCTGGGAAAACACAGTTCAGTCTATAATGGACAACGGGAGATCGAAATGGTTGATCCTAGTGAGGACAACGTTAACTTAAGTCCCCAAACCTGGGTCGACCATTCCTGAGACACGACTGTGTTTGAGGGGTTTTGTGTTTTCTGCTCTCCAGCAGACAGGAATCCCTGAGTCTTAGTGTGTCTGGGGAAAGACACGCCTCTGGGGGACCTGGGTTCACACGACTCCCTCCAGCTCCTGGGAAACAGACCTCTGGGGGACTTAGCATCATGGGTCTCCTACTGGGCCAATGGAGATCAGAAAAGACTTGTCAAAACCTGGAATAGATGTCTTGGGACAGAATGTTACGTGTGACAAAGGTGTGACGGAGTGATAGATCCTCCAAGTGGAGGGGCTGCTGCCTGAACGTCACCACTGGGAAACTTCAGGCCCCAGGGGTGAGTGACTGCATGAATGACCAACGCAGTCCATCAAACCGCTGGGCTCGCGTGTGGAAGCTGCTGAAAGCTGCCGTGTGCATGTTTGCTCTGCAGAGCTGGTAATCGCTTCCTTTCTGTGCCCATGGCTATGATAGATTTTCCCCCCGTAATTATAATTTCAGCAAATTTTTACAATTGTAAAATCCTGCATTTTTAAAGAAATCCAGCTGTCATTGCCAATTGAGCAGAGCTTCGTTTCATGCTGTCCCTTCAGTTGTCTTCCTTAGTCTGGGCACCCAGCTCCAAGAACTCTTTACAGGGGCAGATTTATGATGGATGCCATCTGGTCTGATAGAAGGAAACAGATATTGATTTTTAATATTTTCTCCCAACTTGTTTACTCTAGGATAATGCAGTAGCTGTGTGGCAGCTTGTCTCCGAGTGGAAAGGATTATTACCACTGCCTTTTGATGAGATAAATTACCTAGGATGACTTGAATGGCTAAAGGGTATACTTTGATGTTATGTCGCTTCATTTACCCTTATGACTAAATGATTATTGATTTTATATTTTTAAGCTCTTGAAACGTGAAAATAAGTTGGTGGAGGAGCCTGGCTGTGTTCGTTTTATTAATTTATTTCTGCAGGGCATAATTCACTTTGGACCAGGTTGTGAAGGTTTTGGGTTCATGACCGGCTGTAGATACAGTTGCAAAGAAATGGCTTATTTATATAGTCATTGCAAGTAGTCCCAAAATCAATACAGTCTGGGATTGGATGATTAAACTCAGTCCCTTTGTGGGATTCATTCCTGTGGCCGCTGCCCCAATCATCTTGACCACAGCAGATCCATGGGATCAAGTCTACAAACAGCAAGTTTGTTTAAGCTGATTTTTTTTTTGCCTTTTTTTTATCTGCTATGTTCATTCAGTGACATTTTAACGGCCTAGAAAAAAAGGAGTTGATTGCTTATGCTTACTTCAATTAAATCAGGAATCTGCATTCAAAGGGGCACCTCCCAGGCCTTCTAGAATGTCCGTGGGTGGATTGGGTGCACTTTGATCAGAGGTGGGGGCTGTGTTGTTATCGTCTGAGGTGCTTCTGCCGGCTCAGGGGTCTGAGGTGTGTGCTTAGACCTTCGGCTGCTCGGCTGGCCAGGTGCCTCTCTGTGCTCGGCAGGCGCCGGCATCTTTCTGGGAAGAGTTGCCGGTGTTGCTGGCGCTGGTCTGTGCCTGTCTGCAGTGTGCCCGTATCAGTCCCTTTTGTGTCTCTTACTCCCTGGTCAAGTGCAAAAACTCTATAGAAAATTTTTCATAATTTTCCCGATACTTAGTTCCATAGGTTTTAACATAATTCGCCTCATTCCATCTGGTCCTTGTGAGTAATAACATCTGATTTGATTGTGAGCCTTACAGCATCTCTGACTTCGAGTTTCACGTTTGGAATTAGGGATCTGAATTTTTTAGGCGATCTCTGCTTGCCACACACTCTGTGACAAGAGAAGCCCCAGACCCTGTGAGGGAAATGCAAGTAAGAGGGGCCGACTTTCCAGGAAGAATTTCATTCATTTATGCAGACCGTCAGAACCCCAGAGGGAACCAGCGTCTGGGATTCACGGTGGTTATGGGGGCCCCGACTTTTTCTTAGTTTCAGCAGAGTCCTCGGCCTGGGACGTCACCCCCTACCCCCCAACCCCACTCAGCTGTGGTGGAGAAGAGACAGACTGTGAAACTCACTGCTGCGTCTTGTCCCGGGATGGCATATTAAAAGCCAACATTTTATATACCTACCAATTGCATTTGGTAATATTACTTTTTGCCTTGGAAATTTATTTCAGATCAAGCCAACACTCGGAGAACTTCAAATCTGCCAACAGAGATGACCCCTCTGTCCTCACAGGAGAAGCTAATACAAGACATTTCCTTCCAAAGACAGGACTCCTCACTGCTGTTAGTCATGGGGGCACATTTTACAGAGTTAAAAAAAGGTGTAGAACACTTTTCCTTACTTTAGTTGGTCCGGGTGTATGTATAATTAATATGTAGTAAATTATGTGGCTCCAGCTTAAAGCTTGTTTAAATGCATAGAATTTGAAGTCGAATGAAGAAATAAAATAACTTTCAGAGCAGTGTAATGTAATATGTTGATCAATTTTATAGGGGAGTGGTGAATATTTAATTAATCACCTCGTGACAATTATTCACACCGGTCGGAATCAAGGTCTCCATTAAAGCCGAAGAATGGCTTCATTACAAATGACCCATAAAAGTGTCAAGTGCTGGCTGCGAAGACAAGTAATTTCCTTTCCCTTTAAAACCATTAGATGGAATGATGGGGGTGGGGCAGGTGATGAAGTGCGTAATCGTGTGATTACAAAGAAAAGCTTGAACAGTAAATTTGACAGCTAGGGTGGAGAGGGGAGCGGAGAAGGGCTATAACGCGGCATCTGTCTGTGCCCCTTCCGAGAGCTTTCAATTTCATAAGAGGAGGGGAATGGCGCCCTCCTGTTTTTGCGAACTTTGCTCTCCATGCAGTGGTGTTTGCCCAGGACGTTGGCGTGCCAAGCCGTCAGCGACGCTGGATGTAAACAGAAGAATTGACGTTTTTCACTGAGACTCTTGATGGCTCTCGGCAGAGGGAGGGCGCGCTTGCTGCCCAGTGACTGACATCCGGGCGGCCTCGGCTGCACCCGCACGGAGAGACCCATATGTCACCAGAACCGGCCTGAGCACCTCTGAGCCTGGCCGGGAGGACTCGGGGCACACCGATCACTGGGGCTCCTCTCCCGCCCCCGGAGCAGTCTGGAAAGTTGTTGACTGTGGGCGTTTCACCAAATCCATTTCTTAATTTTTCAGCCTTGGCCAAGAATCCTTGACGTTGATCAACTTTGATGCCGTGATGGGTCTCTGGGTTTTGAGGAACTCTTGCAGATATTTCCTGAGTGAAAAATATTTTTTGTTCCTAAATGACTTGGTGGTGGAAATTCGTTTAGGAGAAGGTCAGGATTCTAGGGCATTCCCCTCCTCTTATGAAATTGAAAATAATATTGGATGGACTGTCTCCTCCAACCTCACTCCCTCCACTGCCCCCACCCCCACCCAGCTGAGAGAAGCACCCTGGGTGTGAAAACTAAAGATCAGCTTAAGAGATCTTCTTAGATGCCAGTGCTAGAGTCATAATAAGTGTTTCAGACATTTGAATTTAATGGTGATTATGGGCTTCCCTTGCGGCTCTGTTGGTAAAGAATCCACCTGCAGTGCGGGAAACCTGGATTTGATTCCTGGGTTGGGAAGAGCCCCTGGAGAAGGGAAAGGCTACCCACTCCAGTATTCTGGCCTGGAGAATTCCATGGGGTCACAAAGAGTTAGACATGACTGAGTGACTGTGACTCTTTAGCTGTTAGAATTTGTCTAAATTGGGCAGAACTTTCAAAGGGCTATTCCTGGCTTCAAGAGAAGCAGCATCCAAAGAGATGTAGGTTTTCAAAAGTTCAGTGAGTCTTGGCCAACCTTGAAACACGATGCTTAAGCCGGACTTCTCTTTATTTCTCGGAACCTCACCTCCTCTAGGCTCCTTTACCCCCGGGTAGCCTGGCTAGTGCACACACACATGCACAAGTTCAAGTGGCCGCTTTGGAGAACTAATGGCTATTGATGCTGGCCGGGATTTCTGAGATGCTATCTCGCCCCCGTAAAGACCGCGGTATGCCGTTTACATTGTATCTGCTGATTGTATAATCATTATTGATTTCCTTGTGTGTAGTTCCTATGTCAAACAGCCTAATATATTTAAATGGTGATTATTTCAGTTCTGTATCTACCACGAGATAAGATCAAAGGCAGTTAAGTCTGGGCTAGATAGCGGGCAAGATAGGGTAATGCACTCGAGACCCTGCCTAGGCTGTTGTGCAGCTCAACAGCCATTGAGAGTATTTAATAATTAACTTTCTAAAGCAGGTTGAGATTTTTGGGTCCGCAGAAGAATGAGACTGGCAGATGGCAGGAGAATGTCCCAGACCTGCAGCTATAAAGGCATCTCAGGCACGAGAATGCCAGCGGACGGATGGATTGCTTTCAAAGACCCTGGGAAATCATTCCGTGTGCTTAATTTACTCCTTGTTTTGTACAAATACTCCTGAAGAAATGAGACCCACATTTAGACGGACGTGTGATTTCCCCCAGGCTGGAGTCACTGCTCATCGCAGGGGTGGGATGTGCGGTGAGCCCCACCAGTGGTGAGCGGGGTCTTTGGCTCCATCTCGGGGGTGGCACGGCCATTGTGCTTTGTTAATAATCCAGTGGTACCCGGCCTGGGCCGCTGGGTCAGGACGTCTGATTGGGCACACTTATGTGAAGGCAAAGCAAGCTGATTTTGTTGCAGCTGCAGAATTTGTTTTACAGCATTTTCTTTTTCAAAATACATTTTGGATTACAGTTTCATTGGAATTCTCTGCAGCCTAATAAAGAAATACTTATTAATTTGAGAGGTGTTACATTTAAGATAATCTAAGAAAAATGAAGTGCCACAAAAACCAGATCTTAATGCGAGGCTTAACAGACACAAATATCAACAGACACCTTGACGATTATGGTTCGAGCAGTCTCCCTGGGCCGTGACAAGTGTGGGTCATAAACCCTCTCAGCCGTCTACTTGCGTCTCCCGGCAGGGTGGGTGGGACGTGTCTGCCGGCTCTGACAGATGCTTCTGTGGCTTCATTAGAATATCTATTCAGACTGTCTTCTTGGACCACATCATTTTTTTCCCCTTTACATCATGTTTATTAGAAGTTATCCTGCTTAGCTGGGGTCGTTAACAGAACACCAAGGGCAACCACAGAATCAGAGCAAGGCCAAGTTTTTCCAGGAAACCACAGAGTCAATTTTGACGTCAGGCTCATCGGTTGCAGTGATTTGTTTCAATGAACCTTGGCAGATGAAAGGTTCATAGTACAAAACGTCCTGAAACATCATCTTTTAAGCTTTCTAGAATGCTGTTGGATCCAGTCTCACATAAAGTCATAGACATAAAGCAAATAGGAGTTCCCAGGTGGCGCTAGTGGTAAAGAATCCGCCTGCCAGCGCAGGAGATGCAAGAGAGGAGGGTTCGATTCCTGGGTTGGGAAGATGCCCCTGGAGAAGGGAGTGGCTACCCACTCCAGTATTCTTGCCTGGAGGACCCCAGGGACAGAGGAGCCTGGCAGGCTACAGTCCATGGGGTCACAAAAAGCTGGACTGGGCAACCGACACTTTCACATAGAGTCAAGCAATGCCGATGAGGAACGTGGTTGAAACCCACAGCGACTGACCCACATTTCAGGTGGAGAAACCCACGGTGCAGCCCATGTGCGCCTGCCCCAGGGCACTAAGGCCCCCGGGGTGCGTGCCCTGCTTCCTCACCAACCTGCCCACCCTGGGGATGAAGGGACACTCCGGGCAGCAAAGTCTCAAGTTTTGCTTGGGTTTTCTGAACACCTTGCTGCGGTGGCCATGCGGAAATGGAGTTCCAACGGGTCCCCCGCACAGTTCACCCAGACGGTAGTGGGATACAGGGATTCGGGTCACGCTCTTGTTGAAATGCAATAGTCGTACTGAGAACACGTGATTCGATTTGCATTTAATTTGTTGGTTTTAAATGATCTCGTGGTTACTTCTGGCGTCCAATTCATTACAACACTCACCCTTAAACTAGTTCCGTATGAGATATAGGGCAGTAACGTGTTCTTCCTTAGTTTTACTATTTTTTTTAAGATAAGATCAAGGCTGAGAGGACACAGAAAATCTTTTATTATTTTAAATTCTTTTTAAGCTTTTTATTTTATGTTGGAGTATCAATGATTCTATACCAGGGCTTCCCCAGCAGCTCAGCTGGTAAATAATCCACCTGTAATGCAGGAGACCCTAGCTGGATTCCTGGGTCCAGAAGATCCCCTGGAGAAGGAAATGGCAACCCACTCCAGTATTCTTGCCTGGAGAGTCCCATGGACAGAGGAACCTGGTGGGTCTCATGGGGACCCACAGTCCGTAAGTTCACATCGTTGCTTAACAATGCTGTGTGAGGTTCAGGAGTACAACAAAGAGACTCAGTTATACATGAATCTATTCTTTTTCAAATTTTTTTCCATTTAATATTTAATATCCATTCAGTATTTTGTTACTTAATACTGAGCAGAGTTCCCTATGCTATACAGTATGAGTTCAGTTCAGTAGAGTAGCTCAGTCCTGTCCAACTCCTTGCGACCCCATGGACTGCAACACTCCAGGCCTCCCTGTCCATCACCAACTCCCAGAGCTTGCTCAACTCATGCCCATCAAGTCGGTGATGCCATCCAACCATCTCATCCTCTGTCGTCCCCTTCTCCTCCTGCCTTCAATCTTTCCCAGCATTAGGGTCTTTTCCAATTAATCAGTTCTTCGCATCTGGTAGCCAAAGGATTGGAGTTTCAGCATCAGCCCTTCTAAGGAATATTCAGGACTGATTTCATTTAGGATGGACTGGTTGGATCTCCATGCAGTCCAAGGGACTCTTGAGAGTCTTCTCCGAAACCACACTTCAAAAACATCAATTCTTTGGCACTAAGCTTTTTTTATGGTCCAACTCTCACGTTCATATATGACCTCTGGAAAAACCATAGCTTTGACTAGATGAACCATTGTCGGCAAAGTAATGTATTTGCTTTTTAATATGCTGTCTAGGTTGGTCATAGCTTTTCTTCTAAGAAGCAAGTGTCTTTTAATTTCATGGCTATAGTCACCATCTGCAGTGATTTTGGAGTCCCCCCCAAAATAAAGTCTCTCATTGTTTCCATTCTTTCCCCATCTATTCCCCATGAAGTGATGGGACTGGATGCCCTGATCCTAGTTTTTTTGATGTTGAGTTCTAAGCCAGCTTTTTCACTCTTCTATTTTACTTTCATCAAGAGGCTCTTTAGTTCTTCGATTTCTGCCATAAGGGTAGTGTAATCTGCATGTTTGAGGGTATTGATATTTCTCCTGGCAATTTTGATTCCAGCGTGTGCTTCATCCAGCCTGACATTTCACACTCTGCATAGAAGCTAAATAAGTAAGGTGAGAATATAGAGCCTTGACGTACTGCTTTCCTGATTGGGAACCAGTCTGTTGTTCCATGTCCAGTTCCAACTCTTGCTTCTTGACCTGCATACAGATTTCTCAGGAGGCAGGTCAGGTGATCTGGTATTCCCATCTCTTGAAGAATTTTCCACAGTTTGTTGTGATCCACACAGTTAAAGGCTTTAGTGTAGTCAATGAAGCAGAAGTAGGTGTTTTTCTGAAATTTTCTTGCTTTTTCTAGGACCCAATAGATATTGGCAATTTCATCTCTTGTTCCTCTGCTATATGGCATAAGCATTTTAAATCTTAGAGGGCTGTATTGCACACTGTTTTCCTTGGGCAATCTGAAATGTGGAATTCCCTGCACTTCGAGGAATGGCGTTGTTGGGCTGGCATGAGGTGAAAAGCCCAGGCTTTCTCCTGACCATCTGCTTGCTGAGTAGAGTTCGCTCCCTGCGTGGGCAAGCCGGAGACCACGGGCACCCCAGCGCTCACTGGGTGGCTCTGTGTGGACACGAGGCAAAGCCCAGCCCCATCAACACCGCTCGGCGTGCAGACCCCACACCCGCAAGCAGCGAGGACACAGCGCTTGGGGCCTCTGCACACAGTCGGGGACTATTGATTACCGGTGATTGGGTACAGAGATGCGGGGCCACCCCTGACAGGGGAGTGTTAGTGGCGACGGGGTGGCCTCCTGGCACAGCCCCTGCAAATATCGTGTTCATGAAGGAACCCCATGTGTCTCAGGCTGCCCTCTCCCAAGCCAGCCCCAGGATGGGGAGGTCTGCATCAGAAAGTGCCTCTGGGACATGCTGATGGGGGCTGGACCTGCACAGGGAGGGGCCACACAAGATGGCGGGGTTTAGCAAGTTCCATGGGGGCCTCTGGGGGATGCCCAGGAGGTCTGGAGGCTGCAGAGTTGTCTGTGGGGTGAGAGTGGAGATGGAGAGGGGTCACGTGGACACCCATCCCCCTCTAAGACTGGTTAAGGGTCATCCTAGGATGAGTCCTTGTCCAGCTCCAGGCAGAGCAGGTTCTGGGCAGCTCAGGAGCCTCTGATGGTGACTCGGGAGTGGGCTACTTGGTGAAAAGACAAACCAGGGGTGGGGTGGTCCTGAGGACGGTGATGGGTTGGAGGGGAGGTGGGAGCCCCCAGACAGCTGCCAACAGGAGACGTTCTTTTAACAGTGTGGCTAGTTTTATCCAAAAAGGAAACTTAAATTGTAATTAAAAATACTCATTAAATGGGATTGTTTAAAATGTTTAAAAAAGCCAATCGGAAAATGAGCAAAAGACCTAAATAGACAATTCTCCAAAGACGGCATACAGATGGCCAAAAAGCACGTGAAAGGATGTTCAACGTCACCCGTTATTAGGGAAACGTGAGCCAGAACCGCCACAAGGCGTCACCTCACACGGGCTGTAGTGGCCACCGTCACAGTGTCTGCCAAGGACAAACACTGGAGAGGGTGTGGACGGAAGGGGATCCCACCGCCCTTGACGGGAGTGCAAACTGGTGCGGCCATTCTGGAGAACTCATGGAGGTTCCTTAAAAACTGGAGATAGAGCAGCCGTCTGACATTGCAACCCCAGCCCTGGGCACACAGCCAGAGGACGCTCTAACGCGAAAAGACACGTGTCGTCAACGTTCATAGCAGCTCTAGCTGCGACAGCCAGGAATAAATGTCCACGGACAGAGGGATAGATGAAGACGATGTGTTGTGTATATATGCAGTGGAATACTGCTCAGCAGTAAAAAGAGTGAAATAATACCAAATCGGCAGCAACGTGGATGGACCCAGAGATTGTCATAGTAACTGAAGTAAGTCAGAGAGAAAGATGAATACCATATCACTTATGTATGAAATCTAAACATTTGTACAAATGACTTTCATGACAAAAGTGAAATAGGCTCCCAAACATAGGAAACAGATTCATGGTTGGATGACAAAGTGGGGATAAGTTAGGAGTTTGGGGTTAGCACATACACGTCGCTATATATACTAATAAAATTCACACACAGAAAGGACCTACTGTATAGCACAGGGAACTGTATCCATATCCTGCAGTAACCTAAAGAAGAAACTAATCTGGACTAGAATATATATATATATATATATATATATATATATATAGCTGAATCACTTTGCTATATACTAGAAACTAACACAACATTGTAAACTAACTGTATTTCATTAAAAATCATAAAAATATGTTCAGCTCTAACTGCCACTTGAGCTTTATGGTACTATTCCCCAATAGTGCAATTCCACCAAGGGGGCTCTACAGGAAGCATCAGTGTGTACGTGTGTCTGCACTCACCAGCTCTAAAAGCATCCAGACTGCCGGTGGGCGGTGGGGACTCCCAGAGATCTTCTGGGGACGTGGTTCAGCTTGGGACTGTGGGGTCTTGGGGAGTCCTGGAAACTCTCTGTTAATCAGCATTGCCTTTTCTGCAGGGACCTGGCCATCCCCAAAAGCAGTTTGCAAGCTGCATTGCTTTGCCAGTGGATAATACACAGTGAAGAGTTCCAGAAAAACATCTATTTCTGCTTTATTGACTATGCCAAAGCCTTTGACTGTGTGGATCACAATAAACTGTGGAAAATTC
Organism: Tragelaphus eurycerus; assembly: GCA_935064755.1. Taxonomy (NCBI): domain Eukaryota; kingdom Metazoa; phylum Chordata; class Mammalia; order Artiodactyla; family Bovidae; genus Tragelaphus; species Tragelaphus eurycerus. The sequence continues at coordinate 1,974,668 of CAKXYN010000011.1, forward strand.
TGAAAGAGATGGGAATACCAGACCACCTGATCTCCCTCTTGAGAAACCTGTATGCAGGTCAAGAAGCAACAGTTAGAACTGGACATGGAACAAATAGGTTCCAAATAGGACTAGGAGTCCAGGACTCCTAGGACTAGGACCAGTCCTAGACTGGTTCCAAATAGGAAAAGGAGTTCTTCAAGGCTGTATAGTGTCACCCTGCTTATTTAACTTTTATGCATAGTATATCATGAGAAATGCTGGACTGAAAGAAACACAAGCTGGAATCAAGATTGCTGGGAGAAATATCAATAACCTCAGATATGCAGATGACACCACCCTTATGGTAGAAAGTGAAGATGAACTAAAAAGCCTCTTGATGAAAGTGAAAGAGGAGAGTGAAAAAGTTGGCTTAAAGCTCAACATTCAGAAAACGAAGATCATGGCATCTGGTCCCATCACTTCATGGGAAATAGATGGGCAAACAGTGGAAACAGTGTCATAATTTATTTTGGGGGGCTCCAAAATCACTGCAGATGGTGACTGCAGCCATGAAATTAATAGACACTTACTCCTTGGAAGAACAGTTATGAGCAACCTAGAGAGCATATTCAAAAGCAGAGACATTACTTTGCCAACAAAGGTCCATCTAGTCAAGGCTATGGTTTTTCCAGTAGTCATGTATGGATGTGAGAGTTGGACTGTGAAGAAAGCTGAGCACTGAAGAATTGATGCTTTTGAACTGTGGTGTTGGAAAAGACTCTTGAGAGTCCCTTGGACTGCAAAGAGATCCAACCAGTCCATTCTAAAGGAGATCAGCCCTGGGTGTTCTTTGGAAGGACTGATGTTGAAGCTGAAAGTCCAATCCTATGGCCACCTGATGTGAGGAATTGACTCCTTTGAAAAGACCCTGATGCTGGGAAAGATTGAAGGTGGGAAGAGAAGGGGACGACTGAGGATGAGATGGCTGGATGGCATCACCGACTCGATGGACGTGAGTCTGAGTGAACTCCGGGAGTTGGTGATGAACAGGGAGGCCTGGCGTGCTGCGATTCATGGGGTCACAAAGAGTCGGACACGACTGAGCGACTGAACTAAACTGAATCCATAATGACCAACCTTTTCCCCACAGTATGGTGACAATGAAACGCTACCTTGGACATCAGCAGAAAGTATTTAAGGGTCAAAGAGCTAGTCTAAGGAATTTCCTGAGTCTTTACACTTGAAATTTGTGTAATATTTTACTTCTTAGTCTTTATGTGTAGAAGAGAGAAAACAAAAGGATGGCTGAGCCAGATTTTATGATTTGAAAACTTAACGTGGCCCACAGATGGAGGTCATGGTTACAGCCTCGGTCCCTGACAGCTGCTGGAGACCTTCCTGCATCTCAGAGCTTTCCCCTGTCTGACACCACTGTGTTATCCCTTGGCATTAAAATAATTGAATATCTCTGTTTGGAAAAGCATTTTTAGCAACGAGGGCATTTACAGAATGCTTTAGTGTCTAGGATGCCCTGTTCATTCTCAGAGAGGATGGTCTTGAGAGCTCCACCAGCTGTCAGTGGCAAGGCAAGCTGTGTGGAGCGCACGGCCATGTGCAAGGAGCATCTTTTAGTGTCTGACTCACAACAGCTCTTGAGGCCATTGAAAAATCACTTCCGTGTAAAATTGCATTTCTTCGATTTAAGCCATTATTCCACCTTGTCTGAGTCCATTTTAAACAGCCTGTGAAGCAAAAGGGGGAAAGCAAGCCTTCGTCTTTACCTGTTCGCAGTGACAGCTGCTGAGGGTCTGGCAGTGACTTTGCAGCTGAAACCCTGAGCAACCACGCCCTGTCAACTATGAGTTTCTGTAGAATCAGGATATCATGGCCCTAGGGCTGATTCTGTTGTTTGGAGATGTGGGCATATGCATTTTGATTCTTTAAAATTTAATCCCAAATGATGTGTTCATCAAATACTTAATTCCTATTCCTTGAAATTATGAAGCTGGGTGTCAAGGAATTTTCTGATATTTCTTTAGAGACTTCTTGAGATTCTTTCTGGGATGCCTTAAGAAGGAGAAAGGAGATTCTGGTCTATGGAGGTTCCCTGGCCTTTGCAGGAACCCTGATACTCTGACATTTCAGTGCTAATTAATGCTCTCTGGGAAAATTGAGGCTCTGCAGAAGGGTCTCTGTTTTCACTCTCACATGCTGTGGAAGCTTCTCTGGTGGTCATGGAATTCATATTAGGAACTTCCTGTGTCCTGTCAAGAATTTTCTGATGCTACAACTTTGGCTTACACCAACTTACTAGTCCCTGTTATGTACATAGACCTATGCTTCATTTTTAATTTAAGAAAACCTTCTGTGTCTCCCTTTGCCCTTAGCAACCCTACATTTTATTCTCCTTTTCTTAAATGAAGGGAATCTGATGGTTCCCACAATGGATAAACTCAGAGATTGGGGTGGGATTCAGGCATGGCTTGATTAAGCCCCTGTTTCTGTTTGGCTGTGATTGATTGTCTCAGAGCTCCCCCACTCCATGTGTGGTTGCCACCCCAGAAGCACTTCTCTTGTAGGGGTGAATAAAGACAAGTCAGGCTTTGTGCTCTCCAGAGCATAGCTGCTTCCTGAACGGGCACTTCCCCCAGGTCTGTCCACCTGAATGGTGTCGTGTGGCGTACTGAGCCTGGAGACTGGGCTGTGCTCAGCCACCTCTCGTCGCTACCTGCCTCACTCTGACGCTGCTGCAGTCAGCTCCCTGCAAGGTATACAGCCTACCTGGGGAGGGAGAGCGGTGCGATTGTCATTCTTCATGTACTTCAGTGCCTGGGGAGTAATTCAACAGCACTGAGTGTGCTGTTGCAGGCTTTAAGGACTGGAGAAGGTGATGGAGAAATCTCTGAAGAGAGAAGCAGGAGAACCTGCCTGTCTTCCCTCAACTGCCCCTGACCCTACCTGGCTCACAGCATGACAACCCTGTACCCCAGGGGTGATGGCATAAAGCGGGGAGTTCCTGGGCCCTGCCCTCCGTCCCTCAGACCCCTCCTCTCCTTGATTCTGGACTCAGACCCTCGTCCTGACCCTAGCCTCTGGCTTGCCGTCCCAGTTTTGGGAGCACAACCTTCTCTTGCTGCCTTAAATCAAGCAGTTCGCTGGGCCCTGGCATCAAATGCGGACTCAAAGGGACCCCCACCCACCCTGACCCTGGCTCAGGCTGTGGTTCCTCTCACCAGACAGCTGCTGGGAGGACAGGGGCAGTCCTGGATGAATCCATGAGACAGTCCCAGGTAGCAGAGGGCTTTTAACATCACTGCGTTCTCCTGGCCCAGGCCCCTGTGCTAGGTGTGACCTGGAGGAGTTCAAGGTCCTAGCATCCACAGCAGGAGGCCACGCCCATCAATGCTCCTGGAAAATCCAAGGGCCAGACACTCAACAGTGGCTCAAGACAGCAGAAGGACACGGTGCCATGGAGACCGGTGACACTGAATTCCAGACTCCTGCCCTTGGGGTGCTGCCTGCTCATTTATTTGTTCTCTTGAGAGACAGTGATTTATGTGGATAGGTATTAATCAGCTCTCTTTGGTGGGGAGTGCTTTTTTCTTGCTGTTCAGTCACTAAGTCATGTCCGACTCTCTGAGATGCCATGCACTGCAGCTTGCCAGGCTTCCCTGTCTTTCACCATCTCTGAGCTTGCTCAAACTCACATCTGTTGAGTCTGTCATGCCATCCAACCATCTGTCCTCTGTAGTCCCCTTCTTCTTTGTGAGAGTGCATTCTCCAGTTTAAAGGATCTTAGCTATCATCACTGTTCTCACAGATTCAGTGCTACTGTGGAGGGAAAAACAAGCACCCAGAGATGGAGAGGCTCACACAGTGGAGCTGCCTGCCTGCAGGAAGAGGGTTTCAGTGGAGCTTGACCAGTGAGCAGGCATCCACAGGCCACAGCAGAAAAGGTGCTGGGGCTGGAAAAGACCCCACGGGGGGAGCGGGGTGGGGCCAGGCCCCCCGGGAAGGGGTGTGAGTTTCTCTGGAGAGCAGGAGCTGGTAGAGGTCTGTGAGGAAGAATGGAACGTGAATTTATTTTGACATTTACAAGAAACTCTGGCACCAGCCAAAGAAGGCATTTCAGAGGGGTGAGGCTAGGGCAGGGGGTGTCTGTGATGCAGTGAAGCCTGGGACAGTGCAGTGGAAAGATACAAAGACACTGCAGCAGAAGTAAGGAAAGGAAGCTAAAGAGGTCTTGAAATTTCTTGCCCAAGAGAAGGAAAGCATGGTGAGCCAGGGAGCACAGGTGAAGAGGGATGGATAGATGAATGGATAGATGCATGGATGGATAGATGGATGGATGGATGGATGCATGAATGGATGGATGAATGGATGGATAGAGGGATGGATGGATAGATGGATGGATGGATGGATGGATGGATGAGTGGATGGATGGATAGATGGATGGATGGATGGATGGATGGAGAGTGGATGGATGGATAGATGGATAGGGGGATGCATGGATGGATGAGTGGATGGATCGATAGATGGGTGGATGGATGCATGGATGGATGAGTGGATGGATGGATGGATGGATGGATGGATGAGTGGATGAATGGATAGATGAATGGATGGATGCATGGATGGATGGATGGGTGCATGCATGGATGGATGCATGGATGCATGCATTCATGGATGGATAGATGGATGGATGGATGGATGGATGCATGCATGGATGGATGGGTGGATGGATGGATGGATGCATGGATGGGTGCATGGATGGATGGATGGATGAGTGGATGGATGGGTAGATGAATGGATAGATGGATGGATGGATGGATGGCTGAGTGGATGGATGGATGAATGGATAGGGGGATGGATGGATGGATGAGTGGATGGATCGATAGATGGGTGGATGCATGCATGGATGGATGCATGGATGGATGGGTGAATGCATGAATAGGTACATAGATGGAAGATGGATGGATAGATGAAAGAAGCAGGGCCATCTGGTCAACTTACATAGCAACAACTGGAGAGGAGGGGTCTTCTCTGAGGGAGGAGTTGCAGATGGGGGGAGTTACTAACTCACAGTTGCCCTTGCCCAGGCGCCTCTCAGGATGGGACCCATTCCCACCTGACCCCACCTCTCCCTCCAGGAGTCCACTCCACTGCGCTCTGGGGTTACTGAAGATGGAGCTCTCACTGACCTTTCACCAGGCTTGGGAGCCAAGGAAGGGAGACTTGGAACCAGCAGTTGGTTTACGTGGGCCCCTGAGAGACAGGTAAGACTTGGTCAGGTGACGTGAGGGGGAGGCACTCCGGGGGGGTGCAACTGTAACCATATGTCGAAGGCAGAATCAGGGATATTTTGAGCTGCAAGCTGGGTGCCAAAGGACTGTGTGGAGGAGGGCAAAGCACCAAGGTCACCAAGCACCTGGCAAAGGAAGATGAAAAAGTCTGGAAACCCTGGTGACCCCAAAATAAGGAAGAGGACCACCTGCGGGATGCCCAGGATTACATATCAGGGTGGGACACGGCTGCTGAGTGTGGTCTTCTGCTCCTGTCATTTTGTTTAATCAAAATAGTTCTGAATCCCACACGTAAAACAGACCCAGGGAGCCATTTCTTGTGGGTGATGTTGCTGTGAAAACAGGAGTGTGACATAGACGTAATTTCTGAAAGTTTCCATGGAGAATAGGAACTGAACATAGAAGCCGATAGACCCCCTGGGACCAAGATGTGAGGTGACAGCTTTGGCTTGGTTTTCAGCCTTGTTGCTACTGTTCAGTAGCTAAGTCATGTCTGACCCCAGGGACTGCAGCACACCAGTCTTCCCTGTCCTTCACTATCTCCTGGAGTTTGCAAAAATTCATGGCCATTGAGACGGTAATGCTATCTAACCATCTCATCCTCTGCCTCCCCCTTCTCTTGCTTGAGTCTTTCCCAGCATCAGGGTCTTTTCCAATGAACCAGTTCTTCATATCAGGTGGTCAAACTATTCAGCATCAGTCCTACCAATGAATATTCAAGGTTGGTTTCCTTTAGGATGGACTGGTTGGATCTCCTTGCAGTTCAAGGGACTCTCAAGGGTCTTCTCCAGCACCACAGTTTGAAAGCATCAACTCTTTGGGCTCAGCCTTCTTCCTTATGGCCCAGCTCTCACGTTCATACATGACTACTGGGAAACCACAGCCTTGACTATTCAGCCTTTACTTGACAAATGTCCCCCAGGAAGATGGTGAGGCAAAGGAGAGGATACGAGGGCCTGCTGACCACTACCATTTTGCAAACACACTCAACAGCCCAACCCACTCAGGAAGGCCCAACTCAGGAAGACAGACCCCCTCTACCTCCAGTGCAGGAGAACTGAAGATCTAGCTTTATTGTTATTGCACATAACAGTCCAAGTAAAGACGGCTTCTCCCATCATGGATCCACAGAAACTGACCTTCTTGGGATCTGCATGGGCATTTAAGGCTTCTTTTCCTTTGGTCTCCAAGGTAGATGGACATTTTATTACTTCTACCCCTTAAATTCCAAATGAGTGACAAGCATAATATTATTATACTCACAGGAGGATGGCTTTAAACTCACACATCTTTATCCAATGCCTTTATGATCCCATCAACCGTAGACACGGGACAAACCCTCTGATTTCTATGAAGGAGTTCCTTGTAAATAAGGAGAACGCCCTTCGGACCATCGAGTCCTGCATTTTCCAAGCAGGTTTGTCTCTGGTTGAGAAGGTTGGACCCAGAGCCGCAGACATTGGCTTGCCCTGCTTCCCCAGCAGAGGGCCTCCATCAGGGCAGTGTGGCCTGTTGTTATCGAACAAGAGTGAAGTCCTCCCGGCTCAGTGCTTTCCACGCGCTAATCTTGGTGACTGTTTACATGCTACTATTTGTTAAATGGCAAAGTTTATTGATTTGGCAAATTCAGTCCCACATTGTAGATTTTTCTCTCAGTCTGTGTTGCTACATGTGGTTCAGCATTTTTAAATGTCAACCGCAAAGTATTATTGATCGGTAATTAAAAGTGGAGAGAAAAATTAGCATAGTAGAAGTTTACGGTCATTAGCACAAGTACCGTCGGGCAATTATTTAGCATGTTTTAACATTTATTTTCTTTCCTGTTATTGACATAGTGCATGATGCTCACCCAACAGTTTCTGTTTTGCTAAAAAGGAAAGTTTCAACATCAATAAGAATTAATGACATGCAGTTCTTTTTGAAAATGTGCCTGTTGGTTTTCCTGCTGCATAAACAAGCTAGTCTGAAGGGTTCTTTGTGCTCTGGTTAGAATGAGAGAGGGGGTCCGACTTCGTGGGCCAACCGGGGGAAGTTGATGTCTTCCCAGGACCAAGGGCTAGGCGTCCTGGTTGAAACGGAACCAGGAAACCAGGGAGCATTTCAGTAAATTATCTCAGATATTCTCAGATACAATGCAGATTTCCATATTCTATTCCTTATAAGCATAGTACACTCACCAAGTCACAGGAACAGATTTTTATCTTGAAAACACAGTCATCCTCAGGGTTAGATGTTACCAGTGTTCTCAGAAGTCTGTACTTTATCATGTTTAGAAATCTAAAGGACAAAGCCTGCAATTCAAGTGTGTTAGTCCGTGTGACTGTGGCTGGAGGTGGCAGCAAGGTTTGGTGGCCCTAGGGCAGGGGTGGAGCAGGCATTGAGGGTGGCCTTACTTGGGTGTGATTTGGGGCCAGCAGAGTTTCATATTCAGGAGCTTAGTGGTGGGCCTGGACCCTCAGAGAGGAGGTTCTGAGCCACGCCGCCAGTTTAATCAGGACTGCGGCTCAAGGCCGTGGAGCGTGCACTCATTCCGGGATCATCCCTCACCCCTGAGGATGTCTGTTCACGTGGACAGCCCGGCACCGTTCTTTTCCCCACTAGAGGCTGAGTGCCCTCCAGGCGGGCCGGGAGACCCTCCGCGGATGGGCAGACTGGCTGCCCTCCCTTGGCTCGGAGCCGACACTTCAGGGCACAGCCCAGGAGAGGGGTCTCCCCCGGGGCTGTGTCCGACAGCCCCCCAGGGAAAGCGCTGGCACAGAATGCCGACGCCTGGGCCCTGGCCAGCTTCCTGACCTCCTGCAGTGAGGCCTGCTTGAGGATCCCCCAGGAGGGGTGCCTCCGATGCTGAGGGGCCGCTCCCCACGGTGGGCTGGGTGTGGGGTGTACGACGGCTGCCCTGTTCATGGCGGGACAGTGGTCCCAGAGAGGAAAGCTGAGGCCCACCTGGCCCACGTGGTGTCTTTAGGGAGGAGGGGGTTTCTGTGAAGCCTTGTGGTGGGGGGACGTGTGAAACCAAGACGTAGATGGGGGTCTGGATGGATCTGACTCAGGAGGAAATTCAGCCAAAGGGACGGTGGGGGTGCTAACCTGCCGCCGTGGGGTTTGGCTTTGGCTCTAGTTGCCTGAGGTCTGACGTTCTCTTCTCTGAGACCAGGATGGTCAGAAATGGGCCCACTGAGCTTGGGGGTCAGGAGGACTTGGAGGCAGAGATGGGTTCTAGCACTGACTCCCCAAGCGCCTCTCAGCGCCCGCCTGCCACCCCAGCAAAGAGGCCCAGGGCTCCAGCAAGGTCAAAATGAAGGATTTACTCTAAAATGAAGTGCGAAGTGATCAATAGATCACATGACGATGATAGCGAGGTTCTTGAAGCTTGAAAACGTTGGGGAAAACCCACAAAGGAAGGTGGCCGAGAGGCAGACAGAGGTGAGGGGGAGTCACAGTGGAGGGCTGATTGTTGAGGGAGAAAGTTTCATTTAATAATTTAGAGAGCTGGTTTTTTAAAGAAATGAAATCTATTAAAAGCTCTGTTTTCATTTGATTAATAAATGCTATATAGGAACAACAAATAACCAAATAATTAAAGCAAATCCAATCTCTTATGCAAACATCCTTTAAATAGTCCTTAATTTGCTTTTAAATATAAATATTAAATAACACCTAACCCTTGAAAGAATCCTTCCAACAACTTTTCTCTCCAGACTAGCTCTGCCTCTCTAGTTTCTTCAGACTCTCTCTCTGTCTTGAGGCTGTCATAGCCTGCTCTCTGCTTGAAGGATGCTTCTGCCTGATTTTTCTTTGCTAGTGATTGATTTGATACAGTTCATTCTGCATTTTGTCACTTAAGGTCATTAATATCCTGGATGGCCTTAGAGCTTTGCCTGTGAGGTTGGACATAAGCATCATAACATATTTTCATTTGATTTCTGCAGGTTTACTGTATGCATTGAATCCCGCTGGCCTCTCTTATGTGTACATACTGAAGAACTTCTCCAGGGCTAGGTACACTGGTTGTTCAGCCACTTTTTCCTTTACTAAGCTGTGCTTGTGCTCATTCGTGTCTAACTCTTTGTGGCCCCATGGACTGTAGCCCACCAGGCTGCTCTGTCCGTGGGACATGACTTCGAGCAAACTCTGGGAAACCTGGTGGGCTATAGTCCACAGGGTCACAAAGAGTCAGACACGACTGAGCGACCGAACAAGCAAGATTATCTGCAAAGAAGTAATAAAAGAATTATGTGTCTTCCCTTTATCATTATTACTTTTTAAGTATTGTATTTATTTATGATATAAATTTGTATTTAGGCTTCAAAACCTTGCGTGGAGCACACTCAAGCCTCTGTAAGATAATTTTCTGGTTTCTACCTGCCGTCTGGGTAAAGGCAACAGAGGTCTGCTTATCAAACGGCAGGTAAGGAGGAGACTCGGAGAGCCAAGTGGCTGGTTCACGGTCAGGAGAGCGGTTAGGACGCCGTCCCGGGGGTTCCGGTTGTTTTCTGAGCACTCCCTGTCATCCCTATATGTGCCAAACATCCGTGTGCAAAATCACATCACGAGTGTTATCTGCTATGTGAACATCGTTTTTATTTTATTTTTTTTTACAGACAAGCACATCAATTCCAATAAAGAGAAAAACTGCCTATAAAATACCCTATAGTATGAAAAGGTATTTCTCAGACATTGTCCCAAAGCAAATGAAAAATATATAGAGACTTTTAGCTTAGGGAAAAAAAAATGTCCCTACATCTTCTCTGTTAGACAGTATTTCCTACTTCGTGTTAGATCTTTGGACTTTTTAAAAGAAATATTCACAAAAAAGAGGCCACAACCCTTTCAAGTTTGGGGAGTTGAATCCAATAGCGTCTCTAGGAACTTTGGGGAAAGACGCTCTGCACTGAATGATTCTGTAACATAAAAGGTCTTTCTTGAAATGCCAACGTACTCAAGATTTCCATGTGATCATAGTTTGAGAACCGGAAGGCTTTTCTTATGTACAATGTGTGAAGACAACTTTAAGACCTGGGCTGATTCTCACAGCCCGTTAGCCACCTTACAAATGGGATGTTGTCTTACCTATCCTTGTCTCCAGCATCTGACATCATCTATGTTTCCTGAAAGACAGGAAGACAGTGCTGGAGCCAGCTGTGGGGAAGCAAGAATGATGGGCCGCCAGCCAGCCTCTTGTTCCGACCCTTTGCTGGAGGTAGAAGAGTCCCCCTGAGTGCAGTGGTCTCAGACGCCATCCTAAACCACAGACGAGCACAGCCCCACTGCTGGGGAGACAGGGCCTGCAGCGGCCGCGGCTCCTCTGGGGACCTCAGGCCAGGCCAGGGTGGTGCCGATAGTGAAGGCAGAGTCGCCGGGGATCCCGCTGCGGATCTTGTGATGTTGCCCCCCGCTTGCCCCTCCACCCCCGGCCGTTCCTCGCTCCCCTCCCACGGTCTTTTCCTCCCCCTGACCCGCAATCATGAAATGATTCCCTGTGCTGTATCGTGTTTCCAGTCCATTCCAAATGCGATCGCCTGCATCTCCCAACCCCAAACTCCTCTCCCTCCCCCTTGACCACCACAAGCCTGTTTTCTGGGACCCTGAGACCCTTCGTTGTACAGCAGAAATTAGCACAGTGTTGTAAATCAACTATACTTCAGTGAAAGAAAAAATAGAGAAACAGCAAAACTTAGAAGTGAAAGAAAAAAAAAAAGGAAAAAGAGATGATTCTCCGTGGCTTGCTGGCCATGGGCTTTTCTTTCGTGGGGGGTTTGAGAAATGGAGTTGCTCTGTCAGACAATTCTGGACAAGTGTTTCTCCTGAAGAAGCTGCCAATGCATCGTCAGAGGGAGCCTGGAGCCCCCATCACCCAGCGACGTCCAGTGTGCCCAGCATCGCTCAGCACAGAAGCCAGAAAAGAGGGCATCCATCTGTCTCCCAGGACAGCCAGCATGGAGGGCGGCCGGGGCCTGGGAGGAACGGGAGTCCTGAGGACTGTCCTCACCGGACGCTGACATCGCCGGGGATGGCAGAAGGCTAGGAGGGGACACCCTCCCCTGCGTGGCTGCAGGCTGCCCAGGGCCGAGCTGTGGGCTTGTGACTGGAGCTTCCCTGCCTGGAGCTCCAGGGGCTTGGACATGGGGGAGGTGGTCTCTGGGGGCTTTTCGGGTGAGTGGACAGATGGAACCCTCCAGAAATGGAGGACCTTTCTCGGCCTGCCCAGGGTCTCCCCGGGAAGGGGAGGGTCTGTCTGAGCGCAGAGCTGGGCAGGGGCCTTGGTTGTGGAGAAGTGAGGTGAACAGAGGTCCCGGCACCATCCTGGGAGGGGAGTGTCAGCCCAGCCCGGGGCCCACGGCCCCAGAGATGCTGGAGAAGCGTCTACAAACGTGCAGATGGGGGATCACTTCGCACGGCGGGACAGACTCTAGGTTTCTTCCGAGCTGTGTCTTGGACGGCTTGCTCTGTCACGTGGCTCCCCTTCATTCTTCTCAGTGGTTGCACATGGTCTGGGTGTGCAAATCTCATCTGACCACTCATGTTCTGACGGGCATGGCGGCACTTTCCAGCTTCCCACTGTGAGAACTGGCCGGCAGGGAGCGTGTGTCCACGTATGTTTGTGTACATGCGTGTTTGTGTGCATGTATGTTGCTGTGCAGGCGCCTGGGGGAAGGATCTGATGCACGGGCACAGTGTAGGCATGCTGACTGAATCTGAGGCCATGTGGACTAAGACACACCCCGGACAGAGCATCCCTGCGTCCACACACCTGCATCTCTGGTGGCAGCTCATCTCGGGGTGGGCCCGCCGAGTGGTTCCTGAGTTTATGTCAGGCGACAGGAAACGGGAAAGCTTCAGGAGTTCAGACAGGGTTGAAGGCAGATCCTCAGAGACTATGTGGACGGTGAGTAAGGGGATCCCTCCTTCTGGCTGTCTGGGGCCCTGCAGACACGTCACTCAGGCTGCAGTGCGGCCGCCCACGCTGGTGACCACGGGAGGGCGTACCGATGGATGCGAGCTCGGGGAGGACAGAGGAGCCCTTTCAGGGAGGGGGTGCAGGCACACCAGCTGGCTCTGCGCGCGTGTTCACCTAGAGGGCTGAGAAGCAGAGCAAATGGCGTCGTCCACACAGCCAGACCCTCGGCTAATATTCTATTTCCGGAATGCAGTATGGAGTGCAATCTCAAAAATGGTTACTATTCAAACAGGATGACAACTCACCCTATAACTTAGCTGGTTTTCCATTTTGACTGTACGACCACACCTCAGGTTTTGTTTTCAGTACAACCTCCTCTGTAAAGTCTTTCTCATACCCAAAGAGAAGGGGAGAGCTTTCTCTTTGAATGCCCAGCGTATATTTTAGTATTAAGCTTTCTTATTGCCTCTGTATACAGCTGGTGGTCCCTTCCATGGAAGTGGGATGGCTTTGTGTCACTTTTAACTCTGTCAGGGACATACCAGAATGCCTTAAGTTTAGTAGTAGCTAAATAATAAATGCTTATTTATTTATTTCCTACTCCAGGGGAGCCTCCTGATCCAAGAATCGAACCCATGTCTCTTACATCTCCTGCACTGACAGGTGGATTCTTTACCACTGAGCCTCCTGGGAGCCCCAACTGCTTCTCACCCTGGATTATAACATGAACAAGGGTGCTGCTGACGCCGCTGAATTGTGTTGCTCATTGTGTCTTCACGTTTATGTTCTTGGGCTTCATCTCAAGTCTAGACCAGCTGTAAGTGACTTTTGTAAATGAGCAGGTGTCTTCTGGATGAAAAGCGAAAAAGAACATAATGGCTGATGAAGAAACACGGCAGTTATCTTTAAAAAAAAATTTTTTTTATTGGTGTATAGTTGCTTTATAGTGTTGTGTTAGCTTCTGCTGTGTAACAAAGTGAATCAGCCCGCTTTTTAAGAAATTAAGATTTCTTTCCATTTAAGTCACCACAGAGCATTGATTTAGAGTCTCCTGAGCTCTGCAGCTGGTTCTCACTGGTTATCTATTTTACACATAGCGTGTGTGTATATATATAGTATATACGCTAATGCTATGCTATGCTAAGTCACTTCAGTCGTGTCCGACTCTGTGTGACTCCATAGACGGCAGCCCACCAGGCTCCCCCATCCCTGGGATTCTCCAGGCAAGAACACTGGAGTGGGTTGCCATTTCCTTCTCCAGTGCATGAAAGTGAAAAGAGAAAGTGAAGTCGCTCAGTCGTGTCCGACTCTAAGCGACCCCATGGACTGCAGCCTACCAGGCTCCTCCGTCTGTTGGATTTTCCAGGCAAGAGTACTGGAGTGGGGTGCCATTGCCTTCTCCGATAGTATATATAATTGACATTATATAGATATATGTATCTATATAATATATGTAGATATATGTATATAAATTAGATATATAATATAATATATATTTATATATATTACATGTAGTATTTTATATATTGATTGATATATATTTTATATATATCTATATATAATAATATTTTATCTATATATTGATATACATTTTATAAATTGATGCCATGTCAGCTCCATTCTCCCAATTCACCCCTCCCCGTTGGCGCTCACACGCTTGTTCGCTGTGTCTGTGTCTATTTCTGCTTTGCAAGTAGTTTCATCTGCACCATTTTTCTAGGTCCCGCATATATGTGTTAATATACGGTATCAGTATAAATACTGACTGCCTTGTGAGCTGAAAAAATGGGTATTTTTCTTTCAGCATCTTTAAATCAAAGTATCATAATCTTTTCATTATTCTGGACATTATGAATTATTGGGTCACTTTCAAAACTGACATGTGGCTTTTTTCCATTTTCTAGTTAAATTTGCACATTTATTGCTGCTATTTTTTTAAATCAAGGATTGCAGAGAGTCTCATTATTTTCTGTGTACTTGGTCTTGACTAGAGCAAACAGTTCTCAGGAAAGCCAGTTTAAACTCACTCTGATTGTTGCCTTAGCTTCACACACCTTTCATCCAAAATCGTTTCATTTTGGAAAGGATTCTTTTTTTTTTTTTTTGGAAGCCAATAGGAAAAGGATGTGTGCTTTACAAAAAGCTTTTGAGGCAAAGAAAGGATTGAGAGGTATCTCTTATTTTTTAAAAAATAAGATGCGAATAAAGAATCTCCAGCAGGAGCCATGCAATGCAAATTCTGGTTTAGAATGGCACAGCGTTGTGGAGAGTTGCAAACGTGGAACCAGCGGGTCCTCATGGAAGTCTCTCTTCTCTTCTGTGTGCAGGGCCGCTGCGACGAGGTCCTGGGTGTCACAGGAGGCTTAAGAGGACAAACTCCCCAGTCCCTGCGAGGGTCCGGCCAAACCGTGGAGAGCCGTTTCCACCTGCAATGAGCAGATTGTACAGCGCTGATACTGACGACATCTTGCAGGGAGCGAAGAACTTTGCGGCTTTCATGGCAAAACACATTATCGACCACCATGACAGAAGTGTAAACTCACATAAGCTAAAATATAGAGCATTTTCTTCTTGCTTTTCTGGAACCATCAGCAACATAAACCAACAGTCCCAGGATGCCGAGTGTGACGCTGTGCTAAATGCCGAACGTGTGGGCGTTTTGTTCAATTCCTCTGTGACTGAGTAGCGGGAAAGGGTTTTGAAGCTTCCTAGTTCTCTTCACTTACATGCACTTTTTGATCAATTTCTCTATGAATTTTACTCAATGAGGGGATTTCTCTCTCCATTTACTTTTCAGTCCCCCCTTGTATGTAATTTTATTCTCTTGTCAATTTTATGTCAAATGTTTCTGTACAGTGAGTCCTGACATCTAAACCTTTTAACTTTGAATGCCTCTTACTATTTCAATTCTCAGGGATATAAAAAAATTTACTGTTATGTACATGTGTTAAGCACTTGTGCGGATCCCTTTGAACCCTGGCCTGTTGCTCTCGTAAAAAATGGATGTGTGTGTGTTTCTGTGTATACAGGCAAATATCATCAGAAGCCCTTTAACTGTGATGGTAACCTTTCCATACACTTTCCAACTTGTCTGGGTTTTCTTGAAGGTCGATTGGGTTTTCAACCGTGTTATCTGCTAGGTGTTTGATGGAGTGGTCCAGATAACAGGGAGAGAGCAAAGGAAAGAGAATTTTTTGAAGATCAAAAGTGGCTGTTCATTTTGTTATCTGACCCTATCTGTTGTCATAGTAACAGGTCTCTTTTAACCTATGTCGTGGGATGATTTGTCTCTATCTGCTCTGAGTTCTCCTTTGAGTGCAGAGCTACTCCTACAGCATCCAGACGCTCCCAGACTCTCTGAAGCTCTACTGAGGGGGCCAAAAGCACAGGCTCCATGTCGGAAAGGATTTAAATTACATTTTCCATTTAAACCGCTATCTTAATTTTGGACGAGATAAAGCCAGCGCTGAGGCTTTTTCCCTGGTCTTACAACATATAAGTAAATGTCATTTAGAAATGAATGAACATGTTGATTCTCTAACATCGAGGACAGGCAGCTGGAAAAGTGACGGAGCACATGCTGGTGTCTGAAACAAACTTTAACGAACGGGTCAGAGTAAAGCCGGTGATTTCCTAGTGGCTCTGGAGGAGGCGGGCGGAGATGTGGGCTCCCTCCTTGCTGATGGCTTGGCAGTCCACTCACACCAGGGCACTGAGGTTTGACCGGACCCTGGTCCATTCATTTTGAAACAAGGCTTCTGGAAAGCTGAGTTCCAGATGCAAGCTTTGGTCATCCCTTGGATGCTATCTTGTCTGTGACATTTCTTTTAGGCTTTGCAGGTAAAGACATCTTAGAAATGACCATTTAGCATCCCCCTGGGTCACAGCCCTCCTCACCACTCCCCCAGGTCTTCATTTTCCCTGCGCCTTGCAGTCTGCAGGTGGGTCCACACGAGGGCCACCCACGAACACAAGCACCGGCTGGGTTGGGAGAGGCTCCGGAACTGGCCTCTCTGGGGGCAGCAGTGCTGGTGGAGGGGTGGGTCTGGCCTCTCCCCGGCCAGGAACTCCTGGTGTCTGTCTGTCCAGCAGCAGCGAAGGAGAGATAGCCCCACCTTGCCCAGGGCGCCTCTACTCAGGCCCAGGGCTGGGGATAGATGGGTTTGGTTAGCCCAGAGGAGGCCCTTACTGTTTTACTCTGGTTTAAAAACCCTCCAGGCACAGAACACCCTGTGTGAATTTCAGAGAGGTAAGTCAGGAAGCCAGACACACTGCTTAGCAGGATCCTAAGAGGTTTGCAGAGACCAAGAAAAGCCTTCCCTTCCTGGCTTTGCATGGAGCCTTCTTCTTCTTGGAATGCTCCTGCTAAGAACAGTAGAGGTGGGGGACCTGCTAAGAACAGTGGAGATGGGGGACTGTCCCCGGCCAAAGCCGTTCTCCAGTCGGGCCTCCGGCAGCTGCCCCTTGGAGGGTGGAGCAGGGCCAGGCCTCTGTTCTGTGACGGGGTGCACAGCACACCGTCCTGTGGAAACCTCAGTCTCCCCATCTGTAAATGGGCCAATAAGACTGCATGAATAGATTCGCCATCTTTCTAGAGTCTCAGCGAAGAGCTGGACACATGGCGCCTAGTGTCCCTGCTGTCAGTGGCTGGGAGAGATGGCTGGTCCCCGCCCCGCCTTCATCTCTCCTGGTCCTGCACCCGTGTGATGGCACAAACCCTCAACGTGAGAGGCAGAGGGCCTCCTCGGGAAGCTTAGGTAACCGTGGCGCACACACCAAGAAGCTGCGGCAGACGCTCTAAAGGTAATGGGCTGCCAAGTGTCAGAAATGATGCTTCTGGGCTGGGAGGCGGTGGCCTCGGTGGAGACCTCTGTCCTGGATCCCAGCGGCTCCTTGTCTACCCGCAGTGCCTTCCTTTCTGCCTGTTTTGTAAACCGTCTGTCCAGATGAGCTGACGTCAGCCACACTTCACGGATGCGCCTGCCTCCCTAGTGACCTCCTTCTGTGTGACTCAGGAAGGACAGGAGGTGGACACACACAAGGAGCCATGCGTCCCAGGCACCAGCTCAGCCCTTGGCTCTCACGCTGGGCCGGGCTCTTTCT
This sequence comes from Tragelaphus eurycerus, assembly GCA_935064755.1. NCBI lineage: Eukaryota > Metazoa > Chordata > Mammalia > Artiodactyla > Bovidae > Tragelaphus > Tragelaphus eurycerus. The sequence continues at coordinate 1,991,930 of CAKXYN010000011.1, forward strand.
CGTACGAGCCAAGGGTTTCACGTCTGCTGTGAGTGCAAAGCAGGTGGAGCGAAGTGTTAGTTGCTCAATCATGTCCGACTCTTGGCGACCCCATGGACTGTAGCCCACACCAGGCTCCTCTGTCCATGGAATTCTCCAGGCATGCATATTGGAGTGAGCTGCCATTCCCTTCTCCAGGGAATCTTTCTGACCAGGGAATCTTTCTGATCCAGGTCTCCCGCATTGCTGGCAGATTCTTCACCGTCTGAGCCACCAGGGAAGCAGAGCACGTAGGAGGCAGCAAAGGAGAAAAGGAGAAGGAAGGTGTCCAGGTCTGAAGCCAGGCATGGTTGAAGCCTGAAGGTGTGTGAGAGGGAAACCCCCTCCGTGGGCTCTGCTGGGTGCTGGAGCCGAGGGGGCCAGCATCGCAGAGTGACCACAGCAATAATCGTGATGCTGCACCAGACGCAAGTGAGCTGGAGTTGTGATTTCTGTGGGCTGTTTTTATAGTTCTGTTACAATCGTGGGACTGCTGAAATCAATGTTTTAGGCGTCTTTTATAAAAATTACTATGTGGGATTTAAAAAATGTGTCTGTCTCTTCTCCCACGGGTGTCTGAAATGAAGGGCCTGAGGGTAAAGAGCCAAGAGGAGAGCTTTGATATCCATGGAAATATTAAGATCAACTTGTAAGATTCTAACTCAAGTATGGGTTTTTTTTTTTTTCATTTCTAGGCTCAAATTCTTAATATAAACACAAGAGCTTCCAATGTGGAGCCGCAATGATTTAGAAAGACCAGTATATTTAATATGGCCCCAGAACCTTAAATACTAGTTGCAAATTTGGTAAATTTGATATAGTTATTCATCTAATTTTCAAAAGGAACATTCTGTGGTTGTTGTCCTGTCACTAAGGCATGTCCCACCCTTTGTGATCCCATGACCTCTTGCATGCCAGACTTCCCTATCCTCACCATCTCCCATTCATGTCCATTGAGTCAGTGATGCCATCCAACCATCTCATCTTCTGTCACCCTCTTCTCCTCCTGCCTTTAATCTTTCCCAGCTTCAGGGTCTTTTCCAATGAGTTGGCTATTTGCATCAGGTGGTCAAAGTATTGGAACTTCAGCTTCAGCATCAGTCCTTCCAATGAATATTGAGGGAACTTTTAGGACAGAATAAGCTCCGTTCTTTAGAGTACTATTCAAATTTATTTTTAGACTCCTTGATTTAAAAAATTACAATTTTCTGGACCTTCCAAATATACCTATCAAAATATGAGTTGCTACATGCTCAGTTTCTTTAAAAAAACGAATTTAATTTCAGTGGTTCATTTAGCATTTTGGCTGCTAAACGCCTATTTTAGCAACTTGTTTCATTGCTGATACAGAGTTAAACTGAAAAAATGCACCAGTTTCTCCTTACTTTGTGACCCTGTGATTCCCATGAGTGTGTCGGGTAATGTTCACTGCTTCATTGTATTCGAGATCGGGACAGGGAAGCAGGAAGATTCTAGAGATGACAGACACAGGGCTTTGTTATCTGAATGTTCAAGGGATGTGGTGCTTACACAGCTGATGGGTCAAGGTCCTGGGAGAAGACTCTGTCCTGGAGCAGGCTGCTCAGGGGAGGAGACGGGGCCCGCCCGTGCAGGGTCAGCCCTAGAGGGACCCGGGCTTTGGGACACTTGTCCGTGGGGACCACGCGGCTCAGCAGGGCCCCTTCCTGTTACAGCGATGCAGGTGTGCAGACCGCCATGACCACGGACGCTTCCCAAGGCAGCTCAGCCAGCAGTCTTCAAGCGTGTTCCCTTTCTCATGAACACCACAAGTTTCTTACACCTATGTGGGCTTCTGCTCCCCCTGACATTAGTCACAGCAATTAAGTTATCAAACCTGTATTTCACTCATTGCCTCCATCCTTTAAAGCTGCTTTCACTCAAACACTAACACAGTTTATCTGTTAAAACTATCAATAATGTGTCACATTGCATCATCATGGTTTCTTGTCAACCATTAGAGAAGTCTTCATTGAATAAGATTATGCTTAATAACTTTGGAAAAATATCTCATGTGACTAATATAAATCTTTTCTGGAAAATACATTTTCCTTGATTTTTAAAAAATGAAAATAGTTTCTGAGAGCCTTGCAAATACTTCAAAAAGTAGATATTTTCCCAATCGGTGGGAAAGCATTTCTCAGTCGCCTACAATGTATGAAACTCAGGGCAGAAATGATGTGATTAAACAACACATTTTCCAATACCTTCAGTTCAGTTCAGTCGCTCAGTTGTGCCTGACTCTTTGTGACCCCATGGATTGCAGCATGCCAGGCTTCCCTGTCCATCACCAGCTCCTGGAGCTTGCTCAAGCTCGTCCATTGAGCCGGTGATACCATCCAACCAGCTCATCGTCTATCATCCCCTTCTCCTCTTGTCTTCACTCTTTCCCAGCATCAGGGTCTTTTCAGATGAGTTGGTTCTTCTCATCAGGTGGCCAAAGGATTGGAGTTTCAGCTTCAGCATCAGTCCTTCCAGTGAATATTCAGGACTGATTTCCTTTAAGATGAACTGATTGGATCCCCTTGCAGTCCAAAGGACTCTCAAGAGTCTTCTCCAACACCACAGTTTAAAAGCATCAATTCTTTAGAGCTCAGCTTTCTTTATATTTCTTTATCAATATATTTATAATATATTAATATTTTTCAATACCTGGCTTTAAGCACATGTTCAACAATGAGTAAAGAAGCCAAGAGAAAATGATTAAAGTTAACGAGTGAAAAGGCAAAAAGAAAATCCAGTTACTTTTCACCATTGAGACCAGCTCTTGTAAGAGATTCCCTTTAGAATCTTAAGAAGGTGGAAATGAAAGGCCTCCAGGGCTTCTAATTGGAAAAGGCCACCACTATGTAAATTGATTATGTGAATATAAACAGAAAAAATAAACCACACCTAATAATTGTATGGAGAGAAGTGAGCAGATGCTGATGGAGATGAACTTCACTTCACAGGTCTGCCTGCCTTCTCTGGCTGTCTTTGTTTTTAGATTCTAGAAGTCTATTTTAAGGAAGAGTTTGGTTTTGAACACTGTTATGTCTCTGGCTTCTTTTTCATGAAGACTTTTCCCCCCAAAAGAAAGCATTTTCAAGTGTTTTTCAAAAGCTCTCTCGGCAGCCTCGTCTCCGAGAAGCAGACGGAGGAGGGCCTGGCTTCTTCACATCGGCCGAGTCGGGCGCTCCTGGCAGGTCAGGCCTCGGGAGAGGACTTTGTCATATGGAAATGGTTAAGGGTCCGGCTCACAGCCTGTGGAGGCCGCCTTTTATCTTTGCAGGGTTTGAACATGATCCTTTCAAAGCCAGATAACCCAGGAAAGGCCTCGTCAGAGGACCGCTGCTCCCTCTCAAACCGCCGGACGCGGTCTCTGAGGAATCAGTTATTAGAATTCAATAAGGAAGCTTTCTTGTATTTTTCTATCTGGGCTTCAGTCTTTATGTTCCTGCAAAATAACACTCTCTCATCATTTTTTTTTTTTTTTTTTTTTGCCAGCAAAAGCAATTTTAAGATTGAGAACAAAGTTAGCCATTAATGTAAGCTGTCAGGCTTATTTGAATCTGTGCATCTTTTAAGAATGTTGAACTCTCTGAAATGGCATGAAACGCTCAGCCTTCTAAGTCCATTGATGACCTCTGTCTAATCCTTAAATCTAAATACCCTCGTTTCTTGGCTAATGTTATAAAAAAGGTGCATTCTTACTAATTTTCCACCAAGGAGTACATTGGATGATAAAGATAGCATTTAATACAGATACGACCAAGAGTAAATTGTTATTGGCCAGTGCGAATCAGCTTAGATCTTTCCACTAGTGAGAATCACGTATTTGCCGGGTACTTACCGGGACCCACAGCCAAGCATCTTCTGGGTCTTTATTTTATCTCCTCATTGGTTCAGCGGTTCTGTTTCCCTGATGGCTCAGTTGGTACAGAATCCACTTCTAACCCCACTCCTAGGCACACATCCAAGAAGAAGGAAAACCTTTTTTTGCAAAAACATGCTCATGAATGTTCATAGCAGAATTGTTCGTAATTGTCCAGAGGTTCAAACAACTCAGGTACTCATCAGCCTAAGAATGAAAAAATAAAAATGTGATCCATCCATGCAATGAAGCGTTATTCAGCCACAGAAAGAAAATCAACCTGAATATTTATTGGAAGGACTGATGCTGAAGCTAAAGCTCCAATACTTAAGTCACCTGATGCAAAGAGCTGACTCATTAGAAAAGACCCCGATGCTGGGAAAGATTGAGGGCAAGAGGAGAAGGGGACAACAGAGGATGAGATGGTTTGATGGCATCACCAACTCAATGGACATGAGTTTGAGCAAACTCTGGGAGGTAGTGGAGGACAAGGAAGCCTGGCGTGCTGCAGTCCATGGGGTTGCAAAGAGTTGGACACGACTTAGTGACTGAATTATAACAGAAAAGAGTAAAGAATGGCACATACATGCTACAGGAGAGATGAAGCTTTCTAGCATCACTTAAAGTAAAAGAAGCCCACCCAAAGCACCATACTGATGACTCCATTTCTATGAAGTCCCTTTTTGAGACCAGCACCACCGTGAATATGATATTCATATTCATATTGACTGTAGTGATGGCTTCGTATAACTGTGAATGTACCCAAAATGATTAGATTGTACATTTCGTGTGTGCTCAGTCATGTCTGACTCTTTGTGACCCCATGGACTGCAGACCATCAGGTTCCTCTGTCCATGGGATTTTCCTGGCAAGAAGACTAGAGGGGGTTGCCATTTCCTTCTCCATTGTCCATTTTAAATACATATGTTACCTGATATGTGAATTATACTACAATAACGTATGTTTTCTAAAAAAAGAGAAGCCACCTGTGAACTCCTTCCCTGCCACGTGCTCTGCGTGGTCTCCCCTTCCCCATCTCACTCCCACTCCTAGAGGGCTTCCTGGGGTCTGGAACTGCACAGCTGCCTCCAGCGCTGGGCTGCCTCTGTGGTCCTGGACAAGAGGCATCTTCAGGGGATCAGAAGGCAGCTACATAGGCTCCGGGGGCTGACACTCGGGCCTAAGGTCAGAGCTGCAAAGCTCCAGCCAGTGTCTCTCCCGCAGAAGCAGGGCTGTGAAGGAAGCCCCCTCTTCCTGCCTGGAGGTCTGCTTTGCTCCCTCCCAGCACCTCCCACACTAGACCTGTTTCCAGGATGTTGAGAAGGCCTTCTCTCCAGGAGGTGGCATGAAGGTGGCAGAATTCCACCTCCCAGGATTTGGGAAGAGGGGCCCCCAGAGTCCTGCAGTACCTGAGGGCTTGATAGATGGCAGGGGGCACTGCCAGCCTGGCTCACAATCTCAGGGATGATGAGTCATCTTACGCCGTGAGGCAGCCAAGCTTTTGGCTATGATTTCAAGCCTTAAGAAATGAAATGGGAAAAGAATTTGAAAAAAAAAAAAAAAGGATGTAGGTATATGTATAACTGATCCACTTTGCAGTACGCCTGAAACCAGCCCAACATTGTAAATCATCTCGAGTTCAATGTAAAATTAGCATTTTCAGTAGAGAGCTTGAATCCAAATGATGCAACCACTGTTTGGTTGAGTATATACTCTGGACAATCTACAATAGTATTAATTAGATACTTGAAAAAACAAACACTTGTGTCTCTATCTTCTGTTGGCAGTTTGCGTCCTGAGGCCTTGCACGTTCATTTTTGTGTCCATGTTTGTTTATGCGAACTTTTAGTGCCAGGCATCAAGTAAAACACACCTGTCACATCTGGGCAAAAAAAAAGACAGGCACTCTGCCCCTGCCAGTCCCCCAACCCTGGTCCCACCTGTCTTGCCAGGCACTGCTCTGGAGTTTCCAGTCTATTGAGAAAATGCTGTGGACCTGTCAGACGTTTCGGTACTTCATGACCCGCCTTCACACTGTGTCACGTGATTGTCTTCCATGTATTTCAGGAGGCAGGGCCCCGAGGGATACAGCATGTAGCAGAGCGATCCCAGCACGTGTGGGGTGTGTTTGTGTGCTCCGCAAACTTTCTGCAGCTGGCTTCCTGCACAAGCATGAAATCCTCATCAGGGGAGATTCATTTGGGAATTTGCTCAATTTTGCTGGATATCTGCTGTTGATCATTCTACCCCAACTTTACAATTATAAAGAATGTAAGATCTGCAGTGAAAACTATCAGATCAGATCAGTTGCTCAGTCGTGTCCGACTCTTTGCAACCCCATGAATCGCAGCACGCCAGGCCTCCCTGTCCATCACCAACTCCTGGAGGTCACTCAGACTCACAGCCATCGAGTCAGTGATGCCATCCAGCCATCTCATCCTCTGTCGTCCCCTTCTCCTCTTGCACCCAATCCCTCCCAGCATCAGAGTCTTCTCCAATGAGTCAACTCTTCACATGAGGTGGCCAAAATACTGGAGTTTCAGCTTTACCATCATTCCTTCCAAAGAAATCCCAGGGCTGATCTGCTTCAGAATGGACTGGTTGGATCTCCTTGCAGTCCAAAGGACTCTCAAGAGTCTTCTCCAACACCACAGTTCAAAAGCATCAATTCTTCGGCGCTCAGCCTTCCTCACAGTCCAGCTCTCACATCCATACATGACCACAGGAAAGACCATAGCCTTGACTAGACGAACCTTTGTTGGCAAAGTAATGTCTCTGCTTTTGAATATGCTATCTAGGTTGGTCATAACTTTTCTTCCAAGGAGTAAGCGTCTTTTAATTTCATGGCTGCACTCACCATCTGTAGTGATTTTGGAGCCCAGAAAAATAAAGTCTGGCACTGTTTCCACTGTTTTCCCATCTATTTCCCATGAAGTGATGGGACCGGATGCCATGATCTTCATTTTCTGAATGTTGAGCTTTAAGCCAACCTTTTCACTCTCCACTTTCACTTTCATCAAGAGGCTTTTGAGTTCCTCTTCACTTTCTGCCATAAGGGTGGTATCATCTGCATATCTGAGGTTATTGATATTTCTCCCAGCAATCTTGATTCCAACTTGTTTTTCTTCCAGTCCAGTGTTTCTCCTGATGTACTCTGCATGTAAGTTAAATAAACAGGGTGACAATATACAGCCTTGATGAACTCCTTTTCCTATTTGGAACCAGTCTGTTGTTCCATGTCCAGTTCTAACTGTTGCTTCCTAATCTGCATACAGATTTCTCAAGAGGCAGATCAGGTGGTCTGGTATTCCCATCTCTTTCAGAATTTTCCACAGTTTACTGTGATCCACATAGTCAAAGGCTTTGGCATAGTCAATAAAGCAGAAATAGATGTTTTTCTGGAACTCTCTTGCTTTTTCCATGATCCATCGGATGTTGGCAATTTGATCTCTGGTTCCTCTGCCTTTTCTAAAACCAGCTTGAACATCAGGAAGTTCACGGTTCACATATTGCTGAAGCCTGGCTTGGAGAATTTTGAGCATTACTTTACTAGCGTGTGAGATGAGTGCAACTGTGTGGTAGTTTGAGCGTTCTTTGGCATTGCCTTTCTTTGGGATTGGAATGAAAACTGACCTTTTTGAGTCCTGTGGCCACTGCTGAGTTTTCCAAATGTGCTGGCATATTGAGTGCAACACTTTCACAGTATCATCTTTCAGAATTTGGAATAGCTCAACTGGAATTCCATCGCCTCCACTAGCTTTGTTCATAGTGATGCTTTCTAAGGCCCACATGACTTCACATTCCAGGATGTCTGGCTCTAGGTCAGTGATCACATCATCATGATTATCTGGGTCGTGAAGATCTTTTTGTACAGTTCTTTTGTGTATTCTTGCCACCTCTTCTTAATATAGTGAAAACTATAATAACCTGTTTAAATAGACTCTTTAGTGGCTCACACACACAACTTATAGCCTTCCAAAGAGAAGAGAAGATTAAAATGGTCCACACAAGAGCTCCAAAATTTTTTTAAAAGAAAATACAACAGCAGCAAAACAATAGCTTTTGGTTTTCATTAAGCTGTGGTTTGCCCATTTAGCCTCCAAAGCCTTGTCCTGTTATCTGGTTTGTGTTCTGACACCAGGGACCCAGTGACCACTGGTCTTGATCCCACACCAGTGCCCAGTGCCCAGAAACTTGCATTCTTCTGGGCAGTCTGGGTGGTCGATGGTGGAAAGTTGGCAACTGTGATACCCAAGCAGGATGGCGCTCAAGGTACCCTCAAAGCCCCCTTCATTAGGAGACATAGAGGTCATGCAAAGATATCGGTGAACACTCCCCCACAAATGAGCTCTTCTCCCCAAGGGGAGTCTTTGCTCCTCTGTGGGTGATTGTCCACCCCCCATTCTATCTTTACCAGAACACCTGTGTGGAATCCAGGCTGGAATACTGGATGTGAGGCAAACAAAGGTGTTTTCAAAAGTGAAGGATCATGACACTTTCCTCCTGGTCAGTGATATTTAATCCTTGTAGGAGTTTTATACCGGATCGTGCTGGGTAGCCCTGGGCATCCCACTTCATACCTTAAAACATGGATCATCGTGGAAAGAGAGCAAGAAGCAGGAGGTGGCTGAGGACAGGAGTGTTTGCCAGCCCCTCTTCTGACCCAGGGCTTTCGTACGTCTCACCACTTTCAGTTTCTTATGATGGTCTTCTGGGATGGATCATGTTATTGTGGGCTTCCCTGGTGGCTCAGACAGTAAAGAAATTGCCTGCAAGGTGGGAGACCTGGGTTTGATCCCTGGGTTGGGAAAATCCCCTGGAGGAGGGCAAGGCAACCCACTCCAGTGTTCTTGCCTGGAGAAGCCCCATGGACAGAGGAGCCTGGTGGGCTACAGTCTGTGAGGCAGCAAAGAGTCTGGCAGGACTGAGGGACCAAACACAAGTCATTATTGGGCTTCCCAGGTGGTCAGTGCTGAAGCATCCACCTGCAACGCAGAAGAAGCAGTTTCAATCCCAGGGTTGGGAAGATCCCCTGAAGGCAGAAATGGCAACCCACTTCAGTGTTCTTATCTGGGAAATCCTGTAGACAAGGGAGCCTGGAAGGCTCCAGTTCAGTTCAGTTCAGTTCAGTCACTCAGTCGTGTCTGATTCTTTGTGACCCCATGAATCGCAGCACAACAGGCCTCCCTGTCCATCACCAACTCCCGGAATTTACCCAAACTCACGTCCATCGAGTCAGTGACGCCATTCAACCATCTCATCCTCTGTCGTCCCCTTCTCCTCCTGCCCCAAGCCCTCTCAGCACGAGTCTTTTCCAATGAGTCAACTCTTCACATGAGGTGGCCAAAGTACTGGAGTTTCAGCCTCAGCATCAGTCCTTCCAATGAACACCCAGGGCTGATCTCCTTCAGAATGGACTGGTTGGATCTCCTTGCAGTCCAAGGGACTCTCAACGGTATTCTCCAACACCACAGTTCAAAAGCATCAATTCTTCGGCGCTCAGCCTTCTTCACAGTCCAACTCTCTCTCATCCATACATGACCACTGGAAAAACCATAGCCTTGACTAGACGAACCTTTATTGGCAAAGTAATGTCTCTGCTTTTGAATATGCTATCTAGGTTGGTCATAACTTTCCTTCCAAGGAGTAAGTGTCTTTTAATTTCTCCAGTGGGGTCATAAAAAGTCGACCATGACTTAGCAACTAAACAACAGTGATGGCATGTATCCACTGACATGATGACATGAATCAGAGCGTTTTCACTGCCCTGAAATCCCTCTATGACCTTATATATTCATTCCTCCCCACAGCCCCTGGCAACCACTGGTCTCTTACTGACTTCTTTGATAGAGTGTCCCACAGTAGAATTATAGTGTGTTGACTTATGCTATTGACTTCTTCCACTTAGTAATACACATTTAAGCTTCCTCCGTGTCTTCTGGTGGCATAATAGCTCATTTCTTTTTGGTGCTGAATAATATTCCATTGCCTGGATAGACTACAGTTTATTTGCCCATTGAGGGATACCTTGGTTGCTCCCAAGTTTGGGCAATTCTGAAGAAAACTGCTTAAACGTCCATGCTCAAGTTTTGTGAGGTCTTACGTTTTCAGCTCCTTTGGGTAAATGCCAAGGAACATGACTGCTGGTTGATGTGTTAAGAGTAGGTTTACTTTTGTAAGAAACCACAAAACTATCCCCCAAAGTGGAGGCACCATTTTTCATTGCCACCAGCAATGAATGCGTATTTGGGGTTTTCAGCGTTCTGTATTTTGGCCATTGAAAGAAGTGTGTAGTAGTATCTTATTGCTTTTTCACTTCTTTTCCACCAACATTTCCTAGTCATTAGGAGATATTTTCAAACATTTAATAAATCTAGAACATAAAGTCTTCCAAAATTCTTTGCTTTTGGTATTTTACCCCCTGTGACACTGTATGTCCACATGTGTTGGGTCGTGTGTATGAGTGTGCATGTGTGTGTGGGAGTGTGTGACAGAGGTGGAGAGTGCATTGGTACATTAAAGGTGCCCACAGTTGTTGGGGGCTCTCCAGGCATTTAACGAGTGTCATCAGGCACATGTGCTGGAACTAATGTGGAGGCAGAGAGCATCAGTAAAACAGTAGGGTCTCTCCAACTGAGTGGTTCTATTCGGAGTGTGTTTATTGGTTAAATACTCAACATTTAAGTATCAGTTCATTTTTTCCTTCTTTTTTTGAAACTACAGAAGGCAGCCTGATAAAGAAACTCAGCATTTACTGAGCACCAACTGTGCACCAGCCTCTGCAGTGGGTGCTTTTATGTCATTGCCTTTGACTCCCACGACCCCTAGACTGCAGATGGTGTGGGTGTATCCAGAGGTCACTGGCTGTTGGCTGCACAGCTAGTCTGCCGCGGAGCCTGGAGGTCAGCTCTGCACTGCTCGCTACAGTGCTCATGCCCACCACCCCCTACCACGGAGACTCCCCAGATAAAAGTGCTGCTCTTACTGAGTCTGACCACATGCCAAGATAAAGATCTGCTATTTCCTGTCTGGAGAATAAGATGGACTGTTTGGGAGGTTATCCTTGTTTTAGAGATAAGGAAAGGGATTCAGAAACACATTTAGTAAACTGGCCAAGCTTACGACTCAAAGCTCTGAGAGGCAAGTCTGCGGCTTCCCTCCTCTGATCCACGTCATGTAGGCAGAGCACTTGGGAAAAGGCCTGACATCAAACCTGTCAGAGGTTAGCGCTTAGTAAGTAATGGCTGAAACGCGTTAACAGATATTATCTCTTTTAAAAATGACTTTATTGAAATATAACTTACACATCATAAAATTCACCCATTTAAAGTGTACAGGTTAATGATTTTTAGTAAGTTTACAGAGCATTACGACGTCTAGCAGATTCTAATTTTAGAACATTTACATCATCCTGCAAAGAGAGCAGGTGGCTACTTATTATTACTCGCCACTTCCACAGCCAGCCCCTGGCAACTACTAATCTACTTTCTTTCCCCGAAGAACTGCTTTTGCTGGACATTTCATATAAATGGAATCATAACATGTATATATGACTTTTGTGATCAGCTTCCTTTACCTAGCATGATGTTTTTCAGATTTATCCACGGTATAGACTGGGTCTGCATTCCTGTTGATGGCTGATATCATTCCGTTCCATGGATAGACCACATTTTGTCTACTCATTCACCAGCTGATTAGCTTTTGGGTTCTTTCTACTGTTGGGGCTATGGTGAATAATATCCCATGAACATTTGCGTGCAAGTTTCTGTGTGGACATATGTATATCTTTTATCTGAGTAGATATCTAGTATTAGCTTTTTAATGTACATATACTATTCAAATTGTGAAAGTCTAAAATTTCTTTTCATCTATTTTCAAATAAAGCATTTTGTTTTGAGAGTGTAAACCCATGAGTATGAGCATGTTTCTATTTGTGACTGGGGTAATAAACTTATTATATAAGAGCAGGTCAGTTGTCTGTAAATTTACCATATTCATCATTACATATTCTCCTTCATTTTCCATATTTTTGGAGAGCTCGATCACACCTGAGATCTGTCTAAAAGAACACACGTGGCAAATCTATGTTGAGGGAGAAAACAAAAAAAAAGTTCGTTTCTGATTCTAAAAAAAAAAGAATATTGGAGTGTATTTGATTTACAAAATTGTGTTAATTTCTGCTGCACTGTAACGTCATTCAGTTATATATAGAGAGAGTCTAAGAAAGATTATTTCTGAATTAATAGTGTCAAACGAAACAACGGCTGGTGAATTGTAGGAAACCCAACTCCAGGCGCCACCGTTTGTCCACTAGGACTCTCACACTCCCTGGCTGTGTCGCAGAGGTGAAAAGCGGAAGCAGAACAATGGGGACAGCAACGCCAGAAGCGCCTCTACCGGGTGGTACTGTGCTCGGAAAACCAAGTACAGTTCTTTATAAACCTCACGTTCTAAATGCCCCAAAATCAGAAGCGAAAAGAGTGTCTCAAGCACTAGGTTTCCAAGGGTAAAACTTGAGGATCTACAAGAGAAACAAGGTTTGAGTCAGTTAGATTATTAGAGACAATGTAGAATTTTATTTATTTGCTTCAATTAAAAATAATTTTGTTGAAGCATAGTTGATATGTAAGGCCTCCACAGACAACCATTTTGCTTTTTTGCATTTCTTTTTCTTGGGGATAGTCTTGATTCCTGCTTCCTGTACAATATCACGAACCTCCGACCATAGTTAATCAGGCATTCTGTCTATCAGATCGAATCCCTTGAATCTGTTTGTCACTTCCACTATATAATCATCAGGGATTTGATTCAGGTCATACATTAATGGTCTAGTGGTTTTCTCTACTTTCTTCAATTCAAGTCTGAATTTGGCAATAAGGAGTTCATGATCTGAGCCACAGTCAGCTCTCGGTCTTGTTTTTGCTCTCTGTATAGAGCTTCTCCATCTTTGACTGAAAAGAATATAATCAATCTGATTTCGGTATTGACCATCTGGTGATGTCCATGTGTAGAGTCTTCTCTTGTGTTGTTGGAAGAGGGTGTTTGCTGTGACCAGTGTGTTCTCTTGGCAAAACTCTGTTAACTTTTACTTTGCTTCATTCTGTACTCCAAGGCCAAATTTGCTGGTTACTCCAGGTATCTCTTGACTTCATAATTTTGGATTCCAGTCCCCTAAAATGAAAAGGACATCTTTTTTGGGTGTTAGTTCTAGAAGGTCTTGTAGGTCTTCATAGAACCGTTCAACTTCAGCTTCTTTAGCATTACTGGTTGGGGCATAGACTTGGAATACTGTTACATTGAATGGTTTGCCTTGGAAACGAACAAAGATCATTCTGTCAGTTTTGAGATTGCATCCAAGTACTGCATTTCAGACTCTTTTTTTTTTTTTTTTTTTTTTTACTATGATGCCTACTCCATTTCTTCTGAGGGATTCTTGCCCACAAGGATATAATGGTCATCTGAGTTAAATTCACCCATTCCAGTCCATTTTAGTTCACTGATTCCTAAAATGCCAATGTTTACTCTTGCCATTTCTTGTTTGATCACTTTCAATTTGCCTTGATTCATGGACCTAACATTTCAGGTTCCTATGCATATTGTGCTTTAGAGCTTTGGACTTACTTCCATCACCAGTGACGCCTGCAGCTGGGTGTTGCTCTGCTTTGGCTCCATCCCTTCATTCTTTCTGGAGTTATTTCTCCACTGATCTCCAGTAGCATATTGGGCACCTACCGACCTGGGGAGTTCCTTTTTCAGTATCCTATCTTTTGGCCTTTTCATACTATTCATGGGGTTCTCAAAACAAGAATACTAAAGTGCATCGCCATGCCCTTCTCCAGTGGACCACATTTTATCAGAACTCTCCACCATGACCCGTCCCTCTTGGGTGGTCCTACACGGCAAGGCTGCGATCATGTGATTAGTTTGATTAGCTTTCTGTGATTGTGATTTTTGTTCTGTCTGCCCTCAGAGGGCAGACATGGATTCTGTCTTCTCTCTGATGTCCCCAAGAAAAAGAAATGTAAAATGGTTGTCTGAGGAGGCCTTACAAATAGCTATGAAAAGAATAGAAGTGAGATGCAAAGGAGAAAAGGAAAGATATATTCATTTGAATGCAGAGTTCCAAAGAATAGCAAGGAGAAATAAGAAAGCCTTCATCAGTGATCAGTGCAAAGAAATATCAGAAAACAATAGAATGGGAAAGACTAGAGAGCTCTTCAAGAAAATCAGAGACACCAAGGGAACATTTCATGAAAAGATGACCACAATAAAGAACAGAAATGGTATGGACCTAATAGAAGCAGAAGATATTAAGATGAGGTGGCAAGAATACACAGAACTATACAAAAAAGATCTCATGACTCAGGTAACCATGATGGTGTGGTCACTCACCTAGAACCAGACACCTTGGAATGTAAAGTCAGGCCTAAGAAATACGACTATAGTTACATATAGCTTTAACAGTTTATTTTTTATGGTGAATGTCTAGTTTCATTTTTAGTGTTTGAAGTTTTCAGCCTAGTTAAAGAGACTTTTTAATCATTGTATATTCTTCCTCTTTGTAAAGATAAGGTGACATTTTATTTTGTTCATTGATCTTTTGTCCTTGTGCCAGTACCATACTGTCTTGATGACTGTGGTTTGTAGTAGAGCCTGAAGTCAGGCAGGTTGATTCCTCAGTTTTTTTCTAAGATAGCTTTGGATGATGTATTATAAAATTGAGAAATTATTGGAAGAATACCGTTGGTAGCTTGATGGGGATTGATGAATCTATAAATTGTTTGTAGTATATCATTTCACTATATTGATTCTACCAATCATGAACATGTATATTTCTCATCTATTAGTGTCCTTTTATTTTTTTTATATTTTAAAAAGGAAGATATATTTAAGTATTTTATTTAATGGTGAATGGAATTTTTTTAATTTTTTTTAGGATTTAATTTTATCCTGAACTATATTATTGATCAGTTCTAGTAATTTTTGTGAATTTTAGGGGATCATGTCATCTAAACAGGAGAGTTTTCTTCTTTTTTCCAATTTGGATTTTTATTTTTTTTTGCTCTATTGCTGTGGCCAGAACTTCCAAAATAGTTGAATAGTAATGGTGAAAGTGGGCATCCTTGTCTTGTTCCTGACTTTAGAGGAAATGCTTTCAATTTTTCACCATTGAGGATAATGTTTGTGTGGGTTGTCAATATAGCTTTTATTATGTTGAGGTATGTTCCTTCTATTCTGTGAGAGTTTTATCATAAATGGATGTTGAACTTGTCAAAGGTTTTCTGCATCTATTGAGATAATCATATGGTTTTTATTCTTCAGTTTGTTAATGTGGTGTATTACGTTGATTGATTCGGATATTGAAGAATCTTGATTCCTGGGATAAAGCCCACTTGGTCATGATGTATGATCTTTTTAATGTGTTGTTGGATTCATTGTAGAATTTTGTTAAGGATTTTGATCTATGTTCATCAGTGATATTGGCCTGTAGTTTTTTTTTTTGTGGGATCTTTGTCAGGTTTTGGTATTAGGGTGATGGTGGCCTCATAGAATGAGTTTGGAAGTTTGCTCTTCTGAATTTTCTGGAACAGTTTGAGTAGGATAGGTGTTAGCTCTTCTCTAAATTTTTGGTAGAATTCAGCTGTAAAGCCGTCTGGACCTGGGCTTTTGTTTGCTGGAAGATTTCTGATTACAGTTTCAATTTCCGTGTTGTGATGGGTCTGTTAAGATTTTCTATTTCTTCCTGATCCAGTTTTGGGAAGTTGTACTTTCTAAGAATTTGTCCATTTTTCCACATTGTCATTTTTTGATATATTGCTGATAGTAGTTCTTATGATCCTTTGTATTTCTGTGTGTTGTTGTGATCTCTCCATTTTCATTTTAATTTTATTGATTTGATTTTTCTCCCTTTGTTTTTGATGAGTCTGGCTAGTGGTTTGTCAATTTTTTTACCCTTTCAAAGAACCAGCTTTTGGTTTGTTGATTTTTGCTATGTTTTTTTGTTTTTTTGATTTTTTCTGCCTAATTTTTAGGATTTCTTCCTTCACTAACCTTGGGTTCTTCTTTCTTCCTTTTCTAGTTGCTTTAGGTGTAGAGTTAGGTTATTTATTTGGTTTTTTCTTGTTTTTGAGGATGCTGTATGATGAACTTTCCTTAGGACTGCTTTTACAGTGTCCCACAGGTTTGGGTTGTATTTATTTTCATTGTTTCATAGAATTTGATTTTTTTTTGACTTCTTCTGTGATTTGTTGGTTATTCAGGAGTGTGTTGTTCAGCTCATATGTTGGTCTTTTAATAGATTTTCTCCTGTTATTGAGATTTACTTTACTGATTGTGGTCAGAAAAATGCTTGGAATGATTAATTTTCTGAACTTACCAAGGTGGATTATGCCAGGATGTGGTCTATCCTGGAGAAGGTTCGTGACTGAGAAAAAGGTGAAATTCATGTTTTGGGATGAAATGTCTAAGATATCAATTATCTAACTGTCTATTTATCTTTAAATTTTTTTCTTTTTTATTATCTTCATGTGTGAGGTAAGTCTCCACTATTTTGTTTATTTTATTTCTCTTTATTCTTGTTAGTTTTGTTTTGTGCTCTAAGTTGGTGTTATATTTTATCTTCTGATTGACTATATTAGGGTGACCTTCTGTCCTTTCACATCCTTTTTAAAGTTTTCTATTGAGTATTGCTACTCCTGCTTTCTTTTGTCTCTATTTGTGGAAAATCTTTTTCCAGCCCTTGATTTTCAGTCTGTATGTGTCCCCTGTTTTGAGGTGGGTTTTGTAGACAGCATATGGCGGGTCTTTTGTACCATTCAGCCAGTCTCTGTCTTTTGGTTGGGGCATCAACCCATTTACATTTAAGGTAATTAATGATAAATATGATCCCGTTGCCATTTACTTTGTTGTTTTGGTTTGAATTATATATCCTTTTTGTGTTTCCTGTCTAGAGAATGTCTTTAGTATTTGTTGGAGAGTGGTTTGGTGGTGCTGAATTCTCTCAGCTTTTGCTTGTCTGTAAAGGTTTTGATTTCTCCTTCATATTTGAATGAGATCCTTGCTGGGTACAATAATCTGGGCTGTAGGTTCTTTTCTTTCATCACTTTAAGTATGTCTTGCCATTCCTCCTGGCTTGGAGAGTTACGACCCAATCAAAAAATGGGCCAAAGAACTCAATAGACATTTCTCCAAAGAAGACATACAGATGGAAAAAATGAAAAGCTTAGAGAAGGGGGGGGGGGGGGGGGGGGGGTGTTGGGGGGTAAAAAAAATCTGCTTATCAGCAATCCCCTGCTGGGAAAATGAGAAACAGAATTAAAAGACACTTGTACCCCAATTTAGCAGCACTGTTTGCAATAGCCAGAACGTGGAAGCAACTAGATGTCCATCCACAGATGAGTGGATAAGCAAGCTGTGGTACATATACACAATGGAGTATTACTCAGCCATTAAAAAGAATACATTTGAATCAGTTCTAAGGAGGTGGATGGAACTGGAGCCATTATACAGAGTGAAGTAAGCCAGAAACAAAAACACAAATACAGTATACTAACACATATATATGGAATTTAGAAAGATGGTAAAAAATAACCCTACTTACGAGACAACAAAACAGACACTGATGTATAGACCAGATTTTGGACTCTGGGACCGGGAGAGGGTGAGATGATTGGGGAGAATAGCATTGAAATATGTATAATATTATATCTGAAATGTATTAATTGTTCAAACTAAACACTATCATGTTACAATTTGTTCATACTAGATGTTTGTAATGTTTCTGATAATCAATAAAAGAGATTCTTGATCAAAAAAAAAAAAAAAAAATACAACTATGTACAAAGATAGTGGGGGGGTGGATCTTAATTTTTAAAAAAAATTATGCTGAAGCCCCTTCAATTTAACCCCCTTTTTCAGACCTTCTCCCCCCCCCCCCCCACAAAGTCAAGCTTCAATAGTATGTGAACCGTGAACTTCCAGATGTTCAAGCTGGATTTAGAAAAGGCAGAGGAACGAGAAATCAAATTGACAGTATCCATTGGATCATCGAAAACACAAGAGAGTTCCAGAAAAAAATCTGCTTCTGCTTTATTGACTATGCCAAATCCTTTGACTGTATGGATCACAACAAACTGTGGAAAAATCTTAAAGAGATGGGAATACCAGACCACCTGATCTGCCTCCTGAGAAATCTGTATGCAGGTCAAGAGGCAACATTTAGAATTGGACATGAAACAACAGACTGGTTCCAAATCAGGAAAGGAGTACGTCAAGGCTTTACATTGTCACTGTGCTTATTTAACTTATTATGTGAAATGTTGGACTGAATGAAGCACAAGCTGGAATCAAGATTGCCAGGGAAATACCAATAACCTCAGATATGCAGATGACACCACCCTTATAGTAGAAAGCAAAGGGGAACTAAAGAGCTTCTTGATGAAAGTGCAAGAGGAGCATGAAAAAGCTCATTTAATATTCAACATTCAGAAAACTAAGATCATGGCATCTAGTTCCATCACTTCATGGCAAATAGAGGCAGAAACAATGGAAACAGTGAGAGACTATTTTGGGGGCTCCAAAATCTCCGCAGATGGTGACTGCAATCATGAAAATAAAAGACACTTGCTCCTTGAAAGAAAAGTTATGACCAACCTAGAGAGCATGTTAAAAAGCAGAGATATTACTTTGCTAACAAAGATCCATCTAGTCAAAGCTATGGTTTTTCCAGTAGTCGTGTATGGATGTGAGGATTGAACTATAAAGAAAGCTGAGCACTGAAGAATTGATGCTTTTGAACTGTGGTGTTGGAGAAGACTCTTGAGAGTCTCTTGGACTGCAAGGAGATCCAACCAGTCAATCCTAAAGGAAATCAGTTTTGAGTATTCATTGGAAGGACTGATGCTAAATCTGAAACTCCACTACTTTGGCCACCTGATGTGAAGAACTGACTTAACTGAAAAGACCCTGATGCTGGGAAAGATTGAAGGCAGGAGGAGAAGGGGAAGGCAGAGGATGAGATGATTGGATGGCATCCCTGACTTGATGGACATGAGTTTGAGTAAGCTCTGGAAGTTGGTGAAGGACAGGGAGGCCTGGCGTGCTGCAGTCCATGAGGTCAGAAAGAGTGGGAGATGACTGAGAGACTGAACTGAACTGATGCTTGATTTACAATGTTGTGTTAATTTCTGCTGTACAGCAAAGTGATTCAGTTATATACATAAACAACAACTCTGTTTTCTATGTCTGTGAGTCTATTTCTGTGTCACAGATAAATTCTTTTGTGTAATATTTTGGATTTCATATATAAGTAATATCATATGATGTTTGTCTTTCTCCATCTGACTTGCTTCACTTAGTATGATGATCTCCAAGTCTATCCATATTGCTGCAAATGGCGTTATTTCATTCTTTTTTATGGCTTAGCTATATTCCATTGTATGTATGTACCAGATTTTCTCTATCCATTCCTCTATCGATGGACATTGAGGTTACTTCCATGCCTTGGCTATTGTAAAGTGAAAGTGAAGTCACTCAGTCGTGTCTGACTCTTTGCGACCCCGTGGACTGTAGCCTACCAGGCTCCCCTGTCCATGGGATTTTCCAGGCAAGAATACTAGGGTGGACTGCCATTTCCTTCTCTAGGGAAGAAGCTCTTGGCTGTTGTAAAGAGTGCTGCAATGAACATTGGAGTGCATGTATCCTTTTGGATCATGTTTTTTTTTCTCTAGATGTTTCCCCAGGAGTGGGTGGCTCTATTTTTAGTTTTTAAGGAGCCTCCACACTCTTCTACATCATGGTTGTATCATGTTTACATTCCCACCAACAATGGAGGAGAGCTCCCTCTCCTCTACACCAAAGAGTAGAGATTTCTGGGCTAACTGTCAAGTTTTCTATGTATTTTCTGAAAACTAAATAATTTGAAATGAAGAGTTCAGAAAGTAACTGCATTTATTATTGGTACAAATTTTACTGATTGAGAATATATATTTCCTCAGCTTTTAGTACCAAGTACTAACATAGAAGTTCCATTTGATGAGATCTAGAAAAGAGCCTGGAAGGTTCCTGGGCGCTGCTCATCGGCTGTGACTTCTGGGTTGGTTGGGCGGGCACTGTCTTCCTCATGTGCTGCCAACATAGAAACATGGGTCTGAGAAGGACGTTGCCTCCCGCCAGCAAGCCTGCCTCCAGGTACCGCAGGGGAAACATCCAGTACTGCTGTCTGGTAAAGACCCTACCCTGAGTGTCCAACCACTGTCGATATAGAATTTCATTCTGGAAGTTCTAGGTATTAATATAAAACAAGTTAAAATACTGAAAAGCAAGAGGCAAGCGTCACATAATTTTTAGAACATAGCCTTACCTGTAAAACTGGAGAGAGGCAATGAACACCGTCTATATCGTGAGGTGTTTATGGAAACACACACAGAGCAGAGTGCTGGGGAGGAGGGCTCACCGAGGCCCATGTTCACCAGCAGGAACCCAGAGAGAGCCCAGTGGAAAGGACTTCATTCCCTGTAGCCACAAAATCTGAAAAATACTGAGAAACAGAAGTCATGGAAACATTTAGGGGTCGAACAAGGACACTACTTGATCTGAAAGATGCTCTCAAAACCTGGAGAGGAACATGCCAGATTCCAGGACAAACATTCAGACACAAAGCCCCTCAGCTAATTTATAAATACTGTGTGAGTCCAGTAAACTGTTAAGTTTCACCTACAATATCACATGGATGTTGTAGCCCAGGTACTTTAAAAGAAGACCAAGAGAGAGTGTAAGCTTGCCAGACATGAGACACCATCAGGCTACAGCAAGCTCGGAGAACGAAGGGGCTTCCCAGGCGGTGCAGTGGAAAAGAACCCGCCTGCCGATGCAGGGGACCCAGCAGACGCGGGTTTGATCCCTGGGTTGGGAAGATGATCTGGAGAAGGAAATCGCAACCCACTCCAGAATTCCTGCCTGAGAATCCCATGGACAGAAGAGCCTGGTGGACTGCAGTCCTTGGGATTGCAGAGAGTCAGACATGACTGAGCACGCACGCTAACAAGAGGAATAAAGTAGAGCATAAATACCAGTCACTCTAAATTGTAGAGAAATGGCAAATAAACCACAAGTGAGGCGTTTCTAACGACCCATGGAATGCTCATGAGTTAAATAGTTGGAACTGAGGGAAAATAGGACCACATCTTTGCTTCATGCCTTCTGAGGAAGCAAATGCCTCTGAGCTTAGAGTTAAATGTAGGAAGAGAGCCCAGAACGGTCACATGAGGGCACAGCAGAATCTGTCTGCCTAAGAAGAACATCAGAGATAGAAACCATGAACGTCCAATAAAGTGACTAAATATAAAAATTAAAAATCATTCACAGCATTAGTCACATTAAAAGTTCAAGCAAAAAAAAAAAAAAAAAGAAAAAGTTCAAGCAAAAAAAAAATTGGAGAAAAATTGTAGACCTTCCAGCCAACAAAGGACTTCTGTACTGCTGTGACATAGTGAGAGACTGTCCAGGAGGAAAAACTGCTGTGAAACTTGGAAGGGATTTTTCACTGAGACACGGGAATGAAAGACAGGAAGAAGATGGCATTAATAGTATTTTGCAAAATATAGAGAGGCAAATAAATTTTTTAAATATTTAAAATGAAATTTAAAAAGAATATAAAACACATGTCTAGCCATGTATGACCAAGTCACTTTGCTGTATGGCAGAGGCTGGCCCAACGCTGTAGATCAACTGTCCTTCAAGTCAAAACTAAAATTAAGAAACAAATAAGCTTTTAAAGATATTCAGAGCCATTAGAAATAAGGGGAAGAAAGCTTAACATTTTAAGGTAAATTTTCATCTGCCAAATTGGATCTGATTCAGCAGAATGCCAGGGCTCACTGCTGGCTTTGCTGTAGGGAGGAGCGGGGTTGGCGAACCCAAAATGGCCTGAGAGTCCATGCGTTCCTTATCCCTTTTCTTTCGTTGTTTATTTTTTTAAAATGCTTTTATTGGTGTGTAGTTGCTTTACGACGTCGTGTTGGTTCTGCTGTATGGCAAAGTGAACCAGCTGGACGTGTACATAGATCCCCTCGCTTTGGGCCCTCTTTCCTGTTCAGGTCACCACAGAGCACTGAGTTCCCCGTGCTGAACGGCAGGTTGTCTTAAGGATCTATTTTCTGCATGCTATCAGTAGTGTGTATGTGAGCATCGTTTTCTGAAGGAGGCAATAATTGCTTTAACAAAGTGTTTCCTCACGTCTGTGCACTACAGCTCATCTTTTTAAGTACATAAACTTCACACACATACATGAAAATGTGTTTTGTTTGCAAAATAAATGTTCTGGGTGGCTACGATGTTTGCACTCAGCGTCCTCACCATATGAGAAATCCTCTTTGAAGAGAGGGAACTAGAAGGTCTTAGTTGGGGAAAGAATAATTCAAAAGTTGTGTTGTAATTGTGTAATTTAGAGTAGTATGTGAATAACGAAAGTGTGTATACTTTAAATAAGCCTTCAGTTCAGTTCAGTCGCTCAGTTGTGTCCAACTCTTTGGGACCCCATGGACCGCAGCATGCCAGGCCTCCCTGTCCATCACCAACTCCCGGAGTCTACCCAAACCCATGTCCATTGAGTCGGTGATGCCATCCAGCCATCTCATCCTCTGTCGTCCCCTTCTCCTCCTGCCCCCAATCCCTCCCAGCATCAGGGTCTTTTCCAATGAGTCAACTCTTCACATCAAGTGGCCAAAGTATTGGAGTTTCAGCTTCAAAATCAGTCCTTCCAATGAACACCCGGGACTGATCTCCTTTAGAATGGACTAGTTGGATCTCCTTGCAGTCCAAGGCACTCTCAAGAGTCTTCTCCAACACCACAGTTCAAAAGCATCAATTCTTCAGTGCTCAGCTTTCTTTATGGTCCAACTCTCACATCCATTCATGAACACTGGAAAAACCATAGCCTTGACTAGATGGACCTTTGCTGACAAAATAATGTCTCTGCTTTTTAATATTCTGTCTAGGTTGGTCACACTTCTGGAAAGGGAAATAATTAATCAAATTATGATATTAAGTCCAAGAATACATCTCAGTTATCAGAGAACATAATGAAAACTGAGTGTATGTTTTCCCATCTGCCTGTCCCATGCTTGGGGTTGTGGCTCCCTTGTGAGGACTCTGGAGGCCAAGGCTAGTCCCGCCAAATCATGCCAATTTCTGGAGGGACCATTCTCATAAGAACCCAGCACAATAGCGTGTTCCCTGGGACTCGGCTGCCCAGACCACAGCAGCTGCGTCTGAGGTGTGGACGTGAGACCATGGGCCGCTGGCAGGGTCATGATTCTCCTGGCGATCTGGGTGCACATGCAGAGCATCACATTCTGTGGGGGCGTGAGTGTGGAGCTCAGCTCAGCCGCTCTCCTTTGAAAATGCAAGCAACTCACGTAAGGGTAGGCTGCCAACCTTAACTCACATGCACACAAAAGGTGTGTCTTATTTCAGGGGTAAGTCTTTGATGGCCAACCTTCTGTGGATCTACTCAGTGAAACGAGTTCATGGTTATTTGGAATGAGTGTTTTTCTTTTTTTCACAAAAACCTTACTATTTTCTGATTTTAGAGCATTTGAGAAAATCAAGGAGTCTTTTGATGTATTTTCTTGCAAAGTGAATGGACGCTGTTTGGCAACTTTGATATTTCATTTGAAAGGAGCATAATAAACTGCTTCCTTTGTATTGATTAAAGAAATATAGTGCTTATTTTTTTGCTTGGTTTTCTAGTAGTTATTCAATAGGTTAAAGGGCAACGCCATCTGTTTCCTAACAGGACATTTTGTGTGAGATTTGCAAGTCCTACAGGCACCTTTAAGCATGGATAAATATGCACTCCTGGCTTCAGATGGGTAGTTTTTTACTACCAAAGGATGATTACGTTGTGCGCCTTGAGACATTGGCTATAATATATTTCCTGTCCCTTTATTGCATTTTGGAATCATAAACAATGACTGTTTGGCTCAAAGCCATTTATTCAGCCCAAAAAGACATTATTTGCACAACAAAAATCAATAAAAATGTTACTAGGTCTGGCTGGATACTTTGCTTAACTGTGATATTTGTCTATCACTGATGGCATGCCATCTCTCGCAGGAGACTGGGGCCAAAACACAGCTATTGATCCAGTCAGCGATGATGGATACTGGCATTTGGAAAGAGCTGCTGTAGAGAATCTCGATTAAAAAAATATTTCTAGGTTTTGCCTGGAGCAGAGTCAAGATAACCCGAGTGAGAAGATTTTCTCTGTTCTGCTGGCCTTCTCCCTCTTGTGGTGGAGACGCACTTGGACCCAAGTCATTATTGAGAGAATTAAGTCAATCTGTGTTTAGCCAAAGGCTTTGGCATCACATCAAGCTCGGCTGATTTAGACGCGAGCGCCTGTCCTTTTCATCACCTTAGAGCGTCTCATACACACGAAGGGTAGAGACGCGCTGCGCTGGGGCCTGTCTGCCTCTTTTCTGTCCTTACATTATCTCTTTATGTCTAGAAAAACAGGACAGACAGCTCCCCCTCCTTCCAAATGATTAGCTATGCAGTATCACCTTGAGAAGAACCACTTAGTTAAGACTAAAGGCATTAGCTAAAATGGAGCCAACACGAGTGATACAGGAAATACAGCAAATAGGTTATAGACAATTTACAGCACAGAGAGCTTGAGGGAAAAAGTGATCTATTATCCTCCGGTCTCATAAATTTAAAATATGAAATTGTTTTTCATTTTTCATTTGCTATCTGCCCACCTCTAGCATAAATCTGATACCCAGAGCGCTGGTGGGAGGGAATGTGAAGTGGAAAAATGTGCTCGTTCCATTTTACCCCGTTTCATTTTGTTTTGTTTACCCGTATTTATGCCACCCTTTTCCCAAAAAGACTTCCTGGGAAGTGGAGTTATTTGAGCAAAGGCCCGGCATTCATGCTGGTCCAGGACGGTCGCCAGGGCCAGCGGTCCTGCCTGGTGGGTTGGCTCCCCAATCCTGGGGCCTGTGGCAGACTCAGAGCATCAGAGCAGTAACTGAACCCCCTAGCCAGTGCAGCTCGCTGGACCCCGGGTTCCCACGGCACAGGCAGCTCCTTTGGGTGCAAACCACCCAGACGCCTGCGTGCATGGCCAGGAGCCTGCCGTCATCTTGTCCATCCTCGCTTTACACTGGGCTGCCTTTTTGTTTTGAAACCAAAACACGGGTCATAGAGGGCATGCCTGCTACTATTTTCCCTTATTATTAGCTTGGATCTTCAAAGTGTTCTGTTTGGAGATTATTGGCATTCACAATGAAACATTACCTGATCCGGCAGTGTTGGTTGCTTTGGGCGAGAGGTTGGTTCTCGTGGTTTCTGTCTACCTGGGACGTTCTCACAGTTACTAAGTCACTCTGCAGCTAAGAGCCTGTCCGACAGATGGGGTTTTACACTGATGATAAGTGAATGCTCTTAGTGTTTCACGTCACGTGTGACTATCTCAACTTGTATTATGGCTACATCTGCAAGTAGACAAGTATCATATCACAATAATTAAAAGCGTATTTGATAGATAGCTAGTGGGAAGCTGCTGTATAGCATAGAGCTCAGCTCAGCACTCGGCAACCACCTAGAGGGCTGGGATGCGGAGAGTGGGAGAGAGGTTCACGTGGGAGGGGACGTGTGTATACGTAGGGCCGACTCATTTGTTGTACATCAGAAACCTACACAAACTTGTAAAGCAATTACACTCCAATAAAAAACAATAAGATCCAAAAACAAACGTACTTAAAGGAGGTCAGTGTTAGCCACCACTGTGTCTGACTCTTTGCAGCCCCATGGACTGTAGCCCGCCAGGCTCCTATGTCCACAGAATTCTCCAGGCAAGAGTACTGGAGTGGGTTGCCAGTCCCTTTTCCAAGGGATCTTCTCAACCCAGGCATTGAACTCAGGTCTCCTGCATTACAGGCAAATTCTTTACCATCTGCACCACCATGGATGTCCCAAAAGAGGTTAAATGACTAATAAACATTAAAATATTGTAATTGCATTTTTCTGTTTGCAAAAAGTATATGTACCATATATACCACACATGTGTTATGTATGCATACATATATACACATGCACACAGGTGTGAGTGTGAACATGTGTGTGTTTATACATATTACATAGATGTGTGGATATGTGGGTGTGTAGAGCTGTTTTCTTGCCCGTGTGGTTGTCAATGCATCTGCCACCTCATAGTCTTAGAATTCTGGCCTCTGTGGTACTGGACTTGTGGGGCGCCGAGGTGAACACACCTCCTGAAGTCACACTTCAGGGCTAGGCTGCCATCACACACGCAGCAGAAAAGCCTTCTCCCAGACCTCTTTGTGGAGCTGGCTTCACCAGGGACTCCGCCCGGCTCACTTTCCTAAACCTGCATGCTCAGAGTGAGACCCAATCCCCTCCCTAGACGGACGGGGTAGAGCAAGATCAAGTGACTTTCGGAGCCTGAAGCCAGAAGCGGCGGCCCTGTAAACACAGACCACCCTCGTCCCCTTGAAAAGACTCCTTCCAATTTCACAACGGAATAAATAGTAAGAAGCTGCTTGTAAACGACAGCGAGCATTTTAGCTCTGCCCTGGACAGATTTTTGTCTTCTCCTGTGGGTTCTCCTAAAGTTTAAATTGACTCTAAAGACGTCTGTTCTGCACAAGTTGAAGACTAGACCAGCTGTAGGGTTCTCTTCCTCACCGTCACTGCTTTGCCGTTGTGACTTTGTTCTTAAAATCCACCCCAGTCCTGGATGAGCCCGTGGCTTCCAGACCCTGGAGGACTTGGGCTGCTATCAGTGGCCCCAGGGTGAGACCCTCGGGTCTGCTTCTGGCTGGATGGTCGCGGCCTCTTCTTACAGAACCCGGCTTCTGTCTGGGAAGCTTCCAACAACCGCGGATTGTTGATGCTGCCGTTTTTAATCAACTGATAAATCGGCCTAATTGGAGGACTTTAACACTTATTTGTCGAAAGGGTGTTGGAGTGGAAGGGTATTTACTTTAATGCTAAACCTAGTTAAGTCAATGGGAGCTAAATTGTCTTTTCAACGACTCTTCCAACAGAGTGTGAATCGCAAATTCTGTTCATTTGAACAACAAAAGATCACCAGCCAGGAATTGTTTTTGGAGAAGCACAGGCCAAGCCTAAGGTCTGCTTTGCAAGTCAATCTGAGTCTACAACTGAGATGATTTCTTGATTTTCTAACAAAGCCCTCCTTCCCAGGTCCTATGGTAGGACTTTATGTTTTGATTAGGAAAAGCAGTTCTCCGGTATCAAAACCATGGGTGGGGGTGGGGGGCTGAGAAGTTCACTTAGTGTGTAATTCATTAGCAGATGCAGCCAGAGCCCTCTGCAGAAGCTCTGGGATCCCAGGCAGGGCAGAGACGAGTAAATACTTTTCTTCTCCCGGATCGATTCCATCGATTGTCATTAAAGCAGCGAGCTCAGAACAATGAAGTGGTTTCTAATTTCCAGGCTCCAGGTGGAGGCCGCCTCCTCGTTCCAGTTAAGAGCATCATTAAATGTAAGAGCAAACAGCACACGGAGAGGCCGAGCGCTTTATTAATTCATCATCAGAATTATCTCCGTGCATTAATATTAATAGCCTCAAATTGGATTTCATTTAAGAGGTGAAATAAATATGCAGATAGTAAAAGCTCACACAGCCCGGAGCCCAGGGACCGGCAGTCCCAGGAGCTGCGTCTCGGTCGGGCCTCCGACCCCGGACCGGAGCTGCCTGGAGGAGAACTTGGCTCAGAAACCACTGCGAGCCGGTGGCTGAGCCTGGGAAGGGGGCAGGGGGCAGGGAGAGGGGGCAGGGGCAGGGGGCAGGGGGCAGAGACGGGGGCAGGGAGAAGGATGGGGGGCAGAGGGCAGGGGGCAGGGGCAGGGATGTGGGCAGGACGGCCCCCCTTGCTCACACAGCCCCGCAGAGACGTCTCACAAGCGGGAACATGTAGTTGATCCTCCTCCCGTGAGCACTGCATGTGAACAAGGGTGTGAGCTCCTCCTGAGATCACGGGTGTGGAAGAGGCGTGGGGAAAAGGAGGGAGTCCTTCCTGAAGCTGTGTTCGCTCTTGCATGGAGGTGGGAAGATGAGAGGTGGGGTCCTACTGAGTCACACACAGAAAAGAATTTCCAGGACGGACACACAGATCATTCAAATTGTACTCAGAAAAGGCTTTGACAGAATCAAAGTTGACCAGAACTTCCTTTGGGGACTTCCTGCCCAGGTGCACTCGTTTCCTATGACTGCCATTACAAAGGACCACGAACCTGTGGCTTAAACGACGACTTGGTCCTCTCTCGGTGGTGGACGCCAGATGCCTGAGGTCAGTGCCCCATCCGGGCCGTGCTCCCTCCAAGACTCTGGGCAGAAGCTCCCTTGGCCTCCCCCAGCTTCCAACTTTCTGGTGCAGCCGCGTCCCTGCCTTCTTAGACTCCAGTCACAATGGGCCAGGACCACCCGAGGACCTCAGCTGACCCTGACTGTACCTGCCAGAACCCTCTTTCTAAACAAGTCATGGTCGCAGGCACTGAGGGTTAGGACCTCAACATCTCCTTTGTGGGTGGTGAGTGAAAGTCGCTCAGTCATGTCCAACTCTTTGTGACTCTAGGGACTATACAGTCCATGGAATTCTTCAGGCAAGAATACTGGAGTGGGTAGCCTTTCCCTTCTCCAGGAGATCTTTCTGACTCAGACTGGGGTCGCCAGCATTGCAGGCGGATTCTTTACCAGCTGAGGCACAGGGCGGGTGGGGGACACCATGCTACTGATGCCACAGGGGTAATTTTCAAAATGTAAATCAGCGGATCTCTCACGGAATGAGGCTGCCCTCCACCCCTGGAGGAAGGGGTAGGCCCGCAGAGAGGAGGAGGAGCATGGGCCCCTGAAGGCAGCCTTGCTGGTGGTGGCGGGCAGAAGGTCGGTCCCTCTGATGGCGCAGACGAGAGGCACATCCCCGGGAACCCGCTGAGAAGCACAGACTGTGTTTGTCTGCATCACCCATTCCCCGGGAGTCTTCCAGGAGAAGGCATCTGTCCCAAGCATCCTCAGACTTGCACTCAGCCCATGCTGGGGAGGGGGTGAGGAGCGCCCGGCCCACACACGCTGGGAGGAGGCGGCCCTGGGCGGAGGGAGCGGCCAGCAGGACCCCCGGGGTGTCTGGAGGGCTCCGGTCTCCGCGCACCGAGTGGGGAAGGACCCACAGAGAGAGAGCGCTCTCTGTGGGGAAGACGTGACCTCTTTCCCGCGATTCCGCACGCGGTTCGTCCAGTTGTCCGTGTGATCAGCACTCTGTGAGTCCCTGCTCAGGTGTGTGTGCGGGTGCTAAGTCCCTTCCATCGTGTCTGACTCCTCATGACCCATTGGACAGCAGCCCGCCAGGCTCCTCTGCGTGGGCAGGTGGGATCTTCACCGCGGGCGCCACCCGGTAAGCCCCGCCCCCACCCCCCGGCTCGGGCCCTGCGGGCTCTTGGAGGACCCCGGCCCGGAGTGCAGGGTGGGAGAGCACAGCTTTACAGACCCCCTGGGCTCCCAGGTAGATGAAGCGCCTGCCCTCCTCCCGCCCTGAGAACACCTCCTCTGCCTCGGCCTCCTCTCGTTCTGGGACCGCAGGCTCCCAGGGTGACCCATTACCAGCTCTGCCACTCAGGGCAAATTCCTTTTCAATGTCTCTCTCGCTGTGCCATGCCAGATTACTGGGATCCATTTCTGGCCTTTAACTGTCTTTTTTTTTTTTTTACGTAACTTTTTATTTATGTGCCTTAGACATGGCCATGCTACCATGCCATGGATGCATGGATGGATTTGCAGGATGGATTTATTCTATTAGAATGTACTCCAATGGAATAACTTCTATTCCTCTTAGAACATTTTAGAATGGACAGAGCATCCAACATGATAGAGAATTTCCATTTCTTAAACTGTATTTCAAAGGAGCAGTTAATGATTTCCAAGACTGGAAACTTCAATGGAAAGGAAATGAACAGAATCCTGTAATTAATTTAATCATACGCAAAAATGGATTTTTTTGGAGGATAAACTCAGTGACACGGTAAATATATATTTTGTGTATAATTTCTTTCCTAAATAATGAAAAATCATCTTGTATTAGGGAGATGCTCTTTCTAGGTGGCCCAGTAGTAAACAATCTACCTGCCAACGCAGGAGACGCAAGTTTGATTCCTGGGTGGGGAAGAGCCCCTGGAGAAAGAAATGGCAACCCACTCCAGTATTCTTGCCTGGGAAGTCCATGGACAGAGGAGCCTGGTGGGCTACAGTCCATGGCGGGCTACAGTCCATGGGGTCGCAAAGAATCAGACATGACTGAGTAAAGAGCAAGGTTAGCGGGAGGAGTTTCTAAGGTAGATGTCTCTGATGGAAGTTCTTATCACATACTATTTCAACCTGGATGTTAATATTGTTTTGCTCAAGAATTCCAGTCTCTAGTCGAGATATCTCTTCCAGTCTGCATGACTCTTGGTTGAAGACCAGGGTGTGGTTGTTGTGTCTTCTTGGAATAAAGCAGAGTACCCCCTACAAGTTGTCCTCACGCTTGGAGAGAGACTGAGGACCTAGACGAGCGAGAGCTGTCCGAGACCTCAAGACTGTGGGGCAGCGCTTGGCTCTGCCCAGGGCCAGTGGGGTTTCAGGAGAACCTGAGGGGCTTGGGGCACAGGTGACCACTCACCCTGGGACAGCTGCAGAGGCCGGGCACACACTGGACATCTGCCCGGGCTCCGGGTCTGCCTGGCAGGAGGGGTGGCACCTGTCACTCAAGAAAGGAGTGATGGAATCGACTTGAAGCCCTGTCCTTTTGTAATCTGGGGCCAGGACCTAATCCTTGATCATTTTTTTCTCACTGTCATTCCTGGTGTATTTTTATAACAGAACCTGTCCCAGATGCAACCCTAAATTTTCTGCTGTAATTTTAAAGTGTGTATGTGTGTGTGTTCACTTGCTAAGGCATGTCTGTAGCCCACCAGGCTCCTCTGTCCATGGGATTCTCCAGGCAAGAATATTGTAGTGGGTTGCCATTTCCTTCTAAAGGGGCTCTTCCCGACCCAGGGATTGAACCCAGGTCTCCTGCGTTGGCAGGCAGGTTCTGGACCACTGAGCCACCAGGGAAACCCAGTTAAAATGTACAAGAAATAAATCTGTATATTTTAACTGTAGAAAGTTAAAAGTACCCAAGTAAGTGTACAAAATGGAAAAAAAAAAAAACAAAACCCACAACATATCTTTTTATCCCTTCCAAGGTCATGGAGAAAAGGAGAAAATAAAATACAATAATAGTTCTGGAAAAAAAGAAACAGCCATAGAGCTTCTGACAATGCTTGATGAAATGAACGTAAAATCATTGATTTAACTTCTCTCATTTTCATTTTGCTCATTTTCTAGGAATTTCTGAAACTTTATATACCCTGCTATATTGATTTTGAAACAAACATCTCAAGAGAAACCTCACCCCTCTTCCTCAAATAAGCTCTCTGTTAGGTTGATTCTTCCTGAAAATACTCTGCCTTTACACAAATATAGGTGCCTAAACACACCAGTCCAGTTCAGTTCAGTCGCTCAGTCGTGTCCAACTCTTTGTGACCCCATGGACTGCAGAGCACCAGGCTTCCCTGTCCTTCGCCAACTCCCGGAGTTTACTCAAACTCATGTCCATCGAGTTAGAGATGCCATCCAACCATCTCATCCTCTGTGATCCCCTTCTCCTCCCACCTTCAATCTTTCCCAGCATTAGGGTTTTTTCAAATGAGTCAGTTCTTCACATCAAATGGCCAAAGGATTGGAGTTTCAGCTTCAGCATCAGTCCGTCCAGTGTACTCAGGACTGATCTTTAAGAATGACTGGTTGGATCTCTTTGCAGTCCAAGGGACTCTCGAGTTTTCTCCAACACCACAGTTCAAAAGCATCAATTCTTCGGTGCTCAGTTTTCTTTATAGTCCAACTCTCACATCCATACATGACTAGTGGAAAAACCTTGGCCTTGACTAGACGGACCTTTGTTGGCAAAGTAATGTCTCTGCTTTTGAATATGCTATCTAGGTTGGTCATAACTTTCCTTCCAAGGAGTAAGCGTCTTTTAATTTCATGGCTACTGTCATCGTCTACAGTGATTTTGGAGCCACCCAAAAATAAAGTCTGTCATTGTTTTCATTGTTTCCCCATCTATGTACCATGAAGTGATGGGACCGGATGCCACGATCTTAGTTTTCTGAATGTTGAGTTTTAAGTCAACTTTTTCACTCTGTTCATTCACTTTCATCAAGAGGCTCTTTAGTTTTTCTTATGGCAGAAGTTCTTTCTGCCATAAGGGTGGTTTCATCTCCATATCTGAGGTTATTGATATTTCTCCCGGCAATCTTGATTCCAGCTTGTGCTTCATTCAGTCCAGCATTTCTCATGATGTACTCTGCATAGAAGTTAAATAAGCAGGGTGACAGTATACAGCCTTGATGTACTCCTTTCCTGATTTGGAATCACTCTGTTGTTTCATGTCCAGTTCTAACTGTTGCTTCTTGACCTGCATACAGATTTCTCAGGAAGCAGGTAAGGTGGTCTGATATTACCATCTCTTGATGAATTTTCCACAGTTTGTTGTGATCCACACAGTCAAAGGTTTTAGCATAGTCAATAAAGCAGAAGTAGATATATTTCTGGAACTCTCTTGCTTTTTCAATGATCCAGCGGATGTTGGCAATTTGCTCTCTGGTTCCTGTGCCCTTTCTAAATCCACCTTGAACATCTGGAAGTTCACAGTTCATGTATTGCTGAAGCCTCGCTTGAAGAATTTTGAGCTATACTTTGATAGCGTGTGAGATGAGTGCAATTGTGCGGTAGTTTGAGCATTCTTTGACAGTGCCTTTCTTTGGGATTGGAATGAAAATGGACCTTTTCCAGTCCTGTGGTCACTGCTGAGCTTTCCAAATTTGCTGATATATTGAGTGCAGCACTTTTACAGCATCATCTTTTAGGATTTGAAATAGCTCAACTGGAATTCCATTAACTCCACTAGCTTTGTTAGTAGTGATGCTTCCTAAGGCCCACTTGACTTCACATTCCATGATATCTGGTTCTAGGTGAGTGATCACACCATTGTAATTATCTGAGTTGTGAAGATCTTTTTTGTATAGTTCTTCTGTGTATTCTTGGCACCTCTTCTTAATATGTTTCTGTCCATACTATTTCAGATACCAATATCTGTCCATACCATTTCTGTCCTTTATTGAGCCCATCTTTGCATGAAATGTTCCCTTGGTATCCCTAATTTTCTTAAAGAGATCTCTAGTCTTTCCTATTCTATTGCTTTCCTCTATTTCTTTGCATTGATCACTGAGGAAGGCTTTCTTATCTCTCCTTGCTATTCTTTGAAACTCTGTACTCAAATGGGTGTATCTTTCCTTTTTTCCTTTGTGTTTCACTTCTCTTCTTTTCTCAGCTATTTGTAAAGACTCCTCAGACAACCATTTTGCCTTTTTGCATTTCTTTTTCTTGGAGACAGTCTTGTTCACTGCCTCTGTACAATGTCAGGAACCTCCGTTCATAGTTCTTCAGGCACTCTATCAGATCTAATCCCTTGAGTCTATTTGTCACTTCCACTGTATAATTGTAAGGGATTTAATTTAGGTCATACCTGAATGGTCTAGTGGTATTCCCTACTTTCCTCAATTTAAGTCTGTATTTGGCAATAAGGAGTTCATGATCTGAGCCACAGTCAGCTCCCAGTCTGGCTTTTTATCAAAAATGAAAACATTACATTTATCATTCTCTGTTTCTCTGTTTTAATTGTGCATCTCAGAAATATATCGTGTCAGGACATAAAGAATCACATTGTATTAAACACATTGAGAGTCCCTTGGACAGCAAGGAGATAAAACCAGTCAATCTTAAAGGACATAAACCCTGAAAATTAATTGGAAGGATGGATGCTGAAGCTGAAGTTCCAATCCTTTGGCCACCTGATATGAAGAGGTGACTCATTGGAAAAGACCCTGATGCTGGGAAAATTGAAGTCAGGAGGAGAAGGGGATGACAGAGAATGAGATGGTTGGATGGCATCACTGACTCAATGGACATGAGTTTGAGCAAGTTCCAGGAGATAGTGAAGGACAGGGAAGCCTAATGTGCTGCAGTCCATGGGGTTGCAAAAGTTGGACACAAATTAGCAACTAAACAACGACTGCCCTCTGATATATTTAGGCTTATTTTTGTTGGCTTAATTTATATAAATGGTTCTCTTAAAATTTTAAGATATTAATTTAAGTAAACATATTTTGGTGGTGGTTTAATCATTATGTTGTGTCTCTTGCGACCCCATGGACTATAGCCCTCTGGGCTCTTCTGTCCATGGAATTTTCCAGGCAAGAATACTGGAGTAGGTTGCCATTTCCTTCTCCAGGGGATCTTCCAAACCCAGAGATGGAACATGCGTCTCTTATGCCTTCTGCATTGCAGGCAGATTTTGCATCGACTGAACCATCAGGGAAGCCCAAGTTATGCTAATCCTACTTTTTCTGTGAACATCTAAACTCAACACATTTCTTTCTGACAAACACTTTTTATCTTCTCACTCCCCAGAGATATCAAAGAGCCAAACACCTAGCTTTCTTTCAAAAGGGCACCTGAGCGGGACCAACAGCAGCCTCAGCTGGTCAAAAGGCGAGTGAGAAGGACGGCCCCCCGACTCAGGTTTCTCTCCCTTTAGTCTCCTGCCTAACCTGCCACAAGCAGGACACGAGGGCAGGTGTCCACAGTGACTGAGGGGCGGGTGTCCACAGTGACCGCGTGGACACCTGCCCTGGTGTTCTCCTCTGTCTTCAGGGAAGTGCAGAGAACGATGGGGTTCCACCTGGGCAAGAGGCACAGCCACAGCCTGTCTGACATCATCATCAGCCTGGGTGGACCAAGCCACCTCCACAACGCTGCTCCCTGCGGGACCTCGATGAGGCACGTCTGTGGTGGGCTTCCCGCCCTCCGTGGGTCTACAGTGGGACAGCCACGGCTGGCCACCCGAGTTCTCCAGGGAGGAGGGTGTGAACGTGGCGTGGAGTCTCCTGGACAAGCACCAGGGACATTTCTGCTCCGGGCACAGTACATGGGGTCGCAAAGAGTCCAACACGACTAAAGCGACTTAGCACACGTGCAAATACGCACGTTACAAATGCCGGTAAAATGGAGACACTCGTTTGCTTTTTTGACAAGGTGAAAAGTGTATTTAAAAATTTCCCAGGATAAATGTGGAACGCACATACAAAGTGCATATTGTGCGTGTGTGTGCACGCATGCGCAGTCACTTCAGTCGTGCCCGACTCTGCAACCCCATGGCCCATGGCTCACCAGGCTCCTCTGTCCATGGAATTCTCCAGGCAAGAATACTGGAGTGGGTTGCCATTTCCTTCTCCAGTGATAAAGTATGAAGTGAGTGAGGTGAAGTCGCTCAGTCGTGTCCGACTTTTAGCGACCCCATGGACCACAGCCCACCAGGCCCCCGTCCCTGGGGTTCTCCAGCCAAGAGCACCCGGGGGGCTGCCGTCGCCTTTTCCTGTGCGTGTGTGTAGACTTGGCTAAAGTATGTACTGCATACATGTTGTTAAAATCCATAAGTTAAGATTAAACCATACATTTTATCAAAGAAACTTAAAATTAGTTTTTTTTTAGCTTTTTTTAAGAGCAGTTTTAGACTCACAGTAGAATTGAGATGCTTTCTCATGTGGTGCTAGTGGTAAAGGACACGCTTGCCAATACAGGAGATGCAAGAGACGCACGTTCAGTCTCTGTATCGGGAAGATCCCCTGGAGGAGGGCATGGCAACCCGCTCCAGTATTCTTCTTGCCTGGAGAATCTCATGGACAGGGGAGCCTGATGGGATCCAGTCCATAGGATTGAAAAGTCAGACACGACTGAAGCGACTTAGCATGCAGAACTGAGATGAAGGTTCAGAAATTCCCTATGGACCCCCTGCTCTGGGCTCAGTCTCTTAGCACTAAGAGACAGTGTCTTAATAGCTCATTTCAGTGCTATAAAATATTCCATTGTCCAAATGTAGTTTATCTGTTTACCTACTGAAGGACCTCTCGGTTGCTTCCAATTTGGGGCAGTTATGAATAAAGCCTCTATAGACATCCATGCACAGGTTTCTATTTGGATATGCGTTTTTCAGTTCATTTGGGTAAATACCAAGGAGGAAAGTAGCTGGATCAAATGATAAGAGTGGGTTTAGTTTTGTGGTAAAAGTTCAGACTGTCTGCTAAGCTGGCTATTATATTATGATTTGATAATGATATGCCATTGATGATGCAGAGCTGTAATTTAAAATTTTATGTTTTCCAATGAAGTTTTCCAAGGCCCAACTAGCTTGATAGTTTCCCAACTGTTGGCAACTTCCATCCAGGAGACAGGGAAGGGGGACAGTACCTCCTTGGTCCATGGCCAGTAGTACCGAATAGATCAAAGCTTAGAAAGAAAGTGTCTCCTCCTACAGAGGCCAATGCAAAGTAAAAATAAATACACACAGGAAATGAACGAAGAACAAATGGAAATTTTCCACTGGAATTGTTTGTTGTTCTTCAGTGGCTAAGTTGCGTCCTAGTCTTGGGTACCCCATGGGCTGCAGCACACTAGGCTTCCCTGCCCTTCACTATCTCCTGAAATTTGCTTAAACTCATATTCATTGAGTCGGTGATGCTAACCATCTCATCCTCTGGCACCCCTTTCTCCTTTTGCCCTCAATCTTTCCCAGCATCAGAGTCTTTTTCAGTGAGTCAGTTCTTCACATCAGGTGTCCAAAATATTGGAGCTTCAGCTTTAGCATTAGTCCTTCCAATGAATATTTAGTGTTGATTCCCTATAGAATTTACAGTTTTGATCTCTTTCCTGTCTGTGGATGCTAACTTTTGGATGCTTAGGTAGTTAACAGTAGGTAGGTTAGTCCCTTGGGGCTTCATGATCAACACCACAAACCAGGTGCCTTAAAACAAAGAAGTTTATTCTCTTAGTTCTGGAGGCCAAAGGTCCAGTGTCAAGGTGTGGACGGGCTGCACTCCCCTGAAGCTCCAGGGAAGGCCCTTCTTTGTCTCATCCAGTGTCTGGAGGCTGCAGGTGCTCCCTGGCCTGCAGCTGCATCACCCCCGTGTGTGCATCACTCCGGTGTCTGCATCACCCCAATGTCTGCATCACCCCATGTCTGCATCACCCAAGTGTCTGCATCACCCCCATGTCTGCCTCCATCCCACGTGGCCACCCCCACCCGGGCATCTCTGTGTCCCCTCATCCTCGACTCAGGGTACCAGGCACTGGGTTTAGGTCCCACCCTCAAAATGGAGGACCTCATATTTACTTAATTTCATCTGTAAAGACCCTATTTCCAAAAGTGTCACTTTCTGAGGTTCCAGGTGGATGTGACTTTGGGGGGAGTACTGTTAAAGTCACCACAGGGGATACAAAAATACAGTGAGGCCGGGTGTCCCGCAGCCAGTCTCTCCCATCAGGAAGCTTCCACCTGCCTCTTACTCTCATCCATCAGAGCAGACTGAAAGAAAACCAAAATCACAGAAAGCTAATCAAATTGATCAAATGATCACAGCCTTGTCTAACTCAATGCAACTACAAGCCTTGCCATGTGGGGCCACCCAAGATGGGCCATGGTCATGGTGGAGAGTCATGACAATACGTGCTCCACTGGAGAAGGGTATGGCAAACCACTTCAGTGTTCTTGCCTTGAGAAGCCCATGAACAGTATTAAAAGGCAAAAATATAGGACACTGAAAGATGAACTCCCCAGGTCGGTAGCTGCCCAATATGCTGCTGGAGATCAGTGGAGAAATAACTCAAAGAATGAAGAGACAGAGCCAAAGCAAAAACAACACACAGTTGTGGATATGACTGGTGATGGAAGTAAAGTCCGATGCTGTAAGGAGCAATATTGCATAGGAACCTGGAATGTTAGGTCCATGTATCAAGGCAAATTGGAAGTGGTCAAACAGGAGACTGCAAGAGTGAACAATGACATTTTAGAAATCAGTGAACTAAAATGGACTGGAATAGGCCAATTTAACTCAGATAAACATTATATCTACTACTGTGGGCAAGAATCCCTCCGAAGAAATGGAGTAGCCATCATGGTCAATAAAAGAGTCTGAAATGCAGTACTTGGGTGCAATCTCAAAAATGACAGAACAGACCCCTACATACATACCTTGTCTACAAGAGACAACCAAAAGACTAAAAGCCCCTATATATGTTGTCTACAAGAAAACCACCTTAAAATACGGGATATATACTGACTGAAAATGAAGGGCTGGAAAAAGATTTTCTATGCAAATATGGACCATAAGAAAACAGGAGTAGCAATACTTATATCAGATAAAATTGACTTTAAAGATCCTGAAAAGGAGACAATGAAGGTTACACATAACGACTTAAAGGAACAATCCAAAAGGAAGTTATAACAATTATAAATATATATGCACCCAACATTGGAGCATTGATATATCTAAGACAAACAATTAATATGATAGAAGAAATATGCAGCAATACAATAATAGTGGGAGACTTTAATACCCCACTCATATAATCTGGCTGTAATAGACAAAGTAAAGAGCAAAACATATTCACTTATGAGCCTCAAAAAATTCAGTTCACTCAGAAGAGTTTAAAAAAAAAAGACTTATTTGTTCACTCTGTAAAGGTTTATTGACGATTTTATGGGTTTGGTACCACTTTGGGTAGTAGGGAGGAAGAGGTGACAAATGTGATCCTGTCCTAAATAATATATTGTGGTAAAGATAGACCTACCAATACAAAATACCAAGATGTGCCTAAGATGAGGACACCCAAACTGGACTTTTTGTTTCCTGAACTTTTCATTTCGAGATCAAACCTCCTAATATAGGATGAATTCAACATGATTTTTTTTAAGTGTTCTTTGTGATTAAAAACAGAAAGCCATTGGTTAAGAAATTACATATACTCCTCCCCACCATCACTCCCCTTTTTCTTCCCATTTCCCTCCCACCCTCATTGATCCTTTCCTTTGTCCATTTTCCCCTGCAAAATAATAATAATAATAATAATGACAGAATGATCTCTGTTCATTTCCAAGGCAAACCACTCAGTATCACAGAATCCAAGTCTATGCTTCAACCACTAATGCTGAAGAAGCTGAAGTTGAATGAATCTATGAAGACCTACATGACCTTCTAGAACTAGCATCAAGAAAAGATGTCCTTTTAATGTAGGGGACTGGAATGCAAAAGGAGGAAGTCAAGAGATACCTGGAGTAAGAGGCAAGTTTGGCCTTGGAGTACAGAATGAAGCAGGACAAAATCTAACAGAGTTTTGCCAGGAGAACGCACTGGTCGTTATCTTCCAACACCTTTTTCCAACAACACAAGAGAAGTCTCAACACATGTACATCACCAGATGGTCAATACCAAAATCAGATTGATTATATTCTTTG
The DNA here is from genome assembly GCA_935064755.1 of Tragelaphus eurycerus. Taxonomy (NCBI): domain Eukaryota; kingdom Metazoa; phylum Chordata; class Mammalia; order Artiodactyla; family Bovidae; genus Tragelaphus; species Tragelaphus eurycerus. Next base: position 2,031,299 of record CAKXYN010000011.1, read on the forward strand.
CAGCCAAAAATGGAGAAGCTCTATACAGTCAGCAAATACAAGACCGGGACCTGATCAGATCAGATCAGTCGCTCAGTCGTGTCCGACTCTTTGCGACCCCATGAACCGCAGCACGCCAGGCCTCCCTGTCCATCACCAGCTCCCGGAGGTCAATCAGACTCGCATCCATCGAGTCAGTGATGCCATCCAGCCATCTCATCCTCTGTCGTCCCCTTCTCCTCCTGCCCTCAATCCCTCCCAGCATCAGAGTCTTCTCCAATGAGTCAACTCTTCGCATGAGGTGGCCAAAATACTGGAGTTTCAGCTTTAGCATCATTCCTTCCAAAGAAATTCCAGGATTGATCTCCTTCAGAATGGACTGGTTGGATCTTCTTGCAGTCCAAGGGACTCTCAAGAGTCTTCTCCAACACCACAGTTCAAAAGCATCAATTCTTCGGCGCTCAGCCTTCTTCACAGTCCAGCTCTCACATCCATACATGACCACAGGAAAGACCATAGCCTTGACTAGGCGAACCTTTGTTGGTAAAGTAATGTCTCTGCTTTTGAATATGCTATCTAGGTTGCTCATAACTTTCCTTCCAAGGAGTAAGCGTCTTTTAATTTCATGACTGCAGTCACCATCTGCAGTGATTTTGGAGCCCAGAAAAACAAAGTCTGACACTGTTTCCACTGTTTCCCCATCTATTTCCCATGCAGTGATGGGACCAGATGCCATGATCTTCGTTTTCTGAATGTTGAGCTTTAAGCCAACCCTTTCACTCTCCACTTTCACTTTCATCAAGAGGCTTTTTAGCCCCTCTTCACTTTCTGCCATAAGAGTGGTGTCATCTGCATATCTGAGGTTATTGATATTTCTCCCGGCAATCTTGATTCCAACTTGTGTTTCTTCCAGTCCAGCATTTCTCATGATGTACTCTGCATATAAGTTAAATAAACATGGTGACAATATGCAGCCTTGACGTACTCCTTTTCCTATTTGGAACCAGTCTGTTGTTCCATGACCAGTTCTAACTGTTGCTTCCTGACCTGCATACAGATTTCTCAACAGGCAGATCAGGTGGTCTGGTATTCCCATCTCTTTCAGAATTTTCCACAGTTTATTGTGATCTACACAGTCAAAGGCTTTGGCATAGTCAATAAAGCAGAAATAGATGTTTTTCTGGAACTCTCTTGCTTTTTCCATGATCCAGCGGATGTTGGCAATTTGATCTCTGGTTCTTCTGCCTTTTCTAAAACCAGCTTGAACATCAGGAAGTTCACGGTTCACATATTGCTGAAGCTTGGCTTGGAGAATTTTGAGCATTACTTTACTAGCGTGTGAGATGAGTGCAATTGTTCAGTAGTTTGAGCACTCCTTGGCATTGCCTTTCTTTGGGATTGGGATGAAAACTGACCTTTTCCAATCTTGTGGCCACTGCTGAGTTTTCCAAATTTGCTGGCATATTGAGTGCAGCACTTTCACAGCATCATCTTTCAGGACTTGGAATAGTTCCACTGGAATTCCATCACCTCCACTAGCTTTGTTCGTAGTGATGCTTTCTAAGGCCCATTTGACTTCACATTCCATAATGTCTGGCTCTAGGTCAGTGATCACATCATCATGATTGTCTAGGTCTTGAAGCTCTTTTTTGTACAGTTCTTCTGTGTATTCTTGCCACCTCTTCTTAATATCTTCTGCTTCTGTTAGGTCCACACCATCTCTGTCCTTTATCGTGCCCATCTTTGCATGAAATGTTCCTTTGGTATCTCTGATTTTCTTGAAGAGATCCCTAGTCTTTCCCATTCTGTTGTTTTCCTCTATTTCTTTGCATTGATCACTGAAGAAGGCTTTCTTATCTCTTCTTGCTATTCTTTGGAACTCTGCATTTAGATGTTTATATCTTTCCTTTTCTCCTTTGCTTTTCGCTTCTCTTCTTTTCACAGCTATTTGTAAGGCCTCCCCAGACAGCCATTTTGCTTTTTTGCATTTCTTTTCCATGGGGATGGTCTTGATCCCTGTCTCCTGTACAATGTCACGAACCTCATTCCATAGTTCATCAGGCACTCTATCTATCAGATCTAGGCCCTTAAATCTATTTCTCACTTCCACTGTATAATCATAAGGGATTTGATTTAGGTCATACCTGAATGGTCTAGTAGTTTTCCCTACTTTCTTCAATTTCAGTCTGAATTTGGCAATAAGGAGTTCATGGTCTGAGCCACAGTCAGCTCCTGGTCTTGTTTTTGCTGATTGTATAGAGCTTCTCCATCTTTGGCTGCAAAGAATATAATTGATCTGATTTCGGTGTTGACCATCTGGTGATGTCCATGTATAGAGTCTTCTCTTGTGTTGTTGGAAGAGGGTATTTGCTATGACCAGTGCATTTTCTTGGCATAACTCTATTAGTCTTTGCCCTGCTTCATTCCGTATTCCAAGGCCAAATTTGCCTGTTACTCCAGGTGTTTCTTGACTTCCTACTTTTGCATTCCAGTCCCCTATAATGAAAAGGACATCTTTTTTGGGTGTTAGTTCTAAAAGGTCTTGTAGGTCTTCATAGAACCTTTCAACTTCAGCTTCTTCGGCATTACTGGTTGGGGCATAGACTTGGATTACTGTGACATTGAATGGTTTGCCTTGGATACGAACAGAGATCATTCTGTCATTTTTGAGATTGCATCCAAGTACTGCATTTCGGACTCTTTTGTTGACCATGACGGCTACTCCATTTCTTCTGAGGGATTCCTGCCCACAGTAGTAGATATAATGGTCATCCGAGTTAAATTCACCCATTCCAGTCCATTTTAGTTCGCTAATTCCTAGAATGTCGACATTCACTCTTGCCATCTCTTGTTTGACCACTTCCAATTTGCCTTGATTCATGGACCTGACATTCCAGGTTCCTATGCAATATTGCTCTGTACAGCATCGGACTTTGTTTCTATCACCAGACACATCCACAGCTGGGTATTCTTTTTGTTTTGGCTCCATCCTTTCATTCTTTCTGGAGTTATTTCTCCACTGATCTCCAGTAGCATATTGGGCCCTTACTGACCTGGGGAATTTCTCTTTCAGTATCCTATCATTTTGTCTTTTCATACTGTTCATGGGGTTCTCAAGGCAAGAATACTGAAGTGGTTTGCCATTCCCTTCTCCAGCGGACCACACCCTGTCATATACCGGGACCTGACTCTGGCTCAAATCACGAACTCCTATTGCCAAATTCAGACTTAAACTGAAAAAATCAGGGAAAGCCACTAGACCATTCAGACATAACCTGAATAAAATTCCTTATGATTATACAGTAAAATGACAAATAGATTTAAGGAATTAGATCTGATAGACAGAGTGCCTGAAGAAATATGGACGGAGGTTCGTGACATTGTATAGGAAGCAGGGATCAAAACCATCCTCAAGAAAAAGAAATGCAAAGAGGCAAAATGGTTGTCTGAGGAGGCCTTAAAAATAGCTGAGAAAAGAAGAGAAGTAAAAGGCAAAGGAGAAAAGGAAAGATATACCCATCTGAATGCAGAGTTCCAAAAAATAGCAAGGAGAGATAAGAAAGTCTTCCTAAGTGATCAATGCAAAGAAATAGAGAAAAACAATAGAATGGGAAAACTAGAGATCTCTTCAAGAAAATTAGAGACACCAAGGGAACATTTCATGCAAAGATAGGCTCGCTAAAGGACAGAAATGGTATGGACCTAACGGAAGCAGAAGACATTAAGAAAAGGTGGCAAGAATATGCAGAAGAACTGTACAAAAGATATCTTAATGACCCAGATAATCTTGATGGTGTGATCATTCACCTAGAGTCAGACATCCTGGTGTGTGAAGTCAAGTGGGTCTTAGGAAAAATCACTACAAAGAAAGCCAGTGGAGGTGATGGAATTCTAGTTGAGCTATTTCAAATCCTGAAAGATGATGCTGTGAAGGTGCTGCATGCAATACGCCAGAAAAATTGGAAAACTCAGCAGTGGCCACAGGACTGGAAACGGGCAGTTTTCATTCCAATCCCAAAGAAATGCAATTCCAAAGAATGTCAGAAGTGAAAGTGAAGTCGCTTAGTTGTGTCTGACTCTTAGCGACCCCATGGACTGCAGCCTACCAGGCTCCTCTGTCCAAGGGATTTTCCAGGCAAGAGTACTGGAGTAGGGTGCCATTGCCTTCTCCCATATCTATGCACTGCTGCTGCTAAGTTGCTTCAGTCATGTCCGACTCTGTGCGACACCACAGACAGCAGCCTGCCAGGCTCCGCCATCCCTGGGATTCTCCAGGCAAGAACACCAGAGTGGGTTGCCATTTCCTTCTCCAATGCATGAAAGTGAAAGGTGAAAGTGAAGTCACTCAGTCGTGTCCGACTCTTAGCGACCCCATGGACTGCAGCCTACCAGGCACCTCCATCCATGGGATTTTCCAAGCAAGAGTACTGGAGTGGGATGCCATTGCCTTCTCCAAAAAATGTCAAACTACCTCACAATTATACTCATCTCACATGCTAGCAAGGTAATGCTCAAAATTCTCCAAGCTAGGCTTCAACATTACTTGAACAGAGAACTTCCAGATGTTCAAGCTGGATTTAAAAAAGGCAGAGGAACCAGAAATCAAATTGCCAGCATCCGTTGGATCATAGAAAGAGCAAGAGAATTCCAGAAAAACATCTACTTCTGCTTCATTGACTATGCTAAAACCTTTGACTCTTCGGATCACAACATACTGGAAAATTCTTCAAGAGATGAGAATATCAGACTATCTTATCTGCCTCCTGAGAAATCTGTATGCAGGTCAAGAAGAAACAGAACCAGGCATGGAACAATGGACTGGTCCCAAATTAGAAAAGAAGTATATCAAGGCTGTATATTGTCATCCTGCTTATTTGACTTATATGCAGAGTACATCATGCAAAATGCTGGACTGGATGAAGCATATGCTGGAATAAAAATTGCTGTGAAAAATATCAATAACCTCAGATATGCAGATGACACCATTCTTATGGGAGAAAATGAGGAGGTACTAAAGAGTCTCTTATGAAGGTGAAAGAGGAGAACGAAAAAGCTGGTTTAAAATTCAGCATTCAGGAAATGAAGATCATGGCATCTGATCCCATCACTTCATGGCAGATAGATGGGGAAACAATGGAAATAGTGACAGATTTTATTTTCATGGGCTCCAAAATCACTGCAGATAGTGACTGCAACCATGAAATTTAAAGACACTGGCTCCTTGGAAGAAAAGTTATGCCAAACCCAGACAGAGTATTAAAAAGCAGAGCCATTACTTTACTGACAAAGTCTGTCTAGTTAAGTTACGTTTTTTTTCAGTAGTCATGTATGGATGTGTGAGTTGGACGATAAAGAAAGCTTAGTGCCGAAGAGTTGATGCTTTTGAACTGTGGTGTTGGAGAAGATTCTTGAGAGTCTCTTGGACAGCACAGAGATCAAGCCTGTCAATCCTAAAGGAAATGAGTCCTGAATATTCATTGGAAGGACTGATGCTGAAGCTGAAGCTCCAATATTTTGACCACCTGATAGGAAGAGCTGACTCATTAGAAAAGATCCTAATTATGGAAAAGATTGCAGGCAGGAGGAGAAGGGGACGACAGAGGGCAGGATCATTGGATGGCATCGCTGACTCAGTGGACACTAGTTTGAGCAAGTCCAAGGGTTGGCAATGGACAAGGAGGCCTGGTGTGCTGCAGCCCATGGGATCTCAAAGATTCGGAGATGACTGTGCAACTGAACAACATCAGGGCAAGAAACTGGAGAAGAAGCCATGGTGAAAAGAGGGACAAGAAAAGAGGAGAACAAATTCTGTTGATGTTAGATGGTAAAAGATTTCATTTGAACCCGTTCACCCTAAAGCTTGTAACAAACACTGAACTTACTGCATGAATATTGAACAAAATACTATTCCTAAATATTCCAAAAATATAAATTAACAAAAAATGTATTAGAATTCACCAAAAATAATGATTTCATTTTGGAGCAGCAAATATATAATCACTTGATTGACATTGAATGTTTCAAACATTTTGCTTACTTTTTCACACTTGGCACTTCGCAGCTAGTGCTAGTGGTAAAGAATCCACCTGCTGATGCAGGAGACGTAAGAAACATGGATTCAGGCCCTGGGTTGGGAAAATCCCCTGAAGGAGGGCATGGCAACCCACTCCAGTATTCTTGCCTGGAGAATCCCATGGACAAAAAATTCCTTTCTATTAGGGCTTCCCTGGTGGCTTACATGGTAAAGACTGCCTGCAATGCTAGGAGACCTGGATTCAGGCCCTGAGTCAGGAATAACCCCTGGAGAAGGCAATGGCTACCCACTCTAGTATTCTTGCCTGGAGAATCCCATGGACAGAGGAGCCTGGTGTGCTACAGTCTGTGGGTCACAAAGAGTCAGAAACCAAACCCAACTGAGTGAGGATCACTTCCACTTACTTATAACTGATTTACAATGTTCCATAAGACTCAAGGGTATAAACTGGTGATTCCAATTTAAAAGGTTATAGTCCATGTATAATTAATATAAAATACTGGCTGTATTCCCTGTGCTTACAATAGATCCCTGGAGCTTATTTATTCTTTACAGAATAGCCTATACCTCTTAGTTCTATACCCTTATATTTCCCTCCCCTCTTTTGCATCCCCACTGGCAAACCCTAGTTTGATCTCTAAATCTATGAGTCCAGTTTCTTTGCTATTATATTGCCTAGTTTGATAAAGACCTTAATACAAGACCAGAAGCCATAAAATGCCCAGCAGAAAATGTGGAATAGTCTTTGACATATATCAGCAATATTTTTCTAGATTTTTCTCCTAAGGTAAAAGAAACAAAAATAAACAAAAGAGATCTAATTAAACTTAAAAGTTTTTGCACAGCAAAGGAAACCATCAGCAAAACGAAAGGACAATCTACTGAACGGGGGAAAATACATGCAAATGTTGTGAACAGTAAGGAGTTAACATCCAAAGTACAGAATCAGCTCATACAACTCAACTTCAAAAATTTTTTCAAATGGGCAGCAGACATGCATAGACATTTTTCCAAAGAAGACATTCAGGTGGCTAACAGGCACATGAAAAGATGCTCAACATCATTAATCATCAGAGAAATGCAAATCAAAACCGCAATGAAGTAACGCCTCACACCTGTCAGAATGGCTGTCATCAAAAAGAACACAAATAACAAATGTTGGTGGGTGTGGAGAAAAGAGAGCCCTTACACCCTGTGGGTGGGTGTGTGAACTGGTACGATCACTATGGAAGACAGTATGGAGAGTCCTCAAAGAACTAGAAATAAAACCACCATCAGTTCAGTTCAGTTCAGTTGCTCAGTTGTGTCCGACTCTTTGTGACTCCAAGAATCGCAGCATGCCAGGCCTCCCTGTCCATCACCAACTCCCGGAGTTCACTCAGACTCCATCGAGTTGGTGATGCCATCCAGCCATCTCATCCTCTGTCGTCCCCTTCTTCTCCTGCCCCCAATCCCTCCCAGCATCAGAGTCTTTTCCAATGAGTCAACTTTTCCCATGAGGTGGCCGAAGTACTGGAGTTTGAGCTTCAGCATCATTCCCTCCAAAGAAATCCCAGGGCTGATCTCCTTCACAATGGACTGGTTGAATCTCTGCAGTCCAATGGACTCCCAAGAGTCTTCTCCAACACCACAGTTCAAAACCACCATAAAATCCAACAATTCCACTCCTGACTGTGTATCCAAAGGAAATGAAAATATTAACTGGAAGATACATGCGCCTCACATTCACAGCAGTACTATTTGCAATAGCCAAGATATACAACCAACCTAAGTGTCCATTAACAGACAAATAGATAAAGATCTGATGTGTATATAGGATGAAATACTACTCAGCCTTGGGCTTCCCTGGTGGCTCAGAGGGTAAAGCATCTGCCTACAATTCGGGAGACCTGGGTTCGATCCCTGGGTTGGGAAGATCCGATCCCCTGGAGAAAGAAATGGCAACTCACTCCAGTACTCTTACCTGGAAAATCCCATGAATGGAGAAGCCTGGTAGGCTACAGTCCATAGGGTCGCAAAAAATTGAACATGAATGAGCTATTTCACTTTCTTTTCTTCAAAAAAAAAAAAAGAACAGCATTTTGCCATCTGCATCAACACAGATGGACTCAGAGTATTATACTTAGGGAAATAATTCAAAGACAAATACTATATGATACCACTTTTAAGTGGAAAAAATCTTTATACTTTTAAATTGCTATATATCAAAAAATGGCAACCCACTCCTATATTCTTGCCTGGAGAATCCCATGGACAGAAGAGCCTGGCAGGCTACAGTCCACGGGGTCACAAGAGTTGGACATGACTTAGCGGCTAAACCACCACCACCAGCAAGCTTTCAGTAAAGATACACTCATGTCTTCCTAGAGTCTTCCATACGCGTCATCAATACTCTTTCAAATTATTCTGTCCTATTACATGTTTTCATAATCTGGAGATCTGACTCTTCTTCCAGTCATTCCCAAAAGGTCTGACTTCTGCTCAGAGTGAGGTCAAGGTCTATCCCAGGTGAGCGAACTTTGCAACTGTTGACCTGATGGCTCTGTGATCCCAAGACCCGTGTGACTGTAAAGCGAGGCTGGGTTCCAGGCTCTGGGCTCTGCTATTTCTGGGCACCTGACGCTTGAGGCTAGGTGACTCATCTCTCTAGACAGCAGTCTCCACGTCAGCAAAATCGGGATGACAAAGGCTCCTGTCTAAGGAGACATGTCATCACCATTTCTAAACCAGAAAGGCTGTGAAGCTGTCAGTGTCCACGGTAGGTCCACGATCATGTTTAAGGACATTCTCCAAAGCACTCGAGGTGGCCAGACTTGGTCCTACTGGTCCCCAGGGTACACCTGCCTCCGGGCAGGAAAGAAGTCTCAGGCTCCCTCGGGCTGAGGGCAGGAGAGCTTGCCCACGCCTCCCCTTTTCCTGGGAGCTGTGGCCGTGAGGGGGCCAGGGTGCTCATGGAGGCTCCACCCGTGGTCCAGCTCATGCAGTGCCTGCTGGGAATGTCCCCACCATCGGCTGTCCCCACGGAGCAGCTCCACCTCCACCGAGAGCCCACAGAGCTGCCGGCGAGACCACACGAGTGTCTGAGAGGCTGAAATCTGACTCTGGAAGGAAACCCAGCTTTGCCTTCATACCTGTCCTCCTGAACCTCTTCAGGGTGATGTTGAGCCTGAGGTCTCCTCGGAGAGCTTCAGCTGTCAGGGGCCACCTGCCTGTTCAGTGCTGCCCGGAGCTCTGAGTGTGGAGGTTTAAAGAAACACAGCAACAGGCTATAGCTGTCCTCTTTATAAACTGAAAATAAAACCAAGTCTACTCAACCCTTGTCTGACTTTTTGAAAGAAGAAAAACAGTATTTGCTACCACCTAATTTGGGGCTTCCCTGGTGGCTCGGATGGTAAAGCATCTGCCTGCAATGCAGGAGCCTCAGGTTTGATCCCTGGGTTGGGAAGATCCCCTGGAGGGGGGCATGGCAGCCCACTCCAGTATTCTTGCCTGGAGAATCCCAGGGTCGGAGGAGCCTGATGGGTTACAGTCCATGGGGTCGCAAGGAGTCGGACATGACAAAGCAGCTTCATTTTCACTTACTTTCCACTTAATTTAAAATACCAATGCTATTTCAAATGTGGTAGAAAGAACACACATTACTCGCCCAGACGTAAAGAATTCAAGCAACTGCTGCTTAGACTCCGACTTCTTTACCCAAAGCCCACTGACCATAGTGTTTCGGGTCATGACGCCTTTCAGATGCTTTTCCTAGCAGGACTGAACTCAGCAAATGTGTGAGCCACGTAACACACAGTACTGGAATGATTTCTCTGAAAGAAAAGTGAACTAAACAGTGAAAACCTTCCAGGCACACAATGCTTACTAATTTCGGGCAAGTCCTATAGAACATGGGCTATGCCTTAGCGGGTTTGCCCAGAGATACTGTGCACCCTGAGCTTCCATGCTTGAGAATGAGAAACACACGTATGTAACACTCATGTTGCTGAGTAAAAGATCATCTTAAAGTATTAGATTTCTGAGAGGGCAAAGCTCACCCCCAGATGCCCTGGTTGATAGATCTAAATTGAGACTTGAGGGCAAAAAAAAAAAAAAAAAAATAAAGAAATCTTTCCAAGTATCTCCTTACAACAGGAGAGAAGAGTCCAATATGCAGTCTTTAGAAACACACTATTTTCAGACAGTCAATTTTCTTATCTCTCGGCTTCCCTGAGATCCGCTCAGTTAAAGCCTGAGCTGAAGATGAAAAAAAAGAAAAAAGCCGAACCTCCCTCAGACCAGCACTCGCTCGTCCCCCCCCCCCAAACTGAGCCCCTTGTTTCCCGGGCGGGCGGGAGGCGTGGGCGCTGCCCTCAGAAATGCTGTGGTTCCCTCGGCCCTGGTCTCCATGGAGGTGGGGTGGGGGGACTGGAGCAGAACTGTCATTTGAGGTCATTTACTCTCCCAGTAGAGTTAATTAGAGCTCTTAATTCTGTGCTTATTCAAGCTAACTAATGCAATTAAAAAGACATTTCATTTTTCACCTGTTTCAGTTCAGTTCAGTTGCTCAGTTGCGTCCGACTCTTTGTGGCCCCATGGACTGCAGCACGCCAGGCTTCCCTGTCCATCACCATCTCCTGGAGCTTACTCAAACTCATGTGCATCGAGTCGGTGATGCCATCCAACCATCTCATCCTCTGTCGTCCCCTTCTCCTGCCTTCAATCTTTCCCAGCATCAGGGTCTTTTCCAGTGAGTCAGTTCTTCGCATCAGGTGGCCAAAGGATTGGAACTTCAGCTTCAGCATCAGTCCTTCCAACGAATATTCAGGACTGAATATTCGTGAATTTCAGGAATTTTGAAAGATTGACTGGTTTGATCTCCTTGCTGTCCAAGGGACTCTCAAGAGTCTTCTCCAACACCACACAGTTCAAAATCATCAGTTCTTCAGCACCCAGCTTTCTTGTGGTCCAACCCTCACACCCATGCATGACACTGGAAAAACTGTAGCTTTGACTAGACGGCAAAATAATGTATTTGCTTTTTAAAATGCTAATTTTGTCATAATTTTCCTTCCAAGAAGAAAGTGTCTTTTAATTTCATGGCTGCAGTCACCATCTGCAGTGATTTTGGAGCCCAAGAAAAGAAAGTCTGTCACTGTTTCCATTGTTTCCCCATCTATTTGCCATGAAGTGATGGGACCGGATGCCATGATGTTAGTTTTCTGAATGCTGAGTTTTAAACCAGCTTTTTCACTCTCCTCTTTCACCTTCATTAAGAGGCTCTTTAGTTCCCCTTCATTTTCTGCCATAAGACTGGTGTCATCTGCACATCTGAGGTTATTGATATTTCTCCTGACAAACTTGATTCCAGCTTGTGGTTCATCCAGCCTGACATTTCACATGATGTACTCTGCATAGAAGCTAAATAAGCAGAGTGAAAATATACAGCCTTGATGGATGCCTTTCCCGATTTGGGATCAGTCTGTTGTTCCATGTCTTATTCTAACTGTTGCTTCTTGATTTGAATACAGATTTCTCAGGAGGCAGGTAAGGTGGTCTGGATTATTATAACTGATGACAGGTTATTTATTATAGTTCACCTGTTAATTATAACATTTATAGTAACAAACTTTTTCTGCAATTACAAAATGGTTTCTATTTTTTCATCTCCTGGTTTGTGAATTTCTGCTCCCAACTTTTTGATAAGTTCCCTTCAGGTTGGAAGTGCATCGAACAATCAGCATCTTCAGAGGTAGCTGTCGCCCTATCGGATGTGGCCTGAGTACAAAGCCAGCAGGGAATGTATCAGGAGGCTAGTGAGCAGACTTGGGGGCTGAGGCTTGGGTCCTGACGATAACCCTGGGGATGACTTTGAGTCTTGCTGTCTTCCCAAGTCTGTTTCCTAAAAGCAAACAAACAAAACCCACAATACGAAAGCGGATCGGATCGTGGTGGGTGGTCACTGCTGGGGCAAGTGAGGCAGTGTTTTGTAAAGACATCTTTGGTCTTTACAACAAACAGTTGTCCTGGCCAAGTCCCTGTTGTGGAAAGCCTGGAGTTGCACACCACCCATCGTCTGACGGAGAGTAGAACTGCCCGGGAACAATGCTGGGGATCACTTTTAGAAGCAAGTTCATTCAAGGTTCATAGAAAAGGTGAATTTGTCATTTTGAGCTGTGACAGTAAGTGGAAAGACAACGGGAAGCGCGTAGCTATGAGGTTACTGCAATGTCTTCGAGGCACAGCGATAAATTGCCAGGACGTTTTTATGGAGTTTCTTAACCTCTGGCCTTTGGAGGAGGGAAATCAATAAGATATTAAGAAAATCATGAATTAATGTTTCAAAGAATGTAGACATGAGTACGAGCCCCACGGTTCAGATAAACGTCCAGACCGGGAACCTGACATCTCCTGTAGGAAACGGAAATGTCAGAGACCTCCTGCAGGGGACCACGCCAACCATCCTCTGCTCACTCCAGCGTCCCGTGTGATGGGAAGGGCGAAGAACTGAAACGTTCTCTGGATCATCACAGTGAAGTCTCCAGAGGAAACAAAATACACATAATCCTTCTCATGTGAAGTGAAATCACTTTTGTGTCAACTGCATATACAGGGGTTTTCTAATTGACACATATGTATGGTGATGGAGATGAGAATTCTTAAAAGAATGATGGAAAATGCACGTATTCTGAACTTCAAGTGATATGAACATGCTCCTTTACACGAGGAACAGGGGCCCTCTGTCTCTCTGTCTCTGTCTCACTCTCTCCATCACTCTGTCTGTCTCTCCCTGGAGCAGAGGGCGTGTCGACTGAGCAGGTCCCATGCACGTCTGGTTACCAAATGCCGGGGATCTTGGGAGGGTTCATCCACCCTTCCTGTCTTGTCCAGGTTACCAGAGAGACCCCACGTGAGTGTCCTGCTCAGTCACTACGGGCACGTCCCCCTTGACCCTGCCGCCGCGGATGTCCTGTGAGCTGCGTCCTGACAGGCAGGCGCCGGATGGAGGGTCTGTGGCTTTTCTCTGAGTCTCCTTGTGCCTGGCAGGGCCCCACCTGCCTGAGGAGGAGAGTCCCTGTGGACTTGGATGTCACTGTGCTTAGAAGGGATGATTTCAGGGTGCCAGGGTCTGCACGGAGGTCTGGGGACAGGGGTCCCCCTATTTCATTAAACACACAGCACCTTATGCTGTGGCCCACAGAGATCTTGGCTTCCCCAGCTCCATCAGGAGAGCTAAGACAGCCACGTACCCCCGGTCCTTGTCCAACGGGGGGTTTCCAGGGCTTGGAGCGCCAGATCTTGGCTTCCCCAGCTCCATCAGGAGAGCTAAGACAGCCACGTACTCCCGGTCCTTGTCCAACGGGGGTTTCCAGGGCTTGGAGCACCAGATCTTGGCTTCCCCAGCTCCATCAGGAGAGCTAAGACAGCCACGTACCCCCGGTCCTTGTCCAACGGGGGTTTCCAGGGCTTGGAGCACCAGATCTTGGCTTCCCCAGCTCCATCAGGAGAGCTAAGACAGCCACGTACCCCCGGTCCTTGTCCAACGGCGGGGTTCCAGGGCTTGGAGCACCAGATGGCAAGGGCGGGAGAAAACCAGGCACGCATCTGCTGGCTGATCTTGAGCACTGAGGGTCACACTCTCAAGCGTGGCCTGGATCACGGGGACTCTGGCTCAGACCCTTCTCACCGGGCTCAGAGTGAAACAGGGAGCCCACGTGGAGCGCTGCCCCCACCCCAGCCTCTGGCCCCGCCTTTTGCCCAGCTGTCACTCCTGTGCCCTGCCCACTTGCCTCCCAGTCCATAAATAATTGCCTAATTGCCCCCCCCCCCCCCCCCGGCTCCCCCGGGACCTCCGCCCTCCTCACTGGGCCTGGGCCGTGACCTCCGGCAGCCTCTCCGAGCCCTGTCCCTGAAGGAGCCTTTCCAAGCCCATCAGTGCCTGGAACAGTGCTCAGGTGGGGTTGCCTTTGGAGGATGCAAGTGGGAGTCGGGGTGCCCTGCTGCTGGCCGTGACCTAAGTAGCCTGTGAAGCCTCCCCTTCCCCCTCCCTGCCCCCCTCCCTTCCCCCTCCCTGCCCCCTCCCTGCCTCCCCTCCCTGCCCCCCTCCCTGCCCCCTCCCTGCCCCCTCCCTGCCCCTCCCTGCCCCCTCCCTTTCCCCTCCCTTCCCCCTCCCTGCCCCCCACGCCCCAGAGCACTGCGGGGCAGTTTACCTGAGAACAAGAGGAGACACAGTCCATCCCTACAGGGCAGCGGGCGCTGGAGGTCAAGGGCCAACCCAGGAGCCAATTCTGGAGGCCACGTCCCCACTTAGCCGCCCACAGGTGCCCGAGGCTCCTTGTGCCCGGGTTTCTCCAGTGCCTGTGGGCAGCCGGGTCTGTCCACGGGCTCTGACTGAGGCACTGTCGGGACTGGGGTCACCTGGGGGTGAAAGTCCAGGGCTAAGACCCCTGGACTCCGCCCGGCCCTGAACAGAACCCACGGAGCCAGACCTGGGCGCCGAGCATCCGAGCATCAGGGCCTGAGGGCCTGGAAGCTGTCCGTCCCTCTGACACACTCATGAGATGCTCTGACACGCAGAGCCCGGGCCTGGCTCCACAAGTCCCGTCCAGGGCCGGGTGGATTCCAGGGGCATCAGTCCTAACCTCCTCGCTGCCTTTCCCCCTGCGTCAGCTGGGTGCCTGCATCCCCTGGGCCGGCTTGGCTCCATGGTCGGGCAAGGAGAGCCCCAGCTGGCCGGCGGGTCAGGGCTGAGCTGCGGGTTCCCTGCGAAGGTCTCCTGAGCGCCCGTGCTCACCTAGAGGACGCACAGAGTGGAACATCGTGCAGAACCCAGGGTTTTGAACAGAATGTCTGTGATCATGTGTTCCCAGGGGACGTCGCCCAGCTGGCCCACGGTTGTCACTCTGACAAGGAACATGGAGACTCAAGGAAGTGACTCGAATGCTCCCCTCTGCCCCGACGTGTTCATGAACAGGAGCGGCTCTGCTCTGAGCCTCGGATGAGAGTGGTCATGGCCTGACATGACCGGCCTGCCAGCCAGCGGGTGGGGTGTGCCGTAGTTAACAGTCACAAAGAAACCATGCTTTAGTTCAAGAGACACAGGAGCAGAAGTTTCTCTGCACTGGAGGGTGGGGGTGGAGATGGTTTCAGGACTGGGTGGGGGCCCTCAGGGGGCTCGGGATGAGGTTGGGGAGCCTTGGGGGCCAGGAAATGGCCTGTGAGCTCCCCACCATTCCCGTGGCCGTGCCTCCCCACCCTTGGTCCCCATGGAACCTCTGTCCCCTTCTCTGAAAGCAAGACTTGCACGTCCAGACTGGACGTTGAAGGCTGGCATTTGGAAAGCGTCATCTGAATTCCCCCAGAAGGAACTGGTCTTCCTGGAAAAATCCAGCATGTCTTTAGAAAGGGAAGAGAGACGTGGGGGTCCTCACTTCTGTTTGCAGTGGAGTAGGAGACAGGCAGATGGCTCAGCTTTGCTGGCCTGGCACACAGGACGGCACGCAGGCCCCCCCCCAGGACGCACGGCCCAGGCTGAGCAGGCCCCAGGTGGCCTTCCTCACAGGACCAGCAGGCGTGAGAGGTGGAGGGTGGAGGGGGTGTCGAGGAGGCGAGGGTGTTTTCAAGATTGGCTGATCCGTATCTGCTCAACCCATCACCAGGCGGCAGGGAGGCCAGAAAGTCAGCCAGTCATGGATCATCTTCCCTCGACCCTTTGCCCCCGTTTCCAGGGACCCCTGAGTATGTGTTGAGGAGGAGGCTCCAGACTTGCTTGCTGGGTGCTCCTGCGGAGCCCTGAGCAGGTGATGAAGGAATGGGGTGAGGGCGTAGAAACTCCCGGGAGGGTCAAGGGCTGCCCACCCCCACAGGACTGCTTGTGAGGCACCAGCCTTTGTCCCACCTGGGCCAGGACTTGCAGGCTTCTGGGGCACACACGGCACCGAACCCGGGGAGGAAAGCCTGGGTCTCCTTCCAGGACCCTGTACCTCCAGGTTCCAGGACAGCCGACGGCCACATCTGGAGAGAAACATGGAGAGACTGAAGGTGCGCAGAGAAGACGAGGCGGTGAGAACTGTGGCCTCACCAGGAGGTGAGGGTCTCACGGGATGCAGGCAGCAAAGGGTGGATCTGAAGCCGCCCTGGGGAGGCACTGAGGATGGGGGATGGGGGCTGGGCTGGAGACGGAGGACGAGACAGGAGCCTCGCTGCCCTGGAAGATGCTTGGGTGGATCACTGTCTCAGCCATAGACAGTCTCTGAGTCCCCAGGTCTCCGGAAGGTAACAGTACTGCTTCACAGGTTGTCATGAATGTTCATCCAGGCTGTACAGTGGGTGGCTAGGGGGGCGTTCTCCCAACCTCGGGGAGGCCCTGGGGGTTGTACAGCCAGTGACCATGACTGCCTGACTCCTGATGCTGAGAGGCAGAAAATCTAAAGCTGTCATGATTGACAGATAATATGATGACCAACCCAGAAAAAAACAAACAGATTTAATTACTCAAGCTATTAGAGCCAGTAAGAGCTCAGAAACTTGCGAGATACAAAAATCATCAGTATGTTTGAACCCGTAAAGGCCATACAAAAATACAAATTATTTAAGGTGGCCACAGAAACTATAAAACACACAATATCTCTATACAGAGGCAAACGTTTTGACAAAGGTCATGGATGATGATCTGAGTGAGTGGGTGAGATTTTTCCATGCTTCTAACTGGGACAGCTTAACATTTAAAGACGTCAGTTCCCTCAAATTTCATAATCTGTGAAAGTCATGAAATCCGCAATAACATTCTAGTTTGATATACAGTAAACTTAAAATTTCATGGAAGAATAAAATTTCATGAAGACATATATTGTTGGTGTTCAGCTGCTCAGTCATGTCTGACTTATGGGCTGCAGCACGCCGGGCTTCCCTGCCCTTCAGCATCTCCTGGAGCTCGCTCAAACTCATGTCCACTGAGTGGGTGATGCCACCCAACCATCTCATCCTCTGTTGCTCCTTTCTCCTCCATCCTCCATCAACCATATAAAACAAGAGAAGACAGCAGACCAGTCCTCCAAGCTTCTAAGAAATACACAACCACAGTCGTAAACACAGCACTGTATTACTGACGTAGACCTGGGCAGACAAAGCAGTGAAACGGAGTGCAGAGCGAAGAGGCACACGCATGTGTCCATCAGACTAAAACCTGGATAAAGATGGGCCCGCAGTCAACAGAGAATGCACTTGTTCAGCAGATGGAGCTGGAAAAGAGACTTGCTATATGAGAAAAATGGAACTGCTTCCTTTCTTTACACCAGACACAGTAGTGAACTCAAGCGAAAGACTTAAATATGGAATGTAAGACTCTAGGTTCATAGAAAATGCGGGAGCTGAGTAAAGACTGGGGAGTGGACACTTCCGGAAACGCACACAAGCCGGAACCAGCAGGAGCACGGGGGATGGGAACGGGAGGAAGCTGTCAGACCGGAGGCAGGTCAGGGTGTGCAGGCCCGGGGTCTAGAGAAGAGACAGCCGGTGGCATCATCTGTTCATACTTCCAGGGAATCCTTAAGCCAAACACCCAGAAAGTGGGTCAACCCGAGCGACAAATTAAGTGGGAAAACGCTTTGGGAAGAGCCCATTATAAGGTCATAAATTTACTAGATAAAACAATTGTGCATTGTAGGACTATGCCAGCATTAAATTCCCATTCACGTGGCTGAGACTGGATCTTCCCTATAATTTCCCGGAATCATAAGTGACAGAGATTCAATTATTCTGGAACACGTCAACGATAATGGGCTAAAACGACAGGCTCTTTTTTATTCATGGGGGTATATATTTTTAATTGTTTTTTAGAAAGTCATTAGGAAGGGGCAATTGAGTCACAATTAAGTTTTGCTCTAAAGATGTAATTAAACATACGCTTCAATGTCTGATTTCAGGTTTCCTTTGTGTATAAAGCACAGTGGCTGTGCCGGTGAGCTCCACATCCCTTCCCCCACCCCCCATCCCCCCAACCCCTCCACACGACCCCCACCCCTGCCCCCCGGCCCAGAGCAGCAGTGCTCCGAGGCGAGGCAGGACTCCCTGACCTCCCCTGACCTTCTCCACAGTTTATGGAAGTGATTCCAAACCACGCATCATAAAATAAATGAGTTTTCCTCCAAGGAGACGCAAATAAGTAAAGGGGAGGCCCCACGATAAAGCCAGGATGTGCAGCGTGGTGCTGAGACTCAGCTGCCCACCAGCCTGACTGCAGTGGTGCCAGCTGGCTGGACTGTGTGGAACAGAATCGCTCTTGGTGCCCGCTCCAGCCAAACCAGGTTCAAGTCCTGAGTCTCTGCTTCCTGGCTGCGTGACCTCAGCAACCTTGAGAGAGGTGCATTGTCCTCACCAGGTCTCCATCTCTGTCCTTGCAGGCGGTCCTCAGGGGGAGGTTAAGTGAGGCTAGTGGACAGGACAGGCAGCAGTGATGGCCGCTACGACGATGATGATCACTGCTCTTGGGGGGGATATAAAAGTAATGACGAATCATTTCTGATCACTCTGTCGGACAAGATGAATAAATATGACACTGAGCTGCTGAACGATAGTTGGACAGGATCACTTAAGGAAGAGTGACAGCTTTTATGAGGTCCGTGGAGCTGATGTACCTGCGGCAGAGCACGTAAATTATAGCCTAGAAACCTCCACGCAGCATCAGGAGAAGCTCTGATTCCGGGGCGGAGGGAGCTTGCTGTTCCAAACTCTGCTCTGGAGGCTTCCCCGCAGGCCTCTGCAGGGATGCGGCCAGACCTGCCTTCCTTTCTGTGCTTCCAGCACCGCTGAGGGCTAAAGGACTCTCCAACGAATAAATCCATCTGCAGCTTGGGGGATGCACCCCGAGTGGCCTGCGTGGGGTGCACCAGCCGGTGAGTGAGAGGGGATCTTGGCGGATCGGCACAGTGGCAGCGCTCACCCATTCGTCTTGGGTCTGGGGGCATCATTGCGGGGTGCCACAGGCACAGCCAGAGCCCGCCCAGGCCGGCAGCAAGGTGAGGCGCTGCCGCACCTTCTCCCTATAGTTGTTTCCGAGTGGAATTCCTGCTCACGTGCCTGTCCTCGGGCCTCTTGTGCTCTTGAGAGCAATGCCACGTTTGGTGTCTCCAGCTTCTAACTCTGAAACCCGGGATTCTGTGTCCTGAGCCCCCATCTTCAGGTAGTCTGGTCTTAGCCATGCCCCTTCAGCGTTTGACACAGGGTTTTCCCCCGAACACAGACTTTTCATCATTGCATGGGCGTCCCTGGTGGCTCAGATGGTAAAGAGTCTGTCTGCCGTGCAGGACACCTGGGTTAGATCCCTGGGTTGGGAAGAGCCCCTGGAGAAGGGCATGGCAGCTCACTCCAGTACTATTGCCCGGAGAATCCCGTGGACAGAGGAGCCTGGTGTGGGCTGCAGTCCTCGGGGGTGGACAGAGGAGCCTGGTGTGGACTACATACAGTCCTCGGGGCTGCAGGAGTTGGACACGGCTGAGCCACTTTTACTTTTGTGCCTACTCAGCCGTGTCTGACTTTCTGTGACTCCGTGGATTGTAGCCCACACCAGGCTCCTCTGTCCATGGAATTTTCTAGGCAAGAAATACTGGAGTGGTTTGAGCATTGGCTGCCAGCTAACATTGGAGATGAGCTGCTAATATTGATATAGATATTTAATACATTTAGAAATAAGGTTTCAACTCCTACTGTGAGTGCTAAGTGTAGCTATTATTAGGGACACATGGAAGTGTGTTTTTTTTTAATTTTTTTATACTCTTAACCCCATGTTTTAAACCTTTCCCTATATACTAGTTGCCTGTATGAATACAGATGCAGCTTCCTTGTCCCCCACAGCAGGTGTGGTCACAAGACTGGCTTTGGCCAGTGAAATGTCGGTGGCAATGACACCCATCATTCCTGGATGGAGACTCTCAGAGCAAAAGTCTGTTGCTCTGGGATGCACCTTTGGGCAAACAAATGCAACAAGAGAACCTTCATCCTTAGCCAACTGCTCCCTTCTTAGGAATCTTTCTTGCTCATCTGCTCAGAAGACAAACGCTTACCTCAATGCACTCACCATTCAGGTGAGGGTTTCGTGCTGTCAGTTGGAAAATAACCAGTGATATTTAGTTGAGCACTTCCTATATGCTTCATGCACCAACTGATTTAAGACAAACTCGAGGAGAGTGGTTTTCTTATTATGATGATATATATAGGAGCAATCAACCCGAACTTGGACCCTGAAGCCACGATCTGAGCCCTAAGAACTGGACTAAGGAATTCTACACATGACTTTGCCAATGGTATTAGTAGCACCCTATGAAAAATGCATGCAAATATAGTAAACTGAAGCTGAAGCTCCAATATTTTGACTACCTGATATGAAGAACCTACTCATTGGAAAGACCCTGATGCTGGAAAAGATTGAGAGCAGGAAGTGACAGAGAATCAGATGACTGGATGGCATCATTGACTCAATGGACATGAGTTTGAGCAAACTCCAGGAGATGGTGAAGGACAGGGAAGTCTGGCATGCTGCAGTTCATGGGGTCACAAATAGTCAGACATGACTTAGTGACTGAACAACAACAAACAGCAGGAATGGGGTCAGAGGGATCTAGTTTCACCCTGGAGGAACCTCTGGGGAGAGGCTGACGAGAGTTTTGTGCCACAGAAGAAGAGAGGAAAGCCTTTGGGTTATATGAGGAAGGGTGGCCTGGAGCCGGAGTGCTACTTCTTGACCCTGATAACATATTGCTTCTTGCACTGGCTCCCATCCAGTTGTGCAAGTGAAACGTGTGACTCTTCATCTCCACATGGTCTCTTCTGTTCTACCCGCGGGAGGACATCTGGAAGCGAAGCTCAGACACAAGAACACCTGTCCACACTCTTACCAACTCCTGGCTGCAGGACGTCGGGAAGTTGACACATAGAGGCCATAGAGTGCGTGGAGTAATTCCTTTTCTTTTTAGTAAGAGAAATTAAGAGAAAATATTTCCTGATGGTGAAATTGTGTGTTTTGAATTTTATTCTTGTAGCAAAAAGATCACTGAAAGCATTATAGTCATCTAAGCTGTTGATGGAACTCAATTTTGTATGTTTTAATTCAGAACAGTAAGACTTTTTTGTAATTAATACTACTGAAGCTTTTATGCGTGGTATCCTTGTGTTCGTTAAATATATGCTCATCAGTATAATTATTTTCAACTAGCAGCTGGTTTTATGGCTTTTGTTTGCACTTTAACCTGCAGCAGTGAAAAGTACTCTGTAAAGCACTTCTGCATTTTTGTCTGTAAAACTTACTGTACATGGAAAATATAAAAACTCAATACTGTTAAATTTATAAATGGCAATGAGTGGATTTGGATTTTGTTTCTATTGTAGGAAAACCTGGTTTCCTTGACTGATCGAATGTGGGTCACTAAGAAGACCAAGAGGTTGGAAGGTGGTGATCCCATTTCACTGTCCCCTCCGCATAGGTTCAGAAACTGAAAAGGCTGAGCAGAAGCCGCATCATCCAAGTCTCCTTCTCTCCCTGAAGTCCCCCTGCTGCTGCTTGTCACCTTGCTGCAGGGGCATGGCTGCACTAGGACGGTGAGCTGCCCTCGTCTGGTCCTCCCACGGGAGTGATCTACTCACAAGGCAGTTACTGGGAAGGCCAGCAAAGCTGCCAAGAGAGCTCAGTGGCAGTGTGCCCACCGACGGCTGCATGGGCTGAGAGGCGGCCTTCTCCAGAGGGGGCTCAGTCATGATGCACACAGGAGTCCAGCCTTCAGACGCCTTGTCCTGTAGCCTGTCTGAGCCACACAGCAGGCTGGCTCTCTGCACACTGAGCGGTTGGAAGGCGGCTTGGGGGTAAGTCAGGAGACATTCATGCTCATTTAGTGGGGCTGTGCAGAATGAATGCTGAAGAAGTGATTCAGTGCTCTCGCGTCGGGGGGAGTTTGAACCAGTTTCAGAAAAGCATCTTGCAAGAAACAAAAACCAAAGAGGTCCAATGGTCTAGTTCTTTAAGCAACTACACTGCTGTGCATATTGCAACCAATAGCAGCAAGAACCTGGGTTACAGAGGTCTGCTCGGCCCACACAGCCTCTCCTGTCCTCACTCACTGGCACACAGGCACACTGCTAACTTGTCTGAGCGTCCAAGCAGGAGCTGAGGATGGATCCCCCAATCCCTGCCTGTCCATTCCTCCCCCACCTGTGGTGTGCATGCATGTGCCTGTGTGCAAATGAACTTGCATGAATGTGTAAGTGAATGTGGATATATGTGCGTTGGAATCTGTGTAAGCATGCATGTAAGTATTATGTGTAGGTGAATGTGGATATATGTGTGCTGGAATCTGTGTAAGCATGCATGTAAGGATTATAATCAAATTTGCAGTTTTGGATCCCTCCCAGGAAGTGGTAAGGAGAACAGAAAGCTTGTGTCCACAAGTTTTGTCAGAGTCATTTCTGTAGAGGGTTAAGAATTGGTATTGAAGGTGATGTGTTGAAGACTGGGCTTCCTGATTAAATACCACCCACCTCCATCAAACCCAGGAGAAGCAAAAACAAAGGGAAATATATTTTTTTTGGGGGGGGGATATATTTTTTAAAAAGAGATAAATGCCATTTTCAGCTAAAGAAACGCCATCTTCAGTTGTTGTGGATTTTCCCAACAACTAACTACAAACTAGAAAGACAATAGGCCGAATCCTATGAAAATGTGCCAAATCCTTAAAGTGACACGTCTGAGAATCAGTGCTGAGTATACTTTATTTTTGTTTAAGTGCCATGAGGCCCAGGACTGTGGTTGGACCACAGGAAAGCAAACCCAGTTCAATATCAAGTAATGTCAGAGAAGAGCGAGCTGAGGGGAGTTGGTGCTCAAGCATTTTCCTCATCTACTGCTCGCTGCTCTGGGGGGAGTCAGGCCAGATGAAGGGGAAGCAGGATCAAGAGTGATGTGGAGAATGTCTGGAAACTACAGGGTACACACGTTACTCAGATAAAATAGTGATCAGATTGTTAACGATTTGTTTGAGACTTCAGGTCGAATGAAAAGCCAGCTATCTTTCTGAGTAATTTCCATTTGTTCCTCCTTAGGCTCGTTTTAATAGAGATCTGACACCACGAAAATGAGTAATAACCACAAAGGAGCTGAAACAAGACCTGGCCCAAAGATTAAGAAAATTAAAGAAGGAACATAATATAAGCAAAAAAAAAAAAAAAAAAAAAAGGAGGCAGACAATATACACACAAGAAAAAAAAAAAATCCAGAGTTTGGAGTATTCGTTCACTATGGCATCTGGTCCCATCACTACATGGGAAATAGATGGGGAAACAGTGGAAACAGTGTCAGACTTTGTTTTCCTGGGCTCCAAAATCACTGCAGATGGTGACTGCAGCCATGAAATTAAAAGACGCTTACTCCTTGGAAGGAAAGTTATGACCAACCTAGATAGCATATTCAAAAGCAGAGACATTACTTTACCAACAAAGGTTCGCCTAGTCAAGGCTATGGTCTTTCCTGTGGTCATGTATGGATGTGAGAGCTGGACTGTGAGGAAGGCTGAATGCCGAAGAATTGATGCTTTTGAACTGTGGTGTTGGAGAAGACTCTTGAGAGTCCCTTGGACTGCAAGAAGATCCAACCAGTCCATTCTGAAGGAGATCAATCCTGGAATTTCTTTGGAAGGAATGATGCTAAAGCTGAAACTCCAGTATTTTGGCCACCTCATGCAAAGAGTTGACTCATTGGAGAAGACTCTGATGCTGGGAGGGATTGGGGGCAGGAGGAGAAGGGGACGACAGAGGATGAGATGGCTGGATGGCATCACTGACTCAATGGATGCGAGTCTGAGTGGCCTCCGGGAGCTGGTGATGGACAGGGAGGCCTGGCGTGCTGCGGTTCATGGGGTCGCAAAGAGTCGGACACGACTGAGCGACTGATCTGATCTGATCTGATCTGATGCTCTCAAATTGCAGGCATTATCAGTTATTGAAAAATTAGGGGAAAATGGACATAAATATTCAAAAGAGAGACTATACAATCATTGAAGAAAGAAAGAAGTAAATTTACAGAGTTTGGGGAATAAATTTAAGAGAAAAATAGACATTTACAGAAATTAAAATCGTGCTCTAAACAAACCAAGGAAAAATAGAATAAATGCAACTAAAACTAAAAGATACAGTGAATAGGCTTTAAGAAAGTGTGCTGTTTGAACTTTTTTCAAACCTATGAACTTTTTTCAATGTTTGCTGAATATCTCATTTTACGTCAGATAGTTTATCCAGATGAGTTTGCAAATAAGGCAAGGTGGAATGATTTGGTTTCTTCCAGTAAACACCCGCAGAGGACTAGACACAACAGTAAGAATGATTACTGAACTCAAAGACAGGCTAGTAGAATGTGTCCAAGCTGAGAGATAGAGAAATATACAATACAAGCTGTGGTCAAACCAGCTCACAGTAAGCAAAGTTGGAGTCCTGCAGAAAAACAGAAAGAATAGGTAGAAGGAATAGTGGGGAAAATGATGAGTGGACACTTTCTAAAATTGATAACAGAAGAATTGGTTATTACCCACTGATTCTCAATGCTCGGTGAACTCAAACCAACAAAAACAAAACATGATTCAACAAGACAAACACATATTGAAACACATTATAGTCAAACTTCTAAAAAAAAGGTAAAAAGAAAAAAAAAAGCTTAAGAAACAAGAAACATTGCACCAAAGGAGATGCAGATGACTTTTGAATAAAAATTATGGGAGCCAGAAGACAATAGGTATTCAAAGAGTTGGCAGGAAATCTGCCAGGCCAGGATTTATTTCTGACAAGTGGGCACTGCAACAAGAATTACAGGATGTTTTTCAGAATAAACAGTAATAATACCCCATGGAAGCACACGATTTCAGAAAACACCAAAGAGCACCTGGGAACGGCAAATGTGTCAGTAGATGCACAGAAAAATGTTGCCAGGGTATAATTTGTAGGGAGTTTGATAAGAGGACAACTTGATGTGCTGAGAGAAAAGTCAAAGGGCGGCTCCTCTGGGGCAGAGGAGGGACAACGGTGCTGAACGTGCTCAGCTGTTACTGAACGTGCAGCGGTTGCAGAGCACGCCGAGGGATGCGTCTTCACTGGCTGCTGCAGGACACAGCTGAGGTTCAGCACCCTTCACACAATGATTTAGAAAAGACCCTGATGATGGGAAAGACTGAGGGCAGGAGGAGAAGGGAAAGACAGAGGACGAGATGGTTGGATGGCATCACCGACTCCATGGACATGGGTTTGGGTGGACTCCAGGAGTTGGTGATGGACAGGGAGGCGTGGCGTGCTGTGGTCCATGGAGTCACAAAGAGTTGGATACGACTGAGTAACTGAAGTGAACTGAACACAAATGTTTATGCATGTTAATCTTCAAAGTAAAAATGAGAGGCAACAAAAATGAAAATTTAAAAATGCACCATTTTAAGGAATTTGGTTATTAAAAAAAGAAAGAGTCAGCTGAGAAAATTCAAATGCATTTGATTTTGTTGCTTTTAAGATGGAACATAACTGACTTTGCTTTTAGGCTGAGGTGATGGAGCAAAGTAGAAAGAAAACAAGCAAATATACCCATGTACATAGATTCTCACCCGTGGGAACCAAGGGGAGGAGATAAATAGTTCCAAGATGACCAAAAAATCCAAGAAGTACATCGAGTACCTAGGGTAAGATATAGGGTTATGATGGGCTAGTGGAGGAAAAAATATATAAGAAGATGCATATTTAGATAAGGAGCGGAATGTTGACAAAATTCACTGTAGACAACTGGTTTTTTCAAGTCTAGGGCATAGCAGGCATCTGACAGGGACGAGGGTGGTAGCTGGAGACCACACTGATGGTCTGCAGTGGTCCTTCCAAGGAAGAGCAGCCCACGCTGTGTGAGCATTTCAGCAAGTCAGGCCAAAGAGGAACTGAAGGTCATGGGATTGTCTTTCAGAGGTTTTCATTATTGGGGGGGGGGTAAGATTAAAAGGGGTTGGAGGATACTGGAACTGGGATGAAGCATGTGATGCCACAGGTTGGATGGGAAAGGAGACTAACACAGCAGGAGGGAGGAGACCCAGAGGACGTGGTCTTGGTATAAACACAAGAGCGAGAGAGTTGCAGCAGGAACTCATGCATAGGGGGTGGTCTGGAGGAGGGTTGCAGGAATACAGCCATGGAAGGGGGTCCCTGAGGCTGGGAACCTGTGGGCTAGGACCACGACCTGGTGCCGACGTGGTCCCCCTGGGTGGCAGCAGGGTGCAAGGTGGAGAGGAGGCGTTGATCACCTGTGAAAATCCTTCAATCACCTGTGGATTTCTAGTAATTGGAGTGGAAATATGATGCCTTTGAAGATTCACCTTGTGCTACTTTACTCACTTCAAGTAGAGGAGCATGAGAACAGGTTTTGTGGTAGATTGATGTAGAAAGGCTCCAGGGATCTATGCCTCTCTGTATCTACCACTTGGACCATCCCTCCCACGATAATTCTGACTTGGGGCTTGGTTGGACCAGTGGGGCAACAGCAGACATCATCCAAGCAGAAGCTTGTAAGAAGCTTGCGTGTTGGGGCTCATACCCTCTTGTTGAGCCCTGTGGTGACTCTGTGAAGAATCCTGGTCTTGTCTGCTGGGGGATAAGATGCCCTGTGGAGCCAGGCTGAGTCTCCCAGTTTGGACCCTCTGGAACAACCAGATATGTGAAAGCTGGCATCTTGGAACTCCCATAGAGCTTGGCCAGACCAGGAGGAGCTGCCCAGGTGACCCAGAGGGAAACAATGAATATCCATTGTTTAAGCCAGTAAGTTTTTTGAGTCTTCTGTTACAGGACAATGAGCAACTTACACAATTTACAAACAAATAAGAATGCTTTTATTTTAGAACATTGGAAAACTATCTCCACAGTATTTTTTTTAATGGGTAAGTTTTAGAAGAGATTATCTACTGGACTTGAGATTACAGTGGATCAGAACATGTCACCCTGCTAATATGCCCCTTTGGCACAAGGATTATTTTGAATTGAAGGCGATTGAGAATCAACAGGCGTGGGTAGATTCCTCTTCCCTCCGTTTCCGCCGAAGAGCAGGACAAGCATTTCCCTGTGTGCCCATGTCCTTCTGGAGAATCCCGTGGACAGAGGAGCCTGGCAGGCTATAGACCATAGGGTCGCAGAGAGTTGGACACGACTGAAGCAACGTGGCATGCATGGCATGCTCATGCCCTTCTAAACCAGACCAGGAAGCAAAGAGCAGCTCCTGCTACTGAAGACAGGGTGAGTACCCAGGTGAGATGGCAGAAAACCCTGATGCCAGGAGGGACTGGGGGCAGGAGGGGAGGGGGACGACAGAGGGCGAGATGGCAGAAATGGACCTCTCTAAAAACCCAGATCGTCTGTTAGTTGCCCCTGTACATTTCTTTCTCACTTTCCCAGTTTATCATCTTTGCAGACAGACTCTTTGTTTGTTGTTAAAATGGTATAGAAGCCTCTGAGTCAAAACGCTTCTTGGAGGTGGGCTTCTTCTCTGTGAACTCCCTTTCACATAAAATATTAACGAATATTATTATAAATAATTATGTAATAAAATATATCTATAAAATGATAATAAATAAATAGAGATAATGCATTTCTTTCTCTTAATTCATCTTTTGTCAGTTAAATTCACAGACCCCAAAGGAGGATACAAGAAAACACTTGTCCATCCTGAGAGTTTAATTAATGGGTATCTTTTTCTTTCTTCCTATACATTTCAGGATTATGTGACTTCTTCATATAAGCCTGAGTTACTTCTACTATTAAAATAAAAATAGGTTAAAATGTTAAGACACAATGCTAATCCATCAAATATATAATATTATAAAATACCAAGAGTATTCCATGTTTACTCTCTTTCTGATACCAAATTTTCCATTTTTATTTACATGTATTCTGATTCTAGAAAATGGCAACAGAAAAATGAGTTAATAAATGAGGTAGATTTCTCCAAAGACATCAGATTGGCTTCATAAAATAAAAGTCGAGAGACCAATTTGGCAAACAGGATGGGCTTTTTGACAAAGCAGCTTTATTCTCATTAGAACATGCAATGATTGCAGACTGGCTTTGAAGATTTTTCTCTTTTTAAATTTGCTTCAGTAACGTACAGAAAATAGGATAAAATGCCTTCTTTGCTTCCTGGCATTGATGTCTCTGCTGTGTTTCCAATTTGAAGTATTTTTTTTTTTTTTGCAATGAAAATCAAAAAATCATTAAATGATGTTAGAGACAGCAGGAAGTATGTAAGAATCATAGAGCATCTTGCTGCAGTTTATATTATTTCATTATCTAAATCAGTGGGTAATGATTTCTTCTATATCAAAGCTTATAATTATTTTTCAGGGATATGAACCATGGAGGGAAAATGGGAGCTTGAGGATGGTGTCAGTCAAAGAGCCAGGGTTTCTGCAGAAAAGTGGAGGAATTTGCCCAAAGAGCAATTATGTAAATAAAATGTGCCAGAGGCTAGAATAATTTCACTGTCACCCACTGACAGAAATGGCCCCAGGCTCAGGCCCACGAGTGTTCACCTGGGGAGGTAGACCCAGTGGCCTCTCCTCCCCCCAAAAACTCCAGTCTTAATTTATTTTGCTCCTGCCTATAGACTGTGGGAAGGTGCGTCTGCTCTGTCGCTGCACTTGTCTGCTGGAGACGGTTCTCCAGGAAAGCGTGGCCCCTCCTTACCTCCAAACCCCTCAGCAGCTCAGTCCTTCCGTCTGAGCCCACACAGTTCCTCCCATCTGAAAACAAGACCGAAATGCCCGCAGACGCTAAAACTCACTCCCTAGACCTTCTGTTCCTCCATCAACTTTCAAACACTTTGAAAGACCATCTCCATAGGAGGAAACTCCGGAGCGCCTAATGCATCACGTTGAAAAACTAACACAGCAGTCCACGTGGTGTCGACATGCTTGCACTTTGTCGAGCAGTCATTGTTTTAAAAGAACGTTTACTACAGACGGTTTCTTAAGAGAAAGAGCGCATTGGCACTCCAAACACTATAGCAAGAAGCTGATCTCAGGCAGTGCTCAGCTTGCTGAAAAATTCATGACTTTCTTTTCCATCCTTATTTTTCTCCCAATTTTCCTGAGTCCGCAAACATGCCGCACTGGTGGCTCTGCGCCCAGGCCTGGGTTGGGGGCCTGCTTCCTGCCCGGCTGTTGAGTCCACACCATTGGTCTGAGGGGCTTCCCATGTGCTGCCAGTGGCAAAGCACCCCCCTGCCAATGCAGAAGACACGAGAGACAGGCGCTCAATCCCTGGGTCAGGAAGCTCCTCTGGAGGAGGAAGTGACGGCCCACTCTAGTATTCTTGCCTGGAGAATCCCATGAACAGAGGAGCCTGGCGGGCTAGAGTCCATAGGGTCGCAAAGAGTCCGACACAACTGAAGGGACTCAGCACGCGTAGGTCTGGGCCCAGTCTTCCCCTCTCCCCCTGCTCCACTGCTCTCCTTCCAGGCCCTCCTGAGCTCGGGGCTCCCCTGTGGCCGTCTTCATCAGCATGCAGCCTCTCTGCACGCCTGTGCTGTGAGGTCTCCACGCCGTGCTCCGCCTTCCATGTTGCGGTGTCCCTCACTCTGCGTGTGCCTCCACCTCCACCTCCAGGTCGGTGGAGGCTTGCTGCCTCTTCCATGATCACGTGCCTGGTCTTCGCCTGCTCTTAACTCTTCAGTCTCTCCAAGGACAGGTAAGGAAGGCAAGTTGATTTCAGCTCTGCAGAAGTTTTCTGCACCAAGGCAACCTGGGCTGTTACTATTTCTCCATTGATTTTCCTAATTGTGCTATCTTCTCAGGGCTTTTAGGGCCCCTGGCCAGCTTTTCAAACTTCCTTTTCACAGAGAGCCACCTGGAACTTACCGCCCATCTCCTAAATCAGAGTTTCAGATCGCTTTCTGGGGGTCCCACCCCCACCGAGCCCGGGGGACTGGCTGCCATGTCCTGTCCCGATGATTCTGTCCACCCCCAGGGTTGGGCTTCCCTCCATCCTCAAGAAGCCTGGCTGTCTGTTTCAGCTCAGAGCCATCTCCTGTTTCTCTCTCCAACTTCTCCTCAGGGGACAAAGGGTGAGATTGTCTCTGTGGTTATGAATTAAGGTAAGGCGCTACCGGAGTTGGGGGAGGACAGGGCGACCTTATAGCAGAGCCCTGGGGTGCAGACTGAGTGCGGCTAGCTGTGGGGCCACCTACTGCAGTCTTGGAGGGAGGCACCAGGGTGCCAATCTGGTCTGTGAGCAGAGATCAGGGGCTTCTCCAGAGTCGGGTCTGCTGCTGCTGCTGCTAAATTGCTTCAGTCGTGTCTGACACTGTGCAACCCCATAGATGGCAGCCCACCAGGCTCCCCTGTCCCTGGGATTCTCCAGGCAAGAATATGAGAGTGAGTTGCCATTTCCTATCTAGGGAGGTGCAACAGTGGGAAGCCTCCTCAACCCCCAGCATCGGAACAAGGCACCTCTGGAGCTCTGGGGGACCTCAGGGCGTCCATACCAGGTCCAGTCCCCGGCTTCATCACAAGAACACTAGCCTTGAGTGGGGTGGGCAGGCCACCCAGGGCATCAGTGACTCACAAGTCTCCACTGAGTGAAGCCCCCGTTTTCTCTTGACACCATTCTTTTCACACCTGTTTAGCTTAGTTGAATTTGGGGTTCATAGATTCAGGCTAGCTTTCTCAGTGGACCCTAAACATGAAAGGGACATTACATTACTCTGTGGAAATCATGTTACTTATTCTCTTTTTTTGGAGAATCTTGGAGCCTTCATACAATATGATTCCTCTCTCTCCAGACTCCTGAAAGCCAATAAAAAACATGTTCTGGAAGAATCATTCTACTCTGCCCTGAAATCAAGCCATTTCTGGGGTCAGGAGGGAGGCTGCCACCTAGTAGAGTGTTGGGCACACCATCCAGTGAAGCTGTGGACGCGGCTGGGCGGTGCTGGGACGAGATTACTGGCTGGAAAGCATCCAGCTCAGGCTGTCCTCACAAACCCCGTGCAGCCTCTTCAGCCGCACATCAGGCTCTCGCCACACATCTCAGGGGAGAGAAACCCACCGCAGCCACCTCTCCTGGGGCATTGGCTCAGGACCGGAAGAGGGAGAAGGGCAGACGGTGGGCCACACGCAGGGGTCCATGCAGATAAGGCCCCTCTCGGGGTGGGGGCTCCTCCCAGCAGCCTGTAGGGAGGAGCTGGATTCTGGCTCCAGAAGAATGACGGGCTCTTGTGTTCCCTCGGCAGGTGCCCTGCACTGCGCCGTGCTCTATGGTCTCCACGTCCCTGGCCTGGACAGATGGCACAGGTGACCCTACCGGTTAGAAGCTACTGAAATGCGAATATCTCAGCAAATCACCCACAGCAAACATGTACAGAGTGTGCGGGACAGAGCGTGACGTGCAGAATGCCTTCCTGGGTCTCGGCTTCCTCGGTTTCAGGTTTTGGTGCTGAATCCATACATGTAAGACACTGTAAGTTCACCCACTGTGTGCATAAGACAGGCCTCAGGCCAGGGAGGACTGATGGGAGGGGAACCGTCGGGGCTTGCTGTGACACTCGTGGCGCCTTTTAAAACCTGATGGTTTAGATCCATAAGTGTTTAGAGTGCGGCTACAGCTGCATCCAGAAGATGCTGGGATACAGGGAGCTTCCATGCACATGCACGTGTGTATGCACATGGTGCACACATGTACACACGTGCACACAAACACTGTGTGCACCTGCACGCACACACGCATGCCTACATGCATGCACAGTCACTGCACACACACGTGCACACACACGCACACACTCGGTGCATAAACCGTACACACATGCATACATGTACGCACATTCACTGCACACACTGACACTGACACATGTGTATAATGCACATGCACACAGGTAGCCATTCCCTTCTCCTGGGGGTCTTCCCGACCAGGGGATCAAACCCGGGTCTCCCACATTGCGTGCAGATTCTTTACTGTCTGAGCCACCAGGGAAGCCTACGTATATGAACACATACATACAACGTGCATGTGTGCACACACACATGTACACATGCATGTGTACCCACTGTACCCATACATACATGTGCATGCACACATGTGTGCACACTTGCACATACACTATATATCCTTCCTGAGATTGGAGACTGAGTTCTGTACCCCACGTCCCTGACTCCCTGGGGCTCTCTAAGGGTAACTCCCCACCCAGCCTTTGCTTCAGGTTTGAAATTTCCCATGAGCTCAGATAATAGGTCAGCTGTCACCATCACCTTGGCCTCTTACTAAGAAGAGAGTGCGTTTCTGGGCCTCGCCAGTGAGAATGGGGAAGGGGCCGCCACTTTGCACTCCGATGCCTGTGACCCCTTGGGGTAGATCCCACCCAGCCCACCTCTGTTCTTACCACTGAGTTGGGGTCCCCGGGGCCAACCCTACCTGAGGCTGAAAGATTCTCGTGCTGCCCGCCTGACCAGCCACGTGCTGAGCTAAGACTGTTGAGGGTCATTCCTTCTAACAGGCCATGTGCTTTATTTAAAATTTGTGATATCACAAGTTATGCAAACTCCCCCTATCAAGGCAGTAATCAGGAACCCATGAGAAGGTGCTCCTCCTGCAGTGAGAGGGTCCCCAGCCATGCCTGGCTCCAGGCATCCTGGCTTCTGGCTCCTGTATCTCCCAGGGGCCTGTCCTCTGCCTTCAGGGTCATTTCTGAATGGAGTTTGGGGGTAGAGTAGCCCAGGCCTTCCCACCAGAGGCTGGAGGCCTCAGAAGGGGTCTCCGCCCCACTGCTGGCAAGGCCCCTGCAGTCTGCACACGTCCTGTGTATGATCCTTCCTTGCGGAATATGCATCCAGCTCGGTTTCTGCCCCGTGTTGGTGAAGAGAGACAGAGCTGGCATTGTGTCAGGACTCAGATCTCAAACCTGGCCCTCTCGCCTCAGCCTGGTGGCCTTGTCTGGTGTGGGGTTCCTGCTGCCTGGTGCTCCCTTTAGCCCCAGAAGCCAGAGCCCACGATGAGGACAGGGTGACTGAGGACACGGGCTGTGGAGGCTCCTCAGTTATAACTAAAGCAGCTTCAGTGCAACCTTGAGTCCACTCCAGGAAAGACTCAGCACCAGCTCCTTGGCCAGCAAAGTAAGGACGTGCCTTGAGCTGCACCCCTTGTGGGGGAGCAGGAACCCACAGACAGGAGCTTCCTGAGATGAGGGTTTCAGGTCCAAGTTTACCTGTTCGGGGTGGGGGGATGCGGTGTAAGCTCATCCCTATTTCTTCACGTGAAATTCACATGTTAGGGGACAGGGGCTGGGTAGTCTTGTTTGCAATTGTTTGTAGTTAGGTATTAGTTCGCCCAGGATGTCATAACAAGATGCCACCGCCGGGACACCATAAGCAACAGAAGTTTACAGTCTTAGCCTGGAGGGTGGATGTCCCAGAACCTGGTGTGGGCAGGGTGGTCCTCCCGCAGCCTCTGTCCCGGGCGTGCAGCATCCGCCTCCTCCCGTGTCCTCACGCAGTCATGCCTCCATGCGTGTGTCCTGATCTCATCTCCCATAAGGACACCAGTCCTATGGGATGAGTGGCTCCCCTAAGAGCCCCATTTTAATGTACTCAGCTCTTTAAAGACCTTATCTTCAAATGCGGTCATGCTTTAAGGGCACCTGAGGCTGGGCTTCAGCATAGGAACTGGGGGACGCAGTGCAGTCCATGGGAGCCTGACATGCACTTGAGTTCCCTTTCTCCTGGGGTGAAAGGCCAGGGTCCTGTGTGCCTGGTGGCAAAGGGGGCTCGGTGAACGTCTGCATGAGTTTACAAATGCGAGTCTGTCGTGGCCAACGCTGTCACCAGCATCTGCTGTGATTGCTTTGCTTTGTTGAGGGCTTTTCCCCCAATTTGTGAACGCTGTGGTCACAATCATTTGGGCTGCCCCAGCGGCTCAGCATGGAAAAGAATCGGCAGGAGACACAGCAGACTCGGCTTCATCCCTGGGTCGGGAAGATCCCCTGGAGGAGGAAATGGCAACTCCCTGCAGTGCTCTTGCCTGGAGAATCCCACGGACAGAGGAGCCGGGCGGGCTTCAGTCTAAGGAGTCACAGAGTCGGACATGACTGAAGACTAAGCACACAATTGTTTAATCTTCTCAAACTGTCCTCATCCGGACTTTAAGAACAGAAGTTCGGGAAGACGTCCCTGGTGGTTGCTGATGGCAGAGGCCCCTCGGCGTGTTCCTGGTCCTTCGAGTCCTCGTGCTCCCAAGCCCCTTACCTCGCAGAGCAAGCGCCTTCCCGGTTCTACCCGCGTGGCGTGTCTGCACGCGGGCCTGCTCTTTGCGGCCTGTGTGGGCTTCTCTCCATCTCCCCAGCTTCGTCTGAGCACAGTAGCACTAACTCATAAAATTAATTCCCTTTTCGTGGGATTGTCAGAAATGAGGATTGTTCTGACCCCTGGTTGAACTCATCAGCTGAAATGAAGTTGTTCACTGAACTGGAGAAGACAAAGCTCGGTTCCGAGAGATTAATCGGCTCCATCAGCCCTGGGAGGAGGCCCGGCCATGGCCCGCCGGCCGACCCTGGACAGCTCCGGTCCCGCACAAATGAAAGCCATCACTCCCGGCCGGGAAGATACTAAATTATAGGCTTTTAAATTTAATTTCCAGTTTACTTGTGTTTTCGATTAGCGTGCCATGTCTCATAAAGACGGCGCTACCTTTGAGAAGCAATAGCATCCCCCAGTAGCCCGAATGGCCCTGGTCGTCCAAATGCAAAACCCCCTGAGATCTGCCAGCCAGTGAATCGGGGCTGGATGCTTTCTTGTGACACCTACAGCAACAATAGCAGACTACTCCTTCATCCCCAAATCAATAACAGCCTAGGAAATCAAAACGTCATCCTGGGCCTGAGGCCACGGGGTTTCTTGACAGGCTCCTAAAGCCATCCTGGGGTCACTAGAGGCCTGTGGAAGGCCATCCACTTTCTGCTCATGACTCTGGGGGGTGGTGGGGTCAGAGAGCTCCAGGCAGATGGCCCAGCATTAGCTGGGAATCACTGACCCGCTTTCTTCCAGGGACTGCAGGGGGGCACGCACAGAATGGACTGTCTCCTGTTCCCCAGAATAGATGTGGGAATCGCCACCACTCGGAGGACTCTCAGGGCTGGTTGCAGTCCTCTCTGCCTCGTAGTGCCTTGGGTTATTCCAGGAAAAGGTTCACACTTAACCAGCCCTCACTGTTTCCGAAGACAAGCTTCAAAGAAAGCCATGTCACTGTTCAGACCTGACTGGCCCCAGAAGGAGTCCCACAGTCCCCTCCCTTTCCTCAGATGCTCCCGGCCAGACCCTGCACCAGCCTCATCCTTGGTCCCTGAAAGAGGTCTTCCTCCTCCATGGCCTCTGACACCCTCCTACCCACCCTCCTCCCAGGCACCCCACTGTGGCATTGCCCAACAGGGTCCCAGTGGTTGCGTGACAGGGTCCCACTGGCTCTCAGACCCACAAGCCATGTCAGGTCAGCGGCCCCTCTCATTGTAGTTTAAGGTATGCAGATGACACCTCCCTCATGGCAGAAAGTGAAAAGGAGCTAAAGAGCCTCCTGACGATGGTGAAAGAGGAGGGTGAAAAAGCTGGCTGAAAACTCAACATTCAAAAAACTAAGATCATGGCATCCAGTCCCATCACTGCATGGCAAATAGATGGGGAAGGAATGGAAACAGTGACAGACTTTATTTTCTTGGGCTCCAAAATCACTGCAGATGGTAACTGCAGTCATGAAATTACAAGATGCTTGCTCTTTGGAAGAAAAGCTATGACCAACCTAGACAGCATATTAAAAAGCAGAGACATTGCTTTGCTGACAAAGGTCTGTCTGATCAAAGGTATAGTTTTTTGCAATAATCATGTATGGATATGAGAGTTGCACTATAAAGAAAGCTGAGTGCTGAAGAATTGATGCTTTTGAACTGTGGTGTTGGATAATACTCTTGAGAGTCTCTTGGACGGCAAAGGAGATCCAACCAGTCCATCCTAAAGGAGATCAGTCCTGGGTGTTCATTGGAAGGACTGATGTTGAAGCTGAAATTCCAGTCCTTTAGTCGCTTGATTCAAAGAGATTATTCATTGGAAAAGACCCTGATGCTGGGAAAGATTGAAGGCAAAAGGATACGAGTGCAGCTGAGGATGAGATGGTAAGAGCATCATTGACTCGATGGACATGAATCTGAGCAAACTCCAGGAGACAGTGAACAACAGAGGAGCCTGGCTTGCTGTAGTCCGTGGGGTTTCAAGGAGTTGGACACAACTTAGTGACTAAACAGCAACAACTGCTTTTTAAAAATCTGGGACTTCCCTGGTGGTAGTGGTTAGGACTCCATGCTTCCAATGAGGGGGCATGGGTCTGATCCCTGGTCAGGGAACGAAGATCCCACATACCGTGTGGTGTGGCCAAAAAGAATAACAGTAATGAAAATTTAAACTGTCTGCCTTACTCCACTTTGCACTTATCCGAGACCTACACTGGTAGCAGTTTCACTTACTGAAAGAAATACAAAGGGGATTTTTGAATTTATAGAGAACAAGGTGAAAAGCAAAAGTCAGGTTCAGCATGGGTCTTGCAGCAAAGCCCTCACAGAGGCACCAGACCTGGGGCCGAGCTCCTTCCTGGGAACCAGCCTCAGCGCCTAAGCCTCCAGCTGCCAGAGTGCTCACCTCTGTCTATGAGCACCTGAGCTTCATCCGGATTTATTGTGTGGCTTCCTCAGGAAGACATGTTCTAAGGTAACTGCTTCTTCCCTTTAGGTTGTTTCAACTATGAAATGTTTCACAGAGACCTTCTGCTTTCAGATTCAGGGAAACCTGCAAAATGATGCAGACGTTTGTCATCCAGAAGGGCACGTCCCTGTGGGCGAGAGGTTCTGAGGACCCCCGGGGGCAGGCTGCCAAGGTAGAGGGCAGCCCAAGGGTGGGAGGGACAGGGGTCTGTGTCCACGGTGAGTGTCTACAGCATTTCTCTGAGGAGAGGGCCCCGCCTCCCACCCCAACCTCCCCCAGCGGGACCAGCGATGCTGAGAAACCTGGTTTGTTTCTTCTCCTCTCGCTTGGCTCCCTCCATTCCTCCCTTCTTCATACCACCTTCTAGAAACAATATTTCAAGGAAGGTCTATTTGGAAGTAGAGCAGCCAATGACAGCTTCCTTAGTTGATGGATCAAGGGACCCACTTCAGATGAGGGGGTCCTCTGGGACACCCCACACAGAAACCTCCAGAACCATCGACCTGATCTTATCCAAATCACCTCCTGATGGGTGTGGGGCATCACTGGATGAGGTCCTGAAGGAAACACCAGGGACAGCGCGCTCTGCCTACTGTCAGGGAGGGTCCCCTGGGGTGGGGGTGGTGGGCATGGCCATGCGACCTTCCTGCTTCCTCAGACCAGAACTCAGGGAAGCTGAGGGTCAAGGCTGGTTGACCTCATTCCCACCCACCATAGTGAATGATGGCAATTTTCCTTCAGCTTTTATCTCAGGTCAGCTCTTTGCAACCCCATGGACTGTAGCCTGCCAGGCTCCTCTGTCTGTGGGATTCTCCAGGCAAGAATACTGCGGTGGGTCACCATTTCCTTCTCCAGCTGATCTTCCCGACCCAGGGATTGAACCTGCATCCCCTGTGTCTCCTGCCCTGGCAGGTGGGTTCTTTACCCACTGAGCCATCAGGGAAGTCCTCATTAAAAACAAAATAGGAATCCTTTTTTCTGTTGATAAGATTTATTATACTATATTCACTGAGCTTGATAAAGGCCCACTAGGTGTAAAACCCTAAATTCTCCAAGCTAGGCTTCAACCGGAGAAGGCAATGGCACCCCACTCCAGTACTCTTGCTTGGAAAATCCCACGGATGGAGGAGCCTGGTGGGCTGCAGTCCATGGGGTCGCTAGGAGTCAGACATGACTGAGTGACTTCACTTTCTCTTTTCACTTTCACACATTGGAGAAGGAAATGGCAACCCACTCCAGTGTTCTTGCCTGGAGAATCCCAGGGACGGGGAAGCCTGGTGGGCTGCCGTCTATGGGGTCACACAGAGTCGGACACGACTGAAGTGACTTCGCATAGCATAGCATAGCACAGGCTTCAACAGTATGTGAACCAAGAATTCCCAGATGTTTAAGCTGGATTTAGAAAAGGGAGAGGAACCAGAGATCAAATCGCTAACATCTGTTGGATCAGAGAAAAAGCTAGAAAATTCCAGAAAAACATCTACTTCTGCTTTATTGATTATGCCAAAGTCTTTGACTGTTTGGATCACAACAAACTGTGGAAAATTCTTAAAGAGATGGGAATACCAGATCACCTTACTTGCCTTCTGAGGAATCTGTATGCAGGTCAAGAAGCAAGTCAGAACAGGATATGGAACAACAGACTGCTTCAAAATGTGGAAAGGAGTACATCAAGGCTGTATATTCTCATCCTGCTTATTTAACTTATATGCAGAGTACATCATGCAGAATGCTGGGCTGGATGAAGCACAAGCTGGAATCAAGATTCTAGGAGAAATATCAATAACCTCAGATATGCAGATGACACCACCCTTATGGCAGAAAGCAAAGAACTAAAGAGCCTCTTGATGAAAGTTAAAGGAAAGTGAAAAACATGGCTTAAAACTCAACATTCAGAAAACAAAGATCATGGCACCCAGTCCCATCTCTTCATGGCAAATAGATGCAGAAACAATGAAAGCGACAAGAGACTTCATTTTTCTGGGCTCCAAAATCGCTGCAGATGGTGACTGCAGCCATGAAAATAAAAGATGCTTGCTCCTCGGAAGAAAAGCTATGACCAACCTAGACAGCATATTAAAAAGCAGAGACATTACTTTGCTGACAAAACTCCGTATAGCCAAGGCTATGGCTTTTGCAGTAGCCATGTATGGATGTGAGAGTTGGACTATAAAGAAGGCAGAGCACTGAAGATTGATGTTTTTGAACTGTGGTGCTGGAAAAGACTCTCTGGGGTCCCTTGGACTGCAAGGAGATCAAACCAGTCAATCCTAAAGGAAATCAACCCTGAATATTCATTGGAAGGACTAATGCTGAAGCTGGAGCTCCAATACTTTGTCCATCTGATGCGAAGAACTGACTCTTTAGAAAAGACTCTGATGCTGGGAAAGACTGAAGGCAGGAGGAGAAGGGGATGACGGAGGACAAGATGGTTGGATGGCATCACTGACTGAATGGACGTGAGTTTGAGCAAACTCTGGGGGATGGTGAAGGACAGAAAGGCCTGGAGTGCTGCAGTCCCTGGGGTCCCAAAGAATCATGACAGTGGCCGTGTTGGTAAACAGGCAGTTCAGAATGAAAGGCGCTCTCCAGCATCCAAAGATTATGGATTTTATGATCAATCAGGTTTTGTTTGTTTACTTTTCTGCAAAGGTTGATGTTCACACCAGTCCACTACCTTGAGATGATCATCTGTGACCACACTTGTTGTGTATCAGCCAGTGTATTCCAGATCCTAATGTAACTCTTTGCAATATGAGCTCCACTGCACAATTCAATGTCTTAAAACCCAGCATGTCAGTCTTGTGCAAAAGTGACTATTTAAAGTTCTGAGATTATGTTCTGACATATTCATGTTTTATTAGTCAAGTTCTCAGGAAGAATAGGAATAAAAAGTCCACCTTATTCAGAAGGTATTTCTAGCTTGAGCTTTATTCTGTTGTGTCCGACTCTCTGTGACCCCATGAACTGTAGTCTTCCAGGCTCCTCTGTCCATGGATTCTCCAGGCAAGGATATGGGAGTGGGGTGCTGTGCCCTCCTCCAGGGGATCTTCTTGACCCAGGGGTCGAACTCAGGACTCTTAAGTCTCCCTGCCTTGGCAAGTGGGCTCTGCATCACTGCTGCTGCTGCTGCTGAGTCACTTCAGTCGTGTCCGACTCTGTGCGACCCCATAGATGGCAGTCCACCAGGCTCCCCTGTCCCTGGGATTCTCCAGGCAAGAACACTGGAGTGGGTTGCCATTTCCTTCTCCAGTGCATGAAAGTGAAAAGTGAAAGGGAAGTTGCTCAGTTGTGTCCAACTCTTGGCGACCCCATGGACTGCAGCCTACCAGGCTCCTCCATCCATGGGATTTTCCAGGCAAGAGTACTGGAGTGGGGTGCCATGGCCTTTTCCATATACATACATACATATATATATATATACTTGTGTGTGTGTATATATGTGTGTGTATATATATATATACACACACACATACATACAATATATACTCAGTTGCTAAGTCGTGTCTGAATCTTTGTGACCCCAAGGACTGTAGCCCACCAAGCTCAGACTCTATGGGATTTCCCAGACAAGAATACTGGAGTGTATATATATTTATATAAACATATATCTGTATGTATATATATATTCTTATATGTGTATGTGTGTGTGTGTTAGTAGCTCAGTTGTGTAGGACTCTTTCTGACGCCATGGACTATAGCTCGCCAGGCTCTTCTGTCCATGGAATTCTCCAGGCGAGAACCCTGGAGTGGGTTGCCATTCCCTTCTCCAATATTCTATATATTGGTGATGGACAGGGAGTCCTGGCATGCTGCTGTCTATGGGATCACAAAGAGTTGGACACAACTGAGCAACTGAACTGAACTGATGCTTTTATTACATAACCTCCTGCTCCTTTCATGGACTTACCTGTCCAGGTGTAGTGACTGTTGCTGGCACGGGTCCCCATCTGGAAATGGATTCTCCATGGCAGTTAATAGCCCTGTGGTCACCTCTGGCTTCAGAAGCAAGTTGCTGGAGCTAAATCTTCGTCCCACCCTCTGTTTCAAACTGAGCTCCGGAGTCAGGCCCTGCACAGAGCCTCAAGCTCTGTGGCTGCAGACCCCATCAAAGCTGAAATTCCACATCTGAAAATGAATATTCCCTCTCGGATGTTGAATAAAACGCTCGCTGTATATTTGGGTGCTTAGATTAAAAGATTTATTATGCCAAGGAGAGAAATGAAGCTTTGGTTAAACAGATCCAAAGGCTATGAAGACGGCGAAGCTTTCAAGAAATAAATTGCAATTTCACTGTGAAGGCAAATGTTCTTTTCAGTCTTGATTTACACTGAACACAAAATGCGAGTCAAATGGAAATAGAATAGAGCCGCGTCTCAGAGAGGAGCCCACAGACAAGGACACACAGTCACAGACGTGATTCGAGCCTCCTCTGTCATAAAGGTTGCATCGGCTCTTCTGAAAAGTAGTGGAACTCACGTCTCCTGACTCACTGTCACAGCTCATAATGTGGGGAATTGTTTTCAGGTTTTACCTGTCAGCTTTGTAAGTCTTATCTGCATTGCAAATGAGAAATATTAATTAACTAGTGAACATGTTTCAAAGTGATGCTCCTCCATGTCTTAGGGGTTACAGGTTCAAAGCTGCGTTTGGAGACCCATTCTGAACCTGAAAAAAGACACTTTGGGATTAACGTATATTTACAACAAATTTTATTTTCTCTTTAATTCAGATAAATATATTTTAGAATAAACTTAAACTCAGGACAGGTTTGTATTCTCATGTATTGTTAGTTGGAGACTAGTAAAAATCTTCAAGTAACTGAATAGAGAAGCCAATTTTTAAATATTTAATTTTGGTTTTCCATCTCCTCTATTTGAGAACAGCCTAGCTTATTAGCTAAAAAGGAGAGGATTTTACTGATGGAAGCCTTGAACTTAAGCTGCAATTTAACATAAAATGTGATATTGCAGCTTGATTAAAATCAGAATACCAAAACGTTCAGAACGTGGAGCAGTTCTCAACAATCAGGTGCATTCAAGAGTTTCATTTTCAGACAGTTCTGCAGACCTAAGTTATATTGAAGTGAAAATAAATTCATGTATATGAAAACTTAGAGATTTGAATAAGCAACAGCCTGTGGGCTTCCTGGGGAATCCACTAGCCCCTTCAAAGAAATAGAAGTAAGCAACTGGAGGACAACCGCGTTTCCTACTGACTGCATCGTCATGACGGGCATCCCTCAGGGAGCCGGGGTCCGGCTATAACTGCTCTGGCAGCGG
The DNA here is from genome assembly GCA_935064755.1 of Tragelaphus eurycerus. Lineage (NCBI taxonomy): Eukaryota > Metazoa > Chordata > Mammalia > Artiodactyla > Bovidae > Tragelaphus > Tragelaphus eurycerus. The sequence goes on from CAKXYN010000011.1 coordinate 2,073,343, forward strand.
GGCAGATGGGGGCTCCGGAGCGGCAGCGTGGGGAGCAGCCACTGCCTCTCAGCGAGGGGCCCTTTGCTGGGAGCGGAGATCTCAGGCACTTGAGTGGATCTTCTTGGACGTGGGAGGGAGACGCAGGAAACATCCCAGGGAAATGCGTATGGTGAGACAGTGGTCGCTCTGCCCTGTTCTCAGGCCTGGGACTCCAGCCCCTCTGACTGTTAGACATCAAGCCTGGGTCACGGAGTTTGCAGTCCCAGGCAAGCGGGCCATCAGGACCCCAGTCTCCAGTGTGCCTTTCTTCCTCTGGCTGATGGTCAACAAAGATGGTGAGGCTACACGTGGAGCCTTTGAGGAGGAATCTTCGACCCCAGACACCAGAGTTTCCTGCCCCTCTGGGCAGGCGTGGTGGGCATCGGCCGGGAGAGCGGGCACATGGGTGGCCCCAGGGATGGCAGGTCTGTGGCCCCCGTGTCTTGCTAGCACCCTCCCCTTTGTCTAATAACACACCTAGGGGCTCACAGGAAGTTGCAGAGAACTATCCAGAGATACCAAACCTACTCTGCAGAGTCAGCTTCTATACAAATTATCAGTAAATTATATGAAGCTTAATGCAAATCATTAGTCAACATATAAATAATTCACACCTAAGACATAGGGCCATGAACGCCAGAGAAATATTCAATATACTTGCCTTCAAAATACAACTTGAAGGCAAGTTTTCCCAATTAGCTGTCTATTTATTTTATTGGTCATTTTTTCTGGAAAAAAAAAAAAAGGTAACTTGACCCCTTAATTGCCCCATCTAGAATCTTACTGTTTATCACTAGACTCTACAACATTTTTCTTCCCACATATTTTTAAAATTTCTTAGAACCCGGAGTAAAAAGATGAGTGGGTTCATGCAACTCTGGGCCTCTGCAATCCATTTAAGTATCTAGCAGTTTCATACATCATATCTGACACGGACAACACGGTATATAAAATATCATTTTCATATAATATACATGTATGCACATATATGAAAGTCAGAACCACGTATGGTGATTGCAGCCATGAAATCAGAAGATGTTTGTTTCTTGGCAGTAAAGTTATAAACCTAGACAGTGTATAGAAAAGCAGAGACATTACTTTGCCGACAAAGGTCCGTCTAGTCAAGGCTATGGTCTTCCCAGTGGTCACATACAGTTGTGAGAACTGGACCGTAAAGAAGGCAAAGTGCTGAAGAATTGATTCCTTTGAACTGTGGTGCTGGAGAAGACTCCTAAGAGTCCCTTGGACAGCAAGGAGATCAAACGGGGCAATCTTAAGGGAAATCAACCCTGAATACTCGTGGGAAGGACTGATGCTGAAGCTGAAACTCCAGTATTTTGGTTATCTGATGTGAACAGCTGACTCATCAGAAAAGTCCCTAAAATTGGGAAATATTGAGGGCAAAAGGAGAGAGGGTGTCAGAGGATGAGATGGCTGGATGGCATCACTGATGCAATGGACATGAACTTGGGCAAACTTCAGGAGATGATGAGGGACAGAGAAGCCTGTTGTGCTGCAATCCATGGGGTTGCAGAGTTGGACACGAATGGGCAACTGAATAGTAACAACAGTGAAAGTTGAACCACATGGAAGGCTGAGCACCAAAGAATGGTTGCTTTAGAACTGCGGTGCTGGAGACGACTCTTGAGAGCCCCTTGGGCTGCAAGGAGATCCAACCAGTCCCTCCTAAAGTAATTCAACCCTGAATATTGATTGGAAGGACGGATGCCGAAGCTGAAACTCCAATCCTTTGGCCACCTGATGCAAAGAGCTGCCTCATTGGAAAAGATCCTGATGCTGGGAAAGACTGAAGGCAGGAGGAGAAGGGGACGACAGAGGATGAGATGGTTGGATGGCATCACCAATTCAATGGATGTGAATTTCAGCAAGCTCTGGGAAATAGTGAGGGAAAGAGGAGCTTGGCATACTGCAATCCATGGGGTCTCAGAGAGACTTGGCGACTGAATAACAACAAGTCACATGTGTACCATGCCCACAGCCACACGTAGAGGCCCATTTCTGCAAGAATACTTTCAGATTTACATTATGCATAATTTATTATTTTGGTAGATAATTCCTCCCAAAAACTAGAAAGCAAAACAGAAAAAACAGGTTTGCAGTGAAGTGTCTCTCTGTCTACTCTGGTTCACCCATCCAGTGGGTATTAATGTCCTCTGTCCTCTTCAGAGATGTTTTACACAACTATAAACACATTTTTTTTCATTTCCACAAATGAAAGCTTATTAAGCATGGTGTTTGGCACTTTGCTTCTGTGACTTATCAGTCTGTCTTGGAGCGCTTTCATTACTGACACATACAAACCTTTTGCGTTCATTTGTACAGCTGCATAATATTCCTCACAGTCAGTCAGTCAATTCAGCTGCTCGGTCATGTCCGACTCTTTGGACGTTGACTAAATATGACTTAATATTAATATTCCTCTATAGAATGTTAATTAAATATGATATTTTAAATCCAGTCATTGTGGATGGACGCCTGGGCAATGATAAGCCAATATTTCTAGTGTTAGGAAAATCGTTGCCAGTTAGAAAAAACTTTTTTGTTACTAGAGACAAATGCACAGCACATACTCACCAAACACACCCGATAGAACTCTCTTCACAGTAGACACGCTGAACTCACAGCACGCGCACAAAAATGAACTTAAACATCAGGAGTATGTGAGGCTCCTGCTTGCTGGCCTCTGACAGGGTTGGTTTTATTCTCCTTTATTCATTTCTGCTTATTCTATCACGTTTTTATTAAAAAGGTGCTTCTGACCCACCACCCACCGACTTGGTCCTGACATGCCCCGTGTGGGTGGGGGTGCTGCTGGAGGGCAGACGCTGTGCCCGCTGGGAGACACCACCTGTCACCCAACACCCATCAGCTGGCACCTGGCACCCTGCTGCCTTAGGCTCCCTTGCTGGGCTGGTTAAATCCTGGCTGGATTTCCAGAGGCCGAGCACGCTCTCACATACTGGTGTGTTTTAGAGTCACAGATACACTTTAAAAAAAAAAAAAAGCTTCCTCTTCTAATGTGGACACGCAGAATTCAGCACGAGTCACTGCAGAAGCTGAGCTTCCTGACCTGGCCACGCCCCGTTGCCCCTGGCGTGCACCCTCTGGAAGTCAGGGTGCCCCTCAAACGCAGTCTGGGTGTTTGCTGAGGACCCCTCTTCTGTCCGACAGAAATACCCTGGGATGAAGGAAAATTCAGGGCAGGGAAACCAATAGCTCCTTGGTCTGGAATTCAGGCCACTCCCAAGGCAGAGAGAGGCCTGCAGGACCACCCTAGGGGTCTCCAGGCTACCCCTCCCTCAGTCAGCAAGGGAGAGGAAAGTCTGTGGGCCTCCTGCGCTTGCAGAAGGTTCTAACACTTTTCAAGAACCTTGCTTTTCCCCTTTTCTTTCTTTTTCTATTTTTTTAAAGAGCTGAGCTTTCATCTCCTTTCATGGAGGAGGAAGAAAAAGCCTTTCCAAGGTGTTTTGAATTTCAGAGCCCCGATCCGAGGCTGCTTGTCAGTGTCTCTTTGGGAAGTCGCCTTCTAATCGCTCTATTTGATATTGGATATGTGGTCGTCAAATGTTTACATTAAGAAGTATACAGTAAGCCTTCACTTTAGAGGCAAATTAATAGTTGGCACCGTGAGAACCCAACTTGATCTGAATATTGATGATCTCCTTCTCCGAGTCTCTCCGGGGCCGGGGGTGAGCGGTGTTGATCATTGCTTCTCCCTGATAAGCAAAGTCTTTCCAGAGCGTGAAGAATTCCGCGGTGTGTGAAGAGGATAACCATAATCTGCATCAGCACACTAACTTCTCCGCTGCCATTTGCATTGACAAGCAGCCCGAGTTATGCTAAGCTCTCTATTAGAGCCCGCGCCCTGGGAAAGGTCCCTCATTTGAATAAGGCCTCTTCTGCATGTGAAAAAAGCACATTGAAAAGGAACGCTCCTTTAATTAGGGTGGCATTTGGAAGCAGGGGCCTTAAATGTTCGCTTTTTGTGATGCTAAATGCTTGAGTATTTTCCACTGCATTGTCATTTTCGTTCAACGTTCTTTATTCCTCCTTATTTCTTAAAGACGGAATGGATGGCCTGCCTGCCAGAGAGCCAGCGAGGCAGTCGATTAATGTGGCTATATCTAGGTTATGGAAAATTTAAATCAAACTGTTTGATGAAATGTAGAAATATGTTTAAATATAGGATTAGACTTCTAATATAGGGAGCAGTCAGGAGATCAAAAGACTCCAAAAGTCATGCTGAAAAGGAGTGGAGAGCCAGCGGGGGAATTTTAGAGCTAAATGATTAAAGGGTGTTTTCAGTGCTTTACATTCAATCTGACTTTAAAATAAAGGTAAACACGGCCAGCATTGCGGCCGGGCTGGCGGCCGCCCCTCCGCCCTGGACCCATGCCGCCCGGCCTGAGCTTGGGGTCCCTGGCTTAAAATTCGGGCTCTGGACGGTGTTATGAAACGTCCCAGCGGGCCTTCTGAGGGCCTGCCCCCTGCTGCGGGGCACCTACACACTCTGTGAATTTCTGGTATCCATCTTTGATCTTCCTTGTGAACAGCCCCAGCAGATCAGACCAAACCTGCGGAGCTCAGGAGGGTTAGCCTTGGGTTTTTGGAGCGTGAGTCAGCAACTGGATAACACGGGAGCCCGGTATGCAAGCCGGGGACGCTGGGAGGACCTGCCTGGTGGCAACTCCAGGGTCTACACCCGTCTGGACTCCAGACCCGCCCTTTAGGTCCTGGCTTTAATAAGCTCCTTTGAACCTTCTCAACGTGGCTGTTGCGTGTGTCCAGGCCTGAAAGCTGCCGTTCACGCAGCAATGGAGGTGCTAACAGAGAAGGTGAGTCCAAATAAGTCACCAGCCCGTGGGGATCAGAAATGTCTTACTTTTATTCCTGTACTCACCTGTCAGATTCATATTTTATTTGTTTGCTTGCAGATGGCTTTCTCTGTTTCTCTCTTATCTTAACATTTCATGCAAATGAAAATTTTAAGACTTGGATTTTAATATCAAGGAGGAGCATTTATTGCTATTTAAAATCTTATAGCTGTTTTCCATAAATATAACTTTATGACTCACAGTTAATGTAAACGTACATGAGTTTGAGTAGGCTCTGGGAGTTGAGTTTGAGTAGGCTCTGGGAGTTGGTGATAGACAGGGAAGCCTGGCATGCTGCAGTCCATGAGGTCGCAAAGAGTCAGACACAACTGAGAGACTGAACTGAACTTATGTAAATCAACAGTCTACAAATCACTACACTTTTCCTGTTGTAAACATTCTCATAGCTTTTAACCTCCTTCTCATACCTTCCAACTCTTGTTGGCAAAAGGTTATGTTCTGACATCTGGCTCACCAAGCCCTGCCCCTAAATGTAATCATTTTAAACAGTGATGAGTCCACACCTCTATTTCCATTTGCAGATTTTCAAGTGCATCTTGAAAATGCAAACTTTGGAACTGTCAGTTGATTTAGGAAGAACAGCTGCAACAGAAAGTCATTTCTGTGCCCGGGAAGAGGGTGAAGAAAGCTGGGGCACGGGCCAGCCGCTGTGGTGAGGGGACTGGACTAGGGACCAGAAGACTGAGGAGGGGGAGGAGGAGGCCTCGGACTCAGTACTCACGCCCAGGCGCCAGCTAGGTCTGCCTCCTCTTCAACCCCCTGCTCTCGAAGCCTCCACTGCTCCCACTGTGAAACGGAGGAAGCAATGGTGGTGACCTCACAGAGTCACGTGTGGGCCGCAGAGAGCAAGCACGTGGGAAGAGAGGCAGGCTAGAGCAAGTCCTTATTCCGCCCTGGCAGACCCTTGTGACCGCATTTCAACTGGTGTCCCTAACAGAGTTGGGCAGAGTCTGTGCCAAAAACCATGGGTCTCCATGAAGTCTTCTGAAGGCTTCAGAGAAGGCATTATATATATACACATATATATAGAATAGTTTTGAGGGATCTAGATTCTCTAAAATCATTTTAAAAATTTAGTCTTTTTTTTTTCTATGAAGAAGGGATTTTATTCTAGTCTCTGTACAAAATTCATGAATGTAACATAAAATGTGAACACTTGTCTAACAATTTAAGGATCATTTTACTTACAATTTCTGATAACACAGTTTATTTAGCATATTCTGATCTTTAAACCACTGAGTGTACTCCATTAATATATTGAACCTGTCTTTTCAATTTAGTCATTTTTTTTGATATTTCATGAGTCCAGTAAATCTTTATTAGGACTTGAGGACTCTGGCTGAGGATCCCTGAAGATGCTGCGTGAGTTGTGGGGAGAAGAAACAGGGACATCCTGCCTCTGGGGCTTCCAGGCTCTGCTTGTCCACCTTCCCCCAGAAAGGGGTAACAAGCAGAGGATGCCCTCCACCTCTGGTGCCCAAGGCTGTGGACAGAGAGCCAGCCTTGAAGGTCCTACAGGTGCTGTAATGTGATTTGAAACCATTGCTGACTGTTGCAGGAGCCTTGGTTTTGACATGAACTAATTCTGGGGGTGACAGTTTGTGGATACATCCCAGAGGTGCCTGGTGGAAGCAGAAGGTAGGGTGGGGTGGTTACAGAGCCTGATTTTTCTCCTGTTTGCCCAGGAATTCCCGTTGGATTCTAAACCCTCGTGTTTTCTTCAAACTAGTTTTCATGTGCTTTCCTTTGGCTCAACCCCAAGATGCTGGTGTATGTCTTGTCTCATCTCAGGAGATGAACTTACTTACCTAATATCTACAGAACCTAGGACCACCTCACCCTGCCAGTAGGTCGTGGAGATCAGCAGGTACCTTCCCAGGAAGAGCCCTAGGGCAAAGCTGTGGGCTTCAGAAAGAGGTGGCCTTATAATGACATTTTTGAATTTTCTGTTTATAAAAATTGATAATAGACGGTTATTTTCCACACGGTTAGATTCTAGTTACATAGTCCTAAATAGTTTGCTTACTGAGTTATATGGGAAGGTCAAAGGTCAAGCCAGTTTCTTTTTTTCCTCCCTAAAATTATTGGGTCCAAAAAAAAAGTGCAGCAATTAAAATATTAATAACTATGGGAAAACTTAGCTAAAAAAAACACAGAAACTCTCTGAGTGCAATGCTAAAATCTTCTGGAAACCTTTTTATTTTAAATATTGTATTTCATGATACTGGATAGGAGAAATCAAATTACACTACATTTAATGTAATGTCAACCTAAATTTCATCAGTTTTTTTCAACTTCATAAAATTATTCTTAAGTTCACTTGCAAGTACATACTTGAGAATTACGAGGAGTGTTTTTGAAGAGAAGCCTAATGAGGAAGAATTTGCAATAACAGACAAAATACAATACAAAGTTAAAACAATCAAAACTGTGTATATTCACACTAAGACTCAGAAATGTCAACAGAACAGAATGAAGAATTCCAAGCTAGTATGGAGCATTTAGGTGTGATAGATCTGAAATTACACATTGGAATGGAAGGAAAGGATTGTTAAAAGATTGTATTCAAAAGACTGCCTAAAAATGTGAACAAGATGAATATTGGTTGCTACCACATTATTGATTTTAAAATAAATGTTTAAATTAAAAATTTTAATTACAAAGGAGAAAACAGTACTATTCTGCAAGGCAATATAATTATATATTTTATCTTTGGTTGAATATTTATTATTAAACATTATACCAAAAATAGAAACAGTTAACAAGTTTAATTGACTTTACTATCTAAAAATTGTCAAAAATTCATAGAAAAATAATATTATAATCAGTGTTAACAGATAGTAGATTGGCAAAGCAGTTGGTATGACAAACAATAGCACCTTCATATCTAAAGTGTTAATATAAAAAGAGTTCTCAGCTACTAAGTCACGTCTGACTGTTTTCGAGCCCATGGACTGCAGCACACCAGGCCCCTCTGTCCATGGATTTTTCAGGCAAGGATACTGGAGTGGGTTGCCACCTGGGAAGCCTGTCTCTTCTATATACGTACATTATTTTATCATGCCTTTATTATATTTAAAGCATTTATGTTATATATTACGCAGCATCACACAATATTATACATTATATGACACACAATATTATGCTATAATATATAACATGTTGTATTATGTTATAATATATATAACATGTTTGCTTTATTATAATTATATTTATTATGTACCTGAGCCAACCCTTTGTTCCCGGGATGGACCAGTCGGCATAATTCACTGTGGTTTCTGTAATTCCCGTGTTTGGTCTCTCAGTGCTGTGGTCTCTACGTCTCTGTCTGAGAACGAGGTGCGTCTAGCTTTCCGCTTTTGTGCCATCGCTGCAGGTTTGGTGTCAGGGTTATACTGTTGCGTAAAGTGAGCTGGAAAGGCTCCTTTGTCCTCTTGATGTTATTGTCATCATCTTTATTTATGTTTTTTAAATCATCATCTTTATTTTTATTCTACTCTGTCTCTGTGTAACACTGAAATTATTTTTTATTGACTGTTTCATAATTTACTGTTCAAATCATGAAAAATTTTCCTGTCAGATGGTATTTATTTAGTAATTTCAGTTCTTTTATGGTTGTATGACTAATCAGGTGGCTTATTTTTGTACATCTTCTCAACTTTTTAATGAATGGCATGTATTTATTTATATGTATTCTTATTATCTCTTCCAACATATGTATTTTTGATTTTCAAACAAATTCTTTATCATAGTCTCAGTAAAATGAACTTAATTAGTACCTGCTCCACTTGATTATCATTAAAAATGAATAATTTAGTCTGTGTACAGATCTTAGAACACTGCTTGCACATAGTAAGTGTTATATATAGTGTTAGAAGACTTGAAGCTGAGCAAGGACTTCCTAAAGTAGGAAAGAGAAGAGAGAAGCCACTCAGTCGTGTCCGACTCTTTGCGACCCCATGGACTGTAGCTGACCAGGTTCCTCCGTCCATGGGATTTTCCAGACAAGAATACTGGAGTGGGTTGCCATTTCCTTCTCCAGGGCATCTTCCTGATCCAGGATCGAACTTGGGTCTCCCACACTGCAGGCAGCCTCTTTACCATCTGAGCTGCTGGGAATCATTTATATAAATGATTGATGTTACTGTTGTTCAGCTTTCATTGTTTTCTAAATTCCACAGGAATTTCTGGTCTGACCCGTGAATTATTTAGAAATATTTCTGTTAAGTTTCAAATATGTAGGGCAATATGTATATATTTCTATACAAATTTATATTTTCACAAATGTTAATTTCATGGTGATTAGAAAATGTTTCCTTTGTAATATAATCATTGGAAGTTTGTTAAGAATTTCATGAAGGGTCAATATATGGTCAAATTTCCTTAATGTTGGAGCTTGAGTTCCCTGTCTGATGTTACATGTGTGCTGAAAGATGATTGCGTTCTTATTCTTGGAGGTAGATTTCAGGATTATTATTTGTGCTGTTCGAATAATCTGATTTTGATTGATTTTTAAAATCTGCCTATTCTATGAATTGTAAAATCTGTGTTAACAGTATTATGGTTATAAATTTCTCTTTGTAATCAAATTAATTTTTGCCTTACATATTTTAAGTCTGTGTTACTGAGTTCATACAAGTTTAGATTTAAGCCATTTTTCTGAAGTGTCTCTTCTATCCATATGTAGCAATTCCCTTCACGTTTGTGCACCTTCTGTCTTAATAACTGGACTTTGTCTGCTCAATTGCTCAGTTGTGTCTGACTCTTGGTGGCCCCAGGATCTTCTCTCCAGGTTTTAATTAATATTTTGGTTAATATTTTTTCTGATCTATCTTATCTCTTTTCCTACTTTTGTGTTTCTATGTTTTTAATTGTCTTTTAAAAAGGTTTATATTTTGAATGTTTCCTTTATTCAGTTCAATAATCTTAGAATTTTGATTAGGACACTTAGTCTGGTTTTTAGTAATTGTATTTGATGATGTTTATTAAACTCATGAATAATGATTGTCTATTATTTTTGAGTATTTTCTCCCTTTTGTACATTGCCTTTCTCCTCTCTTCTGCCTTGATTGATTGAGCACTTTTCCTTCGTTCTATTAGGAAGTTGTTTTTTTCATGACGGACTGAGTCATGCTTGGAATGATCATCCCCAAACCAGAGCACATTTAAGAATGGAAGAGGGTCACTCTTCCGAGTTTACTGTGCTGGGAACCCTGGGAAACAGACTCCACGAGACAAGCTGCAATATCATGCAACCTCAAAGTCTCATCACATCAGCGAAGACGGTGTGTTTCTCCATCAAGCACCTGCCCCAGTGTGAGTCAGCTCAGTGCAGGTTCTCAGGGACCTAGACTGACGTGAGCTGTATCTAACCACATGTTCTCAGGAGCTCACAGCAGTGAGAAGAGAGCGTGGAGAGCCACACAGTGGCTCTGAAGGTGCACTCCCGTCATGTAAAATTCGCAGGCAGTAGCTGGATTCAGAGACTGGGGCGATTTGGACAGCTTGACCGAAGGGATACCTCTAAAAAGGAGTCCTGAAAATAGAATTTAGTGTCAAATGTTCAAAACAAGCTTCTTAAATGATTCAGATTAGGTACTATGAGATTAGGCTTTTCTCCTGATTAGTGACGTACTGGTAGATATCTGGGAACATTTGCAAGTGCATCTACAGAGTTAATAGAAGGGATAAGTCCCAGTTCACTTCAAACTGCAATACTTTGGAGGTAATACTAAACATTCGTAGTATGGCATGAATCGGGGTGGTGTAGGCAGCCAGTTTACATAATTTAACATCAGAAAATTAACTACATACATTCACTGTGTGGTTCACTATACAGCGAATGTCTTAATTCATTGCTTCTCTTTAATTGGTCAAGGTGTCATAGCCTTGCAATGGAGTTTTAGCTTTTTAAAAATGAAGCTAATTCTACTATGTCACAGATAATCACATGACACTATTTCTTGGCCTTCCAAACTGGAACTTTAACAGAAAAGTTTATTTAAATATGGGGAGCGCGTGCAAGAATAGCAGCTGGGCTGTACTTTCTCAGATAATCAAAGCCAGAGGCGCAATTAGTAGTCAGAATTTGAAAAAGACACAATGGGCTACCTGACTTACCAGGGGCAGGATGTTGCCGATGGAGGCAAAGATGGATGTTCACACCAGGCTCATTCAATCTTGTCTTTATTAGTGTGTCAGATTCCACAGTCATATGTATGTCCAGCATTCTGACTGCAGACAAACTTGACCATTCATGCTCACTGAGAATTAAGGTCTTTTTCTCCTTTGCACATCTGAGGTCTTAACACATATACAACAATCCCGATGACACTAGGAATGTTTTTCTTTGAGATGATGGAAAAGGCAAGGATGTCCACTTTCACTGCTTCTCCTCCATACTGAGCTGGAGATTTACCACCATTTTCGAAAAGAAATGAAGAACATACCCACTGAGAAGGAAGAAATACAATTCTCTGTGTTCACAGATGACATGATCCAGTACATAGAAAATCTGAAGGAGCACACACAGTCAAACCCATCTTAAAAGATCTCAAGACACGTTCACTGTTTTTAAGATCAATTTTATGTCGGTATATTAGCAACATAAAAACTGAAAATTAAATTTAGGGAACAATTCCTATCACCATGGCATGAAAAGGAGTATACTGTTTGGCAATAACGTAACAAAAGAAATGAAAGCTGAGACACTGACAACTGCAAAACATCGTGAGAAAAGTCACAGAGGACAAAAGGGTGAGGTAAGCCAGAAAGAGAAAAGCGAGTGTCATATACGAACGCAGAGATATGGAACCCAGGAAAATGGTACCGATGAGCCTGTCTGCAGGGCAGAGATAGAAATGCAGACGCCGAGTGCAGACCTGTGGACACAGCAGGGGAGGGAGAGGCTGGGACGAGCTGAGCGCAGGAGCCACGTGTACACACCTCTGTGTGTAGAGCAGACGCACCCTGAGCCATGCTGCGCACGCGCAGAGCCCCAGCCTGCAGCTCCCTGATGGCCTGGGGAGTGGGGGCGCGGCGGGGCCGGAGGGCGTCCCGGGGGAAGGAGATACGTGCGTGCAGTTGGTTCACGTGGTGTAGCAGAAACCAACGCAACGCTGCAACACAGTTATACGCCAATAACAAAGAAAGGAAAGCAAAAATAAATAAACAGAGATATTCCCTGTTTACCTATGGGAAAACCCAGTATTAAAACGTCAGTTCTCCTCAAATCTATCTAGAGATTCAACACAATTCCTATCAAGATAGCAGGATGTTTCTCTACGTAAACATTGATTGATAATCTTGTTGCAGGTTTTATATGGAAACTCAAGGAGTTGCCCAAAATTTTGAAAATGAAGACAAAACTTGGAGGAATAGATTATCTGATTGGAAAACTGACTGGAAAGCTGTGGTAATCAAGACAATTAGAGATCAACAGAATGGAATAGAGAAGTCAGAAATAAACTTTGTAAATGGTCAATAGATCTTCAAGAACAAACCAGAGCAATTCAGTACACTTACTGGGACAACTGGAAATTAACAGCAGAAATAAATAAACTAGAAACCCAACACAAGACAAGACTCAGGACTTAGAACTTTAACTCACACCAGGCATAAAAATGAACTCAAAATGGATCTAGACCTGAATGCCTGCTTCAAATTATAAAACTTCAGACATGACAGAGGAAGTAATTCTTATGACCTTTCACTGGGGGAAGAGATCTTATTATGACAGCAAACGTTAAACACATAAAAGAAAGAAAGCAGGTGTTAGACTTTAGTAAGGATAAAAAAAATTATTGATTTCAAATGATACTGTTAACATTAGTAGTTGAAAAGACAAGCCACAGGCAAGAAACACTGTAATATCCGAAAAGAACTTTTATTCAGAATATATTTTAATAAACTCTTGAAGCTCTGTAAGAAAATATCTCAATAAAAAAGGGCAAAGGATGTAAAAAGTAATTTTATCAAAAGAGATGAACAAGTAATAAGCACATGAGATATTCACTGTCATAAGTCATTTAAAAAGCTCAAGTTAAAACCACGATTAAAAAAACAAAACACAACAGCCCTGCTCTTCCACTGTAATGGACGTAGTGAGAGAGACCGACGTCACTGAACACTGTAAGACGTGGAGAAACTGGAAATTTCGTGCATCTCTGATGGAAATGCAAAATGTCCAGTTACGTTTTTTTTTTAAAGTTTGGCAGTTTCTTTCAAAAGTTAAGGCGAGCTTGACTTACAAACTAGCAATACGGGCTTCTCGATCTTGATGCATATCATTAATTTCTGAGCATCTTACATGGACAGTTAAGGCTCTGAATTTTTAATTACAGCTTTAGCTGTATTCTTCAAGATTATGTTTACTTATATACTAAAAACTATTTCGTGGCATTTCCCTGGTGGCTCAGTGATAAAGAACCCACCTGCAATGTGGGAGACGTGGATTTGATCCCTGAGTTGGGAAGATCCCCTGGAGAAGGAAATGAAAACCCACTCTAGTATTCTTGCCTGGAGAAACCCTTGGACAGAGGAGCCGGGCAGGCTATTCAGGCTACCGCCCAAGGAGTCGCAAAGAACCGGACTCGACTGAGCGACTGACACTCTCCCTTTCACTTCATGTAGGACAGGTGTATCATGTCAGCTCAAAGTATGGCTTTGTTTTTGTCTTTATTTGGAGATTAAGTATGATCTAAGGAGGTGTACGGGCTTCTCAGGTGTCTCAGTAATAAAGAACCTGTCTGTCAATGTAGGAGATATGAGACCTGAGTTTGATCCCTGGGTTGGGAAAATCCCCTGGAGGAGGGCATGGCAACCCACTCCAGTATTCTTGCCTGGAGAACTCCATGGATGGAGGAGCCTGGCGGGCTACAGTCCATGGGATCACAAAGAGTCAGACATGACTTAGTGACTGCTGCTACTGCTAAGTCACTTCAGTCGTGTCCGACTCTGTGTGACCCCATAGACGGCAGCCCACCAGGCTTCCCCGTCCCTGGGATTCTCCAGGCAAGAACACTGGAGTGGGTTGCCATTTCCTTCTCCAATGCATGAAAGTGAAAAGGGAAAGTGAAGTCGCTCAGTCGTGTCTGACTCCTAGCGACCCCATGGACTGCAGCCTACCAGGCTCCTCCGTCCATGGGATTTTCTAGGCAAAAGTACTGGAGTGGGGTGCCATTGCCTTCTCCGGACTTAGTGACTAAAGAAGAATAAAAAAATATTTCTAGTTTCTCTTTTAATTTTCTTGACTTGAGGGGTATTCAGAAATGTGTGGTTCATTTTTCAAACATTTGGAGACTTTCTATTTATCTTTTAAGCTAATCTGTAGCTTATTTCTACCGTAAGAAAATGCGCTTTAAATTATCTCAATTCTATAAAATGGTAAATATTTTGTGTGCATTTGAAAAGCATGTATATCCTTTTGTCCTTGAGTTTAGTGTGCTCATTCTACCAACCTTGTAAGTCAGCTGACCAATCAAATCATCTAAAAGTATTAATGTGTTAGCTGCTTAGTCACATCTGACTCTTTATGACCCCATAGACTGTACCCTGCCCTGCTCCTCTGTCCATGGGATTCTCTAGGCAAGAATACTGGACTGGGTAGCCATTCCCTTCTCTAGGGGATCTTCCTGACCCAGGGATGGAACCCAGGTCTCCTGCATTGCAGGAAGATTCTTTACCATCTGAGCCACTAGGGAAGCCCTTTTAATTATTCCAGCCATCTCAACCCTTGCTGATTTTTCATCTTGCTATTTTTATTAGTATATACCTAATAATATAGCCCCAAATTTCAGGAATAACAAAACTAAAGAAAAAAAGAAAAAGACAGTTTTACAATCACTGCTGGAGACTTTAATGCTATTGGTTTTACTAAAAAGATTTATTTTCCAAAAAGGGTTACTGAGCCCTGCTTAAATTTGCAAGTTCAGGGATGCAAAAATACAAGTGTGAACAAAGAAATGAAAGCAGAAGCCACATCAGACCAGCATGGACCAGAAAAGCCTCCGAGTGTCAGGAGGGCTCCCGGCTGCACGTGTGGGTCCTCACAAGCCCAGGGCCCCTGACCACTGCCCAGGGCAGGGTGGCCAGTGCCCGGAGTCCCGGCTGTGACCTGTGGCTGGAGGCTCTTCTTATCGGGCAGTCCCCGCCCGGCCAGGGTGGACCAGAGGTGCTGTCGCTGTGCACACCCCTTCAGCAGGAGTTGTCCCGTGTGCCCTGGCCCTCCACGCGGTTGACATTCCCTGGCTTACTCTGTACTGGACACGGAACATAGCCTGTCTTGTGCATCACCCACGTCCTTGGGACTAAAGCTCCCAGAAGGAAGCAGCCTTGAGGGCACGTGGCGATGCTACTGTGGTGATGGCGGATTGGTCCCGGACCAGCCAGGACAGGAGCTCAGGGGCCACACCCAGAGCAAACCCTGCCCCAATTTGTCCCCAAACCTGGATGTGGTGTGGGGTGGCACCACAGGTCGCCCTCGAGGGGGAGGAGCCGGCGCCTGGTTCCCTCTGGGCCTTACAGAAGGTCAGTGAGTGGGACCAGGGTCTTGTGTTCGGAAGTGACTATCTTCACCATCGCAGAAGCCTTTCTTGAATAGTTAAATTAATAAAACCCAATGTCACATCTGGCACCCCACCCCAGTACTTTTGCCTGGAAAATCCCATGGACGGAGGATCCTGGTAGGCTCCAGTCCATGGGGTCACTAAGAGTCGGACACGACTGAGCGACTTCACTTTTACTTTTCACTTTCATGCATTGGGGAAGGAAATGGCAACCCACTCCAGTGTTCTTGCCTGGAGAATCCCAGGGACAGGGGAGCCTGGTGGGCTTCCGTCTATGGGGTCGCACAGAGTCGGACACGACTGAAGCGACTTAGCAGTAGCAGCAGCAATGTCACATCCTACGGATAACTGTGTAGTGACCCTTAAACTTTCAGCTCAGCACAGAAAAGAGGCTCAGACGCCGAAACCCTGAAATGGTTTCCAGAGGACGAGGAGGGAGACAAGGCAGGGAGCTTTGTGTTGATACAAAGAGTGCAGTTCCGTACACTGGGGACACAGTCATTCTAAGCCTGGTTTGGAACTGACAGGTGTGCAGAGTGAGAACCATTTAACGATTTGACATTTTTTAATGACGTCACGCAAAGAGCCAACTCTTTGGAAACGACCCTGATGCTGGGAAAGATTGAGGGCGAGAGAAAGGGGTAACAGAGGATGAGATGGTTGGATGTCATGACCGACTCAACAGACACAGTTTGAGCAACCTCTAGGAGATGGTGATGGACAGGGAGGCCTGGCATGCTGCAGTCCATGGGGTCACAACTTTGGAGCTGACACAACTTAGCAGCTGAACAACAACAATGATTTTATCCCTTGCGATACCTGCTATCTCTATGCATTTATAATGTTTTGAACTTAAAGACAATAGATGCCACTTAAAGACAATGTCTGCCACAGTGACAGACATCTCAGAGTAGAACTTGGGAGGAGGTTCTGATCAGGTCATTGTCCAAGGCCATTGTCCAAGGCCACTGCTGGGCTTGAACCTAGTTGGATCTCAGAAGAGTCCTGGGCCTGGGCCACCAGCCCTGGTCTCCAGGGTGACAGTGTGGACCAGCTACAATGAATCAGAGATCTCTGTGGCTTCCTTTCACCCCTCCCCGAGAAGCACTGATGAAGACTGTTTACACCTGGAGATATACTCAATGAAGTCACCCTTCCTGTTTAGACGCATTTATTAACTTCAGCAGACGTACAGGACACATTGATTTAAACTTATGATCAACTTACACTGCTCAAGTATTTTGTTATTTATAAAGAAGCTGTCTTCTCATCCTGGTGCTGCTGAGCACTTTGATGTAAAACGTTAGGTCTTCTCTTTCCATTTCTTCAAGTAGTACCTCTGAGGAGGAGCAGAGTCTATGTCAGGAAGTGAATGTCCCTCCTGGCCACATGAGTGATCCTTCAGGGTAGCTCCTGGGACATCTTCCTCCACCCAAATTACTCACGAATCAATCGCCCCCCTCAGACTGTTTGCTGAGGCTGATGGCTGAGAAAAACCTTTTAGTATCTGGGATAGCAAGCTGGGTGTTATTAGAACTTTGACGGGGAAGGCTTAATGTGCAAGCCTGATAAATCATGGCCAAGAGCAGGACATGCTGACGATTCTTACTGAAATTTACCCTTTGATCAGTTTAGCCCTAATTCCCGACACCAGAGAAAATACTGACGTGAACCTGTGAGTCACTGAGCTGTGTCTGACTCTTTGCGACCCCATGAACCCCCCAGGCTCCCCTGTCCATGGGCTTCTCCAGGCGAGAATACTGGAGTAGGTTGCCATGCCCTTCTCCAGGGGGTCTTCCTGACTCAGGAATCTAACCCAGGTCTCCTGCATTGTAGGTGGATTCTTTACCATGTGAGCCGCCAGGGAAGCCCAGAGAAAATGCTAAGCTAGGCTTTCCAACTGCATCTCTTTCCAAGGCCTTGCTTACACCCAGAACATGTCTGCAATATTGCCCGTATGTCTGCTTACCCCTAAGAGTCAGCTGGACAACTGTGAAAATGCATGAATTTGGGAAGCTGGTGTAATACGCAGAACTTCGCTGGGGAAGTCAGAAGTTTACTGACTCAGACATGCCCATGTGTATCTTTGGGTTTGAAATAAATTTCAACTCTAGCTGCAGGTATTTCTCTTAGCTGCATATCCTCCAGGCTTTGCTGAGACAATGAATGTTTTCTAATCTATACCACTTCATAAACACACTGTGTATACTGACATACACTTTAAATTTTCTAGTATTTTACATCTATTAAATTATCAGTTGCTTTCAGTATTTCTGCACAATGGGGCCGTTTCCTCTGACAATTTTACCTGGATAGTGTTTCCTCCTCGATTACCTGTCTGTATGGTTATTCGTTTGACTGTAGCGCATCACAAGCTATGTTTTGTTGTTTGTTGATAATTGAAAATGACCACACAAAAAGCAGCCTGTATTACACAGGGGTAGTGTGTGATGTTTTAGCCAAGTGCTTGAGAATGCTAGACAAACCAGACTCTGGAGCCCTGCCTTTGAAATATGATTTAAAACAGAATTTATAATGTCACAGAATTACATAAAACTGTGTGAAATTGTGCAGATAATCATTTAAATCTCCCTACATGAAAAGATAATTGCTCCAGAAATTAACTGTACCTGGGGTTCATTCATTTGGTCATGGCTAGTTTCTTGTGTAGCGATGATTTGATATTAGAGTTAATTAAGATCAGGTCAGAGTTGCTGAAGGTCAGACATTAATGTGTGGGATCATTGAAATGATAATTATAAACAGATTAGGAAGCCACGGTCTTTTATAAGGGGTTATTAGATAATTACTGTGAGAGTGAACGGCTTACTGTAATAATGGATTATCGACTACTTACAGCATTCTAAGGGCGAGAGTGAATTACTTCCTCAAGGACTAAAGAATACTGTTGCCAAAACTCAGAGCTCAGTAAATAAAGGAAGTCCAAGAGTGGTGGCCACAGTCCTGCTTTCCCCCAAAGCACTCTTGGCTTAGGAGGTGCCAGTGTCACCGGTGATGCCTTTGCAGGGACGTGAAGGTGGCAGGTGCCCAGGGGAGGAGAAGATACACCCCAGCATTCCTCATCAGGAGCAAGGGCAGCTGGGAAATTCTCTCCTCTCAGGCCGCTTTGCTCGGAAGCTTTCCTGAATGTCAGAAACCCACGAGGATGCTGCAGGGTGGGACAGGGAGGAGTCGAGTCTTTGGGGTCTCCAGTGCAGAGCGGGGCTTCCTCAGTTCTCTCCTCCTCTGAGCGTCACTGCAACATCTGGAGCCTGGACTGGCCGCAGGCAAAGTGTCTTTGTCCTTTGCCTCAGGGTGCGTCACAGAGGCAAACTTTGCAGGGACATAAGTTCATCAGCTTGCCAGTGAATGAGACACAAGAGACATGGGTTTGATCCCTGGGCTGGGAAGATCCCCTGGAGGAGGAGATGGCAACCTACTCCACTATTCTTGCCTGGAAAATTTCGTGGACGGAGGAACCTGCCAGGCTACATAGAGTCCATGAGGTCGCAAAGAGCTGGACACGACTGAGCGTGCATGCCAAGCTCAACAGCACAAAGAAACACCCCAGTGTGTGCGCTGGGTCTTAGGACCTCATCTCTCAGGCCAGTCTCGTAAAATGCCTGTAATTCCTTTCAAATGTCATCCTCTTGTGAACAGACTTCTGCTGTTTCTATTTAATTGAAGTAGAGTCTATTTGCAAGGTCACGTGTCAGGTGTGCAGCACAGTAAACCAGTTATCTATTCTTTCTTGGACTCCTTTCCATCATGGGTTATTACAGAACACGGAGCACAGCGCTCTGTGTGATACAGTAGGTCCTTGCTGGTTGTCTGTTTCATACATAGCAGTGGTTTATGTTCATCCCAAACTGCTACTAATTTTCCTCTCCCCTTTCCTTCTGGTAGCCTTAAATTTGTTTTCCATATCTGTGGGTCTGTTTCTGTTTTATATCTTTTTTTTTTTTTGGATTCCACATGTAAGTGATATCATATGACCTTTGCCTTTCTCTGTTTGACTTACTTCACTTAGTAAGACAGTCGCTGGCGCCGTTGATGACGCTGATCAAGAAAGCTGGTTGACAGGTGATGTGAGTGTGTTGATTCTGATGCTGCTTTGTTAAGATGATGAGCCCTCAGTAGAGACTCTGGGGAAGACTCTGGGTCTGGGCTGGGGGTGGCCGCTGCTTTGTCACCATGGCTGCTGTGGCATGCGCCACGTTCCTGGAATGTGAGGAGCAGCTGGAACCCCGGATGGGAGCCGACCCTCCCGCAAATGCGGCCCAGGATGGTCGCCCATCAGCAGTGGCTGCTGGCCTGGGAGGGCTTCCTGTCTGAGTGGCCCAGAGTGTGGGAGTCTTCAGATCTAGACTTGAGCTCTGGGTCCAGGTTCGGGCCTCCTGGAGTCCCTGGAAAGAGCTTTGGCCTCAGCCGGCTCTGCAGGGTTGAGATTAAAACACAAGAAATTCCTCATTCTCGGCCTCTCACGATGAGATGTCCAGAATGCAGCATGACAGAGACTGCGTTTGGCATCTTCTCCAAAATGGGGTCTCGTCTGGGAACTGAAAACCAGAGCGAGGCCTGAGGCTCCAGAAGGATGGCTGCCCAAGGTCCCCGTTCAGCCTCCTGATTACAGACTGGCCAGGGAGTAAGGACTGGTCCTACCGAACGCCACGGACTGGATGAAAACTGCAGTGTTTCGATTCATGCCCCTTAATGAGGGTCCCTGAAAAAAAAATGAAAGTCACTCAGTCGTGTCTGACTCTATACAGTCCGTGGAATTCTCTAGGCCAGAAGACTGGAGTGGGTAGCCTATCCCTTCTCCTGGGGATCTTCCCAACCCAGGGATCGAACCTAGGTCTGCCGCACTGCAGGCAGATTCTTTACCAGCTGAGCCACCAGGACCCCTAGCCACGTTTTGACTGATTTCTGGCTTCCTTGATACTGCTCCCTGGCCCTCCTTGATAGTCACATCTGGGCCTGTTTTGTAACACAGGCTCTCAGCTCCTCCCGTTTCTGTCCCCTGCATCAGAGACACTCAGGGTCTCAGTGGTCAGGGACGAGGGCCCCAGAGAGGGCGCCGGGCAAAGTCTGCACTGACTGCCGTTTACCCCGCATGTCTAGGTCAGCATCTTGGTTGGCAGAAGCTGGATGCACATGGGAAAACACCTGGAGTCTTTATCAGTCATCTGTCTTTGAGGGTTTCCAGCGGGCAGAGTTAGGCTCTGCGTCTCCAGGGAGAATTCCAGCTCCAAAGACAGTCACGGGTGGCTGCTGGGTATGCACCTTGGCGTCATAACCTTTTCTCTCTAAGAAAGAGGCGGAGTCAGAAGTGCCATTTGCTGAAGCTGTGTGTTACTGGGAGTCCCAAAGGGGTGGCCGTGGCTACATCATTACACTATGGGCGTCAGCACTGCCCTGGAGGACGACAACCCCTCGCAGAGTTTCAGTGCGGTGTCGGAGGCCAACCTTCAGAACAGTGAGGCAGACTCTCTGTCTCTCCCCACCAGGGCCCAGCGGGAAGGAGGGCCTGGCCGCCCATGGATGGAGACCCATGTCTTCCACTGAAGTGTGGATATCCTGGAGCCTTATAGTGGGGGCTCCTTCATTCAGGTGGTGCCATCATGATGCGTGTGCTGGTGACAGTGCCCCAGGGCAGGGGGCTCTTCTCCGTGGCTGCAGTCTGGCAGCCCGCAGCACCCACCTGTGTGGCCGTGGAGAGAAAGTCGGGTGGGCAGAGCCACGGCCTCTCCCCAGCCTTGCATAACGGACCATCAGAGGCCGGGCATAAAGGGAAACAGGCCTGCGGGAGAGGAGGAGAAAGGAGGGGGTGTGGGTTGAGCATTGACTGCGAGCTGGACGCTCTAGCAAAGCTACCACCTGCCGTCCCACCCGCTGTCCTCCCATCCTGGCCAAATGTGTGGGTGACCGGCTGTGTCCCTCGCAGGGCGGTAGCACTGTGCATACCCAGACATGTGGGGCAGTCCAGGGAGACCTCACAGGGATAACGGACTCAGCGATGGTCCCAGAGACGGTGGGACGTGACGGTACCGGAGTCACGGTGAGGAGGCAGGAGGCAGGGAGCTGGCCACTGCCACGCTCATGCTGGGGCCAGGCCTGGCCTCGGACCCTCGTCCTCTGCTTGTGTCAGGGGCCCACTCGGCAGCCAGGGAGGCAGAAATCCAGCCGGGGCCCTGCTCCAAAGAAAACTTTCCTGTGGTAGGAACTCCTCAGCGTCCAGGACTTTTTATTAATATGTCAAATGTTTATATTGGAATGCATGCCTTTCTTACTAAAATCTCATTCACTCAAAATTCAAATGCCTTATTTTGTTACAGATACACATGGAAATTTGACAAAACCATGGCCAAGCACAAATTGATATTTAGGTATCATTTGCGTTTGTGTAAATCTGGTCAGGCTACCTGTGACTTTTAATAATCACTGTCTTTCCAGAGAGATTGGGTGGGTCCAGAAATATGTGCAGAGTCCTTACAGGAATGTACATTTTGATAACTGACAACTTGTTGGAGTTGTAGAACTAGTAGCTGCTTGGTGAGTTTTTTTTTCTTTTCTTTTTCTCTTTGTTCATATATTGGTCCAGGTTGTTTTAAATCTGGAGTAAAATAAAACACAGCACAAGTTCTAGAACTCATGAGACACTGAGGAACACAGAGAATCCAGGGCCAATGTGATGAGGCTGCGGATTCCTGGATAAAGTCAGTCTAAAGAGTTTTGCTAAGCTCCTCCTTGCCCAGTCTCCTTTGACGATAGAATGCTTTCTAATATAAGAATGTATTCGACTTGCTCAATCAGCCGTGTCTGACTCTTTGTGATCCTGTGGGCTGTAGTCTGCCAGGCTCCTCTGTCCATGAAATTTCCCAGGCAAGAATACGGAAGTGGGCTGCCATTTCCATCTCCAGGGGATCTTCCCAATCCAGAGACCGAACCCGCGTCTCCTGCCTCTGTCTCCTGCATCACAGGTGGATTCTTTACTGCCGAGCCCTGGGAAAAGCCCGAAGAATGGATTGACAGGCCACAAAACAGTGTCCTTCCCTCAACGCACCTGGGGTCCCACCTTTTATGTTTAAGTGCAACACATGGGGAGCACCGGGTTCATGTCCGTTATTCAGAAGTCGGGCCCATGTCTGAATTTAGGAATCCCTACATGCAGCGGTCGCTATCGCTTTGTAATTCCTTAGGGGGAGCCTCCGCAGCAGGAAATCTATTACTATCTTTTCTGCCCAATAACTCCATGAAAGAGTTATCAGTGACGGTTCTTAAAAATCTACTTTCCATTTTCATTTAGAGACATTTAAATCATATGACTATAAGCTTCCTTTATCATTTTGCAAAAATTGACTATTAACTAGAGTATGAAAGACTTAACCCGGCCAGGATTGAACTGCAACAGAGCTTTGATGTGGGGGAGACAGCCAGTGCTGTGAATCTCAGGCCATTTTGATGTAAATTGAAAATTCCAACAGTCCATAAGGAGAGTGTATGGAAGCCGTAGACTTGCAGCAGAGGTAGAAGGGCATTTATAGGCTGTGTTGTTTGAAGAAATGTTGCCAGTTTCCAAAGCAGTCTTACCAGATGGAATCACAGTGTTTTGTGATGATTTTAAAAGTGTCAGTTTTAGTGGGTAGTCTCCCTGGGGGCTGAGATTCTCCCTGCAGGCTGAGAAGCTCCTAGTTGTCAGCACGGCATAGAAATCTAAGAAATCCACCAATAGGAGTTTACACACTGAGTCGTCTTGACTTTTAGAAATGGGCTTTCCTAGTGGCTCAGACAGTAAAGAACCCGCCTGCAATGCAGGAGACCTGGGTTGGAAGATGCCCTGGAGAAGGGAAAGGCTACCCACTCCAGTATTCTTGCCTGAAGAATCCCCATGGACAGAAGAGTCTGGCGGGCCGCGGTACAAGGAGTCGCAGAGTCAGACACCACTTAGCAACTAACACTAGACTACTACTATCAGCTTTTAGAAATAGACCCTGAAAAATCTCTTTTTCTCCTCTTTCTTTTTTTTTTTTTTTTTAAGGTGGCTGTAGTCTTCAGTGTTTAACTGTGAACTATCAATTGTTTCGTGAAGACAGGGGGTGCTTCCTCAGCCTCTCTTTTGGCCACTGGGTCCCTGTCAGCCCTTCCCCAGCCTTCCCGTGTCCCCTCACTCTCTGCTGTCCACTCTCCACCTGTCAAAAGCACAGGAGGCAGAGTCCCGGTTCTCCCTTGTACCAGTTACGCAAATTTTGTGCAGAAAACTTCCCTTTCTGACTCGTTTTCTCATCTCAGGGCAGAACAATGTTTTTCCTCCCCAAGGCTGGGGTGAAATCAAATGATTTTGCAAAGCTCTTGTCTGGCTCAATGAGCTACAATACGATTAAATGATTTCAGTGAAGTGTATCAGACTGCAGATGTGAATAGCTGACAACTTGCTCTATATTTCAACCCTTAGAGTGTCATTTATCCTTCAAAGAAGGGCAAGTGCATTCAAAGGCAGCGTTTGTCCAGAGACCAGCAGCCTGCTCCCTGGCCTCAGGAAGCCTGGTCTAAGTCCATTTAATTCATCCCTGCCTTATCTAAGTCAGTAACACGAGAAAAAGAAGAAAACACTTATCTTCAACAGCTCAGCAGTCCAGCTTTCTGCTGACTCCCACGGGCATGGAGGGAACTCCCCAGAGGCTTCCGTGGCACAAAATTTGAGTCCACCATTTTCGAGCTCTTCATATCCAACTGGTTGTTTTGAGCTGAATATTCTGAAAGCAGTACGTCATCACTCGTGCGTTCTCTTCTTGATCTAGGTGTCCGTGCCCTCGGCACACCTACTTCTGTACCTTCTTCTGCGGTACGTACACCCTCAAGGGCTCGGCCGCGTCCTGTACGCACACACACCAGGGCTCGGCCGCGACCTGTACGCACACCCGCGAGGGCTCGGCCGCGACCTGTATGCACACAGCGCGAGGGCTCGGCCGCGTCCTGTACACACACCCGCGAGGGCTCGGCCACGACCTGTACGCACACCCGCGAGGGCTGGGCCGCGACCTGTATGCACACACGCAAGGGCTCAGCCATGTCCAAGTGTACGCGACCCCAGGGACTGCAGCCCGCCAGCCTCCACTGTCCGTGGGATTCTCCAGGCAAGCATCGCACGTGGGATTCTCTAGGCAAGCATCGTGGAGTGGGTTGCTAGTTCCTGCTCTGGGGGCTCTTCCCGACTTCTGCTGAGCAGCCATCAGAATCCACCGCAGGCCCATTTCTTCAGAAAAGCCTCTTAGCAAGCACATCTGTGCAAGCGGCTCCCCCGAACGGGGTCTGCTATTTTAACTTCCGCTTAAAAGTCAGCGGGCTCTGAGCTGACTTCTCTCTGGGTCAGCTCAGTGCATGGCGCGGCCCACGTGGAGCATGCGGAGCAGAGGTGGGCCCTGCGGATGGCAGACGCTCGGGAGACAGGCAGTCACAGTAGCCGGTGGAGATGTTGACTCTGGCGGGAGTCTGAGCTGCCTTCCACTGAGCGTCTGGCCAGGCAGCTCTGAAGTTCAGGAAAACAATGACCCAAAGCCCTTGGACACTGAGAAGGGAAAGTGGTCACGTGTAGAATCTCCCTGAACTCGCCGTGTGGTCTGCCTTGGCGGAAGGCCAGCACCCCGGGCCCTACCCTGGCACCCCTTCTCACCTCGCCGTGGTCGCAGACGCTCGTGTGGCTGTTGTGGGGGCATCATTTTCCTGCTGGGTGGAGGCTGAGGCATCTGTGTGCTTGTTAAAAATATTTTCTTCACTGGGCCCTTGTGTTGAAAGTCCCTTGTCCATTTAATTGAAAGCTGAGGTTAAAGTAGGAAAATTGAAGTGAGACGTTGAGAGGAAGCTTACTAAAAGAGACGAGCTCTTTAGCCTATAAAAACATGATTTTTGTTGACTTGGGGTTTCGTTTTGTTGTTTTTTTTTCCTTTTTTATGAAACTTGGTATTGGGTGGGGGTGGTACATCCAGTCTTTGAATCAGTCGACTGTGGTCAAACTGTGCCTGCATCCTAGACTACTACAAGCAACCACACTGGTTTTAAAGACTAATAAAATAATGCCGTTTCTTGTTTAATGTCATAAATTATGAATGATTCTATTAAATTTCCATATGCGCTATTACCATGTGAAAACAGTCCATTGCGGAGCCTCACACCTTGGGCAGCAGGAGGAGCCTGGTGGCCCCCGGGGAGGCCCTCTGCTGGTCCTTGCAGCGTCCACCCAGCAGGACGGCAGCGGCTCGGGGCGTGTGTGGCTCCCACCAGGGAGGGCGCTGGCTTGCTCTGGGCCAGGCACGTAGGACTCGTTCGATACACACTCACCTGGGTGACCAGGAGCGGCCCTGCCATGCATCCAGTCCCTTGTGGTCCCCCTAAATCGCTAAGATGTCTTTCCACGTCTATTTGACAACAGGCACATAAGGAAGCCATGGTGGTCATCAGTCCAGTGAGGACTTCCTCTTTACAACCCAAGGGTCCGGTCAGCGACCACCCCAGCTGCAGTACGTGGACCCCATTCCCTGCTTTTGGATGCTCTCCTGTGACCCTCCAGGTGCCCACCAAGCGGGTCCCCCCATCCCTCCCTAACTCCTCGGCCGCTGCTCCTCGCCCCCACCACCCCTGTGTACGCCTGTCTAAACGTCCATCTGAGATGACCCAGCACGATCCACGGTCGGCCGAGGCGTGACTGTGAATCAGTGTGGATGGACTGTAACTCTCTGTCAGATGCCGGAGCAGCTGGGAAGGCGGGCTGCCCCCCACCCGTCAACGAGAACTGGGAGACGGCTCCGGCCTTCTCCCACCCAGGGCAGAGATGCGCCTGCCCCATGGTTGAGAGGCTCTGGGGACACCCCCCACTCGCCCACATCCATCAGATGTGCTGATGGGCATGAATGGGGTGGAGGGGGAGTCCCTTGCCTGCCTGCACCTGTCAGCAGAGCTGATGGGCAGGGGAAGGTGGGGGACCCCCCAGTGCTGCCAACCGGCTGACAGACAAGCGTAAGCGGGCAAGGCCCTTGGCCTCTGCTCGTCAGATGAGGGAGTCGGTGCTTGATTGGCGAGTGGCTGGGGTTCCGCTTGCCTGGCAGACTGAAGGGTCTACGTTGACTAGAGTGAAAGGCAGGGCTGGTGTGTGTGTGTGTGTGTGTGTGTGTGTGTGTGCATGCGTGAACCTTTTTCTAATGTGGAGGCGTGGCCCCCCATGCACATCTTGGGCCATCCTCTGAGCCATTTGTCTTATAACAACTGGCGCAAAAGCAACCTTTGTCCAAGCGGTTTTGCTATAAATGGGACTTTCACATAAATGTGCTTTCGGATATGAAGAAGGAATATGTTGAGCCTGAGCTTCAGATTGATAAGACATAAATTTGGGTATATTATACATTTGGATATGTTATATTCTTTTCACATGGATAGCCCAAAATAGTAAGCTTGTGGTTGCTAAATCCTTCACCCAGTGGTATTATTATTTTTTTCTTTGTTAGGTTAGAATTCCTTCACCCCCAGAGACATTTAAAGCAAGGATCTGGGTGCAGGTCTGAGTCCGGAAAGTTTGTTTTTGATGAAAAATGCTGTGTCCTTTTCAGTTAGGAGGCAATTGTACTGTATTGCGATGGTGACGCTTCCACGTGAACCAAGCTATAGCCATGTTTTTATGGAAGCGTAAGTCCTTCTGAAAACGGGTCAGGAGAGAAAGTGGGTGATGGAGCCCATCTCCC
Organism: Tragelaphus eurycerus; assembly: GCA_935064755.1. NCBI lineage: Eukaryota > Metazoa > Chordata > Mammalia > Artiodactyla > Bovidae > Tragelaphus > Tragelaphus eurycerus. Next base: position 2,100,574 of record CAKXYN010000011.1, read on the forward strand.
TTGAAAGGGTTCAGTAGGGAACAACTGATTTATGACTCTGTACCTGGCAGGCTCTATGCAACCTGCAAAGACGCACAGAAAGTGTTTTAGCGATTCATTAGGTACACAAAATACCTTCACTTAATAAAATCTAAAAAAACCTGCAATTTAGAGAAAGGAATGTGGGCAATTATTGCAACCCCATTCTGTTTCCATGACTAAAAAGTGAAATGCCTCTGTTCACATGTCTGGGGAGTAGAGTGTCCAGCTGCCAAGTGTTACTTTAAGATGGAGCCCTGTGTCATTCCAAAGGTTAATTTAGATGAAGGATACATTTTTTAAGGAGGGATGATTGCTCTCAAAATTTTCTAATTGTATCCAGTAAAAATGATCACAAGATCATACAATCTCAGAAATTTGTGCAGGAAGGTCTAACAGCCGATCTACCATTTGAAACCAAAATTAACCCATTTATCCAACAGTATACTTTCTTTAATCAAAAGATGACACAGGAATGTTAATACTGGTCGACACACTGGTTGACCCTGGTGGACAATCAGTGTATCCCTCACATCATGAAATATGCTTGTTATTCCCACATTCACAAGTCACTGATGAATACAGTCCCCAACCAGACGTTCAGAATTTGCTCTGCTTTGCAGCTCTTTGCTTTGTCTTGTTTTCACCTGGAGGTATAGAGTGCTTTCCCAGACTCATTAGCAGAGATTCTATGTGTGTGTGCAAATGGGATGTGGTAGCCTGGAATTTGGTTCTTAATCGTTGAGTTAAAGAGGAGATATCTCAGTGGACCAGGGAAGACAGGTCTTCATTTGTGTTAGCTCTTCTTTTATTTCTGGGAAACTTAACCCCCTGGCCTAGACCAATGTCACAGGCACACATTATAAGGCTGCTGTTGTGGGTTGTTTTTTTTTTTTTTTTTTTGAGCAATGATTTTTTTCTTCCTCTCCAGGCTAGTCTTTTCTTCAGGTATATAGTGTCCAGGAAAGACAAGGGAAATCCTTGATGTTTTCCTTTTATGCTCTATGCTGTTTATTTCACACCTGGAGTAGTGTGTCCAGTTTGGGGAGCCACATGTAGGAGAAAAAATGAAAGGGAAAATCCCGGGGCTGGGGGGAAGGGGGCTGCCAAACGGTGAAGTTCTTTGATAACATGACATGAGTAATACTTGAAGGCACTGGAGACACTTAAACCAAGCGATAGGCTGTTTATCTGGGAAATTAAATTATTTGTAAGCTTTTCCTTCAAAAGAGTCATTAGAGGACAGTCTCAGTGATCACAGAGACCTGAGCTTGTATCATCCAATGGGTCAAGTTATAGTTAACAAGCGTATTGGTCACTCAGTAATATCCGACTCTTTGCAACCCTAACCCACCAGGCGCCTCTGTCCATGAAACTTGCCAGGCAAGAATACTGGCGTGGGTTCCCACTCTCTTCCCCAGGGGATCTTCCTGACCCAGGGATCGAACCCAGGCCTCCTGCACTGCCGGCGGATTCTTTACTATCTGAGCCACGAGGGCTGGTGAACGCGTGTGAGCTAAATCCGACCATGGTCTGTGCAGTAGGGCTCTTAGCGGTGCCACGGTCGGTAAGTGACTGTAAGAACATCTCTTAGGATGTTGGAAAGAAGCCTCCTTCCTTTCAGTAGCAGTCCAAAGTCCGAGGGTTTAAGGGCTTCCTCTCTTGGTATAGGATTCAATCATAAACCTATCTAGAATACTTTGGGTCAGAATGAAGCCAGATTTTCCCTGTTCATTACAGATTGTTTGGGCTTTTATTTTTTTCAGACTTAACACTATGAAGGTTTGTTCTTAAACATAATGGAATAGATTTATCAAGTTTTCTCATATTAAGGCACAAGTTGATTGCATATTCAGTTTGGGTGGTTATATGTCACCTTGAAGACAACCAGCTAATATGAAAGAAAAATGGAATGGGCTTTAAAATGGTAAATTTTGACTGCCTGATAAATAAATATACCCTAAAGATTCAATAATTCATCACTTTGAGTTATTTATCTCTCTCAAAAGATTTCTGAAATCATTCTTTACTGTTTCGCTTGATTAATTCTTTGATCTCCACAATGAAGATCGCTTTATCCATGGTCACTGCACAGACTGAGTTATTAAACGGATGACGGGGGATAAGCAAGTTGATGTTAATCAGTTAAAACTGTAAAGAGGCTGGGTGAGTGCGCTGGGAATGACAGGTTTCATCCACCTGCGGTTTGGAGAGCGGCGGCTGCTGTGTGCTTGTCTATCCCTGAAGTCTAAGTGGGGACCGGTGCGGTGCTACCTACCTGCAGGGAATGTCTGAATTACTTGCCCAAACTACCTACTTGAATTTCTTTAGGGCAATCAGTTGCCAGTCTTTTTATGTGATGCCACCTAAAATATATACATCTATATTTTTATTGTAGCAAAACACACATAACACATAATCTACCATTTTAACTATTTATCAGCGTGTGACTCAGTGACCCTGAGCACATTTGCATTGTGGTGTAACTTTCACCACCTACCACCCACGGGATTTTTCATCTTCTTAAATTTAAACTCTGTAGCCACTAAATACGGAGAAGGCAATGGCACCCCACTCTAGTACTCTTGCCTGGAAAATCCCATGGACGCCGGAGCCTTATGGGATTGTGAAGAGTCGGACACGACTGAGCAACTTCACTTTCACTTTTCACTTTCATGCATTGGAGAAGGAAATGGCAACTCACTCCAGTGTTCTTGCCTGGAGAATCCCAGGGACGGGGGAGCCTGGTGGGCTGCCGTCTGTGGGGTCGCACAGAGTCGGACAGGACTGAAGCGACTCAGCAGCAGCAGGAGGAGTAGCAGCCACTAAATAAAGGTCCCCTCCTCCCCCCCGTCTTTTTGGCCCGTGTGAGTGGGTAGGTCCCCATTCCTCCTGCACGCCCAGCCCGGCAGCCACTGTCTGGTCTCTGTCTTTCTAATTGCCTTTTGCCCGGGAGCCCCCCCCGCACGCCCAGCCCGGCAGCCACGCCCGCCGCCCTTTGGGCCCTGGGGCCCCCCCCCCCCCCCCCCCGTTGTCTTTCTGAACCTGCCGATTTGGGCCGTCGTGTGAGTGGGTTATAAGCATTCACCCTTTTGTGTTTGCTTATTTCTGCTAGTGTGTCTTCAAGTTTCAGCCATGTTCTGGCTTCTGTAAGAATTCCATTTCCTTTTTAAAACACTTTTGATTGTAGTATAATCGACTTACAATGTTATGTTTTAGTTGCCAGTCTTTATTGAGAGATGAACACAGTGGTGATGCTTGGAGTTTAACTGTGGTACCTAAGTGAAACTGTGGGAAGCACACAGACCTTTACACACCACTGCCAAGAAAGCTCTTTTTCCACAGCAAGAGTTGGGTACATTTGCAAGGACTAAATTCAATCCTGTTTTTCATTGTTATTAGTATATTATAGGAAAGTTGGATATGAGTTATTGCACCTTGACAATTCTCAGACATTCTCAATCAGGATCCAAAATGCCACAGAAAAGGCAGATGATGGGAGACAACCAGTTTGACAAAGGTGGCCTTAGGGGACCCACAAAACCCCTCTGAACAAGCGAAGCCCTGGATCGTGAACCCACCTCCTCAAAGCTGCCTTTTCTCTTAAGTGGATAAGTCATCTTGTATGGATAAACAGTAGCTGATAGAACATCTCCAGGTAGAGGAAGTTACCTTTGATAGAAAGATCAGAATGATACGTGATTAATAAAGATATAAGCAAGTGATTAATGCTTGGAACCGCTGGGTGACTGTATTTACTTCACCCGCATGGTTGTACACTCGCCTCTGGAAATGGATCGGGGCCTCCAGGGCAGAGGAATAGTGAAGGGCTGAGGGTCTTCACACTGGACTGTGAGGGAGGGTTCACAGCCCTTGAAAGAGGAAGCACTCCAAGTCCTCGATGTGGAGACCAGGGATGAGCGGAGGCCTTCCCACTTCCCCCACCGCCACCCCGCCCTCCTCCGTCCCTTCCTATCCCTTCTATTTTGAGGCTCGAACGGCTCTGTGATGGTTATAGAGAAGACATTCAGCTTTATTTAACAACACTTCCCCGATTTTAACAAATGATTTTTCTGCAAAGGAGGAAAGAGGGATCCAGGTACGGCTGCATTGCCAGCTGCTCTTGGGATCCTGGGGTGAATAGTCAGATGGGTTCCTGGGGCCCTGGCTAAGCAGATATTCACCACTGGTCTCGCAGGATGGATGCACAAGGTCTTCTGAACTTACTTGCCCATGAAATCCTTTTCCATGGACTACTTATTAATATCTCAGAATGCAGTATGGAAAACTCTCATTCACTTTTATCGATTCGCTTACCAAACCCTTTCTCCATGGATGAGGCACAAACAAGCATGATCCTTGGTCAGGTCTGAGGCTGTGACATCCTAAATCGGCAGAGACAAATTGGTGACACTTTACCCTTGCGACACTTCTCTTCCAGGATGAGCACTGAGCAAGGGCTGCCATGACCCCCAAAATGCATCCGAAGTTCCCTGTTTTGTGAAATGTCTTAAGAAAAAAGATGCTAATGATCCAGTAACTTCGAGAACTACTTCAAAGTTGACCTGCTCTCTCGGATGTCCAACCCATGTCATGGAGGTCCAGAAAAATAATAACAATTCTGGAAAAGCATTAAAGGAAGGAAGGTTTAAAACAACAACAAAGACATGCTTGTCTTTAAACTAGAATTCCACAACCTAACGGGCATTGAATTGTTGCTGCTGCTGCTGTTTTAAACTGCAGAAAAACCTCCCGCATGCTAGTTTTCTGGAGCACACTTGGGAACGTGCTGACTTGCAGATGTCCGTTCGAAACTTCTCTGGGAACCATGGTTGTCTTAGCTTCCTATCTTTCCAGCATTCAGGAGAATGTGAAGCAAGAATAGGGAGGGGCCTTAATCAAAGATGCCCCTGGAATTCTTTATGAGAGTGAAACAAAGGCCGAGACAGGATTTAACCACCTGTACTTTAAGCTGAGCTGCCCTTAGTCTCTGCTTGGCAGCCCTTTCTTTCACACCTGGATGCCTTTCATGGAGGACGCTGGGAGCCTGGCTCAGACACGCCAGGTCACAATTGGGCTCGTTAACATTTGGGGTGTGAGAAGACACTTGATGCCCATGTGGGTACTTCTGGGGTAGCCGTTCTAGTTACAACATAAAAGCATCTGATCTTGGCGTATCGCAGCAAGTTGACACAGCTGGATAAGTAACAGCATCACTGCGGAGGGATTTTGAGTTTATTCACATATTTAGACTTTAAAAATGATGAAGTAGGTGGTAGTAAAGTAGGACAATTGCTTATCATTCCATAGCAAACCATCTCAACAGATCAGATCAGTTGCTCAGTCGTGTCCGACTCTTTGCGACCCCATGAACCACAGCACGCCAGGCCTCCCTGTCCATCACCAGCTCCCGGAGGTCACCCAGACTCATACCCATCGAGTCAGTGATGCCATCCAGCCATCTCATCCTCTGTGGTCCCCTTCTCCTCTTGCCCTCAACCCCTCCCAGCATCAGAGTCTTCTCCAATGAGTCAACTCTTCTCATGAGGTGGCCAAAATACTGGAGTTTCAGCTTCAGCATCATTCCTTCTAAAGAAATTCCAGAATTGATCTCCTTCAGAATGGACTGGTTGGATCTCCTTGCAGTCCAAGGGACTCTCAAGAGTCTTCTCCAACACCACAGTTCAAAAGCATCAATTCTTCAGCGCTCAGCCTTCTTCACAGTCCAGCTCTCACATCCATACATGACCACAGGAAAGACCATAGCCTTGACTAGGCGAACCTTTGTTGGTAAAGTAATGTCTCTGCTTTTGAATATGCTATCTAGGTTGGTCATAACTTTCCTTCCAAGGAGCAAGCATCTTTTAATTTCATGGCTGCAGTCACCATCTGCAGTGATTTTGGAGCCCAGAAAAAGAAAGTCTGACACTGTTTCCACTGTTTCCCCATCTATTCCCCATGTAGTGATGGGACCAGATGCCATGATCTTCGTTTTCTGAATGTTGAGCTTTAAGCCAACCTTTTCACTCTCCACCTTCACTTTCATCAAGAGGCTTTTTAGCCCCTCTTCACTTTCTGCCATAAGAGTGGTGTCATCTGCATATCTGAGGTTATTGATATTTCTCCCAGCAATCTTGATTCCAACTTGTGTTTCTTCCAGTCCAGCATTTCTCATGATGTACTCTGCATATAAGTTAAATAAACATGGTGACAATATACAGCCTTGACGTACTCCTTTTCCTATTTGGAACCAGTCTGTTGATCCATGACCAGTTCTAACTGTTGCTTCCTGACCTGCATACAGATTTCTTAAGAGGCAGATCAGGTAGTCTGGTATTCCCATCTCTTTCAGAATTTTCCATAGTTTATTGTGATCTACACAGTCAAAGGCTTTGGCATAGTCAATAAAGCAGAAATAGATGTTTTTCTGGAACTCTCTTGCTTTTTCCATGATCCAGCGGATGTTGGCAATTTGATCTCTGGTTCCTCTGCCTTTTCTAAAACCAGCTTGAACATCAGGAAGTTCACGGTTCACATATTGCTGAAGCCTGGCTTGGAGAATTTTGAGCATTACTTTACTAGCGTGTGAGATGAGTGCAATTGTTCGGTAGTTTGAGCATTCTTTGGCATTGCCTTTCTTTGGGATTGGACTGAAAACTGACCTTTTCCAATCTTGTGGCCACTGCTGAGTTTTCCAAATGTGCTGGCATATTGAGTGCAGCACTTTCACAGCATCATCTTTCAGGACTTGGAATAGCTCCACTGGAGTTCCATCACCTCCACTAGCTTTGTTCGTAGTGATGCTTTCTAAGGCCCATTTGACTTCACATTCCAAGATGTCTGGCTCTAGGTCAGTGATCACATCATCATGATTATCTGGGTCGTGAAGTTCTTTTTTGTACAGTTTCT